>CM069160.1:21406303-22606303 GCA_035221665.1 Okamejei kenojei | reverse complement strand
TGACCCCCCCCCCCCACCCCACCCCCGTTTATTGCTGAATGGTGTGGTCGTTTTTATAACGAGATATGTGCAAATTTGTCTCTTATCCATTCCACATTTCACAGTCTGACTGTTCATGTGTGGAACCATAAATTTCCACTCCACTCTCCAATTTTTTATTTGGCTTTCCAAGCGGAGACCATTCACATGCTGAATAATTATCAATGCCCTGAAGAAACTACCAACGTAACTCTGGTTCCTTAGCTGCCTACATTATGAAGATGAGTGAAAGGTTATCATATCCATGACAACATGAATAACTTTCAAACGTTAACTACAACGATTAACGTATTAATAGTTTAAAAACAAATGACTTAATTTACGACCTATCTGATCATAAATACCGAGACAAATACAGATAATTGACACATATCCTTTAATTTGTAAATATTATGTCTTTAATTCTGCCTACTCAATTTCAACGAAGCAATACTTTGGACATGACGACATAGGTTAAACAGGAATATTTCCAATTGTGCCCTCAATGGAATTACCTTTGTTCATCATTCCCCGTGGTACAAATTACGTCATCCCTGGCTGGAGCATAGTCCAGCAGATGCAAGTAGAACCAGGGCAACAATTTCAGAATAATTGTTTTCGTGTGGGAGTCCATAAAATAGATGGTAAAGTCTACAAGCCTTTTCTGCAGATTGGGGAATGTCGGACTTTATGGAAATACCAACGAATTTCTTAAAATTTGCACGGTTTGTTTGGTCCAATGGCCCAATTCAGCTGCTATGAACACGGACTTATGAAATCTGCAGTTTGCTTTTTAATTTATAATTGGTGGTGGGGAATGCCCTGATCCTTTTGCAATACGATAAAGAACGGGACGCTCAATAATGTGAGAGATCGAGAATCACCATTCATTCTCATACATAACTCATCTTTATTATGTTGGAGTCATGATTTCTGTGCTAGCTGACTGCCAGATGTCTCGACTATGTCATTGAGCTACTGTTGTGAGTGCACCTTATTGGATCACGTGTGTGTTCAATAACAACACTTAATTTAAATATTGATGAAACATTTGGCTTGCAGCCAAGACCCGCGATGATGTTTGTATATGTGAGGACTGGACTAATGGTTGATTCTTCAAATCTCTCTTGACATTGATAATTAATAAAGTAAGAAACAATTAAGAAAATAAAGTAATGATATAAGTAAATAGTGAAAACACCTGAATGGTCGACGGACTGAACAATCGACTGCTAAAAATCTAATCACTTAACATTTGCTACAATGGAATTTTGAAAACTATTTACGTCAATACGAACCTCAATATTCTCTACAAGTGTATAGCCGAGTTAGCTTACAAAACCGAGGAATACGGCTCTGATGATTGAATGTGGCGTTGCACCCTTAATATTCTTTAAATAATTATTTGCACTTTTATATTTATTTAGAAGAGACTTTGGAAGATCGGATCACAAAAATACCACTATCCTCCACAACATCACGCACTTCTTTGCTCATATATCCTGGATACTGTTCGTTGAATTTTTTTATGAACATCAAACCAATGTATACCTGGAATTATTGCCCATTTCGTTTGCAGCAACAAAAAATAATATCAAGCAGCGTACATAATGAGTGGAAACTTTTACGTAACATGCAAACAACGTTAGTAGTGTATTTAAATAGGATTTTGTAACTATCCATATGAAAATATGCATATTAAGGTTAACAAATGGCATACTACTTGATTGGAAAGGGAGCTTTTGAAAGCTTAATGCGTAAATGTTCAAATCTGAAATTGATAAATATACATGCCGTGCCAACGTTCACATTAAACGGCATCGATTTAATTTCGGGCACTGCATAATGATAGCGATTGGGTACTGACTAATATATATCGCATAGTTTCCCCTTTGTAAGCTACCTGGTCAACAGGAATGTTTCATCAATTTTAGATAATTTATCGTCTAATGTGAAAGAGAGTCACTCTGACATTTTCCTTTTATCAGAAGTGCCCATATGGGAACGATATCGAGGTAAAATCATGAGCAAATTTATTTGACATATTAATGTCTGTGAGAGCCATTACGACTTTATGATGCTAACTATTTTTTTCAATTACATAAGCGGCAATAACATACCATTTAATATAAAACAATCCACCGAAATCTCGTAACAAATAGAACAACGGGACTTTCAATTGTTTTTTCCCTTTCACAAAGGACGGTAGCTATATTGTAAATTGTTGCAACGAACCGTCCAAATCATAGATACGTATTTACGAAAACAATGTATCTGCAATTCATAACACGTTTTATCTTCTCGATTCCATTTTGACGTGAAATATTGGGCCATTTTCTCTTCCCGCGACTGTCAATTATCGGCGAATGCTTGCGGGCTTTTCTGGACGTGTTTTCGGATTGAGCGCTTCTGCTGTTACATTAATTCTGTTCAAAGCTGCAAAGAACCTCAAATCCCAGACATTTTCATATTCAATTATTATTACTTCATTGTAACGCACATTTGTATTTCATTTTTTCTTAAAGAATGCAAACAACTGCTCCAAAAGACAAGTAAGTAGAACGTGAAAATGATGTGTTCATTTGCTTTGATTTCTGCGGACCGATGATAGAGTTTTTCTCCCGAAGCAGAGCAAACGTAAATCTGTTACTTGTGACAAAAGAGAGTTTATACCTTCCTATCTATCTTTACATCCATCTCGTGTGCGGACTTGGAGCCGACGGACGAGAAGCCGAAGTAAAGAAGTGGAAACCAAATAACCCAATGGAAACGAAGCCGAAACGTCAAATAACCAAATGGAAATGAAGCCGAAACGCCAACTAACTTCGAGCCAGCACCGCCATTCATTGTGATCATGGCTGATCGTCCCCAATCAATAACACGTGCCTGCCTTCTCCCCATATCCCTTGATTCCACTAGCCCATGGAGTTCTATCTAACTCTCTCTTAAAGCCATCCACTGACCTGCCCTCCACTGCCCGTTGTGGCAAAGAATTCAACAAATTCACAACTCTGAGTTGAGAAAATGTTTTTTCTCACCTCAGTCTTAAATGGCTTGCCCTTTATTCTAAGACTGTGCCCCCTGGTTCTGGACTCGCCCAACATTGGGAACATTTTTCCTGCATCTCGCTTGTCCACTCCTTTTATAATTGTATATGTTTCTATAAGATTCCCCCCCCCCCATCCTAAACTTCAGTCAACACAAGCCTAGTCTTTTCAGTCTTTCCTCATATGACAGTCCCGCCATCCCAGGAATCAACCTCGAGAACGTATACTGCACTGCTTCAATCACAATAATGTCCTTCCTCAAATTAGGAGACCAAAACTGGACACAATACTCCAGCTGTGGTCTCACCAGAGCCCTATTAATATACAAACTTAAAGCACACGGTATTGGGTGTTCAGTATTGATGTGGATAGAGAACTGGCTGGCAGACAGGAAGCAAAGGGTAGGAGTAAACAGGTCCTTTTCAGAATGGCAGACAGTGACTAGTGGAGTACCGCAAGGCTCAGTGCTGGGGCCCCAGCTATTTACAATATATATTAATGATTTGGACGAGGGAATTAAATGCAACATCTCCACGTTTGCGGATGACACTAAGTTGGGTGCTAGTGTTAGGTGTGAGGAGGATGCAAAGAGGCTGTAAGGTGACTTGGATAGGCTGGGTGAGTGGGCAAATGCATAGCAGATGCAGTATAATGCGGATAAATGTGAGGTTATCCACTTTGGTGGCAAAAACAGGAGGATAGACTATTATCTGAATGGTTGCAGATTAGGAAAAGGGGATATGCAACGAGACCTGGGTGTCATGGTAAACCAATCATTGAAAGTAGGCATGCAGGTGCAGCAGGCAGTGAAGAAAGCAAATTGTATGTTAGCATTCATAGCGAAAGGATTTGAGTATAGCAGCAGGGGGGGGTTCTACGGCAGTTGTACGGGGTTTTGGTGAGACCACACCTGGAGTATTGCGTACAGTTTTGGTCTCCAAATCTGAGTAAAGACATTCTTTCCATAGAGGGGGTACAGAGAAGGTTCACCAGACTGATACCTGGGATGTCAGGACTTTCATATGAGGAATGACTGGATAGATTCGGCTTGTACTCGCTGGAATTTAGAAGACTGAGGGGGTTGTTATATAAACTTAAAACATTCTTAAGGGGTTGGACAGGCCAGATGCAGGAAGATTGTTCCAAATGTTGGGGAGGTCCAGAACAAGGGGTTCACAGTCTAAGGATAAGGGGGAATTCATTTAGGGCCGAGATGAGGAAAACTTTTTCACACAGAGAGTGGTGAATCTGTGGAATTCTGTGGCACAGAAGGTAGTTGAGGCCAGTTCGTTGGCCATATTTAAGAGGGAGTTGGATGTGGCCCTTGTGGCTGAAGGGATCAGGGGGTATGGAGAGAAGGCAGGTACAGGACCCTGAGTTGGATGATCAGCCATGATCATATTGAATGGCGGTGCAGGCTCGAAGGGCCGAATGGCCTACTTCTGCACATATTTTCTATGTTTCTACGTTTCTATGTTTCTATACAACTGCAGAAGAACCTCCCTACTCCTATACTGAAACCCTCTCGTTATGAAGGCGAACATTCCATTAGATATCTTCACTACCTGCTATACCAGCACGCCAACTTTCAGTGACTGGTGTACAAGGACGCCCAGGATTGGCTGCACCTCCCTCTTGCCTAACCTAGCCCCATTGAGATATTAAACTGCCCCATTGGTTTTGAAGCCAAAGTGGAAAACCTCACATGTATTTATATTATACTGCAACTGCCACGCGTCTGCCCACTCACTCGACCTGTCCAGGTCTCCCTGCAACTTCCTAACACCCTCTTCACATTTCACACTGCCAACCAGCTTTATGTCATCCGAAAACTTGCTAGTGTTGCTCCTAATTTCCTCTACCAATCATTAATAGACATGGTAAACTGTTGCGGCTCCAACACCGAGCCTTGCGGCACTCCACCCGCCGCTGCCTGCCATTCTGAAAAGGACCCGTTCACTCCTACTCTTTGCCTCCGGTCTGCCAACGAATGTTCTATCCATGTCACCACCCTAGCTACAATACCATGTGCTCTAATTTTAGTCACCAATCTCCCGTAAGGTACCTCATCAAAGGCTATCTGAAAGTGTAGATACACTACATCCACTGGCAACCCTTCCTCCATTTTACTTCTCCCATCCTAAAAGATTACAGAAGATTAGTCAAGCATAATTTTCCTTTCGTAATCCCATGTTGATTCGGACTAATCCTTTTACTTCTATCCAAATGCCGGATTATTACAACTTTAATTATTGACTCCAGCATTTTTCCCACCACCGAATTCAGGCTAACTGGTCTGCAATTCCCTGTTCGCTCTCTCGCTCCTTTCTTGAAAAGTGGATTAAAGTTAGCTATCCTCCATTCCACAGGAATTAATCCGGAATCGAGCGAAGATTGGAAAATAATCATCAATGCGTCCACTATTTCGAGAGCCACCATGAGGACCCTGGGATGCAGACCATTAGGCCCAGGGGATTTATCATCCTTCAATTCCATTAGCCTACCCAAGACTAAAAACCAATTAACCGAAAGGCTGCCTCGCCCAAAAGCAAACTCACAGAATGCCCGCTCTGCTGAAGCGCCAACTAAACAAAAGGCTGCATCGCCTACAAGCCAACGGACCAAATAACGCTCAACATCAAACTCAAAGACCGGACATGACGTTTCCGGATGGCGGGACTTGTCAGCGATTGGCCCAGACACCCGCGTCCAACGCATCATTGTGGAGGGATGAACATTCTCCCACATGTCCGCTCCACCCGACCGACAGCCCACGGTGGGTGGCCGTGGGAGAGTCCGGGCTGTCCGGAGGGATGCGTAACTTCGGCAGCTTACAACTTGGTGCTTGGGTTCAGAATGCCGAGTCAGCTATGGTTTATGTGAGAAAATGACCCCCACGCTCCCGTCGCCCCTATCTCTCTCCCATCTTCTCTCGCTCCCCATCTCTCTCTCCCTTCTCTCTCTCTCCTCTCCCCCCCTCTATCCCTCCCCTCCCCTCTCTCTCGCCCTCTCTCTCCCTTTACTCTCTCTCCCTTCTCCCTCTCCCCCTTTTCTCTTTCCTCCTCGCTTTCCCCTCCTCTCTCTCTCCCCTCTCTCTCCATTCTCTCTCTCCCCTTCTCTCTTTCTCTCCACTCTTCTCTCTCCCCCCTCGCTCTCTCTCCTATCTATCCCTTCTCTCTCCCCCTTCTCTCTCTCCTCCTCTCTCTCACCCTCCGCTCTCGCTCTCTTCTCTATCCCCTTCTCTCTCGCTCTACCTTCTTCTCTCTCCTCCTATCCCTCCCCCTCCTCTCCCCCCGCCCTCTCTCTCTCCCCGGTGCATCGCCGATCAGTGACTCTGGATGGGCGGAGGACCAGCCTGTCCCACAGCTCCGCTCCACCCGACCCACAGCCCGTCACAATGCGGCCGCACAGGGGACACGAGGCGGATGGTGGCCGTTGGAGAGGGGGGGCTGGCACGATGGATGCGCACCTTGGTGCTTGGATAGACAGAAAGAGAGAACATGGTGCTCGGATAGAGAGAAGGAGAGATGGGGAGAGAGGTGAGAGATGGGGAGAGATCAGGGGGAGAGAGAGGAGGAGAGAGAGCAGGGGAGAGAGAAAGAAGGGGAGAGAGAAGGGGGAGAGAAGGGGGGAGAGAGGGGGGAGATAGACACGATGGGAGGGAAAGAGAGAAGCGGAGAGAGAGAAGGGAGAGATAGCTATATTGGCTATATGTACGAGGGAGTAAGATGTGGCCCTTGTGGTTAAAGGGATCAGGTAGTATGGAGAGAAGGCAGGTACAGGATACTGAGTTGGATGATCAGCCATGATCATATTGAATGGCGGTGCAAGCTCGAAAGCGCGAATGGCCTGCTCCTGCACCTATTTTCTATGTTTCTATGATAGGGGGAGAGAGTTGAGGGGGAGAGAATGGAGAGTGAGAGAGAGGAGGAGAGAAGGGGGAGAGAGAGAAAAAGGGAGAGAAATAGAAAAGGGGAGATAGAACGGAGAGAGAGGGGGAGAGAGGGAGGAGAGGAGGTGGAGAGTAGCGGAGAGATAGAGAAGGCGGAGAGAGAAAACGGAGAGATAGAAGGGAGAGAGAGGCGGGAAAGAGAGAAAGGGGAGACGGGAGCATGGGGGTCATTTTCCCACACAAACCATAGGTGACTGGGCTATCTGTACCCAGCACCAAATTGTAAGCGGCCGAAGGTGCACATCCCTCGGGACAGCCCCCACTCTCCCACAGCCCGCGGAGTGTGGAGCGGAGGTGTGGAACAATGATCGTCACTCCAATGCAATGCGATGGACGAGGGGGTGCAGAGTAATCGCTGAAAAGTCTAACCCCCAGGCACCGTCATGTCCGTTTTTATTTGAATTTTCTGTTGTGCGTCATTCGGTCCGTTGGCTTGGAGGCGATGCCTATCTCTATCTATCAATCAATCAATCAATCAATCTATCTATCTATCTATCTATCTATCTATCTATCTATCTATCTATCTATCTATCTATCTATCTATCTATCTATCTATCTATCTATCTATCTATCTATCTATCTATCTATCTATCTATCTATCTATCTATCTATCTATCTATCCATCTATCCATCTATCTATCTATCTGCATATCTATTCTTAACATAGACATAGAAACATAGAAATTAGCTGCTGGAGCAGGCCATTCGGCCCTTCGAGCCTGCACCGCCATTCAATATGATCATGGCTGATCATCCAACTCACTATCTTGTACCTTCCTTCTCTCCATACCCCCTGATCCCTTCAGCAACAAGGGCCACATCCAACTCCCTCTTAAATATGTCCAACGAACTGGCCTCAACTACCTTCTGTGGCAGAGAATTCCACAGATTCACCACTCTCTGTGTGAAAAACGATGTTCTCATCTCAGTCCTAAAAGACTTCCCCCTTATCCTTAAACTGTGACCCCTCGTACTGGACTTCCCCAACATCGGGAACAATCTTCCTGCATCTAGCCTGTCCAACCCCTTAAGAATTTTGTAAGTCTCTATGGGATCACCGCTCAATCTTATAAATTCCAGCGAGTACAAGTCGAGTCTATCCAGTCTTTTTTCATATGGAAGTCGTGCCATCCCAGGAATCAGTCTGGTGAACCTTCTCTGTACTCCCTCTATGGCAAGAATGTCTTTCCTCAGATTAGGAGACCAAGACTGTACGCAATACTCCAGGTGTGGCCTCACCAAGACCCTGTGCAACTGCATTAGAACCTCCCTGCACTTGTACTCAAATCCTTTTGCTATGAATGCCAAAATACCATTTGCTTTCTTCACAGCCTGCTGCACCTGCATGCCTACTTTCAATGACTGGTGTACCATGACACCCAGGTCTCGCTGCATCTCCCCCTTTCCTAATCGGTCACCATTCAAATAATAACCGACCTTCCTGTTTTTGCCACCAAAGTGGATAACCTCACATTTATCCACATCATTCTGCATCTGCCATGCATTTGCCCACACACACAGTTTATCCAAGTCATCCTGCAGCCTCCTAGCATCCTCCTCACAACTAACACTGCCCCCCAGCTTCGTGTCATCCGCAAACTTCGAGATGTTGCATTTAGTTCCCTCGTCCAAATCATTAATGTATATTGTAAATAGTTGGGGTCCCAGCACTGAGCCTTGCGGCACCCCACTAGTCACTGTCTGCCATCCTGAAAAGGACCCGTTCACTCCTACGCTTTGCTTCCTGTCTGCCAGCCAGTTCTCTATCAACATCAATACTGAACCACCAATACCGTGTGCTTTAAGTTTGTATACCAATCTCTTGTGTGGGACCTTGTCGAATGCCTTTAAGAGCCATTAAACCATCTTCTCTTCTTGGGAGAGAGACGGGAGGGGAGGGAGAGAAGTGGGTAGACCATTGATAAATGTCCGCGACCTTTCGCGATCCCCCCAGTTGAGCCCACTTTCAGATAATTCTGTCTGGTCACCTCTTGTTCAGCTGTTCCTGGGGCGTCCTATTTTCCTTTTTCTGAGGGTGTGGCCAATCCAACATTTTCTACTTCGAATTTGTAAGTCAATGGGTCCCTAGCTCGTTCTAATCCACAGGTCCACATTGCTTATTTTGTCTCTCCACTAAATGTTAGGTTTTTTTCTGAAGGCAGGTGTTAAGGAATGTTTGCAGCCTGTTTTCTAGTGTGATTTGTGGTTTCCCATCTCCCTGATCCAAACAGCATCACATTTTTCACATTTAAGTTCAAGATGCGTATTTTCGTATTGAGATGTGTTTTGAGCTCAAGATCATCATGAGCATCGTAAACATCACCCTAGCCTGTTTGATTCTACATTTTATGTTTGCCTATATACTTATAAATATGCATTTATACTTATAAAAGTCACATATTGTATGCGTGCATGCGTATGTGGTGTGTGTGTTTTTTAGCCAAAATGCTACGCGTAGCGCTGACATTTTTACAAAATCTTAAACACATCTTTCCGATCGTTGCGATAATCAGGTTGGATGCTCTCTCCGCCCTCTCTCTCTCTCTCTCTATCCCCCCTCCATCTCCCTCTCTAGCCGCGCCTATGAGTTAGGGACTATACGTGAGTGGATAGAGCGGGGGGGTAAAAGGAGCGAATGAATAATGTTAATAAAGTATCAAGGGGATGGTTAGTGTGTTCTGGGGGTGTCGGTAGTGTGTGCCTGGGGGGGGGGGGGTCGTTAGTGTGTGTGTGTGACGCCGCCTTATATATATAGGGTGAGAGAGAGAGAGAGAGAGAGAGAGAGAGAGAGAGAGAAAGAGAGACGGGGTGACGAAAAACATCGTTAGACATTCCGTTAGACATTTTACCCGTCGAGTCCAAAATCTACTTACCTGTAAATGTCATGTTCTATTTCTCGACTTATGCTGAAAATTTATAAAAAATATGACAAAACTTTGAAATTAAAACGACTGCATTTAGCTCATGACCACAATGTGTTCTGCTCTCTCTTTTTCTGCCCCTCTCTCTCCCACTCTGCCCCTCGATATATCTGCTCCTCTCATTCCATCTTTGCCCCTCTCTCCCTCCCTGCACTGTCTCTCTCTCTCTCTCTCTCTCTCTCTCTCTGCCCCTTCTCGCTCTCTGCCCACTCTCTCTCTCCCTGCCCCCCTCTCCCTCTCCCCCTCTCCCTCTCTCTGCCCTCTCTCCATCTGCCCTCTCTATCTCTCTGCCCTCTCTCTCCCGGCCCTCTCACACTCTGCCCGCTCTCTCTCTGCCCTCACTCACTTTGCCCCCTTTCTGCCCTCTTTCTCTCTACCCCCATCTCTTTCTCTCTGCCCCTCTCTCTATCTCTGCCCTGTCTCCATCTGCCCTCTCTATCGCTCTGCCCTCTCTCTCTCGGCCCTCTCACACTCTGCCCGCTCTCTCTCTGCCCTCACTCACTTTGCCCCCTCTCCGCCCTCTTTCTCTCCACCCCCCCCCCCCCCCCCCCCCCTCAATCTCCCTCTCTAGCAGTGCTTGTGACTTAGGGACTATGCGTGAGTTGATAGGGCGGGAAATGGGGTAAAGGAGCGAATTAATAATATTAATACAGTTTTCAAGGGATGGTTAGTGTGTGTCGGGAGTTCATTAGTGTGTGTGAGGGGGGGTTGGGTTAGTGTCTGTGTGACGCCGCTGGACGCTCCTCCCCCGCAACCATGTATTGAGGGGACTTGATTTTGTATATTACTAAAATTCTCAGCTTGTCTGTGAGTGAATGTGTGTGCTTTTTGTGCTCGTG
Source organism: Okamejei kenojei (assembly GCA_035221665.1). NCBI lineage: Eukaryota > Metazoa > Chordata > Chondrichthyes > Rajiformes > Rajidae > Okamejei > Okamejei kenojei. The sequence goes on along the minus strand of CM069160.1, from coordinate 22,595,526 downwards.
ATTTGTGTATCCTGAACTACGCGAAAACGGCACATGAGCGCGCTACAAAACAGTAGACCTTACTCAGCATTGCCCTGTGCTGTGGTCTATCAAATTCCGTTCAGTGTGATGTTGTATTTTACTCGTTAGTCACATTTTTAAATTTACAAAACCGCAATTTAAAAAAAAAAATCCTTGTTTACTGGCAGTTACAGCTATGACGTCAAAACGTGATTGCTGCCCTACCCGCTACAATGCTGCAATCCGAGGACACTGGGTCATGTGAACTCTAACAAGTGCAATTGGATTTATTTTTAAGTTTACAATTTTTAGACCACCTTACTCAACATTGTGCTTTGGTGTGATGTAACAAGATGCATTCAGATTGATGTTATATCTTACAAAATATTCACATTTTTAACTTAACAAAATCCCAATTTGTGAAAAATGTATTTCTTCTGTATTGGCAGTTACAGTTGTGACTGCCGTCACAATGGGATTGTAGGCCTGCCCGCTACAATGTTGCAATCCCAGGTCGTGTAATTGCTTTTTTTTAATTTAAAATTAGGGAGGGTGTACAATGGGGGAATTAGCAGCCCCAGCGCATTTGTGCGCTATGGATGAGTGGTGGAATATAGCGTTGGGGAATCTGGTTGCGTTGGGGGAACGGGCAGTGGTGGAATAATTCCTTGTGAACCGGTTGCGTGGGGAACCAGGCCACCCAGTGTGACAGGGACCCAACTGATCCCATTTAGTCTAGTGTATATATTATTAAAATTCTCATCTTTTCTGTGATAAGTTTGCGTCTTTGTTTGTGCACGTGCGTTTCATGCCATGAATAACGCAAAAATGGTAAACGGTCGCGCAACAATTATTTGGAGTATCTTATACACATTTATCTTGTGTTTTTTTTAATCAAGTTTTTTCACATTTATGTTTTTTTTTTCTCACATTCTTGAATTACAAAACCTCAACTTGAGAAAATTGTCGCTACAATGTTGCAATGCCAGGACATTAATTCCTGGCAGCTCAAGCAAGTGCAATTGTATGTTTTTATTTAAAATGAGGGAAAGTGAATAAGGGGAAATGTTTAGCCCCTGCGCAGTTCTGTGCTATGGGTGAGTGGTGGATTGTTTCATTGGGGGAACGGGTTGCTTTGCGGGGACGGTGAGTGGCGTAATATTGCGTTGGGGAAAGGGTTGTGCTGGAAGACCAGGCCACCCATGAGGGCTATGGGTGAGCGGTCCAAATTTGTGTTGGTGAAACGGATTGATTTGGGGCACAAGAATTCCCGTGTTGGGGAACGGGTTAGTGGTCAATATTGCGTTGGGGAAAGGGTTGCGTTGGGTCCAAGCCTCCCGTGGGGGCTATGGATGAGTGGTCAAATATTGCGTTGGGGAACGGGTTGTGTTAGGGGACCAGGCTTCCTATGGGACAGGGACAAAACGGGTCCCACTTGGTCTAGTATATTACTGAAACTCTCATCTTGTCTGTGAGTAAGTTTGCGTGTTTGTTTGTGCTCGTGCTTTTCATGACCTGAGTTACGCCAAAATGGTAAACGATAGCGCTACAGTTTTTGGACCACCTTACTCACCATTGTCCTATTGTGGGTGTATCAGGTTTCGTTCAGATTGATGTTATATTTTACGATATTCGCATTATTAACTCGATATTCGCATTAAAATCCCCATTTTACAACAATGTCTTCCCTGCACGGGCAGTTACATCTATAACGTTACAATGGGAATATGTCCCTGCTTGCTACAATGTAACAATCCAAGGACACTGAGTCCTGCCAGCCCTAGCAAGTGCAATTGCATTTTTTTGAAGTTGAAAATGAGGGAGGGTGAATAAGTGTAATTGAGCAGCCTCTGCCCAGCTGGGTGCTGTGGAATATTGCATCCGGGGAAAGGGTTGTGTTCGGGGAACGGGTGAATGATGGAATAATGCCTTGGGGATCGGGTTGCGTTGGTGGACCATGCGTCCTGTGTGAAAGGAACCCAACGGGTCCCACTTGGTCTAGCAAGAATAAATATGTTCACTTAATTAACTGACAACAAATATCAGCGAACTTTTAGAATGTTTCCCAAGACAGATTTTCCGCAATACTTTACGCCAAATAATATAATGCATTGTAAAATTAAATTGGATGTTCATTTTAAATGTTTGCAGTCAAGGTGAACCCTATGGCCTTCGGTAAAATAATCAAAGCTGCTCTGATTACATTAAATTAGCATATCGACAATTTTTGCGTAATAGAAACGGTGTAAGTCGGCTGCTGCTTAAAATAACTTCTGGGTCCTTATTCAGTGCCCACTTTGGATGCGTTCGTGACATTCCCGAAGTAGCAGTAAACGTTAAATAAAGTACCTTTATTTCATTGATGCATTTTTATCGTTATCGTTCCGAGAATTTCTACGATGTGATGTATGTAAATTTAAATTATGTTCTTTGTCTCCCAGTGCGACAGATCCTGTTTAAAAACGCAGGTAAATATTCATGTGTTCAGCTCGCTTAGCCAGTAATTTGAAAAGGGGAAAATGTATTCAGATAATGAATAAACTATTTCGACGCAGGTGTATTAATTGATAAATATTCAACATTTAATGTATACAATGTACTTTAAAGGGATTGTAATATTAAAACGCTGACCTAACGCTGTCGGAGTTATTTCTGTCATTCTGTGTCAAGTTACAGAAACACGTACATTGGATACACTTTTTAATGAAGGGAACTATTAAAATTACATCGCAATCATCACTGAAAAAATGCCTGCGTTCAATTTCCACCAATAGAAGCAAGCTTTGCTTTCCAGTTTCTTCTGAAGGTTCCTTTTTTTGAAAATGCTTTTCCGGAAATTAATTTGTTTACTCACTTGGGGAAAAAACAAGTATTTAGCTTGTACTTTTGGATGTTCTATTCAAAAATATTTGACGATGCTTTAACAGTTTAAATTGGCCATAACTTGTACAACTAATTAATTACTATTGGTATTGTTTTACTAAATATTTAAACATAAACTGCTGAAAGATTTTAAAAAAAAACATGCTGACGTTTGCTTGTGTAAACATTTCTCTTTCTAGAAATTATGCAACTGCAGGATAAGATGCGTATCACTGGTAAGATTTATTTTAGGAAGGAGATATATATTATTTACATAAAACATGTTGTTTTGCTGAATAATCAGCGTTTCCATAAGCTGGCACTTTGCACAACTGATTATTCAATATCTGTCCTGCCAGTGGTTACTAATATAGCTTCACGATATTGAAATATATATATATATATTTCAATATCGTAAAGCTGTATTTGTTTACACTCGGAAATAGAATACAATAATACAATAAAATACAATACAATATATAAAACAATACAATAATATTTTATTAGCCAATATCGTGATGCAGTATTTGTTTATACTCGGAATTAGAATACAATAGTACAATACAATACAAAACAATACAATACAATACAATATGCAATACAATACCATAATAATTTATTAGCCAAGTATTTTTGCAACATACGAGGAATTTCATTTGCCAAGTAAGTCATACGATTAAAAATCAACAGACACACAAAATACATTTTAACATAAATATCCACCAAAGTGACAACTCCGCATTCTTCACTGTGATGGAAGGTGAAAACAAATTTAATATTTCCCCTTCTTTGTTCTCCCGCGGTCGGAGGCCTCGAACTATCCGCTGACGGAATGATCTTACCCACGAAGCCGGCAGCGGGCCTCCGCTTCGGGGCGATTGGCTCCTGCAACGGAGGGAATCTCAAATGCCCGCGCGGTGCGAATTGACCGCTGGGTCGGGGCAGGTCGAACGTTCTGCGTCGTTGGAGCACTCGACATCTACGGCCTCTCCCGATACAGCGAACTCTCGAAGTCCGCAGTCCGCGGTTGGAGCGATCCCAGACAAGTTATTCCAAGTCCACGCCCAGCGGAGGGGCTCAAAGTCAGTCCCGAGGAGGCCTCCAGCTCCACGATGTTAGGCCGCAGAGCAACCGGAGATACGTCCCGGGAATTATAGGCAAGGTTAGAGATTGAAAGAAGTTTCCCCCTCCCCCTCCCCTCCCCCACATGAAATAAAAAAGAGATCATCGTCACATACATTTAAAACACACTAAAACTGTTTCAAAAAAAGACGAAGAAACGAACAAATGGTTGGCGAGGCTGCCAATCGTGCTGCGCCCCTGGTGGTAGGGTAGTATCGAATCGTAGACGTCTTTGTGACTTGCGCAGTGATCGGAGAGTCAGTGGTAATGTTTCTGAAAAGTCACAATTAGGCTGTCATATATCCTCCATTGCACTCTGCACTTTTATAAATCAATAAGTGTTTGGAAATGTTGCTACATTAATGAAATCGTGTGTATTTCGCTGCATTTCTCTTATGCTCGAGAGGATGCGCCTGTTATTCGAGTCGCGTTCAGCGGGGAGGCTGGCTGGACTATGGTACCTTCATTAACTTTGGTGCCACTGTGGTGTTATGTTGTGTGTGAACTTCTGTGTATGTGCTTTTTGTTTAAATGTGTTTATTTTATTTGTATTTATTTTAATGTTACTGGCTGTAAGGTAAATCCATTTCGTTGTCTCTAAAGTGAGATAATGACAATACATTGAATACAATACAATACAATGCGGGGGATTATGGGAAAGATAGGATTTAATCCCCATGCCCACCTACATTTGAAAAAAATATGAAAATTAACTATGTCCTTCATCTTGTTGTGAGGAATGAGTAATAATGTGAATGGTACTCCAGGAATAGAATGTGGGTAGAGATGACTGTTGGCTGAATGAACCAAGTGTAAAACTTGGACTTCACCTGGTATGGTGTTGCCATGGGCCACTGTTCTTGTCCTTCTTGGAGCTAGAATTCGTTAGTGATGCAGCTGGAGAAACATCGGTGAATAACTCCACTGCATTTAGTACCAGAAGAAACTGCAATTGTATGAGTCAAAAAACCAAAAGATGGCAGAGGAACGCATGGGACAGGCGGCAGCTGCAGCTGGATTATACAAACGACGTTTCTGGTCGAGACCCTTCGTGGGTCTCAAGAAGAATCCCAACCCGTAACGTTTCCCGCTGTTCTCTCGACGTTGTTCTCTCTGAATTTCTCATGCAATTTGGGTTTTGCTCACTATTTCAGCATGCAATTTTCTATGGCATTTTGAAAGTCCAAGTTGGTTTCTGTGCAGCTGCTCATAAAGGCCCTCAGTCTTGGTGCATCGCGGAGTCGGGTTGGCGGAATTAAACAGTAGTCATCCTCCATCTCTGCTCCACGGCTTTATGCTGCTCTGTCAGGTCAGTGCATTCAATCTTCTGGAGCAGCGCACGATTCATTCGAGCTACAGGCTGCAGCAGGGCCTTCAGCCGTCGCCTCGATCTGTATCGTCCACCTAATCATCGCCCTTCTCTTCTTCTGGTCACGATCCAGCCTTCCTGTCCCGGGGGCTCCTTCCGTACGAGACATTGAGGGCGCCAATGTTCACACCCCGATTACCCTTACCAGTCAGTCGTTGGCTGTTTATTTGCACCGATTCCTTCCACCCTCACTTTTCCGTTTCTCAGCTCTTCCGGGATGAGGAGGATCCGCGACTGGCGGCTTTCAACTACATGTCTGATGTCGGGGTGTCGCCATAGCACTGCCGCGCTGCATCAGATTACGTTCTGCAGCGCGGCATCACTGTCCGTTTTGATGTGGTGCAAAGGTTATTGGACAACGTTGGTGCCGCACCTATCGCGGAGGTACTAATTAATCAGGCGAGTGTGTGCTTTATAAACTCGGGAATGGTCTTGAGATGTCATGAGGCATTCAGGATGCAAGTCTCCAATTTGCTTTGCAATTACAATGCAATCTATCCACTAACTACCTGGTATATTTTAAAGTGAATGGCTTATGAAAATCTTCGCATTGCTATGTGTCCAATGTTTATCTGGTTCATGGAGCTGTTTCGAAATGCTAAGTCAGCATAAGGAACAATTCACTACTAATAATAATTGTAATTTGTTCCCCAGCGTAATATGGAATAATTATGATTGTTTTCTGTTTTGTTGTTTACTAATGGATAACAAAATACCAGATTAATATCTATTCCCTTCGATACAAATGTGGTTTTGGAAGCATAAAATATTTCCAAAGGTCGAATTGAATGATCATATCGTTCCGTTGTCCACTTCCCCGGCGGAATATGAGGTGATTTCCTTCTCTTTGTGTGCGGCCTCGCTCTGACAAAATAGGACGCCTAGCAGGGAGAGGTCGACATGGGAAAGGAAAGAGGAGTTACAATGGTTGTCAACCCGAAGAACCCCTAGGCTCTAATCTCACACCCCACCAGCGTCCGTTTCCAACGCACCACCTTCGGCTTCTCTTCCGCCTCGAATTTGATTGCAACACCAATCACATATTCCCATTGCAATTAGTAGGCCTTGTCGGACCAAGAGAATGTGTTAAAGAAAGTCGCATTGGGCCTTGGCAAATTGAGTGTTATTAATCGTTTACATGGTCAACGAGTCCAGGACCCCAGTTGGTCGACGAAAGAGGTGCAGGTCTTTCTCCTCCACCTGGCAGAAACAGTCCCCCCCCCCCCACCCCCCATCCCACCTCACCAACATCGCTTTTGACTCCTCTCACTTTCTATAAGTTAATGACGTGGTCATGGCCGTCCACCTGGATCCCGGCTATGCCTGCCTTTTGTTTGCTACGTGAAACAATCCATGTTCCAAACATCCATTGGCACAATGGCACAACTTATTATCCGCTACATCGACGATGTGTTTGTTTCTTTGTTGAGATCCGCGTTTTGAAAAATTACACTTGCCTGTAAAGTAAATGTATGGTGGGGTCAATGACAACATTCTTTATTTCCTCAATTATTTGCTCTGTTCTCAGTTCTTAAAATAATGGATATACGTCCACGAAGCCGACACCGACGACAAAATGTTACAGTACATCAAATACAACAATGTTTTCATAATATACACAAATTTAAATTGTCAACGTATCTGAACTATTGACGTGCTCTTTATTGGATTCGTGATTAAAATGAATTTTGCCCTCTGGAGAAATATCGTAGTTTGTCAATGATGCTGAGGCTTATGCGATGTGTCAGAAAGAGCGAGGGAAAGGTGCAAATATATACTTTGCGTCTCAGTTAGAAAAATGCGTCCTTGTATATTCTCCAGATATCAGTCGCATTCCAAGCCATTCGCAACGCACACGAAACTGAAGATTTGGAATATACGCAAGGGTATATAATAGCAACTTACAATTAGAAATCCAGAAGGAGTGAGCTGAATTGATACATGCTACTGGGGGTTGTCGTTGAGAATGCTGACCTGGTCAGGCCTGGTAAAAATTTCCACCACTGTCAAAAGCTCTTTAGGCGGAAGTGAATTGTTTGCGTGGTATTAACGGTTGGTAATTTCCAATATATCACGGTTCTTACCCACAATCAACGCTTTCCCGCCGATACCTTCTTCTCCAAAGCATAATGTCCGTGTTGCAGCACTCAAGTGCAGATATTTAGTAATAGCCACATGCGCAAGGTTTAAGAAGGATGTTTTTGTGGACATCCGGGCCGAAATCAAGCATTGTCAGGCCAGATTTTGATTTGTGTATAGTGGAGATACCATTTAGTCAATTTGTCAATTACACTGCAAAGAATCAAAGACACAGCTTGCATGGTGTCTATTTTTCTATGTGTTTTTGGAGATCAGCAAAGCTAGACTTTCCATGACAACCATCATTTGCCTTCGTGAGATTGTTTGTGGCAAAGCGGATTTGATAATAACACATGTACATGAGATACAAATTGCAATCACTGATCCAAATTCATTTCATTGCTCAAATGCATTCATTCAGAGACCAACTTTAAATTGATATAATGTAAATTATTCACGCATATTAACATAAGATAAAAGAAAGAAGAAGTGTTTAAGAAATTCAATATTTTCGGAGCAGAAATCTGATACTTACGAGCTGCAACAAGGATCACATCGTCCATCAGCTCCTCGCATTCTGTATTAATGAGAGATGACACACAATGGACACAGTGGACTTTTCCAGCTCACTTTCAGATTAAAAACTCAGGGATTAGAACTTTATGCTCAGTTGTTGGTTCACCTTTGCCTGGAATGATTTGATCAACATGAACGCTTTTGAACCTATCTCCAACTTCAACTAACTATATTTTTGTTCCACACATCCGCTATTTTCCGAACATCCCATTTGTCTCGACTGGACTTCTTGGGAGGACTGAGAACACGAACCTGCTCATTTGACTTGAAGTACCTATCCTTTTTGTGGGTGTCAATAATTGCGTTTTTTACTGATCTGTTTTTGCTTGGCTGGTAGTGGGCTTATCGATGTTGATTGCATATATGTTGTACAACCTAAGTTCATTTCAAAGGGTTCATCACCGAGTTATGAACTCGTGTCTGGTGTTGTCCCTTAAGCCCCGCAGATTGTTGGTTTCCTGTTTTAAGCATGGCCCGACATGCTGAGAAGATATGGCCTTTCTTCTGGCAGTTATACCACTTGGACATTTTGAACTGACAAAATTGGAATGAGTGATTGCCAAATGGGTGAACTCGGCTCCCCGCCATACTCTGGTTTTCGTTTAGCGCCTCTCAGTTTGGCTATAGGCACTGCCTTGTCACTGTAAAGGGTCACTGCAGTCCGTGGTGGGCCAAACTAGCAATCATTCTTTGATGCCTTCTCCATTGTGTTAGCAATCTTGCATGCTTTTTCGAATGTAAGATCTGGAGTGTTCTTGAGTTTGGACTGAATTCGTTGATCCACTAGACCATAAACAAATCGGTCGTGCAATGCGCGTCCCAGAAATGTTCCACAGTTACAGTGCAAAGTTACGTTTTTCAAAGCAACAATGTACTCATTGATTGTGTAATTCTGCTTCTGGTTTCTAGTGCCAAATTTATAGTTTTCTGCGATTTCCAGAGGCTTTGGGTTGAAATCCACCTTCTTCATAATCTAATTGAATGGCACGTCTTTTGCCTTCATGGGCGAAAGGGGATTCACGAGTGTGCCGTGCACTTCAGGACCGATCTCCATGAGCAGAATCGCTTTCATGCGTTCGCAAACAGCCTTATTTGTTTCAGTCATTATCTCTCCTTCACCACTAATCTCCATTATGCTGTTTGCCGTGAAAAACATGTTCGCTCGCTCCATATAGGTGCTGAACGCCTCCCTACTTGTCGAAGTGTCAAGATTTCCGATGTAGCCCGTGGACGCAGCTATCGTATCGTCCTCTTTTTGTTTAAGTCCGTACAAAAAACAGATGTTCTGTCTATTTCGCTGAAACAATTCATCTAAAACTTAGCTGTATAAAGGCTATTCAGCTTGAGAAACTCGACATTTTTTTTTTAATATAATCCAAGGACGGCATCTTGCCTCGTTGACACAACATAGATATAGCCTAAGAAACTCCCGACGATTTGCCCAGCTGCTGTTTTAAACTTTCGTATCCTGCATTGAAGGATCTGCAGCGTATCTTTTCCAGCTCGGAAACTACTGCGACACAACTCCATATTTACTGTTTAAAATGTTAAACATTACTGCATGTTGCAAAACACTCCTGCACTGTATTTAAGGATGAGTCCACAAACTATCCCATCCTCGTCGCCAATTTTGTTATGTTCCGAACGGCAGAATGAATAACAACTTACACGCAGGTTGCCTGGATCACGCGAGAGGGATTTATTACCCAACATTCCCTGCTTATATTGAACACCAACTCATTAACATATACATGAATGTGTATGCATACATTACACTTAAAATATTGCTTTGAGAAATGTGACGATCTCCCTATTAAAAATAGCCAATGCAAATTACACAGAGAGGTTGAAAATATGATATTAATGTGTTCCGTGCAAGTTATTTTTTCACTTGAATTCGAAGGGGTATAGTTAATTCACATATTACGATGCATTGCCATATATGAAATTGCTAATGTTTATTTCCGTGACGTCAGTTTTAGCAGTTCTGACGTGATCACACCTCGTTATTAACACAGGCGTCGTAAGCAAAGACGATGAAGCATTCAACGGTAACGTCTCTCTGTGCGCTTTATATTCTCTTCATAAGATTTGCACACGAATATACCTGATATACACTCAGATAGGGGTACTGAGAAATCACTAAACCAGAAAACCGGAAAGCAATGAAATACCATATATTTCAATCCATGCTGAATATTCCTCGTCACCAATTAAGGGATCGCATATAGGTGTATAATGGTTACATTCACATCCCATATTACATTATCCCATGGAAAGCAGCAATCGAACTAATTGCACAGCTCCATAAGGCATAGCTCCGGATGGATGATACTGCAATAAAAAGCCCTGGCGGAGATTACCTATAATGTTGCCCGATGAGTAAACGTTAGAAAAGACCACTACAAATACTGCTAATGTTGGGAGTAATTGGCTTGCCACAAAGGCGACCAAGATAAAATCTGATGTCTTGTAAACTAGACTGTGAGAGTAATACACATCTCACAGAAAGGCCACATCTCACAGAAAGGCCATGACAAAGCCTCATTATTTTTCGTGCAACGTTTAAGCATCGGAAACAAGATGTGAATATTAATTAAACTCAGGGAGCGATCACCTATAGTAAAGCGGTGTTTTGTCTATTTCCTTGGTGGGGATGGTAGATTTGAGGAAAGTATATCGGCGCGTGTAATTGGATAGGACATACATTGAATATAGAGATACCCAACTGGGGAATAGTGAGCGCTGACGATTTCGACAGCCAGAGTCATCAGCCAGTGGTCAAGTAATTTTTCATGATATTCAAATTAAAGCGATGGTATCTATTCCAGTCCACATAACGACAAAAATAGTAAATACGATGGAAGTTAAAGTAAGGGGAAAGAAAATGGTGGGGGGGGGGGGGGGTGATTGATGGAACCGAGAAGACCAGATTATCTTTGCAGCTAATATATAGACGGCGATGAGGCAGATTCCAAATTAGAGAAACAATTGAGAAGATAAAAATCAAGCCAATTACCTGTTGTTAAATAAATATGGGAACGTGTTCCACATTTGCACTTGTGAATATAATTGTGCATTTGACAAGATGTATGTGCACATGCGTAAGAAAGTTGAATAATTCCGGTTTTCTCCAGTGATGTTTACCTTCTTACGATGTTTTTCAACAATTTGCTAAAAGTTCGCCATTTGTGCGGAGGATTTGAATTTATATAGCATTTCAGATTATTGCCTCCAGGATGGAAAAATAAAACTGTTTGGACCTGGCAGCATTCATAATTTCGATTCCGAAGTAGTCCGCTTTTATATCCGGAATCAACAGCCATTTTATCATATCGCAATGTTGCTGTGACTTCGAAGTACTTCCTTTTTGTAAAATTTCAGTTGATTCACGATCAGTTATTAGTTATTTATGATCAGTTGTCAGTTTTAAGATTTAATTGATCACTGCTTCCTTGCAATATGTATTTCCTTATTAGAATGCAAGAAACTTCTTCAAGCGAGCAGTGAGTGATACATGGCCGGCCGAAGGGGGCGTGCGTTGGGTGCGACCGTATCCCCTTGTTTTCCCTAGAGTAATAAAAAATCCAGAGATAAAAAATATAATCGGAGCACAATCAGCGTATACACTTTGTCGGAAATCGCCCAAATTCTGGTTCCGGCCCGCTGGATGATTTGGGTAAAGAGAAAAAATGCGACCATACGCGCCTGCGCGGTGGGGAGGCGACGTAAAATGACGCTGTCTCTCCGCGCGTGCGCAGTGGGCCCGGGCCGGGTCAGGCTGCAATTTGTACCCCACACATTGATCTCGATGCCTCGTGTCAATTCCGTAAGTAATGGAATATTGCAGCGTAGGCGTCAGCGTTGGAGTCGGAGCCTCGCCAACGACCTGCCTGGCGACAAGGAGACCGTTTTCCCGTCGCCGGACGGGAGTGGCTGAATCCGAACCCAGCGACTGTAACCCCAACACGAGACGCTGCTGCGGCAGGGCCCGCTGTCCTCGCCTCCCCCCGTCGCCGGGGCCCAAGCCATCTTCCGCCCACGCCACCCCCGCTGGGCCCACACCACCCCCGCTGGGCCCACGCCACCCCGCTGACCCCCATTGGGGGCAAATATGCGTCAAGCTTAAAGTTAAAATGCAGCCTAATCGATAAAAGCTGAGAAGGGGAATCAGAGCTGCCAAGAAAAGGTACTCTGATAATTTGAGGAGCAAGTTCTCAGCTAGTGACGCTTCTTCCGTTTGAAATCACCAGATATAAGAGCTTGGAAATCACCAGATATAAGAGGAAAGCCCCCCACTCTTTGGACAATCGTCAGCTGACGAACGACCTGAATGAGTTTTACTGCAGGTTTGTAAATCAGAAACGTAACCCTGGTACCCCCTCCCCAACAAACACAGCCAGACCCCAGTCTGCACAGAAGGGACCCTGCACCCTCTCCTTCCCATTCACCACTTCACATCTACTTAAGGCAAGAATCCAGTGTGAAAAGAGTGGATCCTTTCCCACCGCAACCAACACTTCACACAGACTCACAGCCTGACCTCAGTCTGCAAAGACTGGGCCATTCTACACCCACCCCACTTCAATCACCACTTCACACCCAATCACTCATTACTTACCAGTCCCTGCAAAGGTGTACTGTTTCTGCCATCTTAAAAGTCTCCACTATTGTCCCTGTACCCAAAAGAGTAAGAATTACTAGCCTTAATGACGACAGGCTTGTCACACTGACCTATGTAGACCCTTGACCTCACACTGACCTATGAAGACCCTTGAAAGGCTTGTGCTGAACAAGATGAAAAATATCACAATCCCTCTGCTGGACCCTCTGCATTTGGGTATTGGACCAAGAGATCTGTCTATGGCGCAGTCAGTCTGGCCTGCACGTCATCCTCCAGCACCTAGACCGCCAGCGGACCTATGTGAGGATTTTGTTGTTGATTTTAGCTCTGCATTCAACACCATTGTGCGAGAGCTACTACTCTCCAAACTTTCTGAGATTACTGTGCCTGAACCACTCTCTCGGTAGATCACCAGCTTTCTGAGAGACAGGAAGCAGCATGAGATGCGGGAAAGCATATATCGGACCCGGAAGCGCTCAGCATTGGAGCACCGCAAGATGCGTATTCTCCCCTCTCTTCTACTCTCGCCACACCAATGACTGCGCCTCCACAGACACCTCTGTCAAGCTTCTCAAGTTTGCGGACAACAAAACCATGATGGTCTGATCCAGGATGAGGATGTCTTTTCAGTTTGACATCTTTCCTATAACATGGTGGCCAGAACTGATCACAGTATTCTAAATGCGGTCTCACCAACGTCTTATACAACTGCAACATGACCTCCCAATTTCTATACACAATACTCTGACTGATGAAGGCCAAAGTGCCAAAATACTTTTTGACCACCTGATATTCCTGCGACGCGACATTCAAGGAACCATGCAAACATCAACCACCTGACTAATTCATCCAGATCCTGCTGCAATGTTTCACAACCATATTCACTATCTGTAAATCCACTCACTTCTGTATCATCAGCAAACTTGCTAATCTTGCCCTGTTCTGTGACGTTTCACAGTGTGCTGGAGGAACTCAGCAGGTCAGGCTGAGCATAGAAGTTGGGTGGTCATGTTGCCGTTGCATAAGAAGTTGGCGAGGCCGCATACGAGTATTGAATTCAGTTTTGGGCACCATATTATAGGAAAGATGGTATCAAATTTGAAAGGGTACAGTGAAGATTTACGAGGATGTTGCCAGGACTAGAGGGCTAGAGCTATAGGGAGAAGTTGAGTAGGCTGGGACTCTATTTCATGGACCACAGGAGGATGAGGGAAGATCTAACAAAGGTGTATAAAATCATAGAAACATAGACACATAGACATAGAAACATAGAAATTAGGTGTAGGAGTAGGCCATTCAGCCCTTCGAGCCTGCACCGCCATTCAATATGATCATGGCTGATCATCCAACTCAGTATCCCGTACCTGCCTTCTCTCCATACCCTCTGATCCCCTTAGCCACAAGGGCCACATCCAACTCACTCTTAAATATAGCCAATGAACTGGCCTCAACTACCCTCTGTGGCAGAGAGTTCCTGAGACTCACCACTCTCTGTGTGAAAAAAGTCTTTCTCATCTCGGTCTTAAAGGATTTCCCCCTTATCCTTAATCTGTGACCCCTTGTCCTGGACTTCCCCAACATCGGGAACAATCTTCCTGCATCTAGCCTGTCCAACCCCTTAAGAATTGTGTAAGTTTCTATAAGATCCCCTCTCAATCTCCTAAATTCCAGAGAGTATAAACCGAGTCTATCCAGTCTTTCTTCATAAGACAGTCCTGACATCCCAGGAATCAGTCTGGTGAACCTTCTCTGCACTCCCTCTATGGCAATAATGTCCTTCCTTAGATTTGGAGACCAAAACTGTACGCAATACTCCAGGTGTGGTCTCACCAAGACCCTGTACAACTGAAGTAGAACCTCCCTGCTCCTGTACTCAAATCCTTTTGCTATGAAAGCTAACATACCATTCGCTTTTTTCACTGCCTGCTGCACCTGCATGCCTACTTTCAATGACTGGTGTACCGTGACACCCAGGTCTCGCTGCATCTCCCCTTTTCCTAATCGGCCACCATTTAAAGAATAGTCTGCTTTCCTGTTTTTGCCACCAAAGTGGATAACCTCACATTTATCCACATTATACTGCATCTGCCAAACATTTGCACACTCACCCAGCCTATCCAAGTCACCTTGCAGTCTCCTAGCATCCTCCTCACAGCTAACACTGCCCCCCAGCTTAGTGTCATCCGCAAACTTGGAGATATTGCCTTCAATTCCCTCATCCAGATCATTAATATATATTGTAAATAGCTGGGGTCCCAGCACTGAGCCCTGCGGTACCCCACTAGTCACTGCCTGCCATTGTGAAAAGGACCCGTTTACTCCTACTCTTTGCTTCCTGTTTGCCAGCCAGTTCTCTATCCACATCAATACTGAACCCCTAATACCGTATGCTTTAAGTTTGTATACTAATCTCTTATGTTGGACCTTGTCGAAAGCCTTCTGGAAGTCCAGATATACCACATCCACTGGTTCTCCCTTATCCACGCTACTAGATACATCCTCGAAAAATTCCACAAGATTCGTCAGACATGATTTACCTTTCGTAAATCCATGCTGACTTTGTCCAATGATTTCACCACTTTCCAAATGTGCTGCCATCCCATCTTTAATAACTGACTCTAGCAGTTTCCCCACTACCGATGTTAGACTAACTGGTCTGTAATTCCCCGTTTTCTCTCTCCCTCCCTTCTTAAAAAGAGGGGTTACATTTGCTACCCGCCAATCCTCAGGAACTACTCCAGAATCTAAAGAGTTTTGAAAGATTATCACTAATGCATCCACTATTTCCTGAGCTACTTCCTTAAGTACTCTGGGATGCAGCCTATCTGGCCCTGGGGATTTATCGGCCTTTAATCTATTCAATTTACCCAACACCACTTCCCGACTGACCTGGATTTCACTCAATTCCTCCTTTGACCCACGGTCCCCTGCTATTTCCGGCAGATTATTTATGTCTTCCTTAGTGAAGACGGAACCAAAGTACTTATTCAATTGGTCCGCCATATTCCTGTTCCCCATGATCAACTCACCTGTTTCTGACTGCAAGGGACCTACATTTGTTTTAACTAACCTCTTTCTCTTCACATATCTATAAAAACTTTTGCAGTCAGTTTTTATGTTCCCTGCCAGTTTTCTTTCATAATCTATTTTTCCTTTCCTAATTAAGCCCTTTGTCCTCCTCTGCTGGTCTCTGAATTTCTCCCAGTCCTCTGGTATGCTGCTTTTTCTGGCTACTTTGTACGCATCATCCTTTGCTTTGATACTATCCCTGATTTCCCTTGTTATCCACGGATGCACTACCTTCCCCGATTTATTCTTTTGCCAAACTGGGATGAACAATTTTTGTAGTTCATCCATGCAGTCTTTAAATGTCTTCCATTGTATATCCACCGTCAACCCTTTTAGAATTAATTGCCAGTCAATCTTGGCCAATTCACGTCTCATACCCTCAAAGTTACCTTTCTTTAAGTTCAGAACCATTGTTTCTGAATTAACAATGTCACTCTCCATCCTAATGAAGAACTCAACCATATTATGGTCACTCTTGCCCAAGGGGGCACGTACAACAAGACGGCTAACTACCCCTTCCTCATTACTCAAAACCCAGTCTAAAATAGCCTGCTCTCTCGTTGGTTCCTCTACATGTTGATTTAGATAACTATCCCGCATACATTCCAA
The DNA here is from genome assembly GCA_035221665.1 of Okamejei kenojei. Classification (NCBI taxonomy): domain Eukaryota; kingdom Metazoa; phylum Chordata; class Chondrichthyes; order Rajiformes; family Rajidae; genus Okamejei; species Okamejei kenojei. The sequence goes on along the minus strand of CM069160.1, from coordinate 22,579,216 downwards.
AAAATCCTCTTCCTCAGCACCCCTGCCAATTTGATTAACCCAATCTATATGTAAATTGAAGTCACCCATTATAACTGTTTTGCCTTTGTCGCACGCATTTCTAATTTCCTGTTTGATACCATCCCCAACTTCTCTGCTACTGTTAGGTGGCCTGTACACAATACCCACCAGCGTTTTCTGCCCCTTAGTGTTTTGTAGCTCTACCCATACCGGATTCCACATCCTCCGCGCTAATGTCCTTCCTTTCCATTGCGTTAATCTCCTCTCTAACTAGCAACGCTACCCCACCTCCTTTTCCTTTCTCTCTATCCCTCCTGAATATTGAATATCCCTGGATGTTCAGCTCCCAGCCTACGTCACCCTGGAGCCATGTCTCCGTGATCCTAACTATATCATAATCATTAATATCTATCTGCACGTTCAACTCGTCCACCTTATTACGAATACTCCTTGCATTGAGACACAAAGCCTTCAAGCTTGTCTTTACAACGCACTTACCCCTTATACAATTTTGCTGAAAAGTGGCCCTTTTTGATTTTTGCCCTGGTTTTGTCTGCGTGCCACTTTTACTTTTCACCTTGCTACCTATTGCTTCTACCCTCATTTTACACCCACCTGCCTCTCTGCTCTTGTACCCACCCCCCTGCCACATTAGTTTAAATCCTCCCCGACAGCACTTGCAAACACTCCCCCAAGAACATTGGTACCATTCCATTCCAGGTGCAAACCGTCCTGTTTGTACCGGTCCCACCTCCCCCAGAACTGGTCCCAGTGCCCTAAAAATTTGAATCCCTCCCCCTTGCACCACTTTTCAAGCCACGTATTCATTTGCAATATCCTCCTATTTCTACTCTGACTGGCCCGTGGTACTGGTAGTAATCCGGAGATTACAACCTTTGAGGTCCTACTTTTAAGTTTATCTCCTAGCTCCCTAAATTCACCTTGTAGGACCTCATCCCTTTTTTTACCTATATCGTTGGTGCCAACATGTACCACGACAACTGGCTGTTCACCCTCCCCCTCCAGAATGTTCTGCAGCCGTTCAGTGACATCCCTGACCTTTGCACCAGGGAGGCAACATACCATCCTGGAGTCTCGTTTGCGGCCGCAGAAACGCCTATCTATTCCCCTGACAATTGAATCCCCTATTACTATTGCCCTTCCCCTCTTTTCCCCCCTCATGTGCTGCAGAGCCACCCATGGTGCCATGAACTTGGCTGTGTCTGCATTCCCCTGATGAGCCATCTCCCTCAACAGTATCCAAAATGGTATACCTGTTTAGGAGGGAGATGACCGCAGGGGACTCCTGCACTACCTGCCTACTGCTTTGCTGGCTATTGGCCACCCGTTCCCTTTTTGTCCTCTTACCTTTTGCCTGCGGTGTGACCAACTCACTGTACGTGCTATCCACGACTTCTCTCCGCATCGTGGATGCTCCAGTATGAATCCAGCCGCAGTTCCAATCGTTCAATGCGGTCTGCCAGGAGCTGCAGCTGGACACACTTCCTGCAAACGTAGTCACCAGGGACACCGACCATCTCCCTGATCTCCCACATGTTGCAGGCTGAACAAACCACGGGGCCAATCTCTACTGCCATACCTTACTCCCAAATTACTCTGTATTAAATATTAAAAAAACACAAAAACGTATCCTTTAAACTTTACTACTAAATACTGAATCCTTAACTCCCAGAATCCCTAACTCCCAGAGTCCCTAACTCCCAGAATCCCTAACTCCCAGAATCCCTAACTCCCAGAATCCCTAACTCCCAGAATCCCTAACTCCCAGAAGGCAGAAATGTAAAATTGTAAACCCGGGGTTGCACCCAATCAGCTGCTTCCTCGGGTCCTCTTCCACCAATCAGCGGCTTCCTCAAAAAAACCCACTTCTCCAAATGGAATGTTATGGATTTGGGTAAAAACAAGCCCCGCGCTTGATTTTATAGCTTACCGGTCGGGTGTCGCTCCTCCCCCTCCTCCTCTTCCAACGGCTCCTGTGGGCCTCTGAAAAAAACAAGCCCCGCGCTGGATTTTATAGCTTACCGGTCGGGTGTCGCTCCTCCCCCTCCTCCTCTTCCAACGGCTCCTGTGCGCCTCTGAAAAAACAAGCCCCGCGCTTGATTTTATAGCCTACCGGTCGGGTGTCGCTCCTCCCCCTCCTCCTCTTCCAACAGCTCCTGTGGGCCTCTGAAAAAACAAGCCCCGCGCTTGATTTTATAGCTTACCGGTCGGGTGTAGCTCCTCCCCCTCCTCCTCTTCCAACGGCTCCTGTGGGCCCCTGAAAAAAACAAGGCCCGCGCTGGATTTTATAGCTTACCGGTCGGGTGTCGCTCCTCCCCCCCCTCCTCTTCCAACGGCTCCTGTGGGCCTCTGAAAAAACAAGCCCCGCGCTTGATTTTATAGCTTACCGGTCGGGTGTCGCTCCTCCCCTTCCTCCTCTTCCAACGGCTCCTGTGGGCCTCTGAAAAAACAAGCCCCGCGCTTGATTTTATAGCTTACCGGTCGGGTGTCGCTCCTCCCCCTCCTCCTCTTCCAACGGCTCCTGATCATGATTTTAATAGACATGGTTGAGCCTTTTGCCCAGAGTAGGTGAACGAGGAGCAGAGGACATACGTTTAAGGTGAATGGCCAAAGAATTAATAGGAATTTGAGAGGTATGTTTATCACACAATCAGTGGTAGGTGTATGGAACAAGCTGTCTGAGGAGGTAGCTGAGGCAGAGGCTATTGCAACATTTAAGAAACAGTTAGACCGGTACATGGATAGGACAGGTTCGGAGGGATATGGATCAAACGTGGGCAGGTGGGACTAGTACAGGTGGTACATGCTGGCTGAAGGGCCTGATTCCACACTGTATCACTCTCTGACTCTATCTATCTTTCCCTTTCAAACCCATTCTCCTGCCTTCTCCCCATTACCTCTGACCTCCTTATCAATCAAGAATCTATCAATCTCCTCCTGAAAAATGTCAATTGACTTGACCTCCACAGCTATCTGTGGCTATGAATTCCACAGTTCGCCACCCTCTGACTTAAGAAATTCCTGCTCATCTCCTTCCTAAAGGAATGTATTTTAAGTCTGAGACTGTAGCCACTGGTCCTAGACTCTCCCACTAGTGGAAACATCCTCTCCAAATCCACACAATCCAGGTGTTTACCAGGCTTGAACAGTCGGCAAAAGTTTCACACCGTGTCCCAAAGCTTGTGCCCTGTGCTGCATCACCCAAGGCAGCAGAGACGTTATAGGAGAGGGCATGTACCGTAACAAACTAGCTCACGATGGTTTGGATAACATTCAGGAATGTCTATGCATGTCACATCATGAATATTACTGTTGAACGGTCTTGTTCCGAAATATAAACTACAGGTATACCTTTTCTCCAGAGATGCTGCCCGACTCACTCTGCAGCGCGCATTATTATTTCACATTTCATTTTTTGTAATCCTGACATGCCACCCCCATTTCTGAAAAGCTTCGTACGGACCTGTAATACATATCAAGTGGCAACAAAGCCTTGCTTTGAATGGATTTTTCTTCAGTCTGACGTGGGTATGTATGTGTGTTGTGTGTTGTGTGTGATGTGCGATTGTTTTGTGGATAGAGGAGTGTAGAGCAGCATAATTGTTCCCAGACCTACATTACATTCCGGGATTATGGATGCCATCATTTTAATCGACAAGATAATATATTAAGAACAAATATCGAAGAGTGTAATTGCTCAAAATCTGCCAACGTACTAATGTGAGAGCAATATGATTTGCAGTGAATGGTTGGTTCGATCGGGAAAACCAAATGTTTTCGTGCAGAATTGATTCGACGCCTACAGACTCGTTTCTAATTGTTCGGATATTCTACTTAAAGTTGTTAATGCCCGCGTGGATTTAGGCTTAGTTCCCTAATTAGGGAAGTAATTGGGCAACGAAAGATTAATGTGTTTAAAGACTGAAATATCCAGTCTAATATCCAAAATGAAAATGTTTTTATTTATTTATTAATTTAAGTTAAATTAAGCCCAACACGTTTTTTATAAAGAGCTGTTCGTGATATGTGATCTTCGTTGTACTAGATACAACGTTTGATATGTGTTTTGAGGTTCCATTTGTGTAATATTCATGATAGTGAGTACACAGCATTCTTTTTACAGTCGTGTTAAGTGTAATATATTATTCTGTTGCAGTGAGGCAACTACTTGTAAAAGATATCGGTGAGACCTAATTTCTATCTACATGCTTTCAGCTCATTTTTCATTTTTGTTTTACAGAATAATTATATTTCTTTTTGTTGTGTATTAATCGCAATTCTTGGCAAATAGGTGAGCTGTAATTAACAACGAGTTTTCACCTGCAAAATTATTCGAAGTGGAAAGACCAAGAAACAAGAACTGGGCGCATGGCCACATAAAAAATCAACACCATTTTATTTCGCCTTGGCTGATGCAAATTTGGGAAAGCAACCATGATTGGCCGCAAAGATTGCTGAGTGAGGCAATAATGCCAGTGATGCCGCGGTGAGATTGTGGCGTCAGAGTAACGCTTCTGTTGGAGATCCAGATCCAAAACTAAATTCAAGTGTTGTTGAATTTGTACAGTATGAATGCATTGAGCGGTGTCATCTCCCCCAGTGTCTAAGCGAGTCGTCAAATCCATTGGGTTTTTCACGGGTATCTGCACCAAACGTGATTGGTGAAAATCGGGGCTTAATGATCGCCATTAAATCGATGTGGCGAAGGTCCCCTCCATGTTGTATTATTCTAACAGATAATTCCATGAATTTCCATGTTATACATTCGTCACTTCTGCGTATTGGGAATTGAATGCATTCAGCGTGACTGAAGTTTCAAAGTAGAGGTGTTTCATTTGGCACAGATGTGGTGGAGTCAATATGGTGGATGTTAGCCTAAAATGTATTTGGTGTGTTCCGTTTATTTTTATTTGTATGACTTACCTGGCAAATGAAATTCTTCGTATGTTGCAAAACATACTTGGCTAATAATGTATTATTGTGATTGTGATTGTGATTGTGATTGTGAATAAAAATGGTATTGATGACATCGTTCAAATACGGGTACCTAGTGGGCGGCACAAAGTCGATGGGCCGAAGGGACGGTTTTCCTTCTGAGGCTTAGGTTCGACGTCTATTTAATTCAAAGCTGTAAACCACTCATTGCTAAGTAGATACAGTGCATTCAGAAAATATTCAGTCCCCTTCATTTTTTCCACATTTTGTTAGGCTACAGCCTTATTTTAAAAAGGTTTAAATTCATTGTTTTGAGTCATTAATCTACATATTGGTAATAATGAATGAAAAGGCGAAAACAGGTGTCTACACATTTAAGCAAAGTAATGAAAGAAAAATAATTTTACTTCGGAGTCACGTGAGTGACTAGTGAAGAAGGCCCGCCTGGCGCTGGAACGGCATTACGTCGACGCTGACGGCAGAAGCAGGAGCTGCAGAGGCAGCTCCTCGACAGCGGTAGGTACGGAACCGGCAGGTAAGTGCAGTTGAAAAACTTTTAGGGTCTGGAAAACTCCGTGCCTGGGGTATTGAACCAGGATTTAAAATGAATTTAAAACAAAAGTAAAGTAAAAGATTAAAATAGAACAGAAATACTCTGTTAAAACAACGGAGTTTGAAAAAGAACGTCCCGGGGGAATACCCAGCGATCGGGACGGGAGATTAATTACGGGGCCGGTTCCGATACTGGGGACCGTTAAAAATACGGTAGGGAGTTTAAGATGCTCCACAAACTTTTTGCAGGGGGGGAAATTTTAAATAAGTCAGAAAGGCCATAATTGTAAAAAGTTAATAAAGGCCTTCAGACGGAAAATAATGGAAATATTCCCTAACATACCCTAAGGGGATTTCACATATAAAAAGGGAAAAAATATGATGAAATATGGTGCGAATATCTACCTCAGATTTTTCTGAAGGTAGTCTCCTTGAGGGGGAAAAAACTCAGGAGAAACAAGGGCAGTGAAAAATAAAATGCAAAAACTGACCCTAAAAATGCACTGATAGTGGTGGCTGGTCATGAAGTACCCACTACAGCACCAAAAAATATATATTATATATATATATAAACAGGTGTATGCACAACACCTGAATAAAAAGTGAGGCCATGGAAAATTACCATGGAAACCAAAAATTAAGTTGGTCTCACTAAAAGCTGTTATGGTTAAAACAGCAGAACTAATGATGAGTGAGGCCATGAAAAATAAACATGGAAAAAACCTCACCAAAGCTGTAATGATTGAAACAGCAGAATACGATAAAACTTTTTATGTTTTATAAAGATATCAACGGTGAATCCGTTATGATATCCATGTCTCAAATTATATGAGATATAAGAAATACAATTTCAAAGTATTTCAAAATGGTGCATGGCATTACTATTCAAAAAGAAAAATAAAATAAAATAAAACGTTGTGCAAATAACTAATACTTTTTTTTTAAAAAAATTTTAAAAAAATTGCCATCAGTTTGTGGAGCTCAATGGGAAGAAATATATATAATTTACCAAATCTGCACTATAGATTCGCAGATCAATACAAATCAGGTTATGTTAAACTCCTGGTTATTATCGAATAAACCTGCCTTATGATAAATCAAAGATATTGATTACAAAAGAACAGACTACTGATCTTTAAACTTTGGGGGAAAAAACTATGATCCAATGAAAGATTTGATAATGGATCAAAACAAAGGCAGAAGTGGTATAATCCAACATAGCCTTATCCAAACCCATATAATTGGGAAAATAAGGCTTGAAGTACGTTGAAGAGGTGCAAACATCTGGTTACAAAATAAGTTCATGAAATCTCCAATTGTGGGGGATTACAGGTGTATTATGATCATTAATTTAATATAACTAAGGAAGGATTGGCTCACCTGTATAAGAAAACCTTAAAAATTGATTTTAGGTTTGCACTCAAAAGTAATTTCAATAAAGAAGGGGTACGTACATGTATATTATAAAATTACCTCAGTGTAAAGATTTGATGCTATAAACCATACAAAACATCATTTTATATACACTTTCAGAGTGTAAGAAAATGGAAACATCTAGAACATGGAAATACAGTTGCTATTAACAAAGTGTTAATCAATATTACAGGTGCTTGAAATTAATTAAAGTGGGTCAAGCTGTGCAAGTTAAAACATTGTCCAAAGGATTAAACCAGTTCAAGGCTGTTAAACAGAATACTGAAGGAACAATTATGCTGATAAAAGGTCAGCACTTGCACTAATGAGGTCATGGTCATGGATTATCTTGATTACATTTAAATTGGAAGGTATAAGAGTCAGCTGCAAATTAGTGCTGCAATTGCAAACCCGGTGGACGGCAAGGACCTGACCCATTACATAAAGCGTATGCTTAGGCATTAATAAAATATTCATAAATTACTATTCTGAATTTAGAAGTAATTCAGCACCATAAGAGGGGGGAAAAATTGTTCCATGATACAAATATGTCTTATTGTTGTTGACATGCTTTGGCCCTCCATTAGGTTAGGTAAAGAATAAATAAAGTTCCAAAAGAAGGAATACAGAAGCTTATAAGAATATGTATGCCTTTGTGAAGAGGCTTATGCAAATATCAAATGATGCGTTATCATTATTAAAGTAATGTAAAAAAGGTTCACAAGCTGCTTCAACTATAAGATTAACAGCTGTTGCAAACTGAAGCAAGTGTTACAGATGACGTACAGTTTATGTGAATGTTTGGGTAAAGATAAGAATATTATCTATTCTTATAAGAATAATTGATACGTCTCTTGTTCGGACTGCGGACAATAATACCAGGTGAGCATAAATGGTTTGTCCTAAGAAATTTTCCAAACATTTGTATTAATTATTGAAGTATAAGGAGTTATGGATTAAATATCGATTGTTTTATTATGGAAGTGTCCATGTCGTATCAAGATGAACAATACCACGGCTGTGGCATATGTTAAAACACACAAGATAAGTCAAATAACAATCATGGGATTATCTGAGTAAACAGATGTGGCATATTTTAAAGTTTAGTCCACCTGTTTATCTCTAAGGAAGAGACAATGGTATCGGAGACAACAAATTTGGGAGAAAGACATATTGTAATTAATATGGATTACTTACGATTAATCTGGTTGCATACAGATTAAATCACCGATCTTTAAAATGTTTCTTGTGGTAAACCAAGAACAGGGAAGGTGGATGCTTTTCTCCCAATTACATGAGGAAAAGATGTTCTTTTGTGTTCCTCATTTTGTTTGATAGGGCAGTGTCTGATGAAAATGTAGCAGGACACTGCCAGAGGCATTTTTGGTGGCCTAATACGGATCCTTTATGGTTTCATAAATATTGAGTGATGTTGAACCACTTGTGATGATTCATAGTTGCAGTAATTTATTGAAGTCTGAGGAAGGGTCTCGACCCGAGGCGTTGCCTGTCTCCTTTCGCTCTTTGGATGCTGCTGCACCCGCTGGGATCTCCAGGTTTGTGAAACCCTGCAGTAATTTATTGTTGTACAAAAGCATCCATGACATGAAAATATGAATTTGACTATCTGCAGGTTGACCAGACCATTACAACAGCTGATGGTCAAAGAAGTCTATGAATGTTAACTAATATAAAAATATATCAATAAAATAATTATGTATAAAAGAAGTGTTATACCTGCAATTTGCAGAAATAAGTCTAAAAAACAATATTTTGTTATAAGAAATTGGTGGTCTGTGTATACAGTAAAGTTATTTTATCATATTAGATATATGTGAGTTCCTTGTGGATTGCATTTTTCTGAGTATCTAATTGATAGAGCCAATAATAGGTCTCAGAGTGTTACCGTCCTATTAACGGACAATATATTAACCAAGAAGTTATCAGGTGCATTCATAATATCCCGATATGGAAAGGGATATATATGTAGATATTAATAAATATATATATATAATCTGTCCAAAATTGTAAAAAATATAAAGTCAGGAGATAAATAATCCTGAATTGCCTTAGGCAATGGCCTCTAACTCTATCTATGATTCAAAAAAGTTCAACATTGAAAATAATAATGCTGATGACTTTAGTATCAATATAAGAGAGCAAACATTGCAAATGTTACGTTATAATTGCATGTGGATACAGATTGCATTATCATATATGTTTATGAATCTACCAAACAAAGCACACCAAGAGGAGCTGAAACCAAGGTAAACCTATAAGCATATCCTGTCGGCTTTAAGTTGTGTGTGTGTGTGTGTGTGTGTGTGTGTGTGTGTGTGTGTGTGAACATTGATGAAATATGTTGCAGTAGGTAAGAGTCTCTGTGGTAATGAGACAGCACTACTTATTACACACAAAAACCACATTAGGTTCAGTAAAAACTGATGGTTGTAGAGGAATGTATTCTAGATGGTTAGAAATTGGATACACTCAGTGGAACTAGACACTGAAAGGTGGAAAATCACTCTGTTCATGAGGTAGATACATTCACAGGAATGGCACGGGATGAGCCACTCGAGCAAAGATGCAAGGCCGCAGGAGGGTTTTTACTTAATGTTAAAGTAAAAAGGAACCAGTCATGTTGTCAGGTTTGGACACGTAGTGTTGGGTTCTCTATAATTGTTGCTTTGTCATGCCATCAAAATATATATATCAATTGGTATTTTGTGATAAACTTGCCTTTCAATGGAAAGGGCATTACTTTTATTCTTTATAATGTGAAATAATTTATCACATAACTTGAGGCAATGTTTGGGGAAAAATGTGTTATTCGCTCGTTACTGTGTTAAATGAGCCGGACTGTCGTATGGAATAAATTCTACGACATGAAAAACACAGAAAGCTTCAAACTCTTCACGTAGTCACTCACGTGACTCCGAAGTAAAATAGTAAGATTAAACGAGAACTTACCAGTTCGAAGTTTGATCTTTATTTTATGAGGAGTAACGATGAGGGATTACGTGCCCTCCACTCCACACCTTCATAAAGTAAATGATCATCTGGTAGTTCTAAATCTATGATGAGCCTAACTATCTTACTCCGGCTATTGTGTTCTGTGTTTTTCATGCCGCTGCTTTGAAGTATGCCGTTCCAGCGCCAGGCGGGCCTTCTTCACGTAATCCCTCATCGTTACTCCTCATAAAATAAAGATCAAACTTCGAACTGGTAAGTTCTCGTTTAATCTTACTATTAAAATATCACATTTACATAAGTATTCAGACCCTTTGCTATGACACTCCAAATTGAGTAGGTTCATCCTGCTTCCATCGATATGTTTCATGTGATGTTTCTACAAATTGATCGGAGTCCACCAGTGGAAAATTAAATTGATTTGGCATGATTTGAAAGGTAAATACCTGTTTATATATGTTCCAACAGTGGACGGTGCATGTCAGAGCAAAAACCATGCCACGCAATCGAAGGAATTGTCCTTAAACCTCCGAGATGGGATTGTGTCGAGACACAGGTCTGGGGAAGTGTATGAAACAATTTCTGCAGAAATGCAGGTCCAGAAGAGCACGGTGGCCTCCGCCATTCTTAAATGGAAAATGTAATTTGGAACCATCACGAATCTTCATAGAGCTTGCCTTCCTTTGTGGACGTGGGAGTTCCTCTGTGGAGATGGGAGAACTTTCCAGAACGAAAACTAAATCTGCAGCACTCCACTAATCAAGCCTTTATGGTAGAGTGGCCAGTCGGAAGTCACTCCTTAGTAAAAGGCTCATGACAGCCCGTTTGCTGTTTTTGCAAAAAGGCATGTGGACAAGATTCTCTGGTCTGATGAAACGAAGATTGAACTATTTGATTGAATGCCAAGCGTCACGTCTTGAGGAGGCCAGGCACCACTCATCACATGAAGCATGGTGGTGGCAGCATCATGCTGTGGGGATGTTTACAGCGGCAGGAACTGGGAGACGAGTCAGTATCGAGGGAAAAAATTACGGAGCAATGTACAGAGAGATCATTGAAGAAAACCTGCTCCAGAGCTTGTGGACCTCAGACTGGGGCGAAGGTTCACCTTCTAACAGGAGAATGACCCTAAGCACACAGCCAAGACCACGCAGGAGTGGATTCGTGAACAGTCTGTGAATATCCTAGACAGGCGCAGCCAAGGTCTGGATATGAACCCGATCGAACATCTCTGGAAGGACCTGAAAATAGCTGTGCATCGACGCTCCCCATCCAATCTGACAGAGCCTGAGGGGATCTGAAGATCACAATGAGAGAAATTACCCAAATACTGGTGTGCCAAGCTTCTATCGTCACCCATTAGACTTATGGCTATAATCGTTGCCAAATGTGCCACAACGAATTAGAGAAGAAAGCGTCTGAATATTTATGTAATTTTGAAATATCGGGACTTTTTTTTCTAATTGCTTTGTAAAAATGTCTAAACATCTGTTTTCGCTTTTTTACTGTGGGGTATTGCGAGTAGATTAATGATAACAAAAATAATTTTAATCAATTTTAGAATAAGGCTGTAACGTAACAAAGAGTGAAAAATGGAAGGGGTCTGAATACTTTCTGATGAACTATATTCGACACCTCACTCCAGTACATCCAACGGTATACCTTTCATTGGAATTCAAATACTAGATAACATACTTGGCAGATATGTCATATTCCCGGATGTTAAAAATAAATCGCCATGAGACATTGGCTGTTGATGAAAAATATTGCGTATTTCGTCCACCAATATAGCAATATTTCGGGGATCTATTTAAGTCACACGGAAATCATATTTGTTCGAAATCTTTGGAGAATATTCTGAGTTATACCATGGAAAGATTGCATTTAAAGCATATCAATCCGTTCCTCATGGTTGCTGATAAAATAGACGCCATATCATGCTCGCTGAGAGCTGCAATCAATATTTACAGGAATTATATGTTACAGAAATCGGGAAGCTGACAACTAAAGTGCACGAGGCTGGTAAGCCTTCCGTGTCCTTTGATCATTTTTAACCATATTCAACCATTCTCAACATCCTGCTAGTCACATTGGATGTTCTGCGGTTTTCCCCTTCACAGTGAAACATGCATTTGTGGAGATTTACGTGATGTTTGTTGCTCACTTTGCCATTGGATGGGTCGTACATTGAACATATTCGCCTTCTATTTTCAGACAAATGTATGTTTATACATTAAAAGTTAGGTTCAACTTTGATGCTGATACATTCTCTCTGGATCAACATTTTTGAAAGCTTATCCGATATGCTTTCTTCCCATAAAAAGTCGTATTTTATATGATGTTGTGTGAATGCAGCGTATTTTTAAATTTTACCGAATTTTGCATTCACAACTGTCCATGAAAATGCGATATTAAAAACCTCTTCCTTAGTCTTGACCATATGTTAAAAATATCCCAGTGAAACGTTTGGAAAATGACATTCGAAAATCTAATTTTAAGGACGATCGGGTAATATCTACCGTTTGCAAAGTAGGCGCTATTTATCTCCACGTCAAAGTAAATTTATTTGTAAGTAAGATATCCAACTAGTAGTGATAATTGTATAATCTAAATTACAACGATTAATGTTGAATATCTGTGGACCAATACAGTGGTGATATTGAGTTTTATGACACAAGAAGCAATAGATAAGTAGTACAATTGTTGTTCTGCCAAATTCCCTGCAGAGGATGCTCTCAAATCAAAGGGCACAGGTAAAACAAATGCACTTAAATCCTATAATTTTGTTGTCCACTAACAATGCGCTCTACGAACAGTTTCTTGCGTCAGTCTTCACAGTGGGAGACAACAGCAACATGACAAGTGTGTGGATTATACAATTATAGGTAGAGAGTAAGGTGACGCAAATGAAGCAGTGCGTCTGTCGAAAAACTTCGACAGATCGGGAGAGCGGGCAAAGAAATGGGAAATAGAATACAGAGCAGCTATGTGTACGTTTATACACTTTGATAAAAGGAATAAATACGTAGATTGCTTTCAGGATTCAGATATCTGGGGTGGATATGGACGTGGAAGTGCTGGTGTAGGATTTCCAAAAGGTTGGTTGGCAGGTTGAAGAAGGCAATTGCACTGTTCGCATTCATTTCCAGAGGAATGGGGTTTAAAAGCAAGGATATAATACTGAGGCAGCATAAAGCACAGTTGTTGGCCCCATGTCTACGAAAGTATGCACTGGACCATAAAGTGTCCAGGGGATGTTTCCCGGAATGATCCCGGTATGATTGATCTAACGTATGAGAGGTGTTTGAAGACTAATGTCCTACACTCGCTGGAGATTAGAAAAAAGGGGGCAGATGTCATTCAAACCAACCGAATAATTTAGTGACACGGTGGATATTTCCACGTGGGAGAGTCAAGGACCGGAGCGCATTGCCTTTGGATAATGTGTCATACAGTTATAATGGAGTTCAGGAGGGAATCCTTTCGGCAGCGTATGGTGAATCGGTGGAATTAATTGCCACAGATGGCTCTGGAGGCCGTCATTGTGTGTTCTTAAGCAAATATTTGATGGGTTATTGATTAGTAAGCGAGTCAAATGTTACGGGGAGGGGGCAGGAGAATGTGGGTGACAGGGAGTAGATCAGATATGATCGAAAGGCAGAGCATACTCGATGAGTCCCCCGTCCCCCCATCACGATGATGTTCTGAAACATCGGTTATCGTCATTGTAACACGTTGATACTCTCCACAATCTTCCCTCTCACCCCGTACCCCTTATTGTAGCATTGCTACACACATACCCTCAATTTAAAACTCTGACATACCCGCACTCTCCCCCGACACACTAATACGTGCCACGCCCCTCCCCTAACACGTGGATGCTCCCTGGGCCTCGTTGTAACACTCTTGTGCAATCCACAACTTCCCTACAACGCTGTGGTGCACTCTACCTCTTCAATGTGACACTTTCATGTAGCGCTCAGCCTGCATCTCTGTACCTCTCTGAAACACGCCATACCTTCACGGGATATGTTTGATACAAATCACATAATTAGAATCACATATTTCCCCAAATGAAATCAGATCAATAGGAACGTCTCTAACATACCGACCGTTAGGCATCCTTCACCATTAATCCCGTTGCACAGTACTTGTACTTTCCTTCTATGGCCATGTAATTCATGTTTTATATGCCCGCCTGCACAGTATAACCGTTTGATGCACGACTCTTCCCTCAGAACGACAGTCTGATCTACTCCATACACCTTACGGTAGCACTTTAATACAGCTGGCATTCCTCACTGAATGATACTGTAAACAGTATGGCTTAATTCTCAGTAATACTGATATTTGATGCTTAATTACAGTTATTTATTGTTGATCCATTTTAATTCCACAGTTCTCGCAATCACGCCCCACTACATTTATGGATACATTCAACAGAGTTCTGGAGGCATTTGGAGTAACTTAATTATTATAGTAACATGGAAAGCAAATATTAATATTTCATTCGGGAATGAATCATATATTTACTTTACTTATTCCCTTTATTCTAAGACTGTGGCCACTGGTTCCGGACTCGCCCAACATTGGGAACAGTTTTCCTGCGTCGGGCTTGTCCAGTCTTTATAAAATTATATATGGTTCTATAAGATCCACCCCCCCCCCCCCCCCCCCCCCCCCCCCCCACCCCCTCATCCTTCTAAACTACAATAAATACGAGCCTAGGCTTTCCAATCGTTCCTCATATGACAGGCCTGCCATCCCAGGGATCAATGTCGTGAACCTACGCTGCACTGCCTCAGTCACAAGTATGTCCTTACTCAAATTAGGAGACCAAAACTGTACACAATACTCCAGATGTAGTCTTGCCAGAACCCGATACAACTGCAGAACCTCTCAACTCCTATACTGAAATACTCCTGTTATGAAGGCCAAGATTCTATTAGCTTTCTACGCTGCCTGCTGTACCTTTCGCCAACTTTCAGTGACCGGTGTGCAAGGACACCCAAGTCTCGCTGTACCTCCCCCTTACCTAACCTAACCCCATGAGATAACAATCTCCCTCCTTGTTTTTGCCACCAAAGTGCATAACCTTACCTTCATCTATATTATCCTGCATCTGCCACGCATCTGCCCACACACTCAACCTGTCCAGGTCACCCTGCAACATCCTAACATCCACATCACAGTTCACATTGCCACTCAGATTTGTGTCATCCGCAAGCTTGCTAGTGTTGCTATAATTCTCTCTTCCAAATCATTAATATTTGTGGTAAACAGTTGCGACCCCAACACCGAGCCTTGAGGCACTCAACTCGCCACTGCCTGCCATTCTGAAAAAGACCCGTTCATTCCTGCACTTTACTCCCTGTCTGCCAACCAATTTTCTATCCACGTCAACAGCCTACCCCAATACCATGTGCTCTAATTTTAGTCACCAGTCTCCCATGCGGGACCTTATCAAAGGATTTTTTAAAGTCTAGATACATTGCATCCACTGGCTCCCCTTCATCCATTTTGCTTGCCGCATCCTCAAAAACTACAGAAGATTAGTCAAGCATGATTCTCCTTCCATAAATCCATGCTGACTTGGACTAATCCTTTTACTGATATCAAAATGCCCCATTACTACCTCTTTAATGATTGACTCCAGCATCATTCGCATCGCCGAAGCCAGGCTAATTGTTCTGTAATTCCCCCTTTTCTCTCTCGCTCCTTTATTGAGAAGTGGGATAACATTAGCAATCCTTCAATCCACAGCAACTGACCTTGAATATATTGAATATTGGAAAAAGATCACCAGTGCGTCCGTTATTTCTAGAGCCACCTCCCCGAGGGCCCTGGGATGCAGACCATCAGGCCCAGGGGATTTATCATCCTTCAGTCAAATTAGCCAACCTAATACTATTTCTCGCGTAATCATAATTTATTTCAGTTCCTCCACCCCCTATGATGCTCTGTCCTCCAGTGCTTCTGGGAGATTGTTTGTGTCTTCCTTCGTGAAGACAGATCCAAAGTATCTGTTCAACTCCTCTGCCATTTCCTTTTTCCCCATAATAATTTCACCCGTGTCTGCCTGCATGGAACCCACATCTGATTTTGCTACTCTGTTTCCTGTAACATATCTAAAGAAGCTTTTACTGTCCTTTTATCCCTCTGAGACGGGCTGAGAAGATCATCAAGGACCCCTCCCACCCTAACCATGGACTGTTTGCCCTCCTACCATGGGGAGGCGGTACAGGAGCCTCAGGTCCCGCACCAGCAGGAGGAGGAGTAGCTTCTATAATAACACCATCGCACTGCTGAATTCAGAGTCCCGCCGATAGATTTGCACACCTGTATTTATTTATCTGTATTTACCTATATATAGCTATCACTTCGTACTGTCACTAAACTGCATTTCGTTGTACCCATACTTGTATCTGTGCAATGACATTAAAGTTGAATTGAATTGAATTTTATATATTCCTGGCCATCTTCCCTTCGTACTTTTCAGCCCGTATTGCCCGTTTTGTTCCCTTCTGTTGTCCTATGAAAGTTTCCCAATCCTCTGGCTTCCGACTTCGCTTGGCTGTGGTATACATATTTTCTTTTAGTTTCATTCTATCCCTAACTTCTCTTGTCAGCCACGGTTGCGTCCTACTCCGTTTAGAATCTTTCTTCCTTTTTGGAGTGAATGTTTCCAAATGTTCTGAGTATTTTTCTAACTGATGTATCAAATTCAACCTAATATTGTACCCTTCCTGAAATAATCCCGTTAATTTACGTGCACGTCCAAATGGAGAGGCGAGAATTAGAATCTCACAAACACGAAAGTCAAGGTTCTGTGACTTCCTCTAATTCATTTGACGTAAGTTGGCTGCTGGCTAGGCTGTTGGGGGTTACCTTAAAATATCCCATTATATCAAAGAAGATTCAGAAAATTATGCTCAATTATAAAGAAAAACGAGCATCCGTCTACATTACCTATCTAAAGTCGGTTCCAGATCCGACCCATTTCTTCTCTCCAGAGATAATGCCTGTATCTCTGAGGTACTCCAGCATTTTGTGTTTATCTGTTTACATTATTTGTACCTGCTTGCTGGATACATATTCACTAGGGCTGTACTTGAATTAAATATAGCCACAAATAAGTAATAATAAAAACATTGAGAATCTTCCCATATTAGTTAGCAGCACAAATGCATCTTGGTTGTTCCGAATGCTGTCCATATTTTACTTCCTCTCTCAGAACTGAAATCATTAACAAATACTAAGGTAATTGGAATCTACGTGTCGTGGAATTACCATAGAGAAGTCGTGATGTCCGCTGTAAAAAGTTAAATTTAACTTACAACACTTATAGTTTAAACACGTTAATTGACTTATGTTTGGTAGAATCTGAAATCTATCCAAACACTTGTTGGAATAGAAAGGCTGCTGAAAAAAATCCATGATTCAAAATAATGTAAAACTTACGTGATGGTTCATATTTTCACACAGAGGTCGGTGCGTTTATGGAACTAGCGGCCCTAAGAAGCTTTAGAGGCGGTTAAAATTTAAATGTATCAAATATATTGAAACAGTTTTAAAGAGACCAAACATAGGTGAATGGGAGTACGTCAGATAGATTTCTTGATTGGCAATGACGAGGTGGGCCAAACGATCTTCATGGCAAATGACTCTAATGGCAGGCAAACATTACAGTATACTTGAATAATGTTCTGGTATTGCATGCATTTTATGCTTATGTGTAGAGTGGAATTCTCTTCGTTGAGGTATCGGTAAGCATAACATATACCACGCTATTTCACCCAACATCTGCTGATCGTCTGTAATTAATTAGAAACATTAAACAGCGGTTATTTGCGAATTAATATTAATGTCATGGTTCCGTTTCTTTTAAATACATTTTAGAACAGTATTCGGATAACTTATGCTTCAAATGAAAATGCAATTACTTGATTCCATAAATCCGCCATTGCAATTTCGTAATTAATTTGTTAAATTGACCCCTGAATGCGTTTCTGCTGCTTCACTAGCCATACATGTCGACAGTTTTCCTAATTGTTCATACAACTGGGGAGAAGGTTTTGTACAAAACTATTGAATTAATTAATACATTCAGTACATCTAGTTTAGTTTACATTAGGTTAGGTTAGGGTAAAATGCAGCCCAGAGGTAGGACGTTCGGCCCACCGAGTACGCGCCGACCAACGATCCCTGTACACTAGCACTATCTTGCACATTTGGGACAATTATCAAGGTTTACCGAAGCCAAATAACCTGCAAACCCACGAACGAATGTGGAGTGTGAAGAAGTCAGAGCATCAGGGGGAAACCCACGCTGTTACGGGGATATCGAAAAACATCGAACATGCAACATCCATTGTCAGGATCGAATCCAGGTCTCTGGCGCTGTAAGGCATAAACTCTACCGTTGTGCCACCAGCGATCTTCATTTTCATTGTCGGTGCGCCACACTTTACGGAAATGAAGATTCCTTGCTCAATCATAACACGTGTTGAAGATGTGAATATGATTTCAACAGCGATCGTAGATAGAGTTTACTGTTATGCAACAAATATTATTTGTAACAACATACACATAAAAAGCTGGTGTAAATCAATGGGACAGGCAGCATTTCTGAAGAGAGGAATGGGTGACGTTTCGGGTCGAGACCCTTCTTCAGATAACTTCTAACTGCGAGTACAGGCGCAGAGCCAATAAACGATCGTTATACGCCCCCCAATTATTTCCGAGATCATTCTCGTAAACATCTTATGGACCCTCCCCAATGCCAGCACCCCCCCCCCCCTCCCCCCCACATCATTTTCGGGACACAAAACTGCTCACAATACTCCAAGTTTGGTCTGACTAGTGTTTTATAAAGCCGTATTTTGTCTTTTCTAGTCCTCTCGAAATTGATGCGAAATTTGCATTTCCTTAATTACTACCGATTCAACTTCCAAATTAACCTTTTGGAAATATTACACGTGTATTCCCAAGTCTCTTTGCACCTTCTATTTCAAAATCCTCTCGCCATTTAGAAAATACTATGCCTTTATTCGTACTAGAAAGTGCATGACCGCACATTGTGCTGCGGTGTATTCCATTTGGCATTTCAGAGCCCACCCTCCCAAGTTATGCACAAGTCTTTCTGCAGGCTACCTGTTTCCTCTTCAGGCCGCCTACCTTCCAATCATCCGCAAACCTGCCCACAAAATTACTAATTCCATAACTCAACGAGTAGAAGAGCGGCCCCATCATCGACCCATGAGACGCACCACGGGTAAACGGCAGACAACCAGAAAAAAACACTCTTAATTCAACTCTTGGCATTTTGTCATTCAGCCAATACTCTATTCATGCCAATATCTTCGCGTTAATGGGCTCTTTCGTCTTGTTTACCAGCTTCACGTGCGGCATCTTATCAAAGGCATTATGAAAATCCAGGTAAACAAAATCAATTAGTCATGCTATTTACTTTCTCAAACACTTTCAACATATTTGTCAGGGAAGATGTCCCCCTTCATTAAACCATCCTGACCGGCTTATTTTATCATGACCTTCTCAGTACTCATATATCTCATCCTTAATAATGGACTCTAAAAACTTACCAACCACTGAAGTCAGACTAAGCGGCTTGTTGAGTTACCGCTATTTCCTCGTTTCCTTTCTAAAACAGTGGAGCAAAATTTGCGCTGTTCCAGTCCACTGTCACCACTACCGACTACAGTGTGGAAGATTGCAACCTTCACGTGGTCCACCCTGTTTCGACTAATGCAATCAACTCGACGTGCACGACTACAGTGATTCCTGAAAGATCACTAGGAATTCCACATCTATCGATACTATTCTTAAAACTTTCATCTCGACCACTTCCGCTTTGCTCTTTTTTATAATTTGCGCAAAAATGGTACCCTATATCGCTAAGATTTTTGACCACCTTACTCACCGATCTCCTCTGCTCCAAACGTAGCACGTTTTGTTCCGATCGGTGGAAGCCGCTGTGCAGAGCCGGGAGGTGCTGTGAGGTGCCGCGGCCGGCGGCTGCTGAATGGAGTTCCCCCCCCCCCACACACACACACACCCCTCCCCTACCCCCCTTCCTCCTCCCTTATCTGCCTTCCCCCCTCCCCGCTCCTCCCCACACACCCCCCACAGACCCACACCCCCATTTATCAGTCCCCCGAACCCCCCATCCCCAACATCACGTCCCTTCCCCACACCACGACACACCCCCACATCAGCACACCCCACAGCACCACCCAGCCCCCCACATCGGACCACCCCCCCACACACACCACCGCACGCCCGCACACCTCCCTACGCCCGCCACCAGCCCACCACCCCAACATCACGCCCTCTACAACCCCTCCCCCCACGCCATCGCCTCCACACCACACCGCCATCCTTCACACACCCCATCCTCCACATCCCCCTCCCCAGAAACCCCCCTCCCCCCATGCCGCCCTCCCCCAAACTCCCTACCAACACACCCTTCCACCACACCTAACTTCCCCACACCCCCCTCTCCCCCACACCACATACCCCCCACACAGCCCTTCTCCCCACCCCCCCCCCTTCCTCACACAGCATTCCTCCCCCACACAATCCCCATCCCACAACCCCACCCCCTACCTCCCTTCCCCCAAACACCCCCTGCCCCACAATCACCACCCTCCCCCACAACGAACCCCCCTCCCCACACCCATCCCTCCCCCACACAACCGCCTCCCCCATGCAACCCCCCTCGCCACACCCATCCATCCCCCACACCATCCGCACTCCCCAAGACCACCCCCCTTCCCCACACCACCGCCCCCCCTCCCCCACAGCACCCCTCTCCCACACCATGGTGGAATGTTGGATTGGGGAATGGTTTGCATTGGGGGATCAGGCCTCCCGTGTGACTGGGACACAAAGGGTTCCACCTAGTGTAGAACTCTCTAAAGCTACTTCTTTCACAGCCCTGGGGTGTAATCCATCTTGTCCAGGTGACTTATACAACTTCAACTATTTCAACTGACCAACCATCTTCTCCTTAATGATAGCGACTCCACTTACCTCTTCCCCCTGACATTCTTGAATTTCATGTTCGTTACTGGTATCTTCCGCTGTGAACATTTAGTAGTAGTGGTCCCAACACTGACCGCTGTGAACAACATATTAATTAATCTGCCATTTCTTTATTCATAATTGTTACTACTCCAGCGTAATTTTCCAATCATTCAAAGACCACTCCAACGGCTCTTATAATCTTTCAGATCCGAAGAAACATTTGGTTTTTACATTATTGCCTACTTTGGCTTCATATTTCATCTTTCCCCCCTTATTTGCATCTTAGTTACCTTCTGCTGGTTTTAAAAGGCTCCCCAATCCTTTAGCTTCACTCTAATATTGGCAATATCGTATGCATTGACTCTTAGTTTTAAGCTGCCTTTCACTTTTTTGTCAGGCACTATCGTCTCAGTCTCCCCATCATATTTCATTCTCTTTGGGATGAAAAGATCCGGCGAATTAGGAATTTCACCCAGAAAATCCTAACATTGCTGCACCTCCGTCTTTCCTAATGGGGGCCCATTACAATTAACTTTGTCCAACCATTCCCACATGCGTGTATATTTACTCATACTCAACATTATTATGGATACAGCTGATTTCATCTTCTCTCTATATAATTCCAAGGTGCTTTCTATTATATTATATTCACTGCCTCCTAGGGGTTCATTTACCTCCAGCTCCTTAATCAAATCCGATTCGTTTTACAACACTACATCTAGAATTGCCTATCCTCGAGTGGACTCGACTGCAAGCTGCTGTGGGAAGAAATCTCGTAGGCACTTTAGAAATTATTCTCTTGGGATCCAGTATCATCCTAAATTCCCAAGTCTACCGTCGTATTCAAAGCCCCATGATCACTATGACATTATCTTACTGACAGGAGAATATATCTGCTGATGTAATTTGTACCGTGCATTCTAGCCACTATTGGGAGGCCTGTATATAAATCCCATCAGGGTGTTTTCCCCCTGAGGTTTCACTCAATCCCACCGGTTCCGTGCAAATTCGTTTCAAATTGCTCTAAATTCGTTTAATATCGGCTAATATGTGTCAATGTTCTTCCAGGGGGTGAACAATTAAACACTATGCAAACTGCGCATATAACATACATCCATTAGACTTAAATCCGTGTCGTGATTATTCACCATTTTCTAACATTTCGTTTGAGTGTACCAGTTGTTAGTGTTTAGCTCGCTCCGGGCGCATGTTGGCCTTTATTACAAGAGGAGTCGAGTGTAGGAGCAAAGAGGTCCTTCTGCAGTTGTATTGGGCACTAGTACGACCACACCTGGAGTATTGTGTGTAGTTTAGGTCACCCAATTTGAGGAAGGACCTTCTTGCTATTGTGGGAGTGCAGGGTAGGTTTACAATGTTAATTCCAGGGATGGCAGGACTGTCATATGCTGAGAGAATAGAGCAGCTGGGCTTGTACACTCTGGAGTTTAAAAGGCTTAGAGGGGATCTTATTGTAACATATACGATTGTTAAGGGTTTGGAGAAGCTAGATGCAGGAAACATGTTCCCGATGTTGGGGGAGTCCGGAACTAGGGGCCACAGTTTAAGAATAAGGGGTAAGCCATTTAGAACCGATACGAGGAAACACATTTTCTCACAGAGAGTTGTGAGTCTGTGGAAGTCTCTGCCTCAGAGGGAGGTGGAGGTCGGTTCTTTGGATACTTTCAAGAGTTAGCGAGATAGGGCTCTTAAAGATAGCAGAGTCGGGGGATATGGGGAGAAGGCAGTAACGGGGTAATGATTGGGGATGATCCGCCATGATCACATTGAATGGCGGTGCTGGCTCGAAGGGCCGAATGGCTTACTCCTGAACCTATTGTCTATTGTACATTGTCTATTGTAACTGCGTCAATTCTGCATGTTGTTTCAATCCGTGAGTTTTATGTTTTCACGTGGTATCTATATTTATTAATGTTAAACGTCTAAGTACATGTAAACTCAAGATTTAGCAAAATACAATACTCCATTACAGAAAGCGTCTTGCAAAAAAAAGAGCAAGGTGAATGTGACGACATTTCTATCTTCCGTTCTGAGAGCAATATTTAATTACTTCAAATGTCTGATTGTGGAATGGCAGATCCGGAAATGGTCGAATATTTGCCTATTCATTATTATCTATGCAAGCACGATTTCCTTCCTGTTAATTTATTTTACACTTCACAACAAATATTTTCATCAGAGAAACTCCCGGAACCGCATCAAATTTAGATGACTAAACTTTACCATGATATTTTTTTTTGGACATATAATACGACTTGTTGCAACTGTATGATTTCAGAAACAGAAAAACTCCGAAAACGTTTACAGGATGCTGGTGAGCTATCATGTCATGAATACTTTTCATCTTAAGTACTGCCCAATTTCATAACTCTTTAGGCAAATATTTATGCAGGTACTGTGACGCCAACTTGTGGCCAAGCCACTTGTTCTCGAACCTTACATTGCCGAGCTCAAACTGTCGCGTGGGCTGGGTGGTGGAGAGATTAGAGAAGAAGGAGTCGAACGTTAACTGGTGTGCTATTCAACGACGGCAAGGACTTTTCTTAAATGTTTACCGAATGCTCGTGAGTACCTGGGCTGTATTTAATAATAAACACAAAGCTGTGTACACAAAACTTGGGCATCCACAGTGTGACCATGACGATCCAATAATGTTTATTTGGGATCTTTGCCAACCATGCAGCCGACAACACAGACCCAGCAAATTGCAGTGCACATCAAACTACCCGTTTCTAGACATCACAGCCCTACGTGTCGTTCGATTAGGCCCAGTTCCACATTCGACAAATTAGGGCCGATGCGACTAAATATTATTACGTTGTCAGTGCGCTGGAGCAGGACACCGCCGGTCGCCTAATTTATTACCTTCGCCTGCCACCAGCTGCGGGCATGTATGAGGTCCTCTAAATGCTCCTGTTGCGCACTTTTGGTCTCTGCCGCCGCGACAGGGCCATCATACCCCTTCACGTGGTTGGCATCGGCGCCGCAAATGTAATGATCGTCTTGCTGAACGCCCACGATAAGTTTGAACAAGTTTTCTCCTGTTTGAACAGATTTTCATCGAACAGATGCGTGACGACATTCGACTGCTCCTCGCTGACGAACATTTCACCGACCCCGGCCAGGTGGCTGCGCGTGCCAACGTGCTGTGGCAGAAACAGCAGGGTGGCGCCACCATCAGTCGAGCGTTGGCGGTGCCACCGCGCGTAAAGCGGCCTGTCCGACCCTCCACCGAAGACAAGGCAGCGAGGCCGGACACGAGCGCCGCCGGCAAATGTACGTGGTGCTACTACCACCAAAGCTGGGGTTCCGAGGCCCTCTGCAGCTAACCACCCTGCGCGCATCCGGGAAACGCCTCGGCCGGCCGCCATTAGTGACTATTGCGGACTGCCAGCAGCATCGCCTCCTCTGCACATGGAATCGTCATTGAGGGCGGCGTTTTCTCGTAGTCACAGGAGCGAAGGTCAGCGTTTTGCACCATCGGGAGCCAACAATCTTTCCGGTAAGTGTGAACCTTCTCTGGCCGCGGTCAACGGCAGCAACATCAGGACGAGTCCGCACGATCCCACTCACTTTCGACTCCTGTCACTTCACCTGGCCTTTCACTATTGCAGACATCTCCTAACCGCTGATGGTCGGCGTGCTGGGACAACATCTCCTCCATTCTGAGACGTTCGCGTCGTTCAGCCTGACTTGACTGCTCTGCATCTCCGCTCGGTGGCTTCCTCCGATTACAAGTACGTCCGGATCTTGCCGGTTTTCCCGAAATCCTAAACAGCGGCCTGCCCCAAGTATGGAGTAAAGCCATATCCCCAACACCAGACCGCCACACCATGCACGCGCTTGCAGGCTGCCCCCGCTCATGCTCCAACAGGCCAAGGACGAGTTCTACAGGATGGAGGAAATGGGCATTGTGCGCCGCTCAGACAGGCCTTGGGCATCTCCGCTTCACATGGTCCCCAAACCATCTGTGGGCTCGAGACGCTGTGTGAACTACCGCTGTCTCAAGGACGTCACATCGGCCGACCTGTACCCTGTCCCTCTCATCCAGAAATTCAAGGTCGATTTGGACGGCGCTAAGTTTTTATTTTTCTAAAATCGAGCTGGTACATGGCTACCATCAACTTCCAGTCCACCCGGACGGCATCCGCAAGATGGCTATCATCACCTCCTTCTGGCTCTTCAGGTTCCCCTGGATGCATTTCGGCCTCAAGAATGCTGCTCAGGCTTTCCAACGGCTTATGGCCGCGGGCTGGATTTCCTGTTCATTCACCTTGTCGACATCGTCGTCGTCAGACCCTTTCGCCAGGAGCACCGCGCACACCTCCGGGGGCTCTGCCAGCGGCTCAGCGAGCATAGACTGGCCATCAATCTTGCCAAGTGTCAGTTTGGCCTCACTTCCATCAGATTAATCTGCCACCACATTAATCAGCATGGTGCGGTCCCGCTCCCGTCCAAGTTAGAGGGCATTCGCCAGTTTCCGGTGAGGGGACTCCAAGAGTTTGTTGGCACGGTGAATTTCTATCACCATTTCGTGGTAACAGCCGTCAGGACCATGCAACCGGTGCTCAAGGTCCTGGACAGCATGCAGAGACCTCGTTTGGGACGATGCCCCCACGACCGCTTTCAACAACGCCAAAGAGGATGTGGCAAAGGCGACGATGCTGGTCCATCCACGGGTCAACGTTCCAACCGCTCTCGCTGGTGACACATCTGGCACAGTCACGGGCGGAGTGCTGGAAAAACTGATTGTTGGAATCTGGCAGCTCCTTGCCTTTTCCATTGGTCACCTGAGACCTCCCGAGCAGAAGTACAGCGCTTTTGACCGGGCGCTCCTTGTGCACTAACTGGGCATCTGGCATTTCCGCTACTTCTTCTAGGGCATGGGTTTCACGGCGTTCACCGATCACAAGCCACTGTCGTTTGCTTTTGCGAAGGTGCTTGATACCTGGATCCCGTCAGTAGTGTCACTTGACCTACATCTCTGAGTACACGACTTGCGTTCAGCACATCGCGGGCATGAGCAAACGGATCGCAGAAGCGTTGCCCCGCACGCACCATCCACGCTTTGGCCCCATGCATCGACTTCAGGGCCCTAGTGGCCGCACAGACAGAAGATGAGGAGATGCTAACATAACATACCGCCCTCTCAGGCCTGTTGTAGGATGAAGTGAAATTCGGACCACGCTCCTTTGCGACGTGTTTAGCGGCGAGCGACGCCGTTCCTGCCGAATTTTGCCGTTTTTGACCCCAATCAGAGGTGTACACGACATCAGGTCGCCTCACTCGTAAGCCTACTCGCCTCCATTACTCCTGTTCTGTGTGTGTGTGTGTGTGTGTGTGTGTGTGTGTGTGTGTGTGTGTGTGTGTGTGTGTGTGTGTGTGTGTGTGTGTGTGTGTGTGTGTGTGTGTGGAAGTGGGAGGGGGGGTTATGTGGCGCCATCTTGTGGCCAAGGCACTTGTTCTAAAAACGTCCTTTGTTGAGCTGAAACTTGCTGGGAGGTGGGGAGACTTGAGAATAAGGAGTCGAAGGTTAACTGGTGTGCGATCGAACGACGGCAAGAGATTTATGTTTTTCGAGTCATCTGTGACCACTACCGACTACAGTGATTTTGAAAGATCACTACTAATTCCTCCATAATCTGTAAAGCAATCGCTTTCAGAGTCCTGGGGTGTCATCCATCTGGTCTAGGTGACTTATACAACTTGAGATATTTCAGCTAACCAAGCATCTTCTCCTTAGTAATAGCGACTCCGCTAACTTCTTCCCCTGATATTTTTGAATTTCAGGTACGTTGCTGATAACTTCCTCTGTGAAGACTTAATAGTAGCGGCCCCAACACCGACCCCTGTGAAAAATACATATTAATTCATTTGCCATTTCTTTATTCAACGTTGTTACTACTCCAGCGTCATTTTCCAGCGATTCAATATCCACTCCAGCCGCTGTTATAATCTTTAAATATACGAAGAAACATTTGCTATCCTCTTTTACATTATTGGCTACCTTGATTTCATATTTAATCTTTCCTCCCCTTATTTGCATCCTAGTAACCATCTGATGGTTTCGAAATGTATCCCAATCCTTTAGCTTCCCACTAATATTGGCAATATTGTATCCATTGTCTCTTAGTTGTATGCTACCTTTGGCTTTCTTTGTCAGCCACTGCCATCTTTCTTCCTCTTTGGGATGACAACACCCGGCGTCTTCCGATTAACACCGAGAAACTCCTAGCATTGGTGCTCCACCGGTCATTCCTGATGGGGGCCCTTTACTATTAACTTTGACCAGCCATTCCCACATGCTTGTATATTTACTTTTATTCATTATTACATTACGTACGATTTATTACAGATACAAATTATTTATTCTTCTCCCGCTAAAACTGTGTTGAATTCAACTAAATTTGAAATCTATCATACAATGGTAACTGCCTCCGAGGGGTTCATTTACCTTAAGCTCCATAATCAAATCCGGTTCGTTACACAACGCCAAATCTAGAATTGCCTTTCCTCGAGTGTGCTCGACTTCAAGCTGCTCTAAGAAGCCATCTCGTAGGCACTTTAGAAATTCCTCCCTTGGGATCCAATACCACTTTAACTT
This sequence comes from Okamejei kenojei, assembly GCA_035221665.1. NCBI lineage: Eukaryota > Metazoa > Chordata > Chondrichthyes > Rajiformes > Rajidae > Okamejei > Okamejei kenojei. The sequence goes on along the minus strand of CM069160.1, from coordinate 22,551,657 downwards.
ACCAAGTGTACTTGCATACTCAAAGCCCCATAAACACTATGACATTGTCTTACTTAGAGAAGAATATATCTCCTGGTGTAATCTGTGCCCTGCATTCTGGTTACTGTTTGGAGGCGTGTTGCATAATCAGGGTATTTTCTCCTCTGAGGTTTAACTCAATCCTAACGGTTCGTGCAAATTCCTTTAAAATTACTACCGAGCAATCGTCTCATCAGTGCCCATGTTCTGCCAGGAGCTGAACAATAAAAAGCTATGCACAACGCACACATAACATTCATCCATTAGACTTAAACACGTGTCGAGATAATTCAACATTTTCTAACATTTCGTTTGAGTGCCCGAGTTGCTACTGTATTAGAGCGCTCCGGAAGCATCGTACCTGGGTCAATTCTGCATTATCTTTCAATTCATGAGGTTTATGTTTTCATGCGTTATCTAGAATTATTAATTTAAAACATCTAAGTGCATGTAAACTCAAGATTTACCAATTTACTCCATTACAGAAGGCGTCTTGCAAAAAAGAGACCAAGGTGAATTTGACGACATTTCTATATTCTGTTCTGAGAGCAATATTAAATAACTTTAAATGTCTGATTGTGGAGTGGCAGTTCCGGAAATGGTTAAATGTTTGCCTATTTGTTATTAATCTCTGCAAACACTATTTCTCTTCCTGTTCATTTGTTTTACGTTTCACAACAAGTCGTTTCATCAGATGCCATGATATTATTTAACAATAACATACTGCTTGTTGCAACTATTTGATTTCAGAAATAGAAAAACTGCGAAAAAGTTTACAGGATGCTGGTGAGCTATCATGTCCTGAATACTTTTCTTCTTAAGTACCATAGATCTTCTTAAATGTTATAACTCTTTCTGCAAATATTTATCCAGGTACTGCGACGCCATTTTGTGGCCAAGCCAATTCTTCTGGAACCTTCCATTGTCGAGCTGAAACTGTCGCGTGAGCTGGGTGGTGGAGAGATTAGAGACGAAGGAGTCGAACGATAACTGGTGCTTGCTTAAATATTGATTAAATGCTCGTGGGTGCCGGAGCTGTATTTATTAATAAAGGCACAACTGTGTACACAAAACATGGATCTCCGCAGCGGTGACCCTGATGTTCCAAAACGGTTTTTCTACATTTTTACCAAATATGCAGCCAACAACACAAACCCAGCAAAATGCAGTTTGCATCAATCTGCCCGTTTTCTGGACATCACATCACAACCCCACGTGTGGTTCGAAAACGCTGAAGGTCACTTCCACATTCGACAATTTACGGCCGATGCGACTAAATGTTTTACGTGGTCAGTGTGCTGGACCAGGACCTCGCCGGTCGCTTGATTGATTACCGTCGCCAGCCACCAGCTGCAGGCATGTACGAGGGCCTCAAACTGCTCCTCTTGCACAGCGACAGGGCACCCAAACTCTTTCAAATATGTGGCCTCAGTGACCGCAAGCCGTCCATGCTTAAGAACGAATCCATGCACGTGCCCTGCCTCCTTTTCGTACAGATTTTCCGCGAAAAGATACCGAACGCCATTCACCTGCTCCTCGTGGACGAGGGTTTCACCGACCCCCGCCGGGTGGCTACCAATGCGGACGTGCTGTGGCAGGCGATACGACCAGGGTGGCACCGCCATCAATCGCTTGTCGACGGTGCCTCATCGGCTCAAGCGGCCGGTCCCAGCCTCCATCGAATACACGGCAGTGCGGCCGGCCGACGTTGGAACTGTATGTATTAATAAAGACACAGCTGTGTACACAAAAGCCGGATCTCCACAGTAGTGTAGTGTCACAGTGTAATGAGGGAACAACATCAATCTAAAGGCTGACGTTGTGCTTACTTGCTTTCCCGACATCCGACGTTCAACGAAGTTAACGTTGACTTGATGTGACACTGTTTAATATGCACTATCCCATAAAATGTTAGGTAGCTCTGCGCCTTGCCTTTACAGTTAACGTTCTCAGGATTAATACAAGACTTCAACACAAAGTGATTCAATGCCAATTGTTGTTCTCTATTTGATAATGTGAATTCTTACTTTTAATACGATGACGTTTTTATACTCTCCATAAATACGATGCCGTTCCTTGACAAACAAACACGCTATCCAGAAGGCTCATGAAGCAGACAGCGGCAATTTTCCCAATCTTACGACTGTCAAATCAATCTCTGAAAACATTTAACTAGTCAATTTTCATAGACATTTCTTAGATTAGGTTGAAAAAAATGATTTGAAATTCACGACCCTCAACGATCAGTAAAATTACTGATATTGAAATTGGTATGATGAAAGTTATCGGGAATGCAAACAGCCCGCGTTCAACTTATCATACGGGACCCATTTCCATTGATCTCTGCGTCATTTAATAGGCGGCTTGATGTTCCGCTTACTTATAGAAGTATCAAGATCTAAAATTCCGTGAACTTTGCATGGGATTGTCTATTATCATGTCAAGATATAATTTCTGTAATGTTCTTATTTTTAATATGGACTGTAAACTGTTCACCCATTTGCTCAGTACGATGCTTCAGGTATCATATGCAGCGCTGATATCCTGTCCGTTTATTTAGTTACTTGCAGGTCTTCGCTTTATAATTCATTTAGACGTAATAAATGACTGACATTTTTGCCCAGAGCAATAACATTGAAATGCGATGTCCAACTAAATAGCGTGCCATAATGGCAAAATGTGGAATGTTATCCGAAACAATGAGCCGTACATTTAATTGACCCAACGAAGGCGGGGGGATACTAGTTGCATTGGCTTAGTTTCCACGTCTCATCAATCAGATCCAAAGATCAATTCATTTCTCTCACCCCCTGTCGCCGTCCTATCAATGAAGCTGTTCGTGTCACTAAAAATCCACATATTATGGCGGCATGATCCAAGCAGTGAATTTATGAATTATCTTTATTTACCTTCAGCGCTTGTTATATTCAAATATGAATCAATAATTCCGTTGATGGTTTATGAATGAATGAAATAATGAATGGATGAATGAATGAATGAACGAATAGGTTATTGGCCAGATATTCACATGCAAATAATTTGCCTTGGTGCTCCGTCCACAAGTGACAACGACGTAGAGTGACAGTTAAGAATGATAAATAAAACATTGAACATTAATAATAAAACATTATTGATTAAACATGTGAATAAAATAAATTACCAGAGCAAAAGGAGACTTCAGATTTTTGGTTATTGAGTAGAGTTACTTAACTCGTGGGGGTAAAGCTGTTTTATGTCTGGCTGTGGAAGCTTTGACAGTCCGGACTCGCCTTCCAGAGGGAATTGATTCAAAGAGTTGGTGGCCAGGGTGAGAGGGGTCAGACATAATCCTACCCGCTGGAATCCTGGCCAATGCAATGTACAATTTGTCAATGGACGTAAGTTTGTAGCAAATAACCTTCTCTGCTCATACGGACGATTCGCTGCAGCCGCCGGGTGTCGTGCTTGGTGGCTGAGCCAAACTATACCATGATGGAGAAAGTGAAGACAGACTCTACGATGGCCCTTTAGAATTGGACCATCATTGCCTGCGGTAGATTGTGTTTCCTCCGCTGCCGCATGAAGTACATCCTCTATTGTGCCTTTTTGTCTGTGAAGTCGATGGTCGCCCCCTACTTAAGTCCTTGGAGATGATGGTTCCCAGAAACATAAAAGACTCCACAGATGTGACTGTGGTGTTGTTGATGGTGTGTGGGGTGAGGGGAGGTGGAGCTCTCCTAAAGTCTACAATCAATTCCACGGTCTTAAGAGCATTGAGCTCCCCCTCCCCGCACCCCACTGATTGTTGCAATGACACTAGGACGCCAGCTTTGACATTTCATATCTGTAGGCAGATTCCTCCCCTTCCTGAATCAGTCACATCAGGGTTGCGTCGTACATATTTGAGAAGCTTGACAGAAGAGTCAATGGAGGCGCAGTCATTGATGTAGAGAGAGAAGAGGAGAGGGGAGAGTACGCAGCCTTGCACTGCTCCTATGCTGACGGCTTGCACTTCCGAAATGTGCTTTCCAAGCCTCACATCCTGCTTCCTTTTTGTCAGGAAGTTGGTGACCCACCGATAGAGGGGATCACGCACAATAAACTCGGAAAGTTCGGAGTGTCGTCGCTCTGGCACAATGGTGTTAAATGCAGAGCAAAAATCAACAAATAAAATCCGCGCATAGGTCCCCTGGCGGTGTAGGTGCTGGAGGGTGAAGTGCAGGCCCAGGTTGACTGCGCCATCCACAGATCTATTGGCCCAATATGCAAAATGCCGAAGTTCGTTATACTTGTCAGCTTGGCCTTTCAAGGGTCTTCGTGGCTACAGGGGTCAGTGCGACTGGCCTGTAGTTATTAAGACCAGTAATCTTTCCCTTTTTGGGTACAGGGACAATAGTGGAGACCTTGACGCAGGCGGGGAGAGTACAGGTTTGCAGGGACTGATTGAACATGCCTATGTAGATCGGTCCCAAATGTTCGGCACAGAATTTGTGAGTAGCGTGGGAAACATTGTCCGATCCTGGAGATGTCCATATTTTCTGTCTTCCGAAAAGCCTCTGAATCTCCTCTATTGTTATTGTTGATGATGGAGAAATTATGTTGTGCAGCACGGAAGGTGTGGGTTATTGCGTGTGAGGTGGTGATTGAAGAGTGGTGTGTGGGAAAGGGTCCAGTCTTCTCAGACTTGAGTCTTGCTTTATGTATGCGCGAAGTGGTGAATGGGGAGGAATGGGTATAGAAGGGCCCAGTCTTTGTAGACTGAGGTCAGGCTGTGATTGGGTTTTAAGTGCTGGTTGGGGTGCGAAAGGGTCCAGTCTTTTGAGACTAGAGTCTTGCATTAAGTAGGTGTGAAGTGGTGAATGGGGAGGAGTGGGTGCAGAAGGGTCCATTCTTTGCAGACTGGGGTATGGCTGTGTTTCTTGGGACGGGGGCAGGGGGTACCAGGATTACGTTTCTGCTTGTCAAACCTGCAGTCGAACTCATTCGGGCCGTTGCTCAGCTGACGATTATCCAAAGCTTCCTCTTGTAGCTGGCGATTTCTTGCAAGCTCTTCCAAACTGAAGAAGACTCACTAGTTGAGAACCTGCTCCTCAACTTCTCAGACTACCTTTCCTTGGCAGCTCTGATATCTCTTCTCAGCTTGTATTTAGCCTTCCTGTAAAGGTCTGCAACCCCGCTTCTGTAGACCTCCTCTTTAGACTGCCGGAGCTGAGTTCTGCAGTAAACCAGGGCTTGTTGTTGTTGAACCAGTTCTGGGCACAATTTGGAATGTAACTGTCCTCACAAAAGCTGACATACGATGGTATAGTGTCTGTATACACATCGAGGTTTGTGGTTGCTTCCCTGAACACATTCCAATCCGTGCAATCAAAGCAGGATTGTAGGTTCTTCATGCCATCGCTTGTCCCCCTTTTCGTTGTTTTGTGCACAGGCTTATTAGAATTTCGTTTATGTCTGTAGTTCCGAATAATGTGAACTGGGCAACGATCAGAGAGACCCAGACCCGCCCGTGAAATGCGTTCTTGATTGACGTGTAACAGTAGTCAAGTGTTCTCTCCCCTCAGGTGGGCAGGTAACCTGAACTCTGTACTTTGCAATAACAATAATATTATAGTAAACATTGTTGGAATATTTAATTAATAAATATTTTTTCAGAATTTAATATCCGTAAAAAGGAATCAGGTAATCAGGATGAATTTATTACTCCACTTGATGTTTATTGCTAATGTTGAAATTCGTGTGTGCAATGGCAGAGAAATCACATTGCATTCAAAAACATATTATATTACCTGTTTGGATAATAATCACGTGCCCAGTGAAATAGTACAGGTACATTACGAAAACGCACAGAAAATTGATTTGCATACCATGAAAAGCGGCTTGCTTACTTTCCAGCCTACAATAAATATGCTGTCATGGTTGGAAGTAAGAAAAAAGCTTGTGTAAAACCAAAATCTGCGTCAGTAGTATTAGAAGTGATGAATTACATGGAACCTGGAACAATAGAAACGAGAGAACAGTAGCAACATGAAGATAAAAGATGCATTTGATAAAGACAATAAATATGATAAGTTACCTGCTGAAAGCAAGTCAAATACTGAACAGACGCTGGCTTATTAAGATGGATTGTCTGACAATGAAAAACGACCACTTAAGTTAAAAAAGGTAACTATACCAATAATCTTCGATGAATTATTATTACTAATATTATTCCAGACATGTCTGATCATTTGAAAACCGATGGTGAGTAACGTGATATTTTGAGTAGAAGTAAATTAAAGCGTTGTATCAACGTTCTTTTGCTTTGAAATTTCTTGCATTTTAATCACTTATTTGAATCAATTTCCACGTACGTCAATGTTGTTATCAACACAGTTACTCAATTTACTCCTTTCGGTTTACCCTGGTTTACTACAATAAACCAATTTTCCAAATGTAATTTCCCCTTTCGTGAGCATCTTCGAATGTTCAGTGTCTATATTAATAATACATGGCCAAACAAAGTATTACTTTCACATTAGCAATGAAATGATTATGCTTAAATAGATTTGGGTACATGTTTTTACATGTATCACCCCACCCCTTGCCTTGCAGAATACATTATATATTAAATACTGAAAACACACACGCCATATAAAGCAGTATGCCCTTTTCTTTGCATTGAAGCCACCTTAAAAAAATCAGAAACTAGAACTTTATTGTCAATACAAGATACAATACACATGTGTTGATCATACAGACCAGAAGCTCAAAGAAGCACAATCGGGTAGGTACTAGAATTTGTTTGCTATATCCCCCAAGAAAACGTCAAATTATGTGATTCGATTGCGGTCTTCCTGAAAATCGATAGGTTAGCGAAAATTGCAATGATGAATTTTCCACGCAACTCCACCGAATAAATTAAAAGATATGATAAATCTGAATTTAGCAGTAGAACTTACAAAATGGCAAATCACAGATGTTCCCGCAAAGAAAAGTTTGATTTTCGCACTCCTATGGGAAGCAGACAGTCAATTTGTGCGCAGGCTCATTAACGTCTTAAATCAATATAGCGAAACGCCATACCGCAAATAGAATCGCATGTTTAAGTTTTCCCCCACAACAGCAAGTTGAACATTGCAGTAGCAAACTGCACTATTGAATTTAAATACCGGGCGCTGGGATGTAAGAGTTGATTTCAATATTGTTTCAGATCATATCAATCTATTTCCATTTGCCCCGTCTAATCCATGGCGAATCTTACAGCAATTCCAACAATCGTTCCCATCTAATTAATTCCCATTTCGCACAAATGGGAACTCCTTGATTCTCTTTTCACATATCGTACACGTCACCAAATGTTATAAAAATAAGTAATTTTGGGGGATGCAGGTGAAAACCGAATACCATCAGGAAACCGAAAATTAATTTCTAATCATGAAAAAATGATCGTTTTGCGAGATTTCTAAAAGTTACGAACATTTTCACTCTTTGGTAATTTGTTTTTGTGACTGTTATAAATGGACGGAAAGTGATCGAAGCATTTACACTTCCAGAACTCCAACAATTAACGGCAATTCGAGCGGATCTCGGTGAGCCAACGTTGTATAGTTTGTGCAATTTAAAACTGTCATTAAAGACGTTAGATTTTTCTTGTTATTGAAATATTTTGACAGATTTTCAAAAGGTTCCTTGTGGTTGAAGGAAACATACAACGGGCAGTGAATGGGTTTACACTACGGTGAATTATTCAAAACATTTAAAACACTTATTAATTATGAAATACATAAGCATGTATTTCGGTAGGCCTATGCTAATTCTTACACCTTCTCGACATTGGAAGATCCAACACTCAATGCAATCACAACACTGAGAAAAAAACATGTAACTTCTGCGACCCGTTTTGAATGGATGCTGCATTCATTTTCAGCATTTTTTTTTAATCAGCTGCCACTTCCCTTAATTACAGCCATGCTTACTTCAATAATGCTGCTCAAATTTGTTGCTCACTTGAAGATGTGGATGATGGTCTCTATTTAATATTTCGCTGCAATACATTTTACTGTTCACGACTCACATTTATCTCTGCACTCCTCGCTGCCTACTGTTCGAATTGACAGGTCTTTTCGTCCTTCCTTTATTGTGTCTTGCGTTTGAAATGCTTCTGGACAACTCTGAACTGTTCAATGACAACGCCGAACTGTGGCGTGCTTGTTGTTACTTTCGGAAGTTATCGCACTCTCTTTGATAAGTTCGAACACCGCACTGTCCACCACTGTTAATTCGCCAACCGACCATTACCATGCCATTTAATTTACTCCAGAATCCTCAACATTTGCTTTTACGTTAATAGAATTGCATCCTTTACAGCCAAAAAGGGAAAGAACGTTTAGTCATGCCATCTCTAATTAATACTTAAACGTTATAAAACTCTGAACACGTGACTTCCCTTACGGAATCATTTGCTGCTCTACAGCACCTGTTGTCTTGCAATGCACCTTGAATAAATGAGATGAATTCCCACATTTCGTTTGCTTACTTTCCTAGTTATGTGTCCATTCTCACAGAGAAACTGCTACTTATAAAGAATGAAGGTGAACAAAGGCATTATTCTAAGTTAATTCTTTAGTGAAATGTAATTGATAATCCATCTCTTTAGTGACTTTGTCAAACAGTTATGGCGGATTGGCAACTCTTTGACCTCTTCCATTTTTTTTGTTTCAACCAAATTCGATAAAACATGGAGCATCATAGCACTTTCACACACTTCCACTATATTTTTGGGCTAATTTCCTCACGAGATCCTATATTATTCGTGTCCATCGAAAACAGATGCAAGGTAAAGACCGAAAGAAATCAGAAATAAATTCATGTCAGCATTGGATCGAGATGAATGATTTTATTCTGAATAAATAACAACAAGCCATTATCACGATAACCCAAATATTTTGATTTAAAAAGAATCTTAGAGTATATCTTAGCGTATATGGCCAAAAGCTGAACCTTTTTCTTCTAAAAGTTCCATTCAAAGTTGAGAACACTGTACGGAACACTGCACTGTCTACAGAGAGATTTGGGCCATTTGGAAAAGTGGGCTGAAAGATGGCAGATGGAGTTTAATGCTGGTAAGTGTGAAGTGCTACATCTTGGCAGGACAAATCAAAATAGGACGTACATGGTAAATGGTAGGGAATTGAGGAATGCTGTGGAACAGAGGGATCTAGGAATAACTGTGCATAGTTCCCTGAAGGTGGAATCGCATGTAGATAGGGTGGTAAAGAAAGCCTTTGGTGTGCTGGCCTTTATAAATCAGAGCATTGAATATAGTAGGGAAGTAATGTTAAAATTGTACAAGGCATTGGTAAGACCAATTCTGGAGTATGTTGTACAATTTTGGTCGCCTAGTTATAGGAAGGATGTCAACAAAATAGAGAGAGTACAGAGGAGATTTACTAGAATGTTGCCAGGGTTCCAGCAACTATGTTACAGAGAAAGGTTGAACAAGTTAGGTCTTTATTCTTTGGAGCGCAGAAGGTTAAGGGGGGACTTGATTGAGGTCTTTAAAATGATGAAAGGGATAGACAGAGTTGACGTGGATACGTTTTTTTCCCCTTTGAGGGTAGGGAAGATTCAAACAAGAGGACATGACATGAGAATTAAGGGACAGAGGTTTCGGGGGTAACGTGAGGGGGAACTTCTTTACTCAGAGGGTGGTGGCCGTGTGGAATCAGCTTCCAGCAGAAGTGGTGGAGGCAGGATTGATTTTAACATTTAAGAGTAAAGTGGATAGGTATATGGACGTGAAGGGAATGGAGGGGTATGGTCTGAGTGCAGGTAGATGGGACTAGGGGAAAACAAATGGTCGGCACGGACTGGAAGGGCCGAGAGGGCCTGTTTCCGTGCTGTAATTGTTATATGGTTATATGGTTATATGGATTATACTGTTATCAGATTATGATTAATCAGTTTAACACCGTACTTACAGCTTCCTCTGCAGACTTTGAATCGGAATAATAAGATATTCAATGGGCTGCAAATTTACCCAATAATCACTTTTTCTTGATTAATATTTGTACAAAGAGCTATAGGAAATTCGGAGAGAAAATGGGTACACGACAAACATTAGAAAATGTCCTTTCCGTCTTTTACCTAACTTTATTGATAGAGGCAGTTCCAAGCAATAACACCAAGTGAATTGCCATGCACTGAAAACATAATGAAAGTAACCTACCAATGCAACTCTGCGGTTTTGTTAATAATTCAATTTATTTTTGATATCAAGGGTGCTATAAGTGCATTTAAATTGCCGTTCATTTCAGCTATTTCGCTTGCGTGTTTCTCAGTGCATCAGATAATCACAGACATTGATCAGTTGATTAAAAAATGTCGGTGAGTTTTCATATTTTATTAAGATGTTCATGTTTCGGCAGACAGTGCAGTGAGTCTCTGGCGGACTCACCATTGATCACATTTCGCCGCGAGCCCCGCTCCTCAACATTAAGCCTTGGCGTGCCGGAGCCTTGGTTGCGAGGCAGATCACAAGTGAGGTCCTCAGCCATGGCAACATTACGCATGTTCCTTATCGTTGGCATGGGCACTAACACTGAATGCAAACATCACATGCAATTGACAGAATTATAACTAACACTCTGACTACATCAAGATTCCAGCATTTGCAGTTTATTCTCCCTCCAGTCTGACGTATTGGCCTTCGTATGAAAATGAATATTGTATTCAATGAAAGGGGATATTGATCTGAGCATGGTTCGCCATATTCTGCAAACCCGTTTTCAATCAAACGCACGTTATTACCCCGAATATGTGTTTGGTTTTTTGCAGAAGTTAAAGAACTAAAGAAAAATAATGGTATGTATCAACTCGAGAAAAAAACAAGATCACTTTATATCAATAATTGAAGAAAATGTGTCATTATTTCAGATTCAGAAGTAGCTCTTAAATGAACCCTCACTTCGAGGCTTTCGACAACTAAATTCGTTTCAGCTGCCGTCTAAAATATCCCCAATACCTGTTATATTTCTGGTTGGCTTGAATATTGGTTCGAGGAGACATTTTTGCCCAAATACATAAAATAAGGAATTCAAACTAATTATTCGTTAAAGTCAAGCGTCACTTGTTTACGGAAATATAATACGTTAGTTATGTTTACAGGTTTTTCTGGTGGCAAATGGGCAGAAAACGGCGTTAAAATCGAGCAAGATCGATTTCCAAATTATCGTTCAATTTAGGGCAGTTTGACACCAAATGTAGTCTATTTTCAGACGAGGAGGTGTGGTGAATTTCGTATCAATAATCCAGAATCGATGATGATCCCTGTTTCTATTTGTGTTATCTACCTCATGGGTTTACATTCCTACTATATCTAAAAGACGTACTGGATGTTTGGTCGTTGGATTGTAGTTCCCCGTGCAGGCGTTTGCCAGGAGGGTGGGTCAGTTTATTGGAGAATACGTCAGAGAGAATTGAATGAGAACATTAGGTTGAAGCAAATGCTTGAAGGGGTTGCATCGACGAGCTGTTCGGGATAGTCGGCTTCTATATTATTTTGGGGTTTGCAGCAAGGAAAATGTTGATGGAGCTGCTGCTCTCGACCAGAGAATGTCCAGAAAATGTTTTCCACGGGCTCTTCAACTATAAGCGTCTGTATTGCAATACTATTCATGGGAATGCAGGCGGTGAGTTACGAAAATAAGTATTTTTAATTCTTACTTGTCATATATTTGTATTATCAGAACTTAATGGATTTAGGGGATAAGGGGCATATAGAGATGATAATTATTAACAGATATATAAGGTTAATTTGGTTGAAAAGAAATGAAATATAATTTAGGATGAAAAAGGGTATAAGAATATTAGATCATCATAAACTTGTGGGAAGAAAGAGGCGTTAATGATCTGAAAAAGTTCCAGAGGTTTCGGCTGGAGGATGGTTGTATTTAAGATAAGAAATGCAACCCTTGAAACAGGCTGGTAATTAAGGTACTGATGAATACTGTATATTCGGACAGGGACAGGGCAGGTGTTCTCATGTGTTTTAATACTCGGACTCGGGGATACCGAGCAAATAACATAGAAGGTTTAAAATCGGGGTAGAAAAGAGAATATTTGAAACAGTAAGAATGACTTTTTTTCCTTAGATATATTAACACATATTAAGATATATTTAGATGAAACAGCATGTAGTCATAAACGCTAATGTATTTAGGTGGCCTGAACTCAATGTATAATTCCATCTACGGAGGTCAATCAATTTTTAGCCATCATAGATGGCTTCTTGTATTTAGGGTATCACCTTTTTGATACCTTAAAATCACGTGTGTTTTTTTTTGTTGTTGCATTTACTTTTATGTGACTTATTTAACTATTTTTTCTTTCTTTCATCACTATTTTTCAACACACCTTTCTCTTTTTCTTATGGAGGTTCAATATACGGAGGAGAGGTAAAATAACGTCAGAAGTGTGCGATGATACCCACAAACCCAAAAGTCTGAGGTACCTAATTACACCGCATGAAGTAAAATCACTAAAACCTATTTATAATGCAGGACAATAAGGAAAATAAGAATGGAGGAGTCACATTTTGTAGTTGGAATATTAGGGGTGCGAATGATCCAATTCAAAGGGGCAAGATTATGGCCCATTTAAAATCTTTGAAGGTGGATATTGCTTTTCTGCAAGAAATGCATACTAAACTACAAACACAGATGAGATTTAGGGCAAACTGGATAGGCAAACATATCATTCGTCATTTACTGCTAAAGCCAGAGGAACGGCTATTATCATTCGGAAAGGTATACCATTTATATTAAAGAATACAATATCTGATAAAGAAGGAAGATACACGATAGTGGCGGGAGAACTTTATTCCACTCCACTGATTGATAAATATTTACGCACCAAACTTTGATAATCCCCATTTTTTAAAGAAAATTATGGATCAAATAAATTAGTATAATTTTCAAAATGTAATACTGGGGGGGGGACTTTAATTGTACTTAGTCAAATCAACAAAATTAAGGAAGGGTAGTACTAAATCCTAGTCTAGAGAATTCTTGAACACTTACATAAAAAACACTAATATTATAGATGTATGGTGAACAGCTAACCCAACTGGAAGGGAATATTAGCTTTACTCATCAGTACACAAAACGTATTCATGAATTTATTATTTTTTAGTGGACTCAAAACTAATACCATAAACGATTAATCCTAAATCCCGCAATAGTATTATTTCTGATCACTGCCCGCTGACTTTTACTTTAAAACTTGAGGGAATGCCAGGTACAACATTTTTTTGGAGATTTAACACACAAATAGCTAACGACTCACAAGGTTACGAGTATTTAAAACAACAAATGGCATTTTTTTTAATTGAATGAGACAGCAGGGATTTCACCATCTCTATTATGGGAATCTTTTAAGGCATTCATTCGTGGAGTTATAATTTCGTATCAAAGTTTTCTAAATAAAAAAAACAGGACAGAAGAAGGGACGTTAGAAAAGGAAATCAAATTATTAGAATTAGGAAACGCAAAAGAACCCAACCATAGATAAACATAATAAGATAACATTATTGAAATTTAAACTTAATCGAATATTATCGGCAAGAGTAATAAGATTATTTCAGATCACAAAACAAGTACAATTTGAATTTGTGGATAAACCACATAAACTTCTAGCACGACAATTGAAGAAACAAGAAATGGAAAAAACAATTAGTAAAATTAAATCAGAGAACGGGGAACTATTAACTTTACCTAAGGTTGGTTCAATTTTATCAAAATGTATATACATCTAAAACTAACATTGAAGACAATAAAATTATAAATGTTTTGTTGCCAAAACGGGATATCTTAGAGCAAGAGGAATTAGGAGCCCAGATTACAAGTGAGGAAATAAGAGAAACAATAAAATTATTGAAAAATAGGAAGACACCAGGGCCTGATGGTTTTAATAATGAATTTTATCAAATATTTCAGGAGTTAATGGTCCCACGATTACTTAAATTATACAGGTATGCTTTTACCGGTAAGAAATTACCAGAAACTTTAGCAGAATCTACAATTAAGCTTATACCAAAAAAAGATAAAGATCTAGAAGATCCGTGCTCGAATAGAGCTATATCACTTTTAAATACAGACCAAAAATTTTAGCAGAGATTTTAGCAAGAAGATTGAGCAAATATGTTAATAAATTGATAAACCAGGACTAACGGGGTTTATACCCAAAAGACAATCATTTAACAATTTGAGACGACTTTATAATATAATGTATTCACATAAAGGGCAAATGGAAGACATATCAGTTATATTTTTGGACGCAGAAAAAGCATTTGATCCGGTAGCGTGGCAGTATTTATACATAGTACTCCAAATAATTAATATGGGAGATAATTTTATTAAATGGGTAAAATTATTATGCGATGAACCAACAACAAGAATATTAACTAATAATACGTTGTCTCAAAAATTCCAATTATCACGGGGTAATAGGTAGGGATGTGTTTTATCACCCCTGCTATTTGCACATATGATAGAGCCACTGACTGAAATAATAAGAACTCATCTGAATATTCAGGGATATAATACTAAGGACTATAATAATAAAATTTCATTATACGTGGATGATATACTTTTATATATTAGAAATTCAGAAGCGAGTATCCCGAACGTATTAAATGTAATAGAGGAATTTGGCTCATTTTCTGGATATAGAATAAATTGGAATAAAAGTGAAATTATGTCATTACATCCTCAGAAAGTGAATCATCTATTAAAATTTCCATTTAAAATTGCAACGGAAACATTTAAGTATTTAGGTATTCAAGTTACCAGAAGATATACATCATTATACATTACGCTAATTTTAGTCCTCAGTTAAACAAATTGAACGCTTTGATTACATTTTGGAAAACGCTCCCACTCTCATTAATTGGCAGAATAAATGCTATAAAAATGATAGTGCTACCACAAATATTATATTTATTTCAATCCATACCAATATATATACCAACATTTTATTTTAAAACTAGAGTCTAATATTACTAATTTTATATGGGATTACAAAGCACATAAAATTTAAATCGTTTGTGTAAACCTAAAGATGTAGGGGGACTTGCACTGCCTAATTTTTTATATTATTATTTGGCAGTGCATATTAAGAATATTATTTATTGGTTGAATTGTCCTTCTCAACAGATGGAATGGATAAGAATGGAAAAAGAGGATTGTTTTCCTTACGATTTAGGAGCGATCCTCTTCTCCCCGATAAAATTTAATAATATATTATATAAGAAGAATCCAATTATACACAATATAATTCGAATTTGGAAACAAATAAAATTAAATTTAAACTTAAGAAACGTATCTTCATTAACACCAATAATGAATAACCCGGTATTTAAACCATCTATTATGGATAAAACATATAGACCATGGGAAAGACTGGGAATTTAAAAAGTTGGGTGACATGTATGAAATGGGAAATTTATTATCAGTTCAACAATTAAAATCAAAATGGAATTTGAATAATAACCAAAACTTTAAATATTTACAGATATGTGACTTTATTAAAAAAATATATCCCAAGATTACAGAATATAACGTTAGACCCACTGCAAGAAGCAATGAATAGTAAGGCGGACTCACAAAAATTAACATCATATCTATATAACAGTATTCTTTATAGAGAATTGCCATCAACAGAGGCAATTAGAGAAGACTGGGGGAAAGATTTAATGATAAAAATATCTAAAGAAACATGGGAGAGGTAGTTGATATATACACATAAATGTTCGATTAACTAGACATAATTTAATTCAATTTTAAATATTACACAGACTATATTATTCAAAAGTTAGGTTGAATAAATTTTATTCAAATATCTCACCCATTTGTGATAAATGTCTTTCTCAAAATGCCAATCCTACACATTATTTCGTTTCTTGCATAAAACTTCAACGTTTCTGGTGTGATATATTTGATATATTCACTGGTTTATTTAAGATAAAATGGAACCTAGCATTGAAATGATTATCTTTGGAGATGTAAATAAATTAAATATATCCCAATTCTCATACTTTAATTATGGTTTAATAAGATCGAAAAAACTCTTACTTACATTTTGGAAAAAGGCTACTATACCAACACTCAAAATGTGGATTGGTACTATGTTGGAAACGGCCCATTTGGAAGAAATAAGACTCCTCCTAATAGAATAAAATATCAATTCTTAACGAGTTGGTCTCCATTTATTTACCTTGTGGAATCATGCGGTGTAATATCATCATAAAATTAAAAATTCTGGGTTTGACTGAAAATGGATTAAGAATATTAAAAAAAACATCGACTGGTTGCGTGGGAGAATCTCCTTTCTGCTTTACTTTCTCACATTCTTTCTTCACTCTACACTCTCTGGTCTATTCTTTACTCTTCACTACGTTCTTTCTCATTTCTTTCTAAAAAAAATGTTTTTAAAAAAGGAAGTTGTACAAATAATGTTTTAATAACTCTGGGAACCTGTAAAAATGCACCATTAAAATGTAATGTACTTACTTCTAATAAATATATTTAAAAAAATAAAATAAAAATAAAAAATAAATAAATAATTTAAAAAATGAAAAAATTTAAAAAAGCATCCAATGATGTAAAGGGAACTTTTAAATTATTTAGTACGATTTAACATGTTTTAACTCACAAATTAGTAATAGCCTTGGGCACGTGTTTAGGTGAGAGCGCCGTTCTAATAATGCGAAACATGCTCAACTACAACAGCATTTCAAAGAGGCATTGGAACAATGCCACGGTATGGACTCATTACCAACCAATTGCGTACATATTTCTGGACATCTGTTGGTTTCTAATTTCCATGCTCACGAGCCCATTAACGAAGCGCGCAATTGACGGTTAAACTATGGAGACCTCATCAGGAGGCGGGTCGACTCTAACTGAACAAAACGAAATAAAATAGGTTATTGGACTATCCATTTTCCAGTTAATCTTCCTCGGTTTAACAATATGCTTCCCATTTGAGATTGCTTCCCATTTGAGATATAAATGTCTCTCGTTTAAAAAATCCGAAAACCTGATTGAACATTGTATTCCTTTTCAGAATCGAAAGTAAACTGCATACCAGGTGGCTATTTTCACGTGTGTGCTGTTCTTTCCATTCCGTCCAGTCTTCCTTGAATGTGTTCATTATTATGAATCGAGCCAATTAATTATTCTGGGATCATGAACGACAGTAATAACTGAACCTATCAACATTCTTCACGTAGGTTCAGAAACCTAAAGGCAAATGGATTAACGTATAGTAAATGAATATTTGAATGCATAATTTGATTAATTAATCACATAATATTACATAGGAAGTAGAAATGACAGAAGTATTTTTCCCACCTATAGAAAAAGAGATGGAAGAAAGTTTGATTACGAAGTGCTAATACATATCAGCAAAGTCTGAAACATAATCTGTTCACTTTCACCTAAATTACTCATTGGACTGGAATAAATTCCTGATTAACTAAAAACGGCGATTATTATTATCCAGTACCAAGAAAATATTTCAAAACGCCTTCAGTGCGTTCTCTCCGTACCCTTAAAGAACTAGCAGGAGGCATCAGGGAAAGTTTGTTGAATTCCGGAGATCCAATCGGTAGATTATCTTGTCCTTCCACTCAGCTAGGCCCATCAAGCAAGAGTCCACAGTTTTTCCACAGTAATATTTACATTTCAGGATTATTCGCATTCTCTGACAACCCTTTAGGTCGATATCAAATTTCATGTTGTATATGCCTTTAAGTTACTGGACTAAAGTTATGTTGGCGTTTATAGTGTGACAACCTTCAAAGAATAGACGAATGAGAATGATTGATCGATCATATTTTCCAGACCGAGAGAAGCTAGAAGCTATTCAAAAAGATATCGGTAAGTACACTACAATTTATTGCTAAGTATTCATTCCTAATGATGTAGTGATGGGAGTACAATTCAACATGATGTTTTCAAGCCAGGTGTAACTGAATGAAATAAACACTTGAATTCCATTAATACTGTATATATATATATTATATGTTCACAGTGCAGCTGTTAGAGCTGAAAGATAAAGGTAAAAGTTATCCGGTCAAACATTATGTTTGGACAGTATTTTGTTATGTGCTGAAATAAGTTGGATCAAAAATAAGCGAGATATTGATAAGAAAAAACAATGACAAAGATGATACTATGAAACAAAATAAGAAAGTCATCCAAGAGGGAGCAATTGCGATAAGTAGTATTAAGATTGCTATGCTTTAAACACATTGATTGGTGTGGTATATAATACAATACTAATAAGCGATGAAGATAATTAAAGCGTTAATTATCAATAAAATGTTTTAAGATAGGGTAGAATTCGAACAAAATAACAATTATATAGTCGTCCTCTTATACACCACTGTTCATTCCCAGATAAAGCAAACAATTGGGGTTCCAGATATTTATTAATTCAATGTAAGAAAGAGGAAACATACCGTAGCGGAATGCCATAGGGTGACGCCCTGAAATTCGGATGCTGGATTCCCCTGAACCCTGTAACAATCCGCTTACATTTCAGTTGAAACCCAATAGGAATTCGACGCATTTTCACTTTGCATTACTAACAGACGAATGTAAGTCTGAATCATGAAACGTTCATGCCCCATTACCACGGTGGGCGGTGGGAGAAGCATTGGTTGCAACATTTATTGTAATGCATGAAATGATGTACGACAAAAGTTAAATTAATAGTAGTTATATTTGTATGAATTAATAAGCGGAATGGTCTCTTTAGAACTTGAAGAAATTCGTCGACAGAAGAGTAAGCCACATTATCCGATGAATACATTCTGCACCAATCGTTTTGCTTTTCCTGTAGAATTTAGCATTGCTGAAACGCTGAAACACTGATATTCATTTATTACATGTTTCCTTAAATTAGAAAGCAGTTGAAGATCAACAGTGCAAAGATTGAAATATTGGAATTAATAGCGAAGTATTATAGAATCATAGAAATCATAGAAAATAGGTGCAGGAGTAGGCCATTCGGCCCTTCCAGCCTGCACCGCCATTCAATATGATCATGGTTGATCATCCAACTCAGTATCGTGTACCTGCCTTCTCTCCATACCCCCTGATCCCTTTAGGCACAGGGGGCACATCTAACTCCCTCTTAAATATTACAATGCAAGTCAATAATAACGTATGCTTTGGGAAAGTTCGTTGAAATAAAATAGCATTCACCCCTTGGTTTCATCATGCTACACCAATGAAAATATTTTTTTTTCAACATGCCAGCATTGATCAAATTTCACGAAAGAGCTAATTTCATAATCTCAATTTCAACGAGACACAATTTAACGAAATTTACAGGATAATTATCCGGCCAAATACATCCATAGTAGGGAACGGTTGGTGGAGGACGGAGCAATAAAAGCACGTCAGTCTGAATTCCTCGCAATTGCATCAAACAATATCAGACTAACACTTATTTAAAACAAACCCGGAAATAACGCATTTCAATTAAAAGTGGTTTTTATCAATGTTTCCGTTAAGGTACTTCTGTGCAGGAATGCGGTAAGAGCGAAAACACAAATCAAACATATATATAACTTTAGCTAAGACTTCGTCTGCGCCTCATTTAATTGTGTTATTACATATTTTCAGAGAAAGAACTGACTGCAACGAAAACAGGCACGTACATATAAAAAGGCTTGGAAGACATACAAAATGTAATTTCTTACAGAATGATACAATGTTTAGCAAGGCACGAGAATACAGCTCAGATTACAACACTACCATGAAGTTAAATAATTCAAGTCTGATATATATCTGCATACGGTCAGCCTCCTGCGCTCCATGGAATAACTCCAAGCCTGTCCAATCTCTCCCAAAACCTCAGGACCTCCGATCCTGGAAATACACTCATTAATCGTATCTGAACTCTTTCAAGCTCGCAAACATATTTCCATTAGCAGGCTGACCAATCCTGAACAAACTACTACAAATGCGGCCTTAGCAATATATTGTACCACAGACCATGACATCCCAAATTTTATACTAAATACCCTGACTTAAATGTATCGAAAGCCTTCCTGAGCACCCTATCTAGATGTGAAACTACTTTCAGGGTGACGTGTCACTAAGCCCCTATGTCGCTGTGCTCTAAAACACTCATTAGGGCTCCGGTATCCATTTTGAATATCCTGCCTGTTTGACTTCCCACATTGCAACACATCATACTTCTGTGCAATTGGGGTCAATTTGCAGCGTCAGTAGAATGTCATCATCTCGGCTCATTTAAATATATCATAATTTCCTTCCATTATCTTAATTTCAGGCCCTGTTCTGGCGCAGACTTCTGTGTCAATGACTTTAAGAAGAAATGGAAAAGGGTTGTTGAGGTCTCCTTCCTGATTAGACGTGCATAATGGACCTACATTTCATTTTTTATGTTTATTGTAGGAACTATCAAACCCTTGCGTTGTGAAATGATTTCTGACTTGTTTTTCCTGAGTCCAGTGTAAATGAAAACTATTTATCTGCCGAAACCAGAAACATTTTCACATCTAGGAGCATGTGTGGGGAAACATATCCTATTAACAGTTCGTTCATGATATAGAGTAAAGGTATTCAATTCAAATGGAGCTTAATGAAAATGTATTGCTTTGGCATTTCAGAGGTTCACACACTTAAGTCCACGTTGGAGATAGCAAGTAAGAGATCTCGACTGGCGGCTACAGTAATTTAAACACGATCGTCCCATATCGTGGGGATATAAACAATGAAATAACAAATCTTGGAATTGGTCGACAGCTTGACTGAAGTGCAATTACATGAGCGTAAGAACATCGGCCGATCTATGTGAATTATTAGTGAAAAAAATCCATCTTCGCAGCAAATCAATCACCCACTTTATTTGGAGCCAAGGGATAGAGCCTTAGAGTCATAGAGTGATACAGTGTGGAAGCAGGCCCTTCGGCTCAACTAGTCCTTACCGGCCACCAATTTTCTAGCTGCACTAGTCCCACTTGCCTGAACTTGGGCCATATACCTCCAAACCTGTCCTTTCCATGTACCTGTTTAACCGTTTCTTAAACGAGGAGATAGCCCCACCCTCAACTACCATCTTGTTCCATACACCCATCACAATTTGTGTAAAAAAAAGTAGCCCCTCGGATTCCTATTCAATCATTCCCCTTCATCTTAAACCTCTGTCCTCTGGTCCCCGATTCCCCAACACTGGGCAAAAGACAGGGGCATCTAACCGATCTATTCATCTCATGATTTGTATACCTCTATCAGACCTCCCCTCATCTTCCTGCGCTCCATGACATAGAAACCAAGCATACTCAACCTTTCCCTGTAGCTCACACCATCTAGTTCTGGTAACATCCTCGTAAATATTTTCTGAACTCTTTCAAGCTTGAGAATATATTGCCAAGAACATGGTGCCCATAACTGAACACATTCTTCTAAATGCGGTCTCACCAACGTAGTTTATAACTGGAACATGGCCTCCCAACTTCTATACTCAATATTCTGACGGATCAAGGCCAAAGTGCCAAAATACATTGTGAACACCTTATCTACCTGCAACTCAACCTTCAAGGAACAATGCACCTGTACTCCTAAATCTCTCTCTCTAAAACCCAGAGGCCTGACATTTACTGTGTAGGTCCTCCCCATGTTCGACGTCAAAAATGCAACACCTCACATGTATCTGTGTTACATGTTATCTACAATTCCGCCGCCCACCTGGCCAAATCCAGATCCTGGCACAATCGTTCACAACCATCTTCACTATCTGCAACACCACTAACTTGTGTATCATCAGCAAACTTGCTGATCTTTCCCTGTATTTTCCCATCCAAATAATTAATGGAGATGATAAACAGTAACTGGCCCAAAACCGAACCATGGGCCACACCACTAGTCACAGGATTCCTGTCTGAGAAGGAACCTTCCACCATTACCCTCTGCTTCCTTCCATGGAGTCAATTTGCTGTCTATTCAGCTATCTCTCCTTGGATCCCATGCGATGTAAATTGCCAGAGCAGCCTACCATGCGGAATCCTGTCGAATGCCCTACTGAAGTCCATGTACATAACATCTTCAGCTATGACCTCATCAACCTTTGTGGTCACGTCTTCAGAAAGAAATAACAAATGAGAACGAATGTTCTAATGCCGCTGCAATTAAAATAATAGCGAGGGAGGAGATTTTTCGGTGATTATCCACTCACACGCATTCAGAATTAGCGCATAAACATGGAAATCTAAGCTAAATTATTGATGATCTATTCGCAAATAAAATGAACAAATTCCACGAAATCCATTTTAGTGCCCATCAACAGAATTCAAGGAGCACAAAATGGAAGCCGACTGGTCTGATTGTTACTACTTTAATAAGTCACAATTTACCTCGAAGTATTCGGTAACAGACGGACAAATATTTCCTTTCATCCGGAGATTGAAAGAGCATGCCTCTGATGTCCATGTGCTCCGTAAATCCATGCAGAAGTTCACAGAGATGAAAGCCAGAAACGTGCATATGCGTACACTATTGGTGGCTGGAGTGCTTTTGTGGCGGAAGTACTATTAGAGCAGTATGCCAAATTCCATTATTACAATGCAGTCTAAAATCATGAGATCCAACCACTGTAAAAACGAAAATGTTGTTTTGAATTCAAGAGCTCCATATAAGCATTTATATGCGGAATATCTCAATTTATCGAGTTAATATTTTCATCCAGAATTTATTCCATCTCACTGTCAAAGTAGATATATTTATGCGGTAGACACCTATTTCTATTGGCATAACACGGCGGGGGTCAGATTTGCGGCAAATATCGATATATTTTACATTCCTTTGTAATATTCGCAAGTGGGGCCCAAGGGTAAGTTGGGTCCAAGGGCCTGTTTCCACACTGTATCACTTTACAAAAACTGACACTTCAATATCTTCATAATCTGACAAAAGGTATTATCATAGAGCAATAAAGATCTGTAATTGACGTTTTCCAAATAAGTTTAATATTTAATGATCGAAACTTTAAATCTGAAAATAACTAAACTGGATATGCGGAATAGGGAGAAATGTGCGGAAGAAGTTATATGCATTTTCAAACAACGCTCTTGTATTATGCCTTGGCAAACGTCTCCCGTGAGTTCTGGTATTTTTGTACAATGTGATGCTAAACCCTTGATTTTTTTGTTCAGCAAAATAATCAGAAAGCGCACTGACGTTTATATTTTATTCCAAAAGAGAACGATTTGCAAATCAAAGATGAAGGTAACTGTTGTCAATACTGTTGTAAACTGTGCTCAAATGCGCATCTGCAACTATGAAATGAAAATGTTTGCAGGATAAACGTTGACCAATAATTATTTTGTGGCATTTTCACCCCAGAACTTCTGAAACATGTCAAGAGTGATGGTGAGTGAATAAAAACGTGAGTAACTCATCGGTCCAATAAATTTCGAACCAGGCATGCTGAACGGAAAAACGCACGTTAGATTGCGCCTCAATTGATACAACACTTGAAAGCGTTTAAAATGTTGGAGGGAGATGTCAATTTCGCCAATGTCAAATTTCACATTCATCAGCCTTTCAGGTCAATCTACCTGTTTATGCGGCTATTTCTAATCTAGTCGGTCACCCGGGTACTGCACCTGCCCATGTTGTGAGTTTCATTTCGTTTTGTTTAGTTTATTTTAGTTTAGAAACAGAGAAACATAGAAAATATGTGCAGGAGTAGGCGATTCGGCACTTCGAGCCTGCACCGCCATTCAATATGATCATGACTAATCATCCAACTCAGTATCCTGTACCTGCCTTCTCTCCATACCCCCTGATCCCTTTAGCCACAAGGGCTACATCTAACTCCCTCTTAAATATAGCCAATGAACTGGCCTCAACTACCTTCTGTGACAGAGAATTCCAGAGACTCACCACTCTCTCTGTGAAAAATGCTTTCCTCATCTCGGTCCTAAAGGGATTCCCTCTTATCCTTAGACTGTGACCCCTTGTTCTGGACTTCCCCAACATCGGGAACAATTTTCCTGTATCCAGCCTGTCCAACCCCTTAAGAATTTTGTAAGTGTCTATAAGATCCCCCCCAAATCATCTAAATTGTAGCGAGTACAAGCCGATTCTATCCAGTCTTTCCTCATATGAGTCCTGACATCCCAGGAATCAGTCTGGTGAACATTCTCTGTATCCCCTCTATGGCAAGAATGTGTTTCCTCAGATTTGGAGACCAAAACTGTACGCAATACTCCAAGTGTGGTCTCACCAAAACCTGTACAACTGCAGTAGAACCTCCCTGCTCCTATACTCAAATCCGTTCGCTATGATGTTGTTCGTTTATTTTAGATTACGTTAGTTTAATTTAGGTTAGCTTAGCACCCCACAGACACCTCTGTCAAGCTTCTCATGTTTGCGGACCAAACAACCCTGATTGGACTGATCCAGGATGGGGAAGAATCTGCCTACAGATAGGAACTGTCACAGCTTGCCTACTGGTGCTGTCGCAACAACCTAGAACTCGATGCTCTGACGACAGTGGAATTGATTGTAGTCTTTAGGAGAATTCCCCCTCCGCTCACCCCACTCACCATCAACAACACCACAGTCACATCTGTGGAGTCTTTTAAGTTCCTGAGAACCATCAAGTCCAAGGACCTTAATTGGGGGGCCACCAACGATTCCACAATCAACAGGGCACAACACATGATGTACTTCCTACGGCAGCTGAGGAAGCACAATCTGCCACAGGTAACGATTGTCCAATTCTACTCGGCCATCGTAGAGTCTGTCTTCACCTTCACCATTATTGTTTGGGTTGGCTTAGTCACCAAGCACCACACCTGGAGGCTGCAGCGAATTGTCAATCAGCAGATAAGGTTATTGGCTGCCACCTTCCCGCCATTGATGAACTGTACACTGTAAGGGCCAGGAAGCGTGCGGGCGAGATCATCTCTGACCACTCTCACGCTGGCCACAATTTCTTTGAATTACTTCCCTCTGGAAGGCGACTCCGGACTGTCAAAGCTGCCACAGCCAGACATAAAAACAGTTTTTAATCCACGAGTAGTTGCTCTACTCAACAGCCAATAATCTCTATAAAAATAACCCTATTTCCAGGCTACTGTTTGGGGGGTTGTAGATTAGTCCCATTAGGTTATTTTTACGCTTACAATTCCTTAGTTCTATCCATCGATTACTCTGTTATCCATTCTCGAGCTTTCCCACCCATTAATTCGAGCATCTTTTGTAATTTTCCCTGCAGCTACTTTGCCTTCAACTACATCTTTTTACTCCCAATTTGTCAATCCCTCCACCCACTATTTATTTGAAACCCACACATCTAGCCCTAGCAAACCTGCCTACAAGAATGTCGGTGCCCCTCTTGTTAAGGTGTAACCCGTCCCTTTTGTACAGGTCTCCCCTACCCCAGAAGATATTAAAGTGGTCGTTAAATCAAAATCCTTGCTCCCTGCTCCAGCCCCACAGACACACATTCAGATCCCCTATATCCGTGTTCCGGTCCTCTCTAGCACGAGGTGCTGGAAGCAATCCAGAGATAACCACCCTAGAATTCCGGCATTTCAGTCTTCTTCCAAACTCTCTGAACTCTGAAGATGAGGTTGGAGGAAGTGCAGGTGAACATCTGTCGCACCTGGAACGACTGTTTGCGTCCTTGAATGGAGTCGAGGGGGGAGGTAAAGCGACAGGTGTAGCATCTCCTGTTGTTGCAAGGGAAATTGCCCGGGGAGGGTGTGGTGCGGGGGGGAATGGAAGCATTGACCAGGTAGTTACGAGGTAGCGGTCTTTGCGGAAAGCAGACAGGGTGAAGATGGGAAAAAGTGGCGAGAGATGGGGTCACGTTGGATGTGGCGAAAATGACGGAGGACTATTTGTTGTATGTGACGGCTAGTGGGGTGAAAGGTGAGAACTAGGGGACGCTAGATGTCTAGATGTTCGCTGCTCTAGATGTCAGCTGATCTACATCGGTGAGACCAAACGTAGGCTTGACCATCATTTCGCCAAACACCTCCGCTCGGTCCGCATTAACCAACCTGATATCAATGTGGCTCAGCACTTCAACTCCCCCTACCATTCCGAATCCGACCTTTCTGTCCTGAACCTCCTCCATGTGAGCACCACCGGAAATTGGAGGAGCAGCACCCCATATTCCGTTTGTGCAGTCTCCACCCGAGCGGCTTGACCAATGACTTCTCCAATTTCCGGCGGCCCTTGCTGTCTCCTCCCCTTCCCAGCGCTCCCTCAGCCCTCTGGCTCCTCTTCTTCCTTTCTTCTTCCCGACCCCCACCCCCGCACCCTGCATCAGCCTGAAGAAGGTTTTCGGCCGAAACGTTGCATATTTCCTTCGCTCCATAGATGCTGCCGCACCCGCTGAGTTTCTCCAGCACTTTTTTCTACCTTCGATTATCCAGCATCTGCAGTTCCTTCTTGAACATTGTATCTACTCCACTGCAATATCTCCTCAAGGTATGCCTACTTGAAAGACGTTATCCTCCTCCCTCCGAAGACAGTTTCACAACCTTCTCCCTGACTGCCCCCCACCCCTTTGTGATTCCCACTTCCCTCCAACTGTACGACCACATCCTAACCCAGACCCGATACGACAGCCACGTTTGCTTTCTCGGGACATGCCTACTCCGCCATCTCGTACCTCATGGCTTCCAGCTCCTGTTCCCTACCTCCCAGTTCGAACCCAAGCAGGACTATCGATATCGATACCTGCAGCCTGGACTCAGCACCGGGCCTGAAGCTTGCACGCTGCAGACTCTCATTCCTCTGTATTTGAGTGCGCTGGGTCGTAGTTCTAGTCCCCCTAACCTTGGTTAAATCCCTCCCGACCTATGTCCAAGACACCTCAGACACTCTCCGTCGTCTCCGGGCATTCCATTCTCTAGCCCCCATCCCCTCATCTTCACCATGGACGTCCAGTCACTCTACATCTCCATCCCCCACCAGGAGGGTCTCAAACCCCTCCTGTTCTTCCTCGAACGGAGAACCAACCAATCCCCGTCAACAGATACTCTTCTCTGCCTAGCGGAGCTGGTCCGTACCCTGAATAAATTTTCCCTTGACTCCTCCCATTTCCTCCAAATACAAGGCGGAGCCGTGGGCACGCGCATGGGCCCCAGCTATTCCGCAATTTTGTGGGGTACGTTCAACAATCCTTGTTCGAGACGTACCAGGGCCACATCCCCGACCTCTACCTCGACTGCATCGACGATTGAATTGGTGCTACCTCCTGCTCCCACACATAACTCACTGACTTCGTCAACTTCACCACTTACTTCCATCCGGCACTCAAATACAACTAGACCATTTCCGACACTTTCCTACAATTTCTTGACCTCACTATCTCCACCGCAGGTGATAGACTTCTGACCGACATAAAGTATGAACCCACTGACTCCCATGGCTATCTAGCCTACACATGTTCCCACCCAGCTTCCTGTAAGGACTCCATCCCCTACTCCCAATTCCTCCGTCAACACCGCATCTGCTCCCAGGATGAGGTGTTCCACACCAGGGCAGCGGAAATGCCCTCATTCTTCAGGAAACGGGGGTTCCCCTCCCCCATTATAGATTAGACTCTCACCAGGGTCTCTCCAATACCCCGGAACACTGCACTCTCTCCCCATCCCCCCACTCGGAAAAATGGTCCCCTAGTCCTCACCTTCCACCCCACCAGAAGTCAAATGCAACAAATAGTCTTCGTCATTATCGCCACCTCCAACGTGACGCCACCACTCGCCACATTTTCCCATCCCCACCCCCCCCCCCCCCCCGTCTGCTTTCCGCAAAGACAGCTCGCTCCGTACCATGATTTCGTTCTCACCCGCACCACCCCCTCCCCGAGCACTTTCCCTTGCAACCGCAGGAGATGCCACGCGTGTCGCTTTACCTCCCCCGTCGACTACATTCAAGGACCCACGCAGTCGTCCCAGGTGCGACAGAGGTTCACCAGCACCTCCACTAACCTCATATATTGCATCCGCTGCTCCAGATGTCAGCTGATCTACATAGGTGAGACCAAGCGTAGGTTTGTCGATCGTTTTGCCGAATACCTCCGCTCGGTCCGCAATAAACAACCTGATCTCCCGGTGGCCCAGCACTTCAACTCCCCCCCCCCCCCCCCCATTCCGAATCCAACCTTTCTGTCCATTGCTTTCTCCATGGCCAGAGTGAGCACCACCGGAAATTGGAGGAGCAGCATCTCATATTCTGCTTGGGCAGTCTGCACCCCTGCGGCTTGAGTATTCACCTCCAATTTTCGGTAACCCTTGCAGTCTCCTCCACTTCCCAGCTCTCCCTCTGCCCTCTGCCTCCTCCTCATCCTTTCTTCTTCCCGCTCCCCCTCCCCCCACCTGCATCAGTCCGAAGAAATGTTTTATCATTAATGTTTTATTATGATTAATGTGTAGTGTTTTCTGAGTAATTCCTAACTGTCACTGTATGGCATGTTGTTACTTGTGGGCGGAGCACCAAGGCAAAGTCCTTGTATGTAAATACTTGGCCAATAAACCTATTTACTTACTTACTTATTTACTTAGTTTAGTGATACAATGCTGAAACAGGTTCTTCGGCACATAGAGTCCGCATCAACCAGCGATCTCCGCAAACGAACGCTATCCTACATTACACTCATGCCAAGCCAATTAACCTACTCGTGTTTGGAGTGTGGGAAGAAACCGATGATCTCGGAGGAAACCAACACTGTCACTGGGACAACGTTTCCGCACAGAGAGCACCCGTTGTCGGGATCGAACCCGGGTCTGGCATTGAAAATGCTTTAAGGCAGCAACTCTACCGCTGTGTCACCATGGTGCCGATTATGACGATGGCAGCAAGGTGTCGGTATACCCACGCACGGTATATTTGCATCCGTGCGTCTTCCTGCTATGGAATCGACTGTGATGGCATTCTCATAAAGTTATTGTCAAAACACATTTTCTGCACGAATCTAATTTGTCGTGTGGTCACATCGACTACATGTATGCAACTTTAGAAACCTAAAGCAAATATGGAGCAAATAGAGCGAACAAGACCACAGCATCCATGTGTAGTGGAATCAAACCATAATGTCTTCATGCAATAGCAAGATTTGTGTTCAACTGCGGCAGAAGGGCATAAACCATTAACAAATAAAAGAACAATATGACACCTCATCTCCCCAGTCATTGTTGCTTTAATATATGTTGCTTCGCTTTTTATTCTCGCAGAGGAACAGATACGTGAAACCCAAGAGGGTAAATGGCATAATTTACATCCACTTAGAGCTGTCGTTTCTGCGGCTGAGACAAATGTACAAAAATTGTGAGGAGGTGCTGTCATTACTCTTGCATGTCTGACATCAGTGACCATAGAGGCAGCCTCCTGTGATTCACTGATCATCATTTACTATAGCGAAAACTATGGTTTGCGCAAATGGTTTTATGGAGGACCAGTCATAAAGAAATTGATTGACGATGAAGCATTGAGGGGTAGGTTGTCTATTCCTGGTCCTACTTTTGTTGTATTTGCCTGTGAAAATTCAGAATTATTATTACAAAGTGATTGGGCTGCATGATAACTTACAACATTCTTGAGGGGTTGGACAGGCTAGATGCAGAAAGATTGTTCCCGATTTGGGGGAAGTTCTGAACAAGGGGTCACAGTTTAAGGATAAGGGGAAAGTATTTTAGAACCGTTATGAGAAAAACATTTTTCACACACAGAGTGGTGAATCTCTGTAATTCTCTGCCACAGAAGGTAGTTGAGGCCAGTTCATTAGCTATATTTAAGAGGGAGTTAGATGTGGCCCTTGTGGCTCAGGGAAACATGGGGGATGGAGAGAAAGCAGGTACGGGATACTGAGTTGGATGATCAGCCATGATCATATTGAATGGCGGTGCAGGATCGAATGGCCTACTCCTGCACCTATTTTCTATGTTTGTATGTTTCTATAACCAGTGCTTCTTTGCAGAGTTGCATGTTAACTACACGGCTTATCGGCGTGGACGAGACATTGAGCACTGAATTTCAAACTAAAGTGCGAGTGGCAAACGTCAATGCACGCAGTCAACATCGCTGTCGGTTGAATAGCAGACTGAATCGCACTGACGATTGGTCCCGACGTCACGACTCCGTGTTCTCAAGAGATGATATCTGACCCGTTGAATTACTCGAGCACTTTGCGTCCTTCTGCGTATTAATCACAATCGCTGTTCTTTGTTAATCTTCCTCCACACCCTCCACCCTCCGTACGGTCGGTTATTACGAGGGTTACGAAGCTTTACTGCATTATAATTCGAAATAATAGTTTAATCAACTTACTGTCCTTCAAAAACAGTGAGATGTTTTCTTTAGCAGGCACATTATTAAAGTATTGTTCAATCCAATAATTGAGCAAAATTACTTCACACAACGACAAGGTTTTCCTCAAACTGAGTCGGATTCAGCTGCAGTTTGTAACGCCTCACATTCGGAGCATATCACCGCACCTGCGAAGAGTTTTCAGAGCTGCACAGCTGAAAATAAATCATTTTACTATCATGTTATGGTTCAATCTTAATTTTAAATTTAATATTTTAGTTTGCCATAAAAGTCGCAAGTGATATACTTTTCTACTCGGACAAATAAATACTTGATTACCTCCTTAAACGATATCATTGAGCACATCGGTAATGGGTAATATATTTCCTAGAACGTAAGAAAATAGAAGCGATTCGACTGAACGTTGGTAAGACCATTGATCTCCAATGTATTGTATTGATTCAGTTATTTACCTGAAGGCATTTTCCATGGTTTCACCGATTGATCTGTATATTGCACTGCTCCCCTGGTATCCTGAATGTAACTTGACGCAGCAGTATAAAAAATTGTTTTGAAATAAAGAAGATGGGATTGTGATTTTTTAAACCTAAGGGCATATATTAGAGAGAGCGCAAAACGTGACATGCAGAATTCGGAAAATATCATTTATCAGTTCTATTACACTCTACTGAAACAACTATGGCACTAAAGTACTACACACATTATATTTTGCACGTAGCATACAGGAATAAAATTTCCATTGATATAGTTCAATGAGCCTATACGGAATTCAAAGTGATTACAATGTTCGAGAACATTCGGTAAAGAATAAACATGAGTAAATTGATTCAATTTGTTAAATCACAAGTGAAGGCGAAATAATGAAATACTGTTGGAAGTGACCTTTAAAAACGGAAACGTGCATGGCTTCGGTGTCCAATCGTACCAAGCACAAGAGGCTGTAGATATTGCAATCTTGAACAAAATAATAACGCCCTGGAAGAGCACAACTGATTAGGCAGCACCTGTAAAAAAACGTGCATGCTTCCGACACAAAATGCCGATTATCTCATTGCCTCGTAGATGCTGCCTGACCCGCTGAGTTCTTCTAGTTGTTTGCTGTTTATTGCGAAATGGTGTCGTTACGCGAAATGTGCAAACATACAACAAGTGTATATTTCAAAACATTTCGTAATGCAGATACACATGGCTATGATCCACCGCCTAAAGTGAAAGGAATGTTTCCCGCAGCAGAAACTGTGCAACGCGTAGGTACAATGTGATCATCTAACTATATGCACAGAAATACGGACACCGGGAAGGAAAATTGTTGGATACATCAATGTAGAAATTGAATTTTGGTGATGCACCCAGATAACATTCTACAACAAAAATCTTTAGAGATGCCATTCGTCCCCTTCTTTCAATTTGCTATTTTAAGGGGAAGAGTTATGCCCCTGTCCCACTTAATAAACCTGAACGGAAACCTCTGGTGACCTTGCCGCGATCCAAGATTTCCATGAGGTTGCGGGAGGTTTCGGTCACTCTCCCTAATGGTCGAAAGTGGTTTCCGCGTTGTCGAGGCTTCTTTAAGGTTGCTTCGATTATTTCACCAAATTAAAAACGTCCTCGACGAAAAATAGGTAGCCGTTTGGTCGAAGCCAGTGGAGTGGGGTCGCTATTTACTTACAAGCAGTCGAAGGCCATCTCCTTCGGTGACCGGCCATTTTGATTGGTTCATTTGAGTTTCACCACCTAGAAGGACCCACCGGAAGGTAAAATGCCCGCAAAATGTATTAAGCTTCTTAAATCTGTCTCCACTCCTTCTCTCCCCTTCTCCTCACTTCTTGCCGCCTTCATCCCCTTCTCTCTCCCCTTAATCGCATCTCCGGCAAGGTAAGAAGTTGAAAACAAAATTTTCTCCGACCTCCTCCCCCTCTCCCCTCATAAAACAAACGGAGAACATTTACACACACTTTTAATGCACTTTTTTTTTTAAAGACGAAAAAACAGACAGACTTTGGCGGGGCTACCAATCGTGGCAGGTTCAACTGATTGTCGTGTGAATTGAAATCGTATCGTCACCTTTGATACACCCTATTCTCTAGACCCAATTCAGGCAAAATTAATGCTATGAAATCACACAACTCCTGTCATGCTGTTAATCAGATGGCAACTGCATAAAGGAATGTCTTTGCAAAGTCGGCTGCAGATCATTCATGTACAAGATTGTTATGGATTCAATGTTTTGCATTACACTGAATAACGGAAATAACAAACGACGACTAAACTCCTTTGTTTTACGCAATGCGCACTGATTATACCAAGATATACAAAATTGCTAATGAAAAAATACCATGCAAACCTCTGCTCTTATATTGTAGAGGAACTACTTCGTCGGCAAGAATCAGGTGAGCTATCCCATTAACCACATTTGGAATAGGCAGAATATTAAGAGTTAAAAATACACGTGTTTTAAAATACTCGGTTGTTCCCAAAGTGATCATGAGAATCCGGTAGAACAATGGATTGGTGATTTGGGCACTTTAAACATTAAATTGTAATTTTAATGGAGATTACAATTATTCTCAGTAAATGTATTTGAGACAAAGATCATATGCTATGCCAAGTTTTAAGATGTTATGTGTACACATCAAATCTGCATAATAAAGTTAAGCAAATTACATATTGAACTATTTACTCTGATATCAGGAGAGACATGAATATTACAATATTGCGAGATGGATGCCAAAAAATATTAAGTAATCTTCCCAATTCTCCTTTCATCTGATTCATTTTGAGGTATAAATGTGAACGCAAAAGCGTAAACACACTAGCGTTGATAGTTTCGAATCCATTGACGATCTATTCACGGTGAACATCCAGTGACATAATTCAGAATACATTGAATGCGTTCAGTGAAGCTATGATCGCCAATGAAAGTAAAATATTTCAAAGCAAATGAAGGGCACCATGTGTCCAATTATTGCCACACTTAAAATGGAAGTCTGCTGACTTAAATAAATTAGTGGATATAGATATTAAGCGGAATTGAAAACCAAAAATTCTAGCCGTCCTTTCCAGTTTCTGACTACAGTTGTTGGCTAGAAATTGGGCGCTTGCTTCGTGATGAGAAATATATATATACCACAAAATATTCCAACACAATTTACATTCATTTTGAACTGTTTGTGTTTTGTTACTCAGGCACAGAAGGAGGTAATTATATATTAAAATTCATCAGGAGGTGCCTGGGCGTAATAAGAATTACTTAGATAGCATATTCTTCAGTTATTTATATTTGTGATCCAGTTAATATTAATACATTGAAAGAATAGGTGATAATTAATTTATTGCCATCAGAATGCTTCGCATGCCTTCATTATAGAGTTGTATGCTAAAACATTATTTTTCATGCAGTTGCGGAAGAGTGGAAAATCAGCATTTGCATTATGCCGTTTTCTCGTCAATTTATAAAATGCGCTACTCTTGCCATTTTCAATGTATGTCCAAATGAATTATAAAAACAATAGTGAAAGTAATCCTTTTTGGTAAATGCATGAAAACTGCATTACTCTTTCAATTGCCAGGTATCGGCAATAATAGCGAAAGTGATATTAGGTAATTTGTACCATTGATAACTAATTCCAAACAGCTACTAAAACAGCCTCGGATCAACACTCTCGGGTCAACCTGGTGTAATTGTTTCTTCTATTGAATCCTGCAATCCTTCATTCAATTTAATTAAATGTAATACTTACTTGCACTTCAGAACTGTCGAAATTAAGAAAACGGCTGAGTGAAGCAGGTAAAAGATGTTAATCCAACAAAGATAAACTATGAACTATTCCAAGAAAGATAATTGCAAACAGATAACTCCCATATAGTTTTGCAATGCAATTGTAAGGTGACCTTTTTCCTATCATGGACCCATGCTGAATGATGATAACGAAAAAAGGTGAAAACATATGTAAGGCAAATATATCGAGTATTTTACCAAATTATTAAATAATTATTTTTTAAATCGTAAGTGTGAAAATGTTAATAATATAATTTAAAGGGGGAAAATATTAGCGCTATTAAAATATGGACCATCGGGAAACGCCAGCGTCAATTGCGTATCTAATTTTCCTTGGAAAAGTGGTGCTGATCCACGCTTTCTAACATCTGAACCCTACGTCATAACAACATTCCGACCACAGTTTACTGAAGAGAGCTCGAAACTTTCTTCCAACGATGACATTATGGCACCAGGTTTAAACAAGAGGGTGATTCATGACGGGGGGCAATTATTCTGAATGTTTATGTGCTCTTGCGTGAGCGTCGAGGAGGTGATGAGATTAGTTTTCCCCGTCTTTTTATTATACTTCATCTAAACTACATTTAAAAGTTTGCAGTATCAATGCACTGCTAGCAAAACGTGCTGCTTTGCACTAAATGGGTTTCTTCACTCTTCCACACAATTCGCATGCGGATAATTCGCCGAGTTTATCATATGCTGTACATTGGCAGGGAAATATAATGTGGATGAATACCGTACTTAAAAGGAGAATAAATCTCAGAGGATACATATTTGATGGAAATCAGATATGTGCGAAGCACTT
The DNA here is from genome assembly GCA_035221665.1 of Okamejei kenojei. Taxonomy (NCBI): domain Eukaryota; kingdom Metazoa; phylum Chordata; class Chondrichthyes; order Rajiformes; family Rajidae; genus Okamejei; species Okamejei kenojei. The sequence continues at coordinate 22,516,709 of CM069160.1, read as the reverse complement.
GATTCAAATACCGTTTAATGATGAGCGTTTGGAGTCACTGGACCTGCTGTACTCGCTGCAGATTAGAAGAACGAGGGAGGACGTCAATGAAACCTACCGAACACTGAACGATCTGGATAGTGAAAGTGAAGAGGTCGTTTCCACCATAACAAGAGTCTAGGATAGCAACAGAATAAAACGGTGTACCTTTAGGAAGGAGATGAGGAGAAATTGCTTCAGTCAGAATGTGGTGAATCTGTGGAGTTAATTGCCACAAACGGCTCTGGAGGCCGTCAATAGATATTTTCAAGACGGAGGTTGACAAATTCGTACTTAGTAATGTTGTGAGGGGGCATGGGGAAAAGGCAGGAGAATGAGGTTGAGAGGGAAAGATTGATTGGCGGAGTAGCCTAGATGGGGTAGATCTTTTGAACTTAAGAACATATAGTTCTTATGAACATAAAGCATACTGTATTGGGGATTCAGCATTGATGTGGATAGAGAACTGGTTGGCAGACAGGAAGCAAAGGGAAGGAGTAAACGGGTCATTTTCAGAATGGCAGACAGTGACTAGTTGGGTACCGCAAGGGTCAGTGCTGGGACCCCAGCTATTTACAACATATATTAATGACCTGGACGAGGGAATTGAATGCAACATCTCCAGGTTTGCGCATGACACGAAGCTGGGGGGCTGTGAGGAGGATGCTAGTAGAATACAAGGTGTCTTGGATAGGTTGGGTGAGTGGTCAAATGCATGGCAGATGCAGTATAATGTGGATAAATGTGAAGTTTTCCAGTTTGGTGGCAAAAACAGGAGGGTGGACTATTATCTGCATGTTGGCATGCAGGTGCAGCAATCAGTGAAGAAAGCGAATGGTGTGTTAGCATTCATAGCAAAATGATTTGAGTACAGGAGCAGGGAGCTTCTACTGCAGTTGTACAGGGTCTTGGTGAAACAACACCTGGAGAATTGCGTACCGTTTTGGTCTCCTAATCTGAGGAAAGACATTATCGCCATCGAGGGAGTACAGAGAAGGTTCGCCAGACTGATTCCTGGGATGTCAGGCCTTTCATATGAAGAAAGACTGGATAGACTCGGCTTGTACTTGCTAGAATTTAGAAGATTGAGGGGGGATCTTATAGAAACTTTCTAAATTCTTAAGTGTTTGGATAGGTTAGATGCAGGAAGATTGTCCCCGATGTTGGGAAAGTCCAGAACAAGGGGTCACGGTTTATGGATAAGGGGGAAGTATTTTAGGACCGAGATGAGAAAAACATTTTTCACACAGAGAGTGGTGAATCTGTGGAATTTTCTGCCGCAGAAGTTAGTTGACGTCAGTTCATTGGCTATATTTAAGAGGAAGTTATATGTGGCCCTGGTGGCTAAGGGGATCAGGGAGAGAAGGCAGGTACGGGATATTGAGTTGGATGATCAGCCATGATCATATTGAATGGCGGTGCAGGCTCGAAGGGTCGAATGGCCTGCTCCTGTACCTATGTTCTATGTTTCTATGCTTCTATATGTACGATGCTTCGAGATCTCGATAAGATGAATGTAAAGTGGACATTTTCTCTTGCACAGAAAATACCGATACGTATCACAACTAACATCTGGGGACATCCGTTTGAGACGGAGTTGGGACGCTTTTCATTTCCTCAGAGAACCGTGCGTCTTTATTGCTCGAACATCAGACGAGCTAGAGATTCTGAACTTCCTTAGGGCAAAGATCAATCGAATCTTGACAATCGGGTCGATGAAGGTATCAAGAGTGGAGAAGTACAGGTGATAATCAGACCAGATATGTATTTATTAAATGATGGAGCAATTTTCCGTGTCGAACCTAATCTGGTTCCTAATCTGTATGTTTGACATTCGCTGCTGAACATCCGGTCTCTTACTCGTTGTTTTATTGACCAATAAACCCGTAAGCAAATATTTGCCATTGCTTGAGTTCGCAGATTACATTGCCACTGAATGCTGCAGGACATTTCTTGCAGGCAATGGACCTTCTGTAACATTTGTTTGCTGCAAGTTTTAACTGATTGATGATTGCTGGAGGACGCATACGCTATTATTGGCGCGCATTGATCCCGCCATTAAGAGAGTCTATCGAATCCATTCTTCTTCAGAATTCAAAACTGCATATTCAATTTCAGATGTTGTGCGGGGATCAGTGCCGCACTGCAGTGATTTAGGAAGTGTATTTTGTAAAATTAAGTACCGCCAACTTCATTTTGCAGAAGAGGAATGGACCAAAAAAGATGAAGGTAAAGCATTTTGGAGGACGCTTCCATTGTTTGGTGAGATTGGGGAAGGGGAAATATCAACACACAACCTTTGGTCTAAAATGGCCTAGATTCTATATTTCAAATGGTCAAACGGCTCATTTCCTATCAGGAAAATGTTCTTAACATTTCCAGTTAGAAACTAGGTTTCTGTGCGCGATAGACATCTGCCCTTCCTTTTTTCTGTCTTTCGTTGACTTCCAAATCAATACGAATACAGAAATATCCAAACAGAATCTATTTAACTGTTGGGAATACCTACCTGTATAATTCATTCCACCCCCATTCAATGAGAGCGCCTTTCCTTTGTAACGTTGATTTAATAGTTACCTCTCGTGTGTAATGTTTTTTTTCGATTATTTTTAGATAACGATTTTTCCTAAGACAATAGGGGCAGTAAATAGCTCCGTACAAAAAGCAGCACTAAAGCACAATATACAATACCGCTCAAATGTGCCCTAAAATAAGCCAACATTTCAGAGATGCATGTGAATAAGCAGAAGACTGGGCTTTCAAGTGCTTTGTTTGAATTTTTGTAGAGGCCAAAAGAATGAAAAAAGCACTTCAAGATCTAGGTAAAGAATTTAATTGAACAAAATGTTCTATCAATGTATTTTAGTTATCACGTAGCCATCACTGAAGCAGTTTGTATTTAGCTGTCAAGTAGCACGCTGAAGATGGTCCTGTTCACAGGTAAATGACGTTATAAAAAAACACGTATTTGCAGTTCTTGTAGATGAATAATTGTTGATGTGCTTTACAAAAACATAAATCCGGGAATATGAAAGCTCAAGACTACTTAAATTCGGGATATGGGAGAATGTATTGGGTGTCAAGGAGAAGAGGGAATACTAAAAGAATGGTGTTGAAAAGCGGAGAAGAACACAGGCAACGCACAATACGCATCCACTGGACGACAGTAATAAACTAGACTTAGTAGGACCCGTTGGTCCCATGTTCACACGGGAGGTCTGGTCCTTGTAAATAGCTCAAACTCACACAGGTTGAAACACAAGCATCTTTATTATTCAGCTCATTAACTACTAAACAGGTCATCACACGTTCACACTGCTACTCGTACTGGTAGACAATGGGTAGGATCTCACACTATGAATGTTATAATTAGGCGGGGTTATAGTTACTAAGCATTCTAATTAGCTAACATGCTGTTCCCAATCTACATATTTTCCATAGATGAAAAGTAAATAAAGCGTTCCAAATACATTGAGTAAATAAATTGTTAAATGCAAATTGCCATATCGAACAAAAATGGGGTTAAACATAATTGCCATATCTAACAGGTGGCTTGCTAACCCGCCAGTTCCTCGTACGGCAAGGAACTGCCTCATCAACCTTTTCCTCCGAAAAGTTGAGGGCGCGTTTCGGTGAGCCCAAGGGGCTTTGGGGAGATGCCACCGGGGAAGACCGTCGCGGGGACACCGATGAACCGGTTACAAAAGGGGAGGGGGAAACAGACCGACGCGGGAAGTGTGCGGTGGTAGCAGCTGTAGGTACTGGAACGGCTGGAACAGCGATCACTTTAAAGTTGAGTGGAGGTGCGTCAGAACCCTGGGGCGCCGCACGACGTTCCTTCACTGGAAGGGGGTGTTGACGGTTGCAGCTATAGATGGTACCACCGGCATCGACAAGGTAGGAATATGGTTCCTTTGCGGGGCCATGGATGAATCCCAGTGTGGTATGTCCTGTTTCTGTCTGTAGTCGTACCACTTGGCCTTGGATGCGTGGCTTAAGTGGTTTGCTGGTTGAAGTGGGCGCATGTGCCCATGTGCGGGGCTCTTCTAGAGTGTTCGTATGTGCAGGACTTTTCCGGAGTGTGCGCATGTATTTCGGTCAGAAAAGGCCTGCAGAATCAGCCATGTTTGCCAGACGTTTCTGAGTGTATGTATTAAATAAATAAGTTGCTTAAAGCTTAAATAAAGTTAAGTAAATTACGAGTAGTGAAGAGTTTCATTTGCCTCACAACAATTTAAGCAACTTATCTTAGAAGTCAAACTGTCCGACTTGGGATGGAGAAACTATTGAAACCACAACGCTTGGATCTGGATCCCAACTCACGTGCTGCTGCAAAGAATTGGAAGCACTGGCTTCGTATACTAAATAACATATCTGATGAGTGTGGCAATGATGCACCAGACAGACTGAAGACATTAATAAGCTTCGTATCTTCTGATGTATATGATTACATAGAGGAATGTACAACTTATGATTCTGCTATTGATGTACTAAGCAGCATCTTCGTTAAGACACCCAACGTGATATTCGCTCGACACCTCTTTGCTACTCGGAAAAAAAAATCTGGTGAGTCACTTGATGAATGTTTACAAGAACTTCAAAGACTTAGTAAAAACTGTGCCTTCAAAGCAGTTACGGCTGATCAATATCGACAGGAAGTTATTCGAGACTCCTTTATCAATGGTTTAGCATTGCCTTTAATACGAGAAAGACTATTAGAACACAAAGCCTTGGCTATACAGGCAGCTTACAATCACGCTTAATCTTTAGACTTGGCTCAGAAAAATGCAGATGTTTATGGCTCATCGAATGTGTATTCTGCTGCAACTACTACAAAATAATTTCACCCAAGTACTAATATGGAGCAAACTGAAACAATTTCTACTGATAAAGGTGCCCTTGCTGCAGCATATAATTATTCAAAAATGAACTGTTATTTTTGTGTGGGGTAATATTCATAAGAGAGAGAGACGCTCTGCTCGAGAGGCAACGTAATAGTTGTGCAAGAAGGAACATTATTCTAGAGTATGCAAGTCCAAAGCAACTACTAAAATGTTGACTGCTGCCATGTATACGCCTTCCTTTTGTGCAATTACAGCTGCATTTCCTCAGAGCTCGTCTCATGCAGCTACAACGGTATACATTCATGGCCATACACTTAATGTACTACATGATTCTGGCAGTTCAGCATGTTTTATAAGTGAACATGTTGTGTCTCGACTAAATCTAACTATAATTCCTTCAAACAGAGAAATCTCGATGGATCTGACAATTCTCAATACTCAAATTATAGTATATTGTATTGTAGACTTTATGTTGAACAAAACTACCTACAAATCTGTATGTCTAGGTATATTGAAAAATTTGTGTAGAGATATATTTCTAGGTCAGGATTTTCAGAAACTGCACAGATCACTTCAAATAATGTATGAAGGAACTATGCCTGATCTTGTATTGTCAAATCCACCAGTATTGTGTGTTTTTTCTGCTGCATCTGTTCAATGTCCTTCATTATTCATCAATTTATCCTCCAAGTGCAAGCCAATTGCAACAAAATCAAGACATTTTAGTAAAGAGGAAAGGAACTTTATCAACACAGAAGTAACTAATCTATTACAAGAAGGGATTATAGAACCCAGCTCTTCCCCTTGGAGGGCACAAGTTGTCGTGGTTAAGGACCCCTTGGAGAGACATAGAAAGATACTGGGCATTGATTACTCTCAAACTATAAACCAGTTCACGGAGCTTGATGCATATCCATTACCTCGTATAGAAGAGATTATCAATACATTAGGTAAGTATAAGATATTATCTACTTTTGAATTAAAAAGTGCTTACTACCAAATTCCTTTGAAGGAATCAGAGAAGAAATACACTGTGTTTGAAGCAAATGGGAAATTATATCACTACTGCAGAGTTCCTTTTGGTGTAACTAATGGCGTGGCGGTTTTTCAGAGAGATGTGGACAAACTTGTTGAACACGAAAACCTTAAAGATACTTTCCCTTATCTTGATAATATAACTATTGCAGGAAAAGACCAAGCTGAACACGATGAAAATGTACAACGGTTTTTAGATGTTGTACATTATAAAAATCTAACATTAAATGAGGCTAAGTCAATGACATCCGTGTCATCAATTAAGATTCTTGGGTATTGGGTTGGAAATGATATAATCAAGCCTGATCCAGAAAGACTCCGCCCACTCCAAGAGATACAGGAAACTCTCCACGAAGGGTTCTTGGGTTGTTTGCACATTATGCTAAATGGATACCAAATTTTTCTGACAAAATTCAACCTTTGATTAGAGCAAAATCCTTCCCCCTTGACTCTACAGCAATTGGTGCCTTTACTTCTTTAAAGAAACAACTGGAATCTGCGACATTACACGCCATCGATGAAGATCTCCCCTTTGTTGTTGAATGTGAGCCCTCTGATTTATCAGTATCAACAATATTAAATCAAGGAGGACGACCAGTGGCTTTCATGTCTCGTACTCTCCAAGGTAGTGAATTGCACTACCCACCCGTCGAAAAGGAAGCTACCGCAATTATTGAAGCAGTGAGGAAATTGAGTCATGTCCTTGCTCGCCAGCACTTCACTTTGATAACAAATCAGCGTTCAGTAGCTTTTATGCTGGATAATCGGAAACGAACGAAGATTAAAAACAGCAAAATTCATGAACGGAGGGTTGAATTATCTGCATACAGTTGAGTACCGCCCTGGTAAGGATAACGTTGCTACGGATACATTGACTCGAGCATATAATAATAATAATAATAATAATAATAATAATAATAATAATAATAATAATAATAATAATAATAATAATAATAATAATAATAATAATAATAATATGTTATTGTCATTGCACATATGTGCAACGAGATTTGGTATGCAGCTTCCATCCGATGTCATGACTTAATCAACTAATACAGCACAGAATTACCATCGCTGAGCGGGCGATTCCTTACCGAAGATCGCCGTGTTTGGAGCTCCGGAGTGTTGGGTCAGTTGACTGTGATCTGCGGAGCTTCCGGCAGCGGGCGGCGCTGCCTTCAACGTCGGGGAGTCCTGCGATCTTGTGCCGAGGGTCGCCAGCGTTGGAGCTCCACCCAGCTCGGCCTGTGGACTCGGAAGCCTTGGTCTCCAGTATGAAGTCGCCGATTCGGAACGCCAAACCGCTGTGAGTGTTCTTTCGTTCCGACGTCGGGGCTCCGATCATCCCAGCGTCAGGGCCTGTCAATCGGGCCGCCTGTAGCGGCGACTGCAGGGGACTCCAAGGCCCCGAACACGTGTTAACAAAGAGGAAGCTGACTGAAATGTACTGCCTTCCCTCGCAGTCGGAAACCTTGATCACGTTGTGTGGGGATCTTTATGTTAAATGCTAGCGTTAGTCAGCCGGTCAAACAGTTATAATGGGCGACTTCAATCTACATATAGATTGAGTGAATTAAATTGGCAGCGGTGCTGAGGAACAGGATTTCTTGGAATATATGCGGGATAGTTTTCTAAACCAACATGTAGAGGAACCAACGAGGGAGCAGGCTATTCTAGACTGGGTATTGAGTAATGAGGAAGGGTTAGTTAGCAATCTTGTTGTGCGGGCCCCTTGGGCAAGAGTGCCCATAATATGGTTGAGTTCTTCATTAGGATGGAGAGTAACATAATTAATTCAGAAACAAGGGTTGTGTACTTAAAGAAAGGTAATATTGAAGGTATGAGACGCGAATTGGCCAAGATAGACTGACAATTAATTCTTAAAGGGTTGACAGTGGATGTGCAATGGAAGGCATTTATAGAGCGCATGGATGAATAACAACAATTGTTCATCCCATTTTGGCAAAATAATAAATCAGGGAAGGTAGTGCATCCGTCGATCACAAGGGAAATTAGGGAGAGTATCAAAACAAAAGATAAACTAAAGAGTTTTGAAAAAGTATCACTAGTGCATCCACTATTTCTGTGGCTACTTCCTTGAGTACTCTGGGATGCAACCTATCTGGCCCTGGGGATTTATCGGCCTTCAATCATTTCAATTTACCCAACACCACTTCCCGGATAGGTTGGGTGAGTGGGAAAATGCATGGCAGATGCTCTATAATGTGGATAAATGTGAGGTTATCTACTTTGGTGGCAAAAACAGCAGGGTAGACTATTATCTGAATGGTGGCCGATTAGGAAAAGGGGAGATGCATCGAGACCTGGGTGTCATGGTACACCAGTCGTTGAAAGTAGGCATGCAGGTGCAGCAGGCAGTGAAGAAAGCGAATGGTAAGTTAAGATTCATAGCAAAAGGATTTGAGTATAGGAGCAGGGAGGTTCTACTGCAGTTGTACAGGGACTTGGTGAGATACACCTGGAGTATTGCGTATAGTTTCGGTCTCCTAATCTGAGGAAAGACATTCTTGCCATAGAGGGGGTACAGAGAATCTTCGCCAGACTGATTCCTGGGATGTCAGGTCTTTCACATGAGGAAAGACTGGATAGACTCGGCTTGTACTCGCTAGAATTTAGAAGATTGAGGTGGGATTTTATAGAAACTTACAAAATTCTTAAGGGGTTGGACAGGATAGATGCAGGACGATTGTTCCCGATGTGGTGAGGTCCAGAACACGGGTTCACAGTTTAAGAATAAGGGGGAATTCCTTTTCGCCCGAGATGAGGAAAACATTTTTCACACAGAAAGTGGCGAATTCTCTGCCACAGACGGTAGTTGAGGCCAGTTCTTTGGCTATATTTAAGAGGGAGTTAGATGTGGCCCTTGTGGCTAAAGGGATCAGGGGGTATGGAGAGAAGACAGGTACAGGATACTGAGTTGAATGATCGGCCATGATCATATTGAATGGCGGTGCAGGCTCCAAGGGCCGAATGGCCTACTCTTGCACCTATTTTCTATATTTCTATGTCATAAAGTTCTCAGGGGAACTTGCATATGTGACATTTCTGGTCGAATCTGAGGAAAGCTCCCGACCCGAAAATCACCTATCCATGTTCTCCATAGATACTGCTTGATCCGCTGAGTTACGCCAACCCCTCGTGTCCTTTATTGAACAGTAATTCCTCGATTTCTCACCCCTTGTTACATCTATGACCTCAATTATCTTCGCGCTTTGCATACAGCTTTTCGGAATGTTAACCAGTTGCTGAAATGGAGAATGCATCTGTGAAGCGTATCTCAAAACCAAACATGTTATGTCCTTGATATGTTTGTGCAGAGGATAAACTCCGTGACAAGGGAGCAGGTAAACATTACAATTTCGATTTAGTTCATCTCCGACAATATATTATATGACCGTTCCTTGTTCAATGCAGGCCAATTTAGTGCACTGTATTAAAATATATTATACCACCGATTAACCTTTCTTTATTTTGCTTCTCAGATGCCAGTTGCGGTAAGTATTATGATGAACCTATGGATGTAAGAAGAAATACTAAACTGTGCCGAATGTGCGGATAATAAGGATAAGAGAGCAACTGTTATGAAATGCCTTTGCATTTGGATTTGGTGTTCTTTGTTTGGACGCCAAATAAATATATTGCATGGGGGCATCATTCAGGAATTTTCCATTGATTTTTATTTTCTTAAATTATGGGTAAATGGAGTCACGCAGCCTCCAAACCGACACATTATGCGCTAACTCTCGAACTGCTCTAATCCCACTTTTCAGCACTCGGACTGCAACTTTCAAAGTCATGGTTCTCAGCTGTTCTTCTAAACATATTTATAATGTTGTGTTCAACGCTAAATTTACACCACTTCCTTTGGTAATATGTTCCACGTGGAAACCATCCTGTGGACGAAGTATTTATCTCGTACATCTTATACCCCGCATCACCTCTGCTAAGAAGACACCTGGCTTGCTTCCATCCCTGTGTATGTCGCTTATAACGTTCAATTCCACAGTCACGTTTTTCACAGCCTTCTGTGGTCCACGGAAAACACACGCATATTGATCAACCATACCTGAGCAGCACTTCAGACAACGTTTGGGTGAATATGCTACTTCCTCAAATTAACGCCATCATATTCCCCCCACCGCGTGGTGTCGAGAAATGAAGATTGGAATATGACCTACGGCTTAACTAATGTTGTATATACTCATTATACACCACCCCCCCCCCCCCCAACCACCTCCCCCCCCCCCCCCTCAACCTCCCCACACATCGCAAATTATATGTCTCGGATATTGAAGCAGATATGTAATCTAAACCGGCTTATCTACTTGCGCAGCTACCTTAATGGTTCCTCGCAAATGAGCACCATGTTGTTTTTTCCTCCAGTCATCATTGTGGCAATGTCTAGGGTACATTTTGCGTTTTCCTGGCCCGATATGTCATTAGAAGACCTCACCTCCCGTCAAAGCGTTCAGGCCATTACATTAGATACACGGGCTTCTGTTCGTGATCGTTCTATTCTGGAAAACATCAGTGTGTATTCTATGTGTATCCAACAATGCCATATATAAATGAATAATTGACCATGGAAGTGAAATTTCAACCTATCCGAATATAATTTGCAACATTCTTGCTACTTCTGTGCAAAACTCTTCTACGCGATTTTTGGGGAAATCATGAACTTTATTCCAATGCGGCGACATGAGTTGCAGAGACAATTCAAGCTGGGTACAAACAGGAATTCTACTTCGGAGTCACGTGAGTGACTACGTGAAGAACCCGCCTCACGCTGGCAACGGCATACTTCAAAGCAGCGGCATGAAAAACACAGAACACCAAAAGCCGGAGTAACATAGTAAGGCTCATAAAAGACTCAGAACTACCATTTGATCATTTATTTTATGAGGGTGGGAGCGGAGGGCACGTAATCCCTCATCGTAACTCCTCATATAATAACATCAAACTTCGAACTGTAAGTTCTTGTTTAATCTTACTATTTTACTTCGGAGTCATGTGAGTGACTACGTGAAGATTTTAAAGCTTTCTGTGTTTTTTATGTCGTAGAATCAATCCGTACGACAGTCCGGCTAAGTAAACACATACATGAGAAACCAGACTAATGTTAGATCATTTCACAATTAACTTTTTAATGGTTTAAAGACCATATAATAACCCTCCTTATATCTGAGGGAAAATGATTACAAGTGATAAAAAGATAGAAGTGACTACACCATTGATTATAGCAATTAATAGTAAACAAAGCAGGTGATTATAGTGCTCCCAACACCGCGTGTCCAAAGCTTGTCATAGTGTGAACAGGTTTATTGTAGAACTTTGAGAAAGTTTCTTCTTTACTCCACCCTGCGACTTTTAAAATATGCTCGAGAGGTACGTCCCGCCCCTTCGCCGCGGACGTAGCTGCCGCCCTGGTGGAGTGAGATTTGAACACATCAGTGTCTACTCCCGCTAAAACCAACACCTGTTTCAACCATTTTGAGATAGTTTGAACTGAAGCTTTTGTGTGTGGTTTTTTGAGCGTAACCATTAACGCTTTTTCATTTCCTCGAAGGGTGTCAGTAACTTTAATATATTCGTTCAAATGTTTAAACCACAAATAAAGTAGGATCAATATGATAAGCTTGAAAGGTTACCTTTGTTCCAGATCTCCCTGGTCTGCTTTGTTTGATTAACTCGTAAACATAGAACACAACATTATCTGTAGTCACATGCATACAGTCTAAACGCAACATTTGTAAAGTTTGCACTCTTTGAGCTGAGACCAGTGACATTAACATGACTAATTTCAATGTCAATCTTTCCAATGTCAACCCTTCAATTGGAGTCCATTGTCTAAGTAGCGTAAGTACAATGCTCACATCCCAAATCTCTGTGTATCTTGGTTTGGGTGGATTAATATTAAAGATTCCTTTCATGAATCTAGATATTAATGGATGCGACCCAATTGATCTCTGATCAGTCATAAGCCCTAAATAGGACGACAAAGCACTGCGTGCAGTTTTAATGGCACTGTAACTTAAATGTTGCTGAAAATGCAAATTGGCAAGGAATTCCAAAACATTTACAATATTTACAGTATCATAAGAAATATTTGACTGTGTGCAAAAGTCTTCCCATTTCTTAATAATGTGTCATATATTGCTTTTGTGTGCTATTGCGCCATGATGCAACCATAACTTTCATAGTTTGGTCCGACAATCCCAGCTCCTGTAGTGGTCTGCTCAAAACCTGCAGATTAATAAATTCATATATGCATACAATGGGTAAATCTCTTTAGTTACTGGATTAGTCAAGATATCACTACAGTTAGGAATCGACATATATGGTTCTTTAATCATATTCAGCATTACTGGGAACCAAGGTTGAGTTGGCCAATTTGGAACTACCAACAATCCAGAAGCAGAATCTTGTTCTATCTTCTTCAAGCATCTCTGAATCAAAGCAAATGGTGGAAAAGCATAAAAGAACATCTTTCCCCAGTGTAATGAAAAAGCATCTACTGCTACTGCATCTGGATCATGTTCCCAAGACACATAAGTAGGCAACTGATGATTAAGCCTAGATGCAAACAAATCTATTTCTGGCAACCCAAATTGGTTTACAATATTCTTAAATATTGCTGGCTTAAGCATCCATTCCGTATTATCTTTAAAAATCCTGGACCTTTCATCTGCTACCACATTGTCCTTACCCGGAATGTAGCTTGCTGAAATCCATATTTGGCGACCAATACACCATTGCCATATCTCATTGGCCAGAGAATCACATGATACTGACCTAACTCCCCCCATGTGATTAATGTATGCAACAGCCGTTTTATTGTCTAACTGTATTAACACATGTAGACCTTGTTTAGCACAACAATATGCTTTAAGTCCATAAAAAGCACCCAATAACTCCAAATAGTTAATACCATAAACTTGAAGAAACGCTTCTTCTTGAGCTTTCCATCTACCTCCACAACTGGAGGACGAATCTGTAGCCCCCCATCCGAGAGCACTAGCATCCGTTTGTAAAACCATTTCAGGTTGTTTAATCATGATATTCTTAGCAGCTTGTGGGACATTTTCAATCCACCATTGTAATTCCAACACGGCTTCTTTTGTTAATTGCATAGGCCTGTCAAAGTGCCCTGCCTTCTCCTTAAGAGCCCTTGTTTTGTCCCTTTGAAGATTTTGATAATGTAATGGACCAAATTCCACTGCCGGAAATGCTGCTACCAGTTTCTCAATGGTTTTTGCCACTTCTCGGATGGAGGGATAAGGTTTGTGAATGAGGTAATTACAAGTCATCAAGATGTCATTGACCTTCTCTGTTGGCAAAGTAACTAACATAGTCACTGAGTTAATTACAAACCCCAAAAAGTTAATTGATTGTGCTGGCTGCAGCTGGGACTTAATTGGATGAATCAAAAACCCTAGCTTTTCAAACAAAGCTTTAGTAACTGAAACTGAGTGCCGTTGCCAGCGTGAGGCTGGTTCTTCACGTAGTCACTCACGTGACTCCGAAGTAAAATAGTAAGATTAAACAAGAACTTACCAGTTCGAAGTTTGATCGTTATTTTATGAGGAGTTACGATGAGGGATTACGTGCCCTCCGCTCCCACCCTCATAAAAATAAATGATCAAATGGTAGTTCTGAGTCTTTTATGAGCCTTACTATGTTACTCCGGCTTTTGGTGTTCTGTGTTTTTCATGCCGCTGCTTTGAAGTATGCCGTTGCCAGCGTGAGGCGGGTTCTTCACGTAATCCCTCATCGTAACTCCTCATAAAATAACGATCAAACTTCGAACTGGTAAGTTCTTGTTTAATCTTACAAACAGGAATTCTACACACTTGCGCACCGCAACTGCCTGAATCACACATATCATATCTTTAAAATATGCATTACCTTTAATTATATTAATATATTTGAATGCATCCGAAGACATTTCTACTCAGATTTCATACCAAATACACGGCTCGATGGCATGTGCCGCTCATTTTAAACGTAATATTGTAATATTGTAACGCAATTCTCTCTGGTGCAGCACTGAAACTGAAGCGAAAGATTCTTGGTGAGAGCTCGAATAAGTTTATGTATACTTTTGTATGGACAAATGAAAATATTTACACATTAATTTCTAATTCGAAATGATAACCATAATAAAAGAGAAGATGTAAATAACCCGAGCCAGGTTAAAATATTGCTGTTGGCTTCGTAATGATAGTGAAAAGTCCAATGAAAGCTCTCTCTGATTCAGAAAGGTCACGAATTAACCTGACGGTTGACCAAAACAACAGCATAGACCTTTCTCTCTAATTCACGTGATGAGTAAAGAGCAAAAAGTGATCGATTCCCATCATTGACCATATAATTTTGCACCCATCCATTTCCATATCAATGAGCCTCACACCCTAACTTAATCCTGAAGAGATACAAGTAAGTGATTAAAAGCAAAACCTCACCGGCTGATCATTTAAGGTTAATATGGCTCACGTTCAATCACCAATTATTTTCTATTTTGTGACCCGACAATATTTAAGGATATCATCCATGATAGTAGATGCGACACGGGCTATGTGTTCTATACCTGTTTGGTTCGATATTCAACTTTCTTGATTTATCAGAAATGGATTTAAAACCTCCACGTTTGCGGATGACACAACGATGGGTGGCAGTGTGAGCTGCGAGGAGGATGCTATGAGGCTGCAGGGTGACTTGGATAGGTTGGGTAAGTGGGCAGATGCATGGCGGATGCAGTATGAAGTGGATAAATGTGAGGTTATCCACTTTGGTGGCGACAACAAGAAGGCTAATTATGTCAGATGGTGTCAGATTAGGAAAAGGGGTGGTGTAACGAGACATGGGTGTCGTACATCAGTGGTTGAATGTAAGCATGCAAGTACAGCAGGCAATGAAGTAAGTTGGCTTTCATAACAAGAAACATTGAGTACAGGAACAAAGAGTTCCTTCCGTAGTTGTACAGTGTGAGCCTACATCTGGAGTATTGTGCAGTTTTGGTCTCCTAAATTGAGGAAGGACATTATTTTCATTGACGGAGGTTCAATAGGTTAATTCCGGTATTGCGCGACTCATGTATGATGGAAGAATGGATCAACTGGGCTTATATTCACTGGAGTCTAACAGGATGAGAGGGGATCTTATAGAAACATAGAAAATCCTTAAGGGATTGGGTAGGCTAGATGCATGAAAAACGTTACCGATGTTGGGGGAGTCCAGAATCAGGGGACAGATTAAGAATAAGGGGTAGGCCATTTAGGACTGAGGTGAGAAAAAAAACGTTTTCAGCCAGAGAGTTGTGAATCCGTACAATTCTCCAGCACAGTGGAGGCCAATAAATAGAATGTATTCGAGAGAGAGTTAGATACACCTATCAAGGCTAATGGAATCAAGGGATATAGGGAGAAAGCATGAAAAGGGTATTGATTTGGGACGACTAGACATTGTCATATTGAATGGCGGTGCTGGCTCGTTTGCAACTATATCAGCGGCTGTTGATAGTAATGGCCATTTTAAAAAAATTGGATCCTGTCGATTTATGTTTTCAGAGGTAGATTCCCTGACTACCCAACTCCAAGAATTTGGTAAGAATATTGATAAAGATAAATTACCACTATATCAATGCACCGATAGATGGTATACGTGCTGAAATATAAAAGAATGGCTGCAATCTATGTGCGATACGTTGTTGAACTTTGAAATTAAAGTTATCCTCTCTCAAAAATATGTCGCAAACCTTTTCCAACCAGTTGCAAACTTCATAGAGGGAGTACCCAACAATCAATTTAACATTCAATAAGTATCGATATCCCGCAATAGAAAATCGCAGAACCTCGTAACAGTATTACGCTTCAACATAACCATATAACCATATAACCATATAACAATTACAGCACGGAAACAGGCCTCTCGGCCCTTCCAGTCCGTGCCGACCATTTGTTTTTCCCTGGTCCCATCTACCTGCACTCGGACCATACCCCTCCATTCCCTTCACGTCCATATACCTATCCACTTTACTCTTAAATGTTAAAATCGATCCTGCCTCCACCACTTCTGCTGGAAGCTGATTCCACACAGCCACCACCCTCTGAGTAAAGAAGTTCCCCCTCACGTTACCCCGAAACCTCTGTCCCTTAATTCTCATGTCATGCCCTCTTGTTTGAATCTTCCCTACCCTCAATGGGAAAAACGTATCCACGTCAACTCTGTCTATCCCTTTCATCATTTTAAAGACCTCAATCAAGTCCCCCCTTAACCTTCTGCGCTCCAAAGAATAAAGACCTAACTTGTTCAACCTTTCTCTGTAACATAGTTGCTGGAACCCTGGCAACATTCTAGTAAATCTCCTCTGTACTGTCTCTATTTTGTTGACATCCTTCCTATAACTAGGCGACCAAAATTGTACACCATACTCCAGAATTGGTCTTACCAATGCCTTGTACAATTTTAACATTACTTCCCTACTCCTATATTCAATGCTCTGATTTATGAAGGCCAGCACACCAAAGGCTTTCTTTACCACCCTATCTACATGCGATTCCACCTTCAGGGAACTATGCACAGTTATTTCTGTCATAGCTCCTGCTATTTCTACACTAACTTCCCTCAATGTCCTAGGGAATATCCTGTCAGGACCTGGAGACTTATCCACTTTTATATTTTTCAAAAGTATCAGTACTTCCTCCTCTTTGAATCTCATAGTTTCCATAGCTACTCTACTTTTTCCCCTTAACTCACCGAGTTCAATATCCTTCTCCTTGGTGAATACCGAAGAAAAGAAATTGTTCAATATCTCCCCCATCTCTTTTGGCTCTGCAGATAGCTGTCCATTCTGGTCATCGTGGGCTACAATTGTTCCTTATCCCTTTAAGTCTGTTTGAATCCATGTAATAATTACACTGTCGTCCAACACCGCAAATAACTGCATTCACGTTAGAATCCTTCCAGGGAACATATGTTTTTTTTTTTCTCTCCGGGTGAATCGAACGATCCATTGCAAGTAATATTGTAATGGTCAATAACAATAATGTTCAAATAGTCATCAATATTATTCTTCACTAATGGTACGCCCGTGTCCTTGCGCAGTCTTGTCTTTATTTTAAGGATATTCAATATTCAACCTGATATTGTGACGCCATTTGTTGGTCGGGTCACTGGTTAATCGAACCCTCGTTCATGTGCTAAGAGGCACGTGACCGAGGAGCGGGAGTTAGGAAGCTACACAGCAATTGATTTGGAATTATTTTTGATTAATAAGGCTTGTCGTTGAGCTCACAACGTGTGACTCGGTTTATTGCTTTGCCTTCCATCACAGTGAGGAGGTGTTGGAGACTCAGTGTGATGGATGTTCGTGTAATCTGTGTTAAGTGTGGGTTTTGGGTTTTTTTGTAATGTAAAAAACAGTAGAAAATGCAATTTCGTTGAAACCAAACGGTTTAATTGACAATAAATAGCATTCTATTATATTATATTTTAACCTCTAGAAAACGGGATTCCTTTGAATATATTTCCCTCTAATCGCCGATTACCAAATCCGCATCTCCCTCCAGCACACAGATCCACCGTACGGCAAACCTTCCGTTATTTTAAATATATACAATATACGTCTATTTAAATGTGCATATATCAAAAATATTTCATAGCATTTGAACTGAAACACCATGTAATATTGCAATAGTGAAAGAAATAATGAACATGTAACTCAGGAATTTGTCAGTGACACAAGTAATATTTTAATAATGATTAAAATATGTATTACTTTATAATTGTTTTTGCTTTACAGAACGAAAGCTGAAACAAAAGGAGAAATGTAAGTCGTTCATGAGCCATTACCTCAAATTTGTTGTGCTTTCGACCTACTTGTATCCAAATGCCCACATGGAGTTAATTATTTCTAAATAAATATGGTAAGAAAGTACCAGTATTAATATATATTGAATATATTTGTAGACATTGACACACACGTAAAGGATGACGGTGAGTAGCCTAGTGAACAGAGCAGATAAATTATTTTCAGAGCCCAATAATATACTCTGAAGAAAAGAAATCTTCAAAAATTTCCCAATTACTTTCAGACCATGGTATTTTATACTTTCGCACATTATTTGATTGAGAAATTCATATTTTCCCATCGTTAACCAACCTCAAAGTCACTATTGTGGATATGTTTGTTCTTTTATGTTTCCTTTAAAAAATCAGTTTTCACCTTAAACGTATACGGTCTCGTATTTGCAATGTCCACCCTGTGATTAAGACTTACTAGTTATCTTATCTGTATATATTTTAGTAAGCAAAGAAATACTGGAGAAACTCAGCCAGGAAGTAGCATCTATTGAGAAAAGGAATAGGCGACGTTTCGGGTCGAGACCATTTTTCAGACTGATGTGGGGGCGCGGGGAAAAGAAAGAAAGAGGCAGAGACAGTAGGCTATGTGGGAGAGCTCGGAGGGTGCGGGGGTGGGGGGGGGGGGTGCGGGAGAAAGCAAGGACTACGTGAAATTCGAGAAGTCAATGTTCATATCGCAGGTTTGTAAACAACCCAAGCGAAATTTGAGGTGTTGTTTCTCCAATTTACGCTGGGCTTCACTCTGGCAATGGTGGAGGCCCAAAACAGAAAGGTCAGATTCAGAATAGGAGGGGGAGTTGAAGTGCTGGGCAACCGGGTATCAGGTTGGTTAGTAGGGACAGAGCGGAGGTGTTGGGCGAAGCGGTCGGCAAACCCACGCTTGGTCCCACCGATGTAGAGCTCGGCGACATCCTATTCGCCCAACACCTCCGCTCAGTCTGTACGAACCAAACTGGTCTCCCGGTTGCGCAGCACTTCAACTCCCCCTCCCATTCTGAATCTGAGCTTTCTGCCCTGGTCCTCCTCCGGTGCCAGAGTGAGGCCCAGCGTAATTTGGAGGAACAACACTTCATATTTCGCTTGGCTAGTTTACACCCCAGCGTAGGAACATTGACCTCTCTAATTCAGGGTCATCCTTGCATTCGGCCTTATTCCCCTCCTCCTTCACAGCTCTCCCACAAGCCTACTGTCTCCGCCTCTTCCTTTCTTTTTCCTGCCTCCCCCCCCCCCCAGCACATCAGTCTGAAGAAGGATCTCGACCGGAAACGGCGCCTATTCCTTTTTCTCTATAGCTGCCGCCTCACCCGCTGTGTTTCTCCAGCATATTTTGTCTACTTTCCATTTTTCCAGCATTTCTATCGTTTATACAGTTCATCAGTTCGCCCCTTGGTCACCGATGAGAAAACAATCCACGTTTTTCTAACAGCTCGTTACAGCTAATAGTACAAATATAATCCACACTACAGCGATCCTCTTCCGCCCGTTCACCACACTAACGACATCATTACTATAGTGCAGCGACCATTAGTTCCGGTGGTGCTTAAAGTTCGATGAGATATGTTTTGGATACCGCATTAGTTAAACGACTTGATTAATATCTCCTATACCCTGATACTTCTAGGTGTAAATTTCCAGTCCCTCATTGAACGTGTTTCAGTGTATTTTTACTTTCAATAGATCGCAGGTAAATTTATATTTTGGAATGTATTGACCTCTCAGTTGCTTTGACGTCAGCTCGATGTAAATTAACATTAACATGGTAATGACGGTCTGAGGTGCATTGCAGCTAATTATTTTCAACCATCTACCAGTTTCAATTGAATTTTTGGGGGTTCTGAATTATTGATTATTTTTCAGATACGCTCCTGCGCCACACAAGCAACTTGGAATCGTTTTGTTTCACATCCAGCATATTACCATCTATAATAATTAACCCCAACTGTCAAATGCATGCTGGAACAGAACACCTGAACAATAAACTGTCACTCAAAGTTTACAATACGATTGACATATATCTGCCATTGCGAAATATATATTTGAAACTAATTCAAACTTTTGGTCGATTAATTGTTGTTTGATTAATCCTGCAGACATAATGATAAATGATGCCAAGTCAGGTGATATTTATAATCGTTGTACTAATTGCTAAATAAAAAAAACAAGTGCTTATCCTATATACATATGATCAATAGACAATAGGTGCAGGTGTATGCCATTTCGCCCTTCGAGCCAGCACCGTCATTCAATGTGATCATGGTTGATCATCCCCAATCAGAACCCCGTTCCTGCCTTCTCCCCATATCCCCTGACTCCGCTATTTTTAAGAGCCCTATCTAGCTCTCTCTTGAAAGCATCCAGAGAACCTTTATAAACTTAAGCATACGGCATTGGGGTTCAGTGTTGATGTGAATAGAGAACTGGCTGGCAAACAGGAAGCAAAGAGTAGGAGTAAACGGGTCCTTTTCACAATGGCAGGCAGTGACTAATAGGGTACCGCAAGGCTCAGCGCTAGAACCCCAGCCATTTACAATATATATTAATGATCTTGATGAGGGAACTGAAGGCAATATCTCCAAGTTTGCGGATGACACTTAGCTGGGGTCTGTGTTAGCTGTGACGAGGATGCTAGGAGACTGCAAGGTGACTTGGATAGGCTGGGTGAGTCGGCAAATGTTTGGCAGATGCAGTATAATGTGGATAAATGTGAGGTTATCCACTTTGGAGGCAAAAACAGGAAAGCAGACTATCATCTAAATGGTGGCCGATTAGGAAAAGGAGAGATGCAGCGAGACCTGGGTGTCATGGAACACCAGTCATTGAAAGTAGGCATGCAGGTGCAGCAGGCAGTGAAGAAAGCGAATGGTATGTTAGCTTTCATAGAAAAAGGATTTGAGTACAAGAGCAGGGAGGTTCTACTGCAGTTGTACAGGGTCTTGGTGAGGCCACATCTGGAGTATTGCATACAGTTTTGGTCTCCAAATCTGAGGAAGGACATTATTGCCATAGAGGCAATAGTGACAAGGCGTCACAGCTTAAGGATGAGGGGGAAATCTTTTAAGATCGAGATGAGAAAGACTTTTTTCACACTGAGAGTGGTGAGTCTCTGGAACACTCTGCCACAGAGGGTAGTTGAGGCCAGTTCATAGGCTATATTTAAGAGGGAGTTAGATGTGGCCCTTGTGGCTAAGGGGATCAGAGGGTCTGGAGAGAAGGCAGGTACGGGCTACTGTTTAGTAGCCTGTAGATTAGTCCCATTAGGGTCTTTAGATTACAATCCGATCACTTATTATGTATGTATAGGAAGGATCAACAGGTTGGTTTAAACTGAAGACAGACACAAAAAGTCGGAGTAATTCAACCTGACAGACATCATCTATGGAGAGCAGGAATGGGTGACGTTTCGGGTCGAGAAGCGTCCGAAGCACGGTCTCGACCCCAAACGTCACGCATTACTCTTTCCAGAGATGATGCTAGTCCCGTTGAGTTATTCTAGCTTTTTGTGTCTGTAATTACTTATTATATACCGGCGGTGGTATCCTGATTCCTTTACATAAGCACTTCCCTTTGAAACGCACTGAGTATCTAAGACTAAACATTGTAAAGCAATCGCTAAGTAATACCGGGATTTTAGCATAATTTAATGAATTATCCATCGTAAACATGAATATGCTTTGACAGTAGGTAGAAGACAAAGACGTGACTTACCTTGCCTTCTAAGATAGCGCTGATCCCATTCTTATAATATTAAGGAGATGCACTAGGGAAGATAGCAAATATATGAGACATATCAGCAAAAAGTTCCAATTCTACCCACCCCCCCCCCCCCCAACCTCCCCACCCCCCACGACCCTCACCCCCATAGTATGTATTACGGAAGCTAACTGTCTCTTGTCGGAGCTCACAGTACATCTGAACGCCAGTGCGACCCCGAGTTCAAGTTACGGCACTTGTCTCTGACAGTGGAAGAATGCATTCCTCTTTGTGAGATACCTCGAGCACATCAATTATTTCTACAAATGTAAATACATTGATATTGGTATCCACGTACAGGGTAATGTGATGTTATATCTTACAGAGCTTGCGAAACTGACAATCATCCAGAAAGATGTTGGTAATGATTCATTTGAACGATTCACAAAATGATTGCACTGCTACAGAAAAGGCAAATTTCATCGTCACGTTAATGTTGCTCATCTTCATGAGGGGGGGGGGGGGGGGTATGCTATAGAGGCATACAAAATTCTTAGCGGTTGGAGAGGCTAGATGCAGGAAGATTGTTCCCGATGTTGGGGAAGTCCAGAACAAGGGGTCACAATTAAATATGAGGGGGAAGTCTTTTAGGACCGAGATGAGAACATCATTTTTCACATAGAGAGTGGTGAATCTGTGGAATTCTCTGCCACAGAAGGTAGTTCAGGCCAGTTCATTGGCTATATTTAAGAGGGAGTTAGATGTGGCCCTTGTGGCTAAAGGGATCAGGGTGTATGGAGGGAAGGCAGGGACAGGATACTGAGTTGGACGATCAGCCATGATCATATTGAATGGCGGTGCAGGCTCGAAGGGCCGAATGGCCTACTCCTGCACCTATTTTCTATGTTTCTATGAAACAACATAATATCTGGTGGTTCGAACTACACTGAACACTGAACACTGAAATACACGGAACATATCTTAAATCATGTGACAAAATATTTATCCGATTTTGCTTATTTTCCCACAGCTGAACTGGTTAGATTAAAGAACGAAGGTAAAATATCTTTCAATATACTTTGATATTTTCACAGTTTCTAAACGTTGCATATTTGTAGACGGACCTTTCTTTACGATAAAACATATCTTCCTTATTTTTCCTTTGGGGCAAAATGGTATCAACAATAGAGCGAATATTTAAAGGATGACATACATTCTGCACCTCGCTGCTGCAGGCCAAGCCGTTGAGACGTGAATCTCAATTACAGCATCAAACTAGTTATCGTTTGATTTGCTTCCTATCTCTCCTGTTAATATAATATTGCATTAACTTTCTAGGAAGCATTTTTTCAGCAAAATCCGCCCGCTTCCTAAATACGATGCTTCAATGTATTTAATGTCCTGCATTTTCAAAAAATGTATATATGATTTGGGTTAAACACTTTTCCCTATATCTGATGGTGGCAAAGTATAAACGAGCGTCAGGAACATCATCTGAGTTCTGACATTGTAATCCATACTCCAAAGCCCTGAATGCTTTGGCGCATCCCGTCCTTGCAGTAAGAGCATTCCTTTACCTTCTGTAAATTTTATTTTAACGAAGAACAAACATTTGTACAATTGCTACGATTTTAACATGTCGCCTTTACATATATGAAGAAATACGAGCACTTAGCTAAATATACTGATCGCGCCAAAACACAAATGTAATAGAATGCCTTTGTTCCACAACACATTGACATTCTTCAACTCTTGACAATTCTTCTAGAAATTAAAAGACTTCGCGAGAAATGCGGTAAGTACTGAACTGCACATAGGACAATGTGACAGATATTACAAATGGTCTGCTTAGTGGCCAAGAAGCTAAAATTACTCTCACGTTGACCAGATAACGTAATTTGCAGGTTATCTCCAGAGTCACCATGGTTTTACCCTGTCAAAATTATAACCATCTCCAAACCTGCCTGGAGTTTTCCATGCTCCCTTTCACTTATTTTCAGTTCTAACAAAGGTACTAACCGCAATGTTGACAGGGTCTTCTCATAGATAAGGCCTAACCTGCTGGTTACTTTCAGCAATTTCTGACTTTTGTTCCAATATAGCGGTCAATTCATGTTCATGCAAATGTCCAATCTTTCCAAAATTGCAGATTGAAAAATCCCGCAGACAGACTTTATTTCATTTGCAGCAGATGTATCCATTCCCACTCGGATATTATCAAGAAGATTATAAAGCAAACTGTAAAGAGTAAAGGATTAACTGCGTGCAAGAAACAACTATAACTGGTGTATCTGTGCAGGACATCCAGCTATATACTGCGTGGTGCTCCGCTTGGAGGCAGTGGTCATTATATGATTAGTTTTAATCTGCAATTTGAGAAGGAGAAGGTTAAGTGGCAGTGATGCAGCTGAACAAAGGAGATTATGAAGGCACGAGAAAGGGATACTAGCAGGAATGACGGTGGAACAGCAATGGCAGGTATTTCTGGGCATAGTCTGGAAGAACAGGATCATTTAATTCCAAAAACGAAGACATATTATAAGGACAGTAGGAGGCAACCGTGGCTGACAAGAGTCGTTAGGGATAGAATAAAACTAAAAGAAAAGATATATAACACAGCAAAGAGTAGCCGGAAGCCAGAGAATTGGGAAACTTTTACAGGACAACAGAAGGAAACAAAACGGGCAATACGTGCTGAAAAGATGAAGTACGAAGGGAAGCTGGCCAAGAATATAAAGGACAGTAAATACTTATTTAGATATGTTACGGGAAAAACAGAAGCTATGTCAAATGTGGGTCCCTTGAAGGCAGACACGGGTGAAATTATTTGGGGGAATAAGGAAATGAAAGAAGAGTTGAACAGGTACTTCGGATCTGTCTTCACTAAGGAAGACATCAACAATCTCCCAGAAGTACTGGAGGACAGAGGATCTAAGGGGATCGAGAAACTGAAAGAATTCTCATTAGGCGAGAAATAATATTGGGTAGGATAATGGGGCTGGAGGATAATAAATCCTCGGGGCCTGATTGACTGCATCGCAGGGTCCTCAGGGAGGTGGCTCTAGAAATAGTGGACGCATTGATGATCATTTTGCAATGTTCAATAGATTCAGGATCCGTTCCTGTGGATTGGAGGATAGCTAATTTTATCCCACTTTTCAAGAAAGGAGCAAGAGAGAAAACGGGGAATTACAGACTAGTTAGCCTGACTTCGGTGGTGGGAAAAATGCTGGAGTCAATTATCAAAGAGGTAATAATGGGGCATTTGGATAGCAGTAAAATGATTAGTCCAAGTCAGCATGGATTTATGAAAGGAAAATCATACTTGACTAATCTTCTGGAATAGTTTGAGGATGTGACAAGTAACTAGATGAAGGGGAGCCAGTGGATGTGGTGTATCTAGACTTTCAGAAAGCCTTTGATTAGGTCCCACACTGCAGAATGGTGACTAAAACTAGAGCACATGGTATTGTTGGTAGCTCGTTGACGTGGATAGAAAATTGGTTGGCAGACAGGAAGCAAAGCGTAGGAGTGAACGGGTCCTTTTCAGAATGGCAGGCAGTGGCCAGTGGAGTGCCGAAAGGCTCGGTGTTGGGGCCGTAACTGTTTACCATATATATTAATGATATGGAAGAGGAAATTAGGAGCAACACTAGCAAGCGTGCGGATGACACAAAGCAGGGTGGCAGTGTGAACTGTGAAGAGGATGTTAGGAAGTTGCAGGGTGACCTGGACAGTTCGAGTGAGTGAGCAGGTGCGTGGCAGATGCAGTATAATATAGACAAACGTGAGGTTATCCACATTGGTGGCAAAAACAAAGGGGGAGATTATTATCTCAATTAGGTTATGTTAGGTGAGAGGGAGGTACAACGAGATCTGGGTGCCCTTGCACATCGGTCACTGAACGTTGGCGTGCAGGTACAGCAGACAATGAAGAAACCTAATGGAATATTGGCCTTCATAACAAGAGGCTTTCAGTATAGGAGTAGATAGGTTCCTCTGCAGTTATATAGGGCTGGTGAGATATACAGTTCAGGTGAGACCACATTTGGAGTATTGCGTACAGTTTTGATCTCCTAATTTGAGGAAGGAAATCCTTGTGATTGAGGCAGTGTACGGTAGGTTCACGACATTTATCCCTGGGATGGCGGGACTGTCATATGAGAAAAGATTGAAAAGACTAGGCTTTCACTGGAGTTTAGAAGGATGAGGGGGATCTTATAGAAACATATAAAATTGTAAAAGGACTGGACAAGCTAGATGCAGGAAAAATGTTCCCAATGTTATGCAAGTCCAGAACCAATGTCCACACTTAGAATAGAAGGGAGGTGATAAAAAAACGTTTTCACCCAGAGAGTTGTGAATTTGAGGAATTACCTACCACAGAGGGCAGTGCAGGCCAAATTACTGGATGGATTTAAGAGAGATTTAGATAGAGCTCTAGGGGCTAGTGGAATCAAGGGATATGGGGAGAAGGTTGACAGGGTTATTGATTGGGGACGATCAGCCATGATCGCAATGAATGGCGGTTCTGGCTCGCAGGGCCGAATGGCCTCCTCTTGCACCTATTTTCTATATTTCGATGAAAATTCCAGGCTCACTTGCTGCATCATTAATGGACAAATTACAATTCGTTAAATGTCACATTCCCTCAGTTCTGGTACAGTTTCTGAACTTCGTCCTCTTCCCTTTCAAGTAGGCTAAATCATGTTCAAAGAGTTTAAATCATGAACGAATTCAAAGAAGATTTCCGGCACTAAGTCGTGAGCTCAAAGTAGAGTGTGGATAGAATACAATTGTTTTCATTCGAGCGTGGGAAAACGAATGATGACATTTCACAGATGCACACGATCATGGAATGATGTAGATATGGTGGATGGTTCACAGCCATTTCCCCAGAATAGGCGGGTGTAAAACGAGAGGGCACTGATTGCAGTTCTTTATGCCTCCACTCCAGCACGGATTCAAGGTAAGGGGAGGAAGATTCAAAATGAATATTGGGGAGAACATTTTCACATTGAAAATAGGAGTAAGCTGCCACGTGAATCTGTAAAGGATTATACAATTGCAACGTCTAAAATAAATTTAAACATGTAAATGGATTAGAATAATTTAGGATATCGGTCAAACTGTGAAAAAGAAAAACACTAACTCAGAGAAATATCTAGACATGCATGGAGAATAATTCGCATGTTATTGATCCATTCGTTTTCATAAGAATTATATTGTCTATTTACTGAAACAAAAAAAGGGTCGCTTGTATAATTGTTAAACATGGTGCTCCAGCAAAAATGTGGATGCACTTATTTGTGAACATTTGAAATCTTTTAGTTATATTTGTGAAACAAGAGACAGAATGGGCTACGTTAATTTATACGAACTTCCTATTGGATGAAGATATTTTAGAAAATGAATCAAACATTTGTATTTAACTTTTAGTATTGATCCGTTTTGAAACAAAAAAATACATTGTCTTCTCCTGATTGAAGTCATTTTATCAAATATATACATATATTTAAATTGTCTGTACTTTCAATTATTCAGCCGAACAGACGAAAGAGAAGGATGCAGGTGATTGAAATGTTCAGCAAAGATTAGTCGATATTATTCAGAGATGATTTCAAGGTTTTCTACTTGCGTAGGGTTTGTTAGATGATATTAATCACGTATGTGAATAGAATAGAAGGTATTTGCCCTCCAAATATATTACAAAGACCTCGGATTTTTCTGTAACATTCCTGTGATAAAGTCCAACAAAAAAATCGCAATTTCCCCCTAAATGGCTTCTGGAGGCAAAGGGATGACTACAACACCTTAGGTTGTGGAGCGTGGTGCGTTCGAATATATTCACCGCTCCAATTCTGACGATATATATGCAAATAATATGTAATGTTAATCCCTTTAAACCAGCTGAGAATATGATAATAATAATAATAATAAGCAGACGGGACTGTTTGAAGATATCTCGAGAGCATGAAATAAAATTAATTATATAGGGATGGGGGAGGGGGTGAGGGAGGGAGGGGGAGGGAGGAGGGAGGGAGGGAGGGAGGGAGGGAGGGAGGAGGGCGGGAGGGAGGGAGGGAGGGAGGGAGGGAGGAGGGAAGGAGCGAAGGAGGAAAGGAGGGAAGGAGGGAAGGACTGAAGGCTAATAAATCCCCAGGGCCTGATGGTCTGCATCCCAAGGTACTTAAGGATGGCTCTAGAGATGTCTAGAGCATCCCAGAGTGGCTTAGAAATCGTGGACTCTTTGGTGATCATCTTCCAATATTCTATAGATTCAGGATCAGTTCCTGTGGATTGGAAGGTAGCTAATGTTATCCCACCTTTTTAAGAAAGGCGGGAAGAGTGTAAACGGACAATTATAGACCAGTTATCCTGACATCGGTGGTGGGGAAGATGTTAGAGTTAATCATAAAAAATGAAATAGAGGCATATTTGGATAGCAGTAACAGGATCGGTCCGAGTCAGCATGGATTTACGAAGGGGAAATCATGCTTGACTAATCACCTGGAATTTTTTGAGGATGTTAGGAAAATGGACAAGGGAGATCCAGTAGATGGACTTTAATAAAACATTTGATTAGGTTCCACATAGGAGAATAGTGGACAATTTTTGGGCACATGTTAATGGGGGTAGAGTGCTGGCATGGACAGAAAATTGGTTGGCAGACAGGAAACAAAGAGTAGGGAATAACAGGTCCTTTCAGAATGACAGGCAGTGACTAGTGGGGTACCGCAAGGCTCGGTGCTGGGACTGTACCCATTTACAATATGTCTTATGATTTAGATGAAGGAATTACAAGCAAGGATTTATTAGCAAATTTACAGATAACACAAAGCTGGAAGCCAGAGTGAACTGTGAGGACGATGCTATGAGAATCCGGGTTGACCTGGACATGTTGGGTGAGTGGTCGAATGCATGGCAGAAGCATTTTTATATGGATAAATGTGAGGTTATCCACTTCGGTAGCAAAAAACAGGAAGGCAGATTATTTTCTAAATGGTGTCAAGTTGGGGAAAAAGGGAAGCACACGGGATCTGGGGGGTCCTTGTTCATCAATCAATGAAAGTAAGCATTTAAAGTGTTAAGGAAGGAACTGCAGATGCTGGAAAATCGAGGGTACAAAAAATGCTGGAGAAACTCAGCGGGTTCAGCAGCATTTATGGAGCGAAGGAGATAGGCAACGTTTCGGGCCGAAACCCTTCGTCAGAGTGAAAGTAAGAATGCAGGTGCACCAGGCAGTGAAGAAAGCCTCTATAAGAAGAGTAGTTGAGTATAGAAGCAAATAGGTCCTTCTGCAGTTGTACAGGGTCCTCGTGAGACCACCACACCTGGAGTAGTGTGTGCAGTTTTGGTCTCCAAATTTGAGGAAGGACGTTCTTGCTATTGAGAGAGTGTAGTGCATGCTCACGAGGTTAATTCCCGGGATGCGGGGCTGTCACATGTTGATAGAATGGAGCGGCTGGGCTTATAGCCTCTGGAATTTAGAAGGATGAGGGGGGGTCTTATTGAAACGTATAAGCTTATTAAGGCTTTCGACACGCTAGAGGAAAGGAAACATGTTCCCGATCTTGGGGGAGTCCAACACCCGGGGTCACAATTTAAGAATAAGTGATAAACCATTTAGAACGGAGATGTGGAAACACTGTTTCACACAGAGAGTTTTGAGTCTGTGGAATTCTCTGCCTCATCGGGCGGTGGAGGCCGGTTCTCTGGAACCGTTCAAGAGAGAGCTAGATAGGGCTCTTGAAGATAGCGGAGTCAGGGGATAGGGGAAGAAGGCAATAATGGGTGCTGATTGCGGATGATCAGCCATGATCACATTGAATGGCGGTGCTGGCTTGAAGGGCCTTATGGCCTACTCCTGCACCTATTGTCAATTGTCTAGTATCACATTGCTGCTCTACAGCATCAGCAGGCAACCTGTGGTCTGAAAATATCGGTTTGTGTTCTAGTTGCTTTCCTGAAATTAGACACTCTAATCTGTTCGTTGAAATATTAAATGATGTTGCACTCCATCAGATTTTAGAAGAAGCCGTGCCAAACGTAGTAAGTAATTGGTTGCTTTGCACTCATTGCTTTTCAATATGTCGAGCTAAGAGGACGTGCCTCTGATTTTTTCTCAATATTACCCACACATGCCAAGTACGCCTCGTGTACTGAACATGAGGGGTAGAATTCATTCCAATTGACCGATTTTTCCTTCTGATTTGCAGAAGAATCAGGATCATCATCTGAAGGTAAAAATATGCATTTAGTTTTCTCAATTATAATGCGTATAAGTTGGTATTAATTTATCTTTTAAAACAACGCACCCAATACACTTCCACCAGAATCTCAGGACCATTTTCATGGCAAACATTTACACACCTTAAAAGCGCTGGGGTGGTGTCCACAAATTGAAAAATATGAAACGAAAGAAATTCAGAGTTTATTAGCATGCTGACAAGGTAGCAACCATCCTTTCAATGTCAGCTAAGCAAAGTAGTTGGCCAACGACTCCGAAAGTGGATGGAAAATATGCCTCAACTGCAGTAGTAGGACTAAAGTGCGTCTGTATACAGCATATATCAAAAACAAATGTTATCCTGGCCTAACCATATTGACGCTATGGGCAAAAGGCACAACCACGGCTCAATTTTCTTAGATGAATATTCGGCATGTCTCGAACTACTTACCAATTTCTATATAAACCCCATGAAAAGCTTCATATGGTAATTTCTTTGCCCAAAACCGCAAGCAATTGCAGATATACCGTAAATTGTAGATGTTTGAAATTAAGCAAAATACGTCCTGGAATAACTCCGTGGGTCATCTGAGCTAGGAATGAACAAATGGCATGAGGGAGGGAACGAAGTCCGCTTGTCAATTCGTGA
The DNA here is from genome assembly GCA_035221665.1 of Okamejei kenojei. Lineage (NCBI taxonomy): Eukaryota > Metazoa > Chordata > Chondrichthyes > Rajiformes > Rajidae > Okamejei > Okamejei kenojei. The sequence continues at coordinate 22,486,360 of CM069160.1, read as the reverse complement.
AATTGCAGATAACTGTGGAAATGCCCCAGTCCATCACTCCCGCAAACTGCCCGCTGTACCCTTCACCCATTTATCGACCCAATCTTTACTTCACATTGCCTAGCGAAAGCAGTCAATATAATCAAGGACCATTGGCACCCTGGGCATAATTTCGTCTTCAAACGCTTGTCAGCATGTACCACCAGAATCATGACAGCTTATTAAGATTCTTCAGCGCTCACCTCATATGCTAAGGACGAATGCCTTATCTCCCAATCTACCTAGTTGCCCTCTCACACAGTCTCGGTCTGCATTTGCTTTGTTGCTGTAATGTTTTATTCGACACCCCATTTATTTTCACTTTTCTATTACCAGTGGTATTCCTGTGAGATAGGATTGCACTCATAGGTGTTCTGATTTGCTGTTTAGCCCGCAAACAAAGTTTTTCACTGCATCTCAGTGGAGTTTGACGGTAACAAACCAACACCATTTTTTTCATTCTGATCTTCCACTATTGGGTGAAAAGGGTAGGAATGATGGGTGTGGGTAAGAGCGGGCAATGCAGACAAAATATCTATCGCTTGTATTTTTGGATTTATCCGCGTGAGCGTCAGATTTAGCCGAATTGCAAATTACCCAAAGATAGACACAAAATGCTGGAGTAATTCAGCGGGGCAGGCAGCATCTCTGGAGTAAATTGCGACCTTTTGGTCGGGACCCTTCTTCAGACGCGTTGTGGTGAGGGGAAGGGAAAAACTGGGGGTGAGATAAAAACACAAGACAAATCGGGGATCGCAACAGATGACGGCAGGCAAGTTTGTTCCCTGATAGCCCGATCTTACGCTAAAACGATGTGATTCCAAGACGGATATGCCGTTGCGTACTGTTGAATGTTACTCGACGTTCAGTGGAGGAGGCGGAGGAAATGCTGGGGTTTGGGCGGGAGGAAGAACCTGTAGAAGTGACCACAAATAAGAGAGTTCAACTTTCATACATTTGGGTTGTGAGCAACCCAACCGAAATATGGGGCGCTGTTAATTTAAGTTCCCCTACTTATGTTTCATTCAACATACTGTCCAACAGTGTGCATACGTTCACAAAAAACACGAAAAGGCGTCTAAACTTAACAACTCTGATTAAAAAATAAGAATTTTGAAAGTGTAACGTTCATATCCATTCCATCTTTTTTAATTAAAGAAGACATAGGCGTGACAGATGAAGGTAAAGTGTTTCGCGTTGAGTGTTTTATAATGTTTTCAGGTGGAAATTATATTGTCCGTGCTACTATTCTTAAGATAAGCTGAATGGAAAGTTCGCGCTCAAAATTTCCCCAGATATCGGCGAAATGTTGCACTAAAATGCCTAAGAGTTTGGCGAATGCAGGTTTTAGGTACACCTTACAATATTCTACCGTGAATTTCCATGATTTACAGCCACTATTTGTAGTAACCGTCACATTTAAATGGTTCGTTGTCCGCAGACCCTTTTTTTTAACTGCGGACCAATTAACGTGGAACGATATGAGGGATGGAAAGCCGAAATGAACATCGTTCTGCGTAGGAAAGAAATGCAGATTTTGGTTTAAACCAAAGATAGACACAACATGCTGAAGTAACTCAGCGGGACAGGCAGCATCCCTGGAGAAAAGGAATACGTGACGTTTCGGGTCGAGACCCATCTGCAGGCTGAAACTCAAGGGAAAGGAGATGTTTCGACGATGATGTAGAGAGATGCATATTTTTTATTCGTTTGTTCTATATCTCTTGAACACCATTTTTATCTACAGGCAGATTGTTCGACAATTTAGACAAAAATCTATATTTGCTATGATCGGAGAGCCCAGACACCAAGGAAAATATCACGAACCTGTCCCCCGAGTCAAATTAATGCTTGAGGACGTGGCAAACAAAATCAACTGCACTCTTCAATATGTAAATATAATATAGAGCTTACATGCAAATCTAATGCATTAAATTGCGCCATAATTGTTAGCGAGGAAACTATGAATTATCCCTCCGCAATAATCCACACCAGTCTATGTTCAGCATTTAATATGCAACCAGTGGCCTGGAATCCCTCCAATGATAAAGGGACTCCCAGTAAAAAAAATACGTGCATTTCTGTTCCTCTAGCTGTCCGCCACTTTTATCTAAACGTAATGTACCTCTTCTCCAGTTAATTTGAACCTTTACGACTGCCAAATCACGGATGTCTGATTACTTCTACATCTTGCAAATAACTGCACGATAATATGTATCAGGGTTTAAGAGCCGTTTGGATAGCACATGAATATGCAAGGAGTGGAAGTATTTGGGTCAGTTTCAGGCTGATGATATTAGATTGTCTTTTCATCATGTTCGGCAGCGGCGTCTTGGGCTGAGGGTGCTAATCCCTTTGCTGTACTGTCCTGTGCTGTATGTTCTATCACTAGTTTGCTGCGTGGAGATCGTGTTCTCGGATTATAATGAATGGTTTTCCCAACAAATGTTTCAACTATAGAGGAAAGAATATCTCGTCAAGAAAATGGTGCGCAAAATTATAATTCGAAAATTATCGTAGTGATAGATTGGAACTTATTTAATGAAGGCTACCGAGAATGAACATTATTGAGCATTATGTTTCAACTTAACAATTATCAAACCCTGTTCGCATGAATTTGTTCACGTTACTGTACATATAACCATTTTTATGATACGTAACTTGTTCTGTGGCATAGTAACTTATATTTTGTGGTCCACGATGACACGTCCAAGCGGGAAACTTCGGCGTTTATGATATACCTTTACTTACACAACGTTTCTCGGTATCCATGAATAAAATGTAATTTTGCTCCATTTGTGCACATCTTAAGGTGTAAGAAATACTACTATCTTCTTCCGAAATAAACGAAACCAAGAAATTTGTTCTGTAGTGTTGAACTGTGATGGGAGCAGATAATTAACATGTGGAATAATATTAAGGATTGTACAAATCATCAAAAGGCAGCACCGCATCTAATAAAATTCAGACTACACATTTGACGGCACATCTTGTATATGCATGTGACAAATAAAGTTGACTTGACTTACTCATTATTAGGTGTCACCAAGTCACTTCCCTTGATATGTCCGTTTTAGTCATCTTAACCCACCGTTTGTCTTCCATCACACGAGATTTGGCAATATTGGTGGATTACTACCTACCAGTAAATTCTACTTGCAATTTTCTAAGCAATTCAGACTAGGGCGGTACATGAGTTTGTAACACATATCAATAGAAAAGTCAAATAATTGAACAAAAGCTCTACTTGCAAACTTGTTCTTACATTAAGGGCATTAAAATTCCAGGGTGCCCATAATATTCAGGGATGTACACAGACTAGAAAAATCTACTCGGAAACAATTTCGGCTGTTGGAGGCAAATTGTGTTGCAGGGAGTGAACAAACATAGAAACATAGAAACATAGAAAATATGTGCAGGAGTAGGCCATTCGGCCCTTCGAGCCTGCACCGCCATTCAATATGATCATGGCTGATCATTGAACTCAGTATCATGTACATGCCTTCTCTCCATACCCCCTGATCCTTTTAGCCACAAGGACCACATCTAACCCCCTCTTCAATATAGCCAATGAACTGGCCTCAATTACTTTCTGTGGCAGAGAATTCAAGAGACTCACCACTCTCTGTGTGAAAAATGTTTTCCTCATCTCGGTCCTAAAGCAATTCCCCCTTATCCTTAAGCTGTGACCCCTTGGTCTGGACTTCCCCAACATCGGGAACAATCTTCCTGCATCTACTCTGTCCAACCCCTCAAGAATTTTGTAAGTTTCTGTAAGATCTCCCCTCAATCTTCAAAATTCTAGCGAAACTTTAGTTGACTTTTGAGTTTGCAACTTTATATTTTTTTCAATTATGATACGTGCAAGATATGCGCATCCCCCGTACCACCTCCATGTACGTGCACGTGTCTCCTCCAAATTTGATTGATGGTGGGTCAAGCAAAGACCCAGAACAGAGTTAGGATACCCTCCGAAGGTAAACTTGCCAAATTCTATGTTCTGTCTCAATGGATGTGCAGAGACATCATTGCCCCGATATAATCAAAACAGATAATTGGCACAATAAGTTTGTTAGCATAGGCTGAGAACCACACAGTCTAAATTGTTTCCTGACTTATTCCATGGTCTTCTGCGGAAATCAATAAGATTTTAAACAATGTAATCCACTGATCACGCGATCCAATGTATTGAAAATCGCGTTTAACCTGATATACGCATGATGTCCACTTAGTTCCTTGCCGCACAAACCGGCCATGGCACACTATAGGAGTAAATTACACTACCAAGTTTTGGTTTTAGTAACTATGTTTAGAAAAGGGTTCCGGCTGATAATTATCATCAAAAGCTGTTTCTTCATAGTAAGCGCACGCTAATCGGAAGATAATACCCACAACTTGCTCTGCCGCATAGGCTTTAGAACAAGAGGTGGGTAAGCCTATAACTGCAAATCGAATTTTAAAAATATATGCACCAGTTTTACGTGCCATGAGTTTTTTTTTAATGGGAAACAATGTGAGGTATGCTTGAATTCAATTTTGCTAGGAGTTTCAGTTTAAAAGCTGAAAGGCGCAATTTCCTTCTGCGGTATATGCAGGTTTATTGCGGAAAGCTGCAAACTTTGTTTCGAAGTCGACTTTGGCACAAAGAAGAAGCAGCAATCATGACGAAAAAGATGCAAATAGAAATCATATCGTTGCATAAAATTAATACACTTTCTATTTGTGTATTTTAGAAGAAGAACAGCGATTGAAAGACGCAGGTAACCGTATAGACGTTTTACAAACACAAATGCACCGTATCGCATAACCACTGACAAAGGAGATTTTTTTTTCACTTACAACAGCCATGGGTTTATCAAAGCGCCCGACGGGTTCAGCCATTTTGAAACGCCATGCTTCACCTTAGATCTTTAGAAGACAAATGTCTGTGTATTTTGAGTAAAAGGTGGCAGAAGGGAATAATGGCGACCTGTGAGGCTTGCCCTCCCTGTCCGCGCAGCTGCATTGAGACGACGCGGCAGCTAAGCTGGATGGAATTTGAAAGCTTCTCTATGCAAAATCTAATTAAAGCCAGGACAAATCACGCAACGAAAATTCGCCAGACGCTGCGGGTTCAGTGTGATCCGTCCTGTTGCTCCTTGCCCCTTCTACCTGGTTACATTTATTGCTATGAGCAGATGGAAACGTAACAACAGGGTTGCTAATTGCATTGGCATTCATAAGGAAGATAACTGCGATACAACGCTTTCAGGATGTAGAAAGGGATAGAATCCAAGATAAGAAACTACGCGTGGTTGTTGAGTTATGCGATAAATTAAGACCACCAGGTCAAAATGTAAAATGAACGAAACTGAAATATATGCATTTAAAATAAATATTTCCATTTAGCAGCTAAATTCTCTCTCTCTCTCTCTCTCTCTCTCTCTCTCTCTCTCTCTCTCTCTCTCTCTCTCTCTCTCTCTCTCTCTCTCTCTCTCTCTCTCTCTCTCTCTCTCTCTCTCTCTCTCTCTCTCTCTTTCTTTCTCTCTCTCTCTCCCTCTCTCTCTCTCTCTCTCTCTCTCTCTCTCTGTCTTACTCTCTCTATATCTCCCTCTCTCTCTCTCTGTGTCTCTCTCTGTCTCTCTCTCGCTCTCTCCCACTCTCTCTCCATCATTTCCGTTTTTGCTATTCTCTCTCACTAATTATATATTTTTCAACAATTCCAGAAATAAAACGATTGGGGAGACTTCTCATTGAAGCAGGTCAGGAAATACAAACATTATTTGATTCGCAAATAATTTTGATAAATAGATGTTGGCAGTGATTTTACATGAGTATTATTTAAAATTTGTTATCATCAGGGTTAATTGAGCATTCATGAGAGAATATCTGAATATTCCTAGAGCTTTGGCATTATACTGTCTTCACCGTTGGTGCGATAAATGTACATTTTAATTGCGTCACGTAAGTCCTGGAGTTGTGCGTGCGTTCTCTCGAAGAATATACTGTCGTAAAATGAAAGTTCACACTGATACGAGCTGCGCATTATGCAAACACTGTGAGAAACAGAACCACTCTTCGGAGAAATTAAACCTCTCTTCAGAGGTTAAGCTTTTATGAAAATCAGATGACTGTGATTTGAACGTTGGACAAAGAGCAAAAAGGTAAGCGTAATGGTTTCACCGGGACATCCCAGCGAGGGGGGAAATGCCGTTTTGAGAGTAACACATTAAGAAATTGCAGTGTATAACGTTATTCCACATTTATATATTAAATGTATATTTAAAAAAAGAGGGAATACTCTATCATGAAAAAAATCACTATCGGCAACACCATTTATATACCTTTCAAACTCTTGGATTCGAAATTCGAAATTTCCTACAAAGATGGCGTCAGATATATGTAGGCGCTTACACTGTGGTGCCACCCAATAGTCTGTGTTTTGTAACGAATAGCCTGTTAGTCCAACCCGGACGAGGCTATAAAGGATCGTTGATGGCCACTAGATTAATGCGCGTTTATTTCCACAGTTGATCAAACCAGCTCAAAAATACACTGAAAGTCGCAACTTATTGGAGTATATGTATTCTAAAGGATCCTGCATATTAAATAATCTGCTTGTCCGATTGAATAATCATTATACTGAAATATATCATACAGAACCAAGGCTAGCTCTTCTAAATCTTACTGACATGTAATTACTTTACGTGAGAGATCTCCTGGCAAGAATATCTGATTCGTATGTGTTTTGTATATGCAAAGATTACTCAAATGAAATTGTGTACAAGTCCCAATTACCTCAACAGTTATGAGAGTATTTTGCATATACATTCTTAGTACGATAGAATAACATTTGCCTTTTATTTAAATCCAAGACCAAGTGGGACCCGCTGGGTCCCTGTCACACGGGAGGGCTGATCCCCGAACGCAATATTCCACCACTCACCCATTGCCCCCAACTGCGCAGGCGTGGCTGAAGGGTTCCCGTTGTGTCACCAGAGATCCCCGTCGTGACGCGAGTGACGGCACCCTCCCCAACTGCGCCTCGCCATCCCTCTTCCTACCCCTATACTCCTCTATTCCCCCTCATCCCCATCAATCCCTCCCCCTCCTCTTGACCCTCCATCTTATTTCCACTCTCATCTTCCGCTCCACTTCTCCCAACCCCCGGACTCCACCGCGCGAGCCCGGAGCAGCAGCAGCACCGCCGCCCGCAGACCCAGACACCCCCAGCTTCAGCGCCAAGTCCCCGGACCCGGAGCAGTGCCGTTGAGCCCGAAAGGCGAACAACAAAAGTATGGCTGTCTGAAATTGTGCAAAAGCCGCGCTAAGGACCCGTGCGGTGTCCATAGTGACGCCAGTCAAGTCAAGGGGGGGGTGGGGGGACTAGTGGGGGCGCTGCTTTAATTTGTTTAAAGTTGACAATGTGAATAAACTGTAAAATATAACATCAATCTGCACGAATGTTGATTCGGCAGACTACAGGGCAATGTGATGCAAAGATCGTCGCGCTTTCGTGTACCATTTTGGCGTCCGGGATCACATACACACACAGCCAGACACACACACACGTAGTAACAGACAAGGTGAGAGTTTTAGTATAACATTAATTAATTTAACTCTTATATTATTTTTGTTTGGTTAGAAACGAGAGCAACACGCGCACAATTCGGTGAGCACTAATACATATGTGTAATTACATTACCATCTTAGTTCCGGAAATATGCAAAAGGGACTGTCAACGTTTGTTAGATTGAATAGACAGAAGTACAAGTTACTTTTTCAGTAGGCGAGGTAACAATTGTGTGATGTGTGGAACAAAGGAAGCAACCCTGCTAGGATAAATCGAAGTAGCTTAATTTACCAATATTTAAGATTCTAAGGCTGTATCATGCGTTTATTTGTTTAGTGTGGAAATACAGCGTGGAAACAGGCCTTTCTGCCCACAGCATGGTCGCCGACCAAAGATCGCCAGTACACTAGTATCAGCATCAGAAAATATACAATAGAAAATTGATGCAGGAATAAGCCATTTGGCCATTCGGGCCACCAACGCCATTCGCTGGGATCATGGCTGATCATTCACATTCAGTACCGCGTTTCTGCCTTCTTTCCATGTCCCCTGACTCCGCTATCTTTAAGAGCTTTATCTAACTCTCACTTGAAAGCATCCAGAGATTTGGACGCCACTGCCTTTTGAGGCAGAGAGTTCCACAGATTCACAACTCTCTGGATAAAAAAGTTTTTCCTCATCTCCTTTCTAAATGGCCTACCCCTTATTCTTAAACTGTGGCTCCTGGTTCTGGACCGGGAACATGTTTCCTGCCTATAACGTGTCTCGTCACTTAATAATATTATATGTTCCAATAATATCCCTTCTCACCTTCTATATTCCTGAGTATACAAACGCATCCGCTCCATTCTCTCAAAATATGACAGCTCGCTATCCCAGGAATTAACCTCGTGAACCTACGCTACACTCCCTCAATAGCAAGAATGTTCTTCCTCGAATTTGTATAACAAAACTGCACACAATACTCCAGGTGTGATCTCACTAGGACTCCGTACACCTGCAGAAGGATACCTTTGCTCCAATACGCAACTACTCTTGTTATGAAGACCAACATGCCATTAGGTTTCTTCATTGCCTGCTGTACCTGCATGCTTACTTTCAGTGACTGATGAACAAGGACCCTCAGATCTTTGTGCTTCCCCTTTTCTCAACTTGACGGCTGTCAGATAATAATCTTCCTTCCTGGATTTCCCACTAAAGTGGATAACCCCACCTTTATCCACATTATCCTACCGTAGGGACAATTTACAGAAGCCAATTTATCTATAAATGTGCACTTTTGGGGAATGAGAAAGGAAACCGTTTCACCCAGAGAAAACGCACGAGGTCACGGGGAGAACTTACAAGCTCCATTCAGGCAGCACCGGTAATCAGGATCGTACCCGAGTGTCTGGCGCTGTGAGGCTGGAACTCATCGCCTCTGCCACTGTGACGCATTGGTTATGGCAAACGGAACGTGGAAACCTCAAAGTTATTGGCCACGTTTGATTGTTTATTTTCATCATCCTGTATGAACAAAGATACTGATACTTATGATCTGCGCAATTGATGGCAATCCTCAATGCTCAATGGAAATTGTGTGCAGACTTTCTGCCTGGATTAATTTGAAGGAGGGGGTTACAACGGAAAGAAACAATCGCGATATTCTAAGATATCCAGCCGACAAAGGAAGCACATTGTCTTTACGCTATAAAAGTGATGTAATCGGTGAACGTTGTAAGTGTTTGAATATCTTAATTTTCAACTAGGTTAACATTTTCAACAATGATTAGTTAACGGGTCGTTTTCAGTTACATTTTGCCGCTGTCTACGCTTCTGAAGGATGCCTGGCCATGTACAATTTTATGTCAGGTTCAAATGAGTCCAAGATAAGCGGCATGTTTTTCGCAAATGATTCTTAACAACGATTTCACTGAGGGAGATGCTCGGTTAAGAGTACACGGCGGGTGATTTTTTTTTTAATCTGCATATGACGGGGAGCTAAAATGCAAACAGAAATTGGTGGAAACGATCAGCATTGTCGTCTCTGAGAGGAAATAAACATAATTTCGTTTTCAAGGCCAAGATCCTTCGTCAGAACTGCAAAGGAGAGAAAATAATATCGTTAAGGTGGAAGGACGGAGATGGAGGAGGTAGACAGTCTGAAGTCTGTGAGGACTCGACCTGAAACTTCACGCATTCCTTATATCCGGAGATGCTGCCTGTCCCGCTGAGTTATTCCAGCAGTCTGTGTCTATCTGCGGTTTGATTTGATTTGATTTGATTTTATTTTATTTTATTGCTTGTCATTCGAACCTCAGAGAGGCTCGAACGAAACTCCGTTTCTACAAGCCATACAAACAAACAAACAGAACAATTCATAGAAAAACAAGCAAACAATTAAATTCACACAAACATCCATCACAGTGGATCCCTCCTCACTGTGATGGAAGGCAAAGTTCTTCTCTCTCCCCCGCACCATCTCTCTCCCGATGTCGAAAACACAGGCGGGCGGTGTTAAGTCCCATGTCCATTGAGGCCGCGCCGGGTGATGTACGGCCCCGCTCCAGGCCCAAAGTCACAAAGTTGGAGCCCCCGGCGGGCGCTGGAATGTCCCGCGGCCATAAAAGCGGCGCCGGGCGATGCTCGGCCCCGCTCCGGGTCGTTCCAACACCGCGACACGGGCTGGAGAAGTTGTGTTGCGGAACTCCGGAGAGCGGTCTCCCACCCGGACCCGCGAGCTCCCGACACCCCAACAGTCCACCGTCAGCAATCTGCAGCTGGAGCCGGAGCCGCAGCCCCGGAGTCGGGCCGGAGCCGGAGCTGGAGCCTCGGAGTCGGGCCGGAGCTGGAGCCGGAGCTGGAGCCGGAGCCGGAGCCGGAGCCGTAGCCGGAGCCGGAGCTAGAGCTGGAGCTGGAGCTGGAGCTGGAGCTGGAGCTGGAGCCGGAGCTGGAGCCCCGGAGTCGGTCCGGAGCTGGAGCCGGAGTCGGACCGGAGCCGGAGCCGGAGCTGGAGCCCCGGAGTCGGGCCGCAGCCGGAGCCGGAGCTGGAGCCCCGGAGTCGGGCCGCAGCAGGAACTGGAGCCCGGAGTCGGGCCGCAGCGGCCACCCACCACCGCTCCCCACGCTCCGAGGCCGGCCAGCCCCACGACGGTAAGCTCTCAGCTTGAACCAACATCTGCAGTTCCTTCCTATACACGATAGAGGAGCTATCGCAAATAGGATACAAAACCGAGTGACCACGATGATAAACTCTCAACATGGTTGCCGGCTAAATTGTGGTGGAAGAAGTTGGCAACTGAGAGCAGAGACAAGACAAGGTTGTAGCTCCTAAATGTTGAGAAGACGGCGACACCGTCCCATGCTTGAACGTTCGCCTGCCCGTCGACAGAGTGAATACATGTAGCTAGTTGAGTAAACATTTAACTGCAAAGTAAATCTCAGCACCTGATTTCAATATCTGCTAACTACTTTTGTTCAAGAGACATTATTGGCTATTTCCCGAACAACCATAGATGCTGTAATTTGGGTGTGGGGGGTAGGGGGTGGACTATGCCGACGATCGCTTGCACTGTATAAGATTCCAGATTGGTTTGGGTGGTGCTTTGTTAATATTAGTGGCAACATAAAACATGAATATATTGAACATTACATAGAACATCAAATATGGAAGTACTTACAGTTCACAAACCACAGATCTGACCTGATTGTTGTGAGGTATCTCTGTAACCACTGGATGGCGCTGTTGGCAGGAAACGCGATGTTATTCCGGATCGCAATGTTTTCTCGCCACGTTTTGTTGGCGCCCCAACTGCAGAGTCAAATATACCACGATCGCGTATATAGACTAATTTCGTTTAAAGAAGGTTCCGAACTGAAACGTCACCTGTCCATTGCCTCTCCAAATGCTGCCTCACACGCACAGTTCTTCAGGTACTTTGTGTTTCGATCGATTCGAAGGCTTCTTTACGTATTTTTTGAAAGAAATTCTACATCTAATATTAATACAGCAAACGTTAAATGGACGACCAAGGGGGGCAGTCACATGTGAGTAACGAATCTATCCCATATTTAATGGCGATTAAGCACTTTTTTTTTGGGTGATGCACACATTAAAATCCAAATCCCAACCTATGCTCCTCTAATACAAGGTTCCCTCAGAATTCTATTCCCAGTGAGTTCAAGCTACAACCAGAAAACAGTTAGGAATTATGTAATTCTTAGGTAGACTCTGTTATTCTTGTTTGATTGCTTCATTAGGAAGGGTTCTGGAACTACTCGTTATCAATGCTTTCCTTTTACCTTAATAGAGCTTAAAAGGTTTCGCGACAAAGCTAGTAAGTAGTGCTTAGTTTTGTTCGTGTTAGAAGCAAACTCTTTCAATTTCATCACCTAAACGTGCGATAAATTTGGAAGAGAAGTATTGCATCTTATACTCCTGATGAATTATGACGAAATGACCATTTCCAATCCCTAACAAAGCATCCGATTAGTTGGGCGCAATGACCAATGGGCGTTTGCCTATGAGTAGCCTGTGAACGGTGTAGTTTAGTTTAGAGATACACCACGGAAACAGGCACTTCGGCCCACCAAGTCCACACCGACCAGCGATCCCCGGACATTGACACTCTTCTGGGGAGACACTGGGGACAATTTACACTTATACCAAGCCAATTTGCCTTCATACCTGTACGTCTTTGGAGTGAGGGAGGAAACCGAAGATCTCGGAGAAAACCCACGCAGGTCACGGGGCGAACGAACAAACTCCGTACAAACAGCATCTGGAGGGTCGAACCAGGGTCTCGGGTGCTTCAAGTGCTGTAAGGCAGCAGCTCTAATGCCGTGGTATTCTATGCTATGAATGAACACAAACTTATTTATCTCGTACGTAATGGCAAGGAATAGCAGCAGCTGAACGATATTGCACTCATAAATAATGTACGGCTTATATTGATTGGCCATGTTTCTTTTGCGACTATAGTTTAATACTAAGTTCCTCGAACTCCATTGCCAGTCACTCATTCGGCTTCTTCCGGGATTTGTTAGATATCCATGATTGATATTTCTCTAATTCACTCTCCAGCGCATGCAGAAATCTCTTCATTGGTAGTCATGGTGTGAGATGCAATACTAATACTAATACCATTGATATTTCTGGGTAAACTGCAACGTTGGATGGGTCCGCTTGCTTCGCTGTGTCTTCTTGGGAAACCACATTGCAGGCAATAAATAACGTAAAAATTATGTACGTGGCGATGAATGCAGACGGCACATGTCCAACGTTCACTTTATAAACATTCTTGACTATCTTTGTTTTGTGCAGGAGACGCAGGAGCGTTAGATGAAGGTAAAAAACATATGTTTTTCGAAGTATAAATTACATAGTAGAAATGCAATATTCACATTTTTCCTATATATTTCCCATCGATTGTTCCTAGACTACCACACAAGATGAGTTCACATTTCAATAGCCAAGCGTGTTTTATTGTCCTATGTCCTAGATAGACCAATTACATTCTTACTTGTTGTAGCACAACATAATATGTAAAGATAGTACACTGTAAATAATATGATAAACGAGAGAGAGAGAGAGGAAAATGTCCAGTGTCACATATTCACATATATTTATATTATTTTATGGAGTACATTATATATATATATATATATATATATATATATATATATATATATATATATATATATATATATGCTCCAAGTACAAACAATAATAGTGAAGTAATATTAAAGAGTCTATTGTAGTTCAGGACTTATATGAAGTTGTAGTGTTTAGTATGGAATAGGTTTGTGGGGAAGAGCTATTCCTGAACCTGGACATTACAGTTTTCAGGCTCCTGTACCTTCTTCCCGATGGCAGTGGTGAGATGAGTGTGTGACCAGGATGGTGTGGGTCTCCGATTCTGTTGGCTGCCTTTTCGAGGTAGCGACTTCGATAAATACTTTCGATGGTGTGGGGGGGGGGGGGGCAGATACGATGATAGACTGGGCAGTGTTGACAACTTTTTGCAGTCTTTTCCGCTCCTGGACGTCCAATGTGCCGACCCAGGCCATGATGCAACCAGTCAATGTGCACTCTACTGTGCCTGTAGAAGTTCAAGAGGATCCCCTTTGACATACCGAATCTCCGTAAACTTCTCATGAAGTAGAGATGCTGAAGTGCTTTCTTTATAATTGCATCGGTGTGCTGGGTCCATGAAAGGTCTTCGGATATATGCACACCCAATAATTTGAAGTTTTCGAATCTCCCCACTATGAACAGGATTCTGGGTCCTCATACTTCCTCTCCCAAAGTCTACAATCAGTCATTTAGTTTTACTGATATTGAGAGCCAGGTTGTTGTGCTGGCACATTTAGTCTATCGGTCGATCTCACTTCTATACACTGACTCATCACTATTTGTAATTCGTCCCAATATGGCGGTATCGTCGGCGAACTTGAATATGGGGTTAGCATTGGTCCGACTACGCAGTCGTGAGTATAGAGTGAGTAGAACAGGGGGCTGAGCACGCAACCTTGAGGTGCTCCCGTACTAAATGTTAATGAGGAAGAGGTATTTCTGCCGATTTGAACAAGTGAAGCTCCAAGTGAAGTTTAGGATGCAAAGGTGGAACCAATGGCTGACATTATTATCAAGTAACGTCGCGTGTAATGTTAACGTCGCATTGAAGTGTGTTCAACGACTTCTATCCTTCTCTCTGGTTCCTTGCAATTTTACCAAATAAAGAACATAACACAACTTGCACGAGGCAACGTAAAACAAGTCTCTCGTTGAAAGACAGAAAGGGCTAGAGTTCGAAAAATGGAAACATGTTCCAATATGCACCAGTTGGTGCTTATAAGGTGCGTTTTAGTCTGCCCAATGGACGTTTATATTTTATTTGCTGCATTCCCTTTGCTTATGCTTTATCTGGATACCTGTGGTACAGAAAATACACCTGTCATAGGAAATATGTTGTCAAGGATGAAAGTGTGCAGAGATGATTTACGAGGATGTTGCCAGGACGAGAGTGTCTGAGCCATAGGGAGAGGTTGAGTAGCCTGGGACCCTGTTCCTTGGAACGCAGGAGGATGAGGAAGAAGTATTTCTGCCAAGAAATGCTAAGGAAGAGGTGTATAAAATCGTGAGAGGAACAGATCCGGTAGTTGCAAAGAGTCCCTTGACCAGAGGAGGTTAATCGAGAACCAGAGCACATAGGTTAACGGTGAAGGGGAAATTATTTAACAGGAATCTGAGCGGTAGCTTTTTCACACAAAGGTGTATGGAGCAAGTTGCCAGAGGAGGTGGTTGAGGCTGGGACTATCCCAACGTTCAGGAAACAGTTAGACAGGTACATGGATAGGACAGTTTTTGAGGGATGTGCAGACAAATGCAGGCAGCTGTGACAGGTGTGGCTGGGGCGTGTTGGCCGGTGTGGGCAAGATGGGACGAAGGGCCCTTTTCCACACTGTTTTACTCTATGACTCTAAAAGCTTTCAGATGCAAACATTTAAGAAAATGCGGCCGATTCGCCACTATAGTTCAATATTCTTGCTGATAATGTTTGATCTCTCCTATGAATTTTCTCAGATTACGATCGCGCTATCTGAGATTAGAATTTATTGTTCATATAGTTATGATTAAAACAAAACTAAGTTTCAGTGTTTATCTTCTAGATACCAGATTTTCTTTGGATAAATGTGGTGAGCAATAACATGCGGAGCTTGCACGACGGAATTGCACATTTAAGTTGTTTCTTATTATCTGTTTCGTGATGGTCAGAAACAATGGCATTGACGCCTATCTTTGTGGATGGACTCTGTGCCACGGCTGCAAACGTGATCAAAATTAGATGACAATAGCTGGGAATCTACAAATTAGAACTTTACGATGTTTATATATGCAAACAAACTTAAGGAATTTCCTTCATTAAAACATGTTGTCCAATAAAGAAACAATAGCAATTTGTGCTCTTTATTTTGCAATAAAGAGCACAAACTCCCAAGAATACAATCCTGTAATTAAATCGCCTACTCCCGTGTCCAATTCACAATTATGTTTCCAAATGATGTGTTAATTTGTATCCAAGTCCAATATGTTTGACGCATGCTCAAAATGATCTTCTGCTTATTACCAGTATACCTCTCACTTTAATGTTGTATACATTTAAATCAATATATTACTTTTTATCATTTAATTGTTTGCATTCATTGTTCATTCAGCTTTTTCGAGATGGTCCCTGATTATCACGAGACGTATGGCCTGACCTCAGAAACTTCCAGAAAACCGAGAGAGGCGTCTTTCAGTGGATATTTTAGTCATCGTGATAGTTTCAATTGTTCAACATTTTTTCGTGTTCACTTTGAGGATATGGGCATCATCGTTAACAGTGGCAATCTTTAGTCTAATAAATAGTTTTCCGGCAGTGTGGAAGGAATCCATGTGCAAACTTTCAGCCCTATTGGCATATACTAGGAATATCCTGTACTCCGTCACTCCATAACTTCAAAAAGTACATGAAACGTACTTACAGAGCTAAAAAATTAAATCGTCGTCGAAAACTGATTTAATCTGTAATACTCACACACTCTGGAATATATTTCTCGCCGTTTCCTAAATGGACCTTAGTTCGGACAGGTAATGAGTAAGAAACAACTCTTGAATGCACTGCCACGCGAGCACAGTACCTTCCTTTTCGTGTACTCAGATGAGCAGATAGATGGCCTATACAGTAGCATAGGAGACAGCATATCATAGCGATGATAACATTACAATGCAAGGATAAATCGGGAGGAAAATTTGAGACGCAGTCTGATGTGTCTCAGACCACCCTTATACCATTACATCATCACTTATATACCGTTGTGGACTGTAACGTCCAATTTATACTCCGATTTCATGCGTGGACATACTTCGAATCCTCGAAGCAAATGATCCGTTATAAACTTGAAATTGGAACCTGCCAAGTAAGAAACAATTTACTACATTGTTCCATTGTCATTAATTCACATCTAACTTTCTATCTTTCAGAAGAAAAACTGAAGGACAAAGAAAAACGTGAGCGGCAGCAACATATCAATCAAAGAATACACACATTCCTTTTTACCATTATGTGCCAGACATCCTTTAAGCCAGGTGTCACTATGCGGATGTCGGAAATATGTAAGCAGACTGAATAGGCGCTCTTCACGTTGAGAATCTGGAAGATAGAATGGAGTGGTCAAAATATACCGTCATTCAATTCGGTTATGAACACAAAACTCTGATATCCTGTGAGCGGCGAATGATTGAAAGCTATTATTGATGATTGCATACTGCAATTATTGAAAGTTTCGGAAATAATGTGCAGAACATCTTAGTCTTCAGCAGTGATTACTGCATTCTACTAACTCTATAATCATGAGTATCATGTATGTAAGATTCGCATAAGATTCAGCGTTAGATAGACCTTTCTGAATTCGCCACCTGGCTTGTGTTACTTTTTTTTTACTCGGTGATGCAAGCGACAAATCAAATCACAGGTTGCACCGAACGATTTATTGGCAATTCTGCTGCTGAAAGGTCTAATCGTATCCAGCTGTCGACAAGAAAAACCTTCGGCATCAATTGGGCAATGGGCAATTAACCAATGGGCAAAATTGCTGGTAGCTGCACCTATACGCTTACACTGACCACGTTGCTTCCTTTAATTATGCATGTGTCTTTGACTCCAAAGGAAATTTCATGCAATATTGATCAAAATGCTTCGATCCTTTTTTGTTACCTTTGTCGATTAGTTTGGTCTGGAGTAATATTAGATGGTTTATGCATTACGTCATCTTAATTCTCCTATTCTCTATGCATTTTACAGAAATTGATGACCATCGTGAGCTCTGCAGTGAGTAAAAAACAATCAGATAAAATGCAGCGGAAGTGTGGCAAATATTATTGACACATATTACACGTTACACACACCTGTGACACATACTGTATTATGTGCAAATTCAACGCTGGGTTAGGCGTAACTTGGCTGTAAATTAGGCTCTTTGTTCACACCACTCCCAGAAAGAGAGAAGCTTGTATTCCTCATTCACGTTTTGTAAACTCCAGTGGAAGACATTGATGTGTATGCTCTTCAGGCGTAACATCCATGAATAACATACCATATATAAGCACAATCAGACTATACACAAGCACCACGGATAGTTCCAATGATAAAATAATTTAAAAAAGTGTACAGACAATACTCAAATTACCACCGTGAGGAAATGGGGAGTAGTATTTGAGTGGTATTTTCACGAGTCTGGTGACAGCGGGGAAGAAACTATTTTTAAATCTGGTTGTATGTGAGTCCAGGCTTTTAGATCGCATACCAAACAGGTAAAAGGAGTATGGGGAATGAGCTGTTTGTAAATGGTTCCTAATCATATTGTCTGCATTCTCGAGGCAGCGTGAAACGTAAATTGGGTTGACGGCGCTCAGGTAGGTTTGCGTGATTTTCCGGGCTGCGTACATAACTATTTCCAATTACATAAGGGTCAGATAATAACCAAAACAACGAACATGTTCTTTTCGCCTGCGGAAAAGATGTCCAAATGAATACATGCTTTGCCAATGTATTATTTTCATTCCAGAAAAACAATCCCGCGAAAAAGAGGCAGGTAAATACTACATGGATGTAGACACATAGAAACTGCCTTATGCCCCACCGCGTCCACATTGACCACCAAGCACCCACCCATCTGCATCCATTACTCCAGTCAAATTCCCCTCAATTCCCCATTGACCTACCACCCACCCAGAAGAAATTGAACTCTCTAACCAGCATGCCTTTGGTAAGCTGTCACCGAGAACTTGCAAACTCCACACAGGCAGTTGTCAAAGTCAGGATCGACTGGCACTGCTTAGCTGGCGATTTTAACTATTGTAAAGCTGCTCAACCCTAAAGAAATATCCCATTAGTTTAGCTTAGTTTAGAGATGCAGTGCGGAAACAGGCCGTTCGGCCCACCACATCCGCACCTACCAGCGCTTCCCGATATGTTAACACTACCCGACACAGACAAGGGAAATTTACTATGCATACCAAGCCAATTAACCTGTATGTGTTTGGAGTGAGGGAGGAAACCGAAGATCCTGCAGCAAATCCACGCGGTCACGGAGAGAATGTACAAACTCCGTACAGTCAGCACCCATTGTCTGGATCTACCTGGATTCCTGGGAGGCAGCAACTCTGCCGCCCACCTATTTCTACCTCTACTTTATTCTCCTCCCATATTGATCACCCCCCGCCCACATTCTACTACATACCACATACACACTAGGGTAAATTACAGATGGCCAACGAACATATTGGTCATGCGGCTTTGAGATCTGGGAAGAAACAGGAACACCGAATTAAACCAATACCTTCACGGGCAGAACATGCCGACTACAATGGGATCAGGTCCGGAGGTAAGGATTACATTTGGGTATCTGAAGTACCCAACCAGTAGGACATCTAAGATTCTCAGTGACATTTACAAACCTCATAAATGCCTTTGGTGGTCCTAATTTGTAAAAGTGCCATCATGATGGTCCAAATGAATGTTTAATAGATGCACCGTCCAAAACATAGTCACTCTATGCATTACGCAGCAACTTCTAGCCTCTTCGTACTATCCAACAACCATCGCTCTCTTTGGACCCTGAAGCACAAACAATAAGTGTAACGATGAAAAAACCCACGGAACAGAACGTCTACGGAGGTGCGGTTTCCAACTTCGTTCTCATAGCTTTTTTAATGACTGCAGTCGAAAATATTGCATGGGTTCGCAGATGCATTGAATAAAAATGGAAGCCAGTTCAGAATCATATTCAAAGTTAAGTTATCTATCCTTCATGTTGAACTGAACATATATTGATACCAGTTGTGCAAATACTGCTATTTAAAATGAGCTGGAATCTGATTCATATCTGCTTTCAGAAATTCTAGCGCTTAATATGATTTTGCAAGAAAATGGTAAGATAAATTATTGCTCAGATGATAGGTCCACCAATTATGTTTGTGCCAGAAGCTTGTAAAATATGAGAGGTGGAAAACGAACGCTGGAGGCGTGATAGCAGTTATTTTAGTGGACGTGAAATCCAGGGCCACGCAGTAGTTATGTGGGAACATGAAATAAAGGACCATCAAGAGCATTTGATAACATGCGCTTGTGTTATTCATCTCGGTGTGAAAATATTCGATTCTAATAAAGCATCCTTCATTTCATCAGTACCCATTGGGAAATAATATCTGGCAACCATCAAAGGCCAGAAGGTCATAAGTAATAGGAGCAGAATTAGGCCATTCAGTCCATCAAGTCTACTCCGCCGTTCAACCATGGCTGATCTATCTCTCCCTCCTAACCCCATTCTTCCGCCTTGTCCCCGTAACCCCTGATATCCGTACTAATCAACAATGGACTAGTGTATTGCCTTATCTAGATTCACACTCAAAAATATAATTGACTCTTAACTAACCTTACAATCTTTTATCAGGACATTATGTGTATAGGGAGGTTGCACGGCAGTCGAGGTCGCAACCCGTGACCCGTACTTGCCACGCAACGCCTTCTGGAGTACAAGCGGTAAACGTCAGCTAAGCACTTACTATGGCTCCCATTGCAATGGGCCCGTCTTCGGTCCCAGCATCCGGACACCACGTTCACTGGTTCCACACTCGCGAACCTCGGGCCGTCTGTTACCACGTGTGGGGGTCGGGGGAGGGGGTGAATAACCCCGTGTGTGGGTCGTGGGTTTGAATAACACCGTGTGGTGGTGGGGGTCGGTCGCTGAATCACCTCGTGTGCCTTGTGTGGGTCGGGGTCCGGGGGACCGGGGGGAGAATCACACGGTGTAGGTGACGAGGGGGGGTTGAATCACCCTGTGTGGTGGTGGGGATCGGGGGGAGTGTGAATCACCCCGCGTGTCGTGTGTGGGTTGGGTTCCGGGGATCAAGGGAGGGTTGAAGCACACGGTGTGAATGACGGGCGGGTTGAATCACCCCGAGTGGTTGTGGGGATGGGGGATGTGAATCAGCCCGTGTGTGGGTCGGGGATTGAATCATCCCGTGCGGTGGTGAGGATCGGGGGGAGGGTGAATCGCCCCGTGGGCCGTGTGTAGGTCGGGGACAGGGGGTCGGGTGAGGTGAAGCACCTCGTCAGGTGGTGTGGGTCGGGGGATTGAATCACCCCGTGTGTGAGTCGGGGGTTGAATTACCCTGTGTGGTGGTGGGGGTCCGGAGAGGTGAATCAACCCGGTGTGGGGTCGGAGTCCGATGCCGGTGCCGGTGCAGCGCGGTCAGTGACTGTGGGTGGGCGGAGGGATCAGACTGTCCCGAACTCTGCTGCAGCTGACGGGGACTTTGTCGTCTTTATGGCCCCGTGTGCAAGCTGCCGGGGGCCGCGGTCCCGCTACACCCAGCCCTGTGTGTGGGTGCCGCCGACCCACAGCCCTCGACAGTGCGGCCGTACAGGAGGAGACGGGGCGGAGGGCGGCCGTGGCCGGACCGCGCTGACCCCGGGGGTAGAGTGGGGGCTGTCCGGAGGGATCCGTTCCGTCGGCCGCTTACACCTTGGTGATGCCTTGTACTCCAGGAGGCTTGAGCTACCCCGTGCATCACGGCGTTTGACCTTACGACATTACGTGCAACCTCCCTACTGAAAATTCGCCACATTTGGATGAATACAAAAAAAATGCTTAGACTTTCAGACCACAAAAACAAACCAGCAAAAATAGCTGTGTAATTAGCTTCATCCACGATGCCCCATCAGGCATCCCAGTAATTCCAATGAATAATGGATACTATGTGGCAGGCTGAGCCATTTTGGTATCGAACAGTCCTTGGCCGGGCTCGAACTATAGCGCGGACCAGGCGAGATCTGGGCCGACCATTCACGCGGTCAAGGGGCGGGCCGTTCTGTGGTTGCAGAACAAATGCTTCGGCGGGAGTGTGCTCATGGCCGACTGCAAGGTAGTAGTTACATATTAACTTGATGCGCGCTGGAGCGACAGGGCTGTCTCGGTTAATTATTAAACTGAGTGTTTACACTACGCGTGGGCCTCAACAACTATGACTACAAAAAACATTGATAAAACCTATCCAAAAATATGTCTCCATTGACACTTGGGATGGTGAGATGACCCAGCAAATTAATGCAAACAATCGGGACACCTCGGTCCCATAATTATAGCTGATTATACTTGATGGTGACTTTTCCGAATGTCACGGCAGATGTGGCAAATGTGTAATTTTAATTTTCGGGATTGTTTAATGTATTTAGAATTAAGTACTAATATTAGCATTAGTAATGTATTAATTTATGATGGCCAACCACTGTTAATTAGTCCGACACTGAAGTATTTCTCGTTGTGATGTCAGAACTACCAAGACCTGCTAATTAATACGTTTTACTTGACTAGAGGATTGAATAAAACAAAATTAATGTCATTGCGAAAGAAAACATCAAGAAAAGAAAACGGAATTTAATTTTCGCTTGACATTTAATGATCATAATATAAAAGTTCTCAGTTTTAGCACCAATAACCAACTCGATTGGTATATACTGTATGTATATTTCATTGGCGAACTGAGGCCGCCGTCGGCTGCAATTATTATTAAAGTCACACAAAATAACTGCTTTTGTGGCAGTGCCAGACAGTAACTTTTATGATTGCCTCCTCCTCTGTCATTGCAACAAAACCAAATAGAATAGATCAATAATAATTCCAACAACTCAAACCTGGGTATGAATTATGTGACCCATCTGTAAGAAGACAAAATTCGATCACGAACAAGATGGATCCGCAGCATATCCTTAATTTCAACATAACCAAGTACCGGATGTTTCACCGGTAGCGCATTTAAATTGCAGGGGGGGAAAAGTACACAAAAGCATGAACTACATATTGTATAAGCGCAGTCTGATACTGCAAACTACACAAAACAAATTCCAAAGTAAATATAACCAATACAGCTCCTCAAGATTCACGCTTCACTTTGCCGTCTTCAGTCTTCATTTTGCATCTTATTGCAAAGATCAAGACAGGCCCATGCGCTGTCAGAATAGCATAAGCGTCATTTATCATTCATTTCAGATTTCTAGGTTTGTCATCAGAATTACAAATTGTCATCCATCTTTAATCGGAAATGAATAAATTTATTATTTATATGCCGAAACAAGATAAATTGCTGAATCTATGTTATTCTGTTCAGTCTATTACACATTAGGCTAATTACATTGTCACCTTGACCTTGGCAAGAAGTCGGACGTTCAGAACCTGGACCACTTTGTCCCCTCTTCCGCCGGGCAAAAATACAAAAGATACCGGACCCTAATTGCATATGTGTTTTTAATTTCCAAATTACTAGGGTTTAATTTAACCCAATTTAACGTATATATTCCATTGATTAACCATCTTCATTACAATAATTAAATGCTTGCTTTTTCTACCCTTCATCAAAACTCAACGTGACTAAGAAATGGGTAAGTGCACGGGTAGGTATTTTGTCCTCTGGAACACATGTGCCTTTAATATTTTTGGACTTTCCTTTATCTGGGTCTAATTCCCACGCGTTTCGCATCTCCGACATCTCCTTAGCGCTTCATGATCTCACCGTTTCTATCACAGGAGATAGACTATCGATAGACATCTAATATAAACCTAAGGACTCCCACAGCTATCCAGACTACACTTCTTCTAACTTGCCTCCTGCAAAAACTACCCCCCAACCCCCCCCCCCCCCCCCCCCCCCCCCCCCCCCCCCCCACCATTTCAGGGCACCATGTTTGGGACACAGCAATATCGTGTGAATGAAAGTAGCCATGTTCAGTATTTTGTCGCACATCAAAGGGGAAATCATGCTTGACTAATCTTCTGTAATTTTTTTGAAGATGTAACTTGGAAAATGGACAAGGGAGAGCCAGTGGATGTACTGTACCTGAACTCTCAGAAAGCATTTCATTAGGTCCCACATAGGAGATTAGTGGGCAAAATTAGGGCACATGGTATTAGGGCTAGAGTGCTGACATGGATATAAAATTGGTTGGCAGACAGGAAACAAAGAGTAGGGATTAACAGGTCCCTTTCAGAATGGCAGGAGGTAACCAGTGGGGTACCGCCAGTCTCAGTGCTGGGACCGCAGCT
The DNA here is from genome assembly GCA_035221665.1 of Okamejei kenojei. Taxonomy (NCBI): domain Eukaryota; kingdom Metazoa; phylum Chordata; class Chondrichthyes; order Rajiformes; family Rajidae; genus Okamejei; species Okamejei kenojei. The sequence goes on along the minus strand of CM069160.1, from coordinate 22,462,668 downwards.
ATTTACAATATACATTAATAATTTAGATGAAGGGATTAAAAGTAACATTAGTAAATTTGCAGATGACACAAAGCTGAGTGACAGTGTGAACTGTGAGGTGGATGTTATGAGAATGCAGGGTGACTTGGACAGGTTGGATGAGCAGGCAGATGCATGGCAAATGCTACCTTGGTGGCATTTGAAGTCAGATTCTTTTCTGAATGGTGTCAAGTTGGGAAAAGGGGAAGTACAAAGAGATCTGGGGGGACCTTGTTCATCAGTCACTGAAAGTAAGCAAGCATGTACAGCAGGCAGTTAAGTGAGAAAATTACACGTTTGCCTTCATGAGAAGAGGAGTTGAGTATAGGAGCATATAGCTTCTTCTGTAGTTGTACAGGGCCCTGGTGAGACCACACCTGGAGTATTATGTGCAGTTCTGGTCTCCAAATTTGAGGAAGGACATTATTGCTATTGAGGGAGTGCAGCGTAGGTTCACGAGGTTAATTCCCTGGATGGCGGGACTGTCAGAAATTGATAGAATGGAGCGGCTGTCCTTGTATACACTGGAATTTAGAAGGACAAGAGGGGATCTTATTGAAACATATAAGATTGTTAAAGGTTTGGACACGCCAGAGGCAGAAAACATGCCCCTGATGTTGGGGGAGTCCGGAACCAGGGGCCACAGTTTAAGAATTAGGGATATGCCATTTGAAACTGAGACGAGGAAACACTTTTTCAAACAGAGGGTTGTGAATCTGTGGAATTAGTTGCCTCAGAAGGCAGTGGAGGCCAATTCTCTGGATGCTTTCAAGTGAGAGTTAGATAGAGCTCTTAAAGATAGTGGGGTTAGGGTATATGGAGAGAAGGCAGGAACGGGATGCTGATTGTGGATGATCAGCCATGATCAGAGTGAATAGCGGAGCCGGCTCAGAGGGCCGAATGGCCTACTGCCTCCTTAGTCTATTGTCTTGCTGTAGATTGAACCGCCGGTTAATGAGTTTTGATGCATTTGTTTGAACTTGAGCAGGTAGGATGTGTCTATTCACTTCAGAATTCATTATGCTACTACGGTCAGCAGTTGAATGAATCATTGAAGATAAGTGAGCCAGTTCCTTCAGCAGACATACATGGCCAGGACATAACACACCTACCACCGTGTTTCACAGATGAGGTGGTATGCTTTGGATCTTGGGCAGTTCCTTCTCGCCTCCATACTTCGCTCTTGCCATCACTCTAATATACGTTTGGGGATTTTTCTTTATTATAGAGAAAATTCTTCTGTCGTCAACTGCGGAGGTCCTCCTTGGCCTGCCAGTCCCTTTGCGATTAGTAAGCTCACCAGTGCTCTCTTTCTTCTAAATGATGTTCCAAACCGTTTATTTTGGTAAGCCTAAGGTTTGGCTGTCTCTAACAGTTTTAATCTTGTTTCTCAGTCTCATAATGGCTTATTTGAATTTCATTGGCACAACTGTGGTCCTCATGTTGATAAACAGCAATAAAGGTTTACAAAGGTGATGGAAAGACTGGAGGAAAGACAAGGTGCTGAGAGCTCTCTTATACCTGCATTAAGGATGCATTTAAACAAACCTGAGCAATTACAAACACCTGTGAAGCCATGTGTCCCAAACATTACGGTGCCCTGAAATGGGGGGACAATGTGTAAACACAACTGTATTCTCTACACGTTAAAACCAAAAGGCATAAAAATGGCCTTTATTATAATCTGGCAATGTGCACGTTAACCACATGTGATTTTTTCTATTACAAATCTCAAATTGTGAAATTGAGGCAAATAAATAAATGATGGGTCTTTGTCCCAAACATTATGGCAGGCACTATAAATTTTATCTGTTCGCTTCGTTGTTACCTTCTTAGCTGTTCTAGATTATTGATCTTTCCTTGCTCTCCACCCTCTTTGAGGTCTCGTTCTCACACCTGGCACAACCTTATCACTGTATCTCCCTCTCTCCTGACTCTGCAGATAGGCAGCATCCCAGAGTACTTATGGAAGTAGCCCCAGAAATAGTGGGTGCATTAGTGATAATTTTTCAAAACTCTTTAGATTCTGGAATAGTTCCTGAGGATTGGGGGGTAGCTAATGTAACCCCACTTTTAATAAAGGGAGGGAGAGAGAAAACGTGGAATTACAGACCAGTTAGTCCAACATCGGTGGTGGGGAAACCGCTAGTCAGTTATGAAAGTTGGGATAGCAGCACATTTGGAAAGTAGTGAAATCATTGGACAAAGTCAGCATGGATTTATGAAAGGTAACTCATGTCTGACAAATCTTATAGAATTTTTTGAGGATGTAACTAGTAGAGTGGATAAGGGAGAACCAGTGGATAAGGGAGAACCAGTGGATGTGTTATATCTGACTTTCAGGCTTTCGACAAGGTCCCACATAAGAGATTAGTATGCAAACTTAAAGCACACGGTATTGGGGGTTCAGTATTGATGTGGATAGAGAACTGGCTGGCAAACAGGAAGCAAAGAGTAGGAGTAAACGGGTCCTTTTCAGGATGGGAAGCAGTGTCTAGTGGGGTACCGCAAGGCTCGGTGCTGAGACACCAGCTATTTACAATATATATTAATGATTTGGACGAGGGAATTGAATGCAACATCTCCAAGTTTACAGATGACACGAAGCTTGGTGGCAGCGTTAGCTGTGAAGAGGATGCTAGGAGGCTGCAAGGTGACTTGGATAGGTTGGGTGAGTGGGCAAATGCATGGCAGACGCAGAATAATATGGATACATGTGAGGTTATCCACTTTGGTGGCAAATACAGGAAAGAATACTATTATCTGAATGGTGGCCAATTAGGAAAAGGGGAGATGCAACGAGACCTGGGTGGCATGGTACACCAGTCATTGAAAGTAGGCATGCAGGTGCAGCAGGCTGTGAAGCAAGCGAATGGTATGTTAGCATTCACAGCAAAAGGATTTGAGTATAGGAGCAGGGAGGTTCCACTGCAGTTGTACAGCGTCTTGGTGAGACCACACCTGGGGCATTGCGTACAGTTTGGGGCTCCTAATCTGCGGAAATACATTCTTGCCATAGAGTGAGTACAGATAAGGTTGACTAGACTTATTCTTGGGATGTCAGGACTTTCAAATGAAGAAAGACCGGATAGACTCTGTACTCACTAGAATTTAGAAGATTGAGGGGAGATCTTATAGAAACTTACAAAATTCTTAAGTGGTTGGACAGGTTAGATGCAGGAAGATTATTCCCGATGTTGGGGAAGTCCAGAACAAGGGGTCACAGTCTGAGGATACGGGGGAAGTCTTCTAGGACCGAGATGAGAAAAACATTTTTCACACAGAGAGTGGTGAACCTGTGGAATTCTCTGCCACAGAAGATAGTTGAGGCCAGTTCATTGACTATATTTAAGAAGGAGTTAGATGTGGCCCTTGTGGCTAAGGGGATCAGGGGATATGGAGAGAAGACAGGTACGGGATACTGAGTTGGATGATCCGCCATGATCATATTGAATGGCCGTGCAGGCTCGAAGAGCCGAATGGCCTACTCCCGCACCTATTTTCTATGTTTCTATGTCTTTCACTGTGAACAGTCTTGACCCGAAACGTCACCCATTCTTCCTGTGCTGAGATGCTGCCTGTCCCGCTGAGTTATTCCAGCATTATGCGTCTATTTTAGCATTGCATTGGGATAGTCAGCATGGCTTTGCATGTAAGAGATCAGCTATTGTACGACAATAATGCGAAGGAAGCCACTTCCAATGTAACTTTCCCTGTGAGCAGGGTAGAACCTGAATGGAATTAGTTTGAGCAGAAAATTATTGAAACGTGCGCAAATAAAAATGGGTAACGTGCTAGGGTATTGAATAACAAAACTTTTTTTTCAGAAATGCAGAAGCTTAGGAAAGCTGTTCGTGACATGGGTAAGGCAGCATAAATTGGCACTGATATTTCCAAGTAATTACAGCAAAGTGTTGTAATTAAGAAAACATTAGATGTATTTCCATTGCAAGACATTTTTAATGTTAGTTTTCGTGAATATATTGTTCATTATGAAAATGACGACTTATCCATGCCACATGCTCGTTTTTCAGTTTATTTTCAGAAGAAACGATTCATGTTCCATAGTTGCTATCTATTTAGTTGCCGTCCATTCCTTAAAGTTTTAAATTATGTTGCCAGCACCATGTCAATTGCTCTCATAACTTTAGTCGAAACTAACCTGATCGAATTAACCCATACAAATTTTTGACAAAAGGAATGTCAGTGCAAAGTTTTAAACATTCTATACGTACATTGATGCAGTAGGAATTGCTTATGAACAGGGATTAGAATTCCCAGTCCGATGAGTTTTGGAATTTAGCACCACAGAATGTTCTACAGTGGAAGTCCTGGGAATGTTTCAGAAGGAAACCGATTTCCAGTCATTAAAAGCTTAGGGCAGTATCAGAGATAGCGATGACATAAGTTGAGAATGAAAAGCAGTCGGAGGGTGCTGGTCATTTTTCATTGCGAGAAAGATTGATGTTGAATATTGAATTTAACTAAGTACAAATGTACTAAAAAGTGGATTATGTCATCTAATTTTCACGACAGGGAGGAAACTGCGTCAGAACGAATTTGGTACATCTAAAAATATTTCACTGCTTTGTACCACCATGTTTGAATTTAATTGTTTAAAATGCACATCATTTGCCAGTGTTTGATATTAGTGATTCTATCCATGAATTTTATTGTTTCAGAACCAGCAGTTGATCAAAGCAACGGTGAGTACTTGCACAGGTTGCCTCTCCTTAAGATGCAGAGTTACATCAGAGCTAACAGAATCAAAGGATATGGGGAGAAAACAGGAACAGGGTCTTGATTCTGGATGCTCAGCCAGGATCATATTGAATGGCAGCACTGGATCGAAGGGCAGACTGTCTTACTCCTGCACCTACCTTCCATGTTTCTGTTTCCCATGAATTGGGTTACATTACGTTGATATCAATAAACATGGATCTAGATTTGCACAAGTCATGTTAAGTAAAGTAACTAGATGTACCAAAAAAATTGTAAAAACTTTGGAACTGTGAGAAACATAATTGTCATCCTGATTCATAAATTCACATCAGCAATTCCAAACCTCAACAGATTGCTCTGCTTGCCATCAATCTGAATTGTGATTTTTTTTTTCAGATCTGAAGGAGATGGAAGATATCCGCGAAGAACTAGGTTAATTCATAAAATCAATTCACCAAATATTTATGTCAAATACCACATATAACGGTGGTGTTTATTGCTCACATTGTTTCTAGAACATTGGTCTTCAAGGACTCCATAATTTACATTTCATGTGTGAAAAATCACAAATTAAAATTGTTTCAAAATTAATTGGTGTCTTGAAAGATGTAACTAAACCGCTATTGATAGCATTATCAAAGGCTCAGTGTTCAGTTTGTCACATGTACCGATGAAGGTACAGTGGAACTTGAATTACCATGCAGCCATTCTAAAAAAAAAGCAACATGACACACAAAGTTAACATAAATATCCATCACAGCACATTCCCCACATTCCTCACTGTGATGGAAGGAAATAAAGTCACATCTTCTTCATCTTTATTCTCCCGCAGTCAGGACAATCGAACCATCTGCAATCGGGCGATCGATCCTCTGCCATCGGGGAGGTCGAAGCTTCTGCGGCTTGGAACTCCCAAAGGGACGGCGAGCTCCACAACGATAGGAGCTCCTGTGTTTGGACCTCCAAAGTTGAACCCCGACAGGGATCACAAGCTCCACGATGTTAAGTCCGCAGGCTCTCGCGGTTGGAGCTCCCAAAGTCGGCCTCCAGCAGAGGCTGCTAGCTCCTCGACGTTAGACCCCTCCAACTCTACGATCTCTCGTTTCCCTGATCCCTGACCAGTCTGAAGAAGGGTCTCGACCCGAAACGTCGCCTATCTCCTTCGCTCCTTAGATGCTGCTGCACCCGCTGAGTTTCTCCAGCTTTTTGTGTAACCGCGGGGTGCAAAGACATTCATTTTACATAATTCACAAATGCAATGACAAAGCACATAAAGTGATTTGGATATTCACCGGGTGGCGCCGTCAGCGATGGCAGGCTTGCCAATGGCCTGTCTGTCATTTTGTCTTTTGGGGTTTTTTTGTATTTTAAAAGTATGTTCTCTGGTTTGTTTTATGTGGGCAGTTGGGGAGGGCGTCAGGTGAAAGATTTTTTCAATCTCTAACTTGTCGGAGATGAGATTGCTTTCCGGATCATAGCTCTGGTCACTCTGCGGCCTAACACCAGGTCATGCTCCAGACTGACTTTAAGCCCCACCGCGGTAACGTGGGCTTACCATCGGAGCCTGCGATCCCTTGCCTGGAATCGATGCTCCAACCGTAGCCTGCGGATTCCAACATCGAAGAGCTCGGAGTGTCGGGTAGAGGCTGATGTCGCACGTTTCGATCAGCCCCGACCCAGGGTGGAACGCCTGGCGCAGGGGAACTGAGATTCCTCCCCGTCCCCCGATGCAGGAGCTTGATCGCCCGACATGGAGGGCCCGTCATCGGTTACAGAGTCAAGATCCTCCTGACAATGGAAGGCTTGAGCCCCTGACAATGGGAGGGCAAAGAAAGGAAGGGATTAATCTTTTTTTCTCCTTCCATCCCAATGAGGAATGTGCAGGAGCCGCTGCGGTGGATGTTTATGGTAAAATGTTCTTTGTGTTTTGTTGTTTTTTATTGGTATGACAATGCGGCAAAACAAATTCCTCGTATGTTGCAAAACATACTTGGCTAATAAAGTAATTATGATTTTCACAAGGTGCTTGCTTGCGCAACTTGATGTAGTTTGAAAATGCCCTCATTTCACCTCCACCCCATATTTAATCATTCACTCTGGCATAATGTTCAACTTAGTCTGTGCACTTTAATCACAATTAATAACCATTTCCAATAGTTGTCCATGCAGACAGAGCATGCACTATCCTTGTAGAAAGGTTTCGACATGACCTCATTGGAGGTAAAAAAGGCAGACCGTAATGGAAAGAATGAAACATTTGTGGCCTAACGGCAGTGAAACACATTAATAGGTAGATGTGTTGGAGAGAAGGAAAATCAATGCATAGCTCTTAAAGGCAGAATTCTATGGTTATCTGTTAGATTACGATTTCTCAAAATCATCTTAATCATTCATAACTTTAGTTTTATCATGTGTGGTATTGTCTTCATTAACTTTCTGGTGTCATTGATTATGCACCAGGAACAATGTTTATTCCTCATAACACAGAGAGAACACTATTGCAACTCTCATGCCAACATATATTACTTGAGGAAATCAATTCAATAGAAGCCATATGAGCAGGAGTATTAGCAGTAAATTATATACAATATTTATCATAGGCAATTCAAATAGCTCTGAATTTGCACATTGTAAAAGTTCTATGAGAACCAAATTCCAATGACAATTTTGAACATTTTACAAATAGTTGGTTATTTATACAGTATATAGATTTTGTGCCAAATCATTTTGCAGAGCCATGCAAAAAATTGACATTTAATCTTTCAACAGAGGAAAAACTGCGCGAAAAGGAGTCAGGTAATGTACAGTTAAATTATATTCTCAGTGGTAGTTTATGCATTGAAAAGAGCACTAAAATTATTTTTCAGGTGAGAATGTCCTGGTTTCTGCACGCAAAAATCTGTAAATAACATCGGAGAATTTTTGTCACTGTAAATCCAAGCAGCGCGATTCTTCACGATGGACGTTGGAAATGTTTGTAGGGAGAGCATAATGTATCTTTTTATTCCATCAATGTTCCAAAAGATAAGCATCAAAACCAGGATGCATGGGTTCTAATAGTTCATAATAAATTCATGAATATCAAACAAATCAATTGATAGAAAACAGTTGAGATTCCGATGGAAATATGAGAAATAGATAAAAATGCTTTTCAATATGCGAAAACTATTTGAAATCCAAAATCTTTGACTTGCAAAATGGCATGGGCAGTGGGGAGCATTCAGTCTGTTACAGCTAAGGCATCTTGCCTTTCAAAACAAACTGTGTATGATTTCATACAGCACAGAAACGGGCCCTGTGACCGGACTAATCTACACAGACCTGGATCCTACATCCAAACTAAATAATAATAAAGAAATTGCACAGCATAGTGTTACAGTTGCAGAGAACCTGGAAATGTCAACATGCAAGGGCCAAATGAGGTTCATTGGAAGATCAGGACCAAGCTTAAAATATCCTTGGCCCTCAAGTGGGCTAACAGCGGGGATTATTGCCTAATCTGCTGCTACATGCTTTTATGCTTTGGTACCTTATGCCCGAGAGAAGGGAGATGACAGATGGTCGGGTAGCATGTCTTAATACATGCATGAAGACTTGGAATTAATGCAGATTTCCCTAAATAATTACATTAATGAGCCTTGCTCTGTGGGTAGACTGTGTAGCTGGAACTCAATGGAACAAACATAGTGTAACAGATTAGCAAAGCTATTTGAAATTCTCAAAGTAGAGGGGGGTGGAGAGAGGATATCCTTTCTTTTTGCTGCGGGTTGAAGAGCAATTGCCACAAGTGATACCCCCCAAATACACTGCAATTTATTGGACTTTGGAATTCACTTTTATGTGCAAATTCAAATGCAGCGCTCAAAAAGCTGCATAGTTATCTCTTAGTACATAGTTTTCAGGATAATGAAGTGGCTGAATGGGTCTATCTGTATTTACATACGTCGGGCCAGTACGAACTCAACAATCCAAAGAGCCTCCAATAACCCTGTGGTCCTCTTCATTCAGCTTACAAATAAAAATCAGATCAAGTATTACAAGTTTTACATTTGCATTAGACACAGAACAAAAACATGTCACACATGATCTGAAAGATCTATTTCATTCATCTCTGCAATATTTATCTTTAGAGCTGAATTATCTTCGTGCTATTTGCAGTAAGTAACGTCTTATTTTCCGATTACATGTTTACATATCGAATGCTAATGTTGCAATATTCTCATTCACATCGAATTTTAGTAAAACACTAGACTAAGTGGGACCCTTTGGGTCCCAGCATCACACGGGAGGGCTGGTCACTCTTGGCTAAGACACATATAGTTTTCCATGCTGAAAAAACAGTTTGTCGAGGTAGATCAACACTTTCTGTATTGTTTGTCCTTGTGCTTTATGGATCGTCATAGCAAAATTTGATTGAATGGGTCTGCTGAGGGGAATGTCTTCACCTTCTGATAAATTGAGTGCATACACTGCTCTCTGCGCAGCATTCAGCAGAGGCCAATTCTCAACAAATTGCTGTTGTTCAGTTCTATCGTATTGCAATTCCTGCAACGATTCTGGATTGTCATCATCAAGGTGCATCCTTCCATTTGTTGGTTGTGGCAAAATAAATAATTCCATTGTTTTGTTGTAGTTCTCAATCCTCTGGACTCACTGAAGAATTTGTGCAAAACATTTTTTTGTGGCGGGGGCTGTCAGGGTGGGGTGGGGGAGGGAGCCGAGGGAGGGGGACGGCTTCAGGAGGGGGTTCTCGTGGGCTGATGAGGGAGGGGAGGTGTCCTGCAGCAGGGGATGGAGGTGGCTTCAGGAGAGGGAGCATCCTATAGTCAGGCAGAGGACAGCGTCTTGAGGTGTGGGATGTCAGTGGGGAGGTTGGGGCGGTGAGCGACCTACTCATGACCTCTGGACTCACTCACTGCCTTGGGGCTAACTCATGGTCTCTGGACTGACCAACTCACCTCATGGCCTCTGGACTGACAGATTGAATCATGGCTTGTGGACGGACTGACTTATGCCAGACTTCTGGAGTCACGTCCGACTTTTGCAACTGAAAACTGTAACATCCACATGGAGGAACAGCTTCTTCCTGACAGCTATCAGGCTATTAAACATAACGAATAAGATCTGAACTACGCAAGACTATATTATTTGTACTACTTGTTATTTGTTCATCACACACAGACATTCACACAGACACAGACTCACACACACTCATACAGACAGACTCTCAGAGAGACACACACACACACACACACACAGACTCAAACACAGACCCTCAGACACACACTCACACGGGCACAGACACACACACACACGGGCACAGACACACACACACGGGCACAGACACACACACACGGGCACAGACACACACACACACGGGCACAGACACACACACACGGGCACAGACACACACACACGGGCACAGACACACACACACGGGCACAGACACACACACGGGCACAGACACACAGGGAGGTTGCACGGCAGTCAGGTCACAACCCGTGACCCATACTGTTGCTTCGCAACGCCAACACGCTTCGTAAACGCGATGAACTGCAGCTAAGCACTGACCATTGTTTCCAGCGTAGCGGGCCCGTTAAAACCCGCCAAAATAGTCAATTTTTGCGCTGTAAATAATTATGGAAATCGGGATAAGTGTTAGACAGTTATCATACTTCAGAATTCCAAAAGTGAGGAGAAATAACGGTAGATATTAGCGAGAGCTGAAGGGACAACAGCCAAAGTGCTTGGCGAACATTTGCCGTGCAGATATTGAGATTGAAAATAATGGGAATTATCGCATTAGCTCACTGCATTTCATCAACAGTAAGGCATTATTTGTTTTTTTCTGGATTGGCATCTAAAAAGTTTCAGAAGTGATAAATCTGGCTGTAAAATGTTTAAATCGCCCATGGTTCTCAAGTGGGGTTTGAAAATAAAAAAGTAAACGCCTCTGAAGCAAAATTTATCATTTAAAAAAATCACAAATGATACGTGGGTTTTGAATTACATTTTACTCAGATGCAAGCCAAGGAATGACATAATTGTTAGCTGTTAATTGGACATAATCAACCTCAGCAAATTGACAATATCCTATTGAAAGGGAGTGGGTGTTTAAGCTGTCAAGACATTTTATTATTTGCCAAAATATACATCTCACTAGCATAATGATCGAAAACTTACATTTCAACATACCACTCATAGGTCTGGAGATTTTTTAAATGATAAATTTAGCTTCAGAAGCATTTTCTTTTTGCATGTAAAAATCCACTTCAGAACCATGTGCGATCTTTAAATTTTACAGCCAGATTTATCACTTCTGAAACTTTTTAGATACCAAAGGAATCAAGAAAAAATACAAATAATGCCTTGCCGTTGATGAAATGAAATGAGCAAACGCCATAATTCCCAATATTTTCAATCTCGATATCTGCACGCCCAATGTTCGCCAAGCACTTTAGCTCTTGTTGTCCCTTCAGCTCTCACTTCTCTTTACCTTCATTCCTCTTCACTTTTGGAATTCTGAAGTAGGATAGATGTCTCTCACGGTTAGCTCGACTTCCACAATTATTTATAGCGCAAAAATTCACAATTTTGGCGGTTTTTAACAGGTAGGAAAGTACGCGTTTCGTGTATTCACAATTCGTGTATTAACAACATATACCGGATGCTGCGGTCCTCCAGATGGATTGAGCGGCTCCGTGCGTCAAGCCCTTTGACCCGGTGACCTTGCGTGCAACCCCCCTATACACACAGACTCACTCACACACACACACACACACACACACAGAGACACACACACAACCAATACTAAAATGGCAAGTAACTTCAGAACGTGGTAAACATAGTGTGTGAACTAAATAATTCAAACATTTAAAGCCTGCTGTAGAGGCTGCTGCTGCGGAAGCAAAAAACATGCTTTAAATAACGTCCAACAAACACACTCACCATAGACAGAGCAGTAAGCTCTCTTAAATTATTCAATAGTGCCTGCACTCGGCGCCATCTTGACGTCTCGCTTCTTGCCACGAACCGGAAATGACGCACTCAGCGCCAGCATGCCATTAACCGGAAATGACGTAATCGGCGCCATCTTGCAACTAAGCGGGCCACGGAATGAGCGCCAATTTTGCAATTAAACAGTCCTGATCGAATAAAATGTTTATTCGTGCTTTATCATTCCGAAAATTGTTCCAAGCATTTTAAAAGCCAAGCCAATTTGGCAAACACCCTGCACATTTTCTGAAGTTTTTAAAAGCCAAGCCAATTTGGCAAACACGTTGCATACAACCCACACATTTTCTGAAGTCTTTAAAAATCAAGCCAATTTGGCAAACACTTTGCAAGCAACCAACACATTTTCTGAAGTCTTTAAAAGCCAAGCCAATTTGGCAAACACTTTACAACCACATCGAGGGGACTCACCTTGGAGTAGACGTGCGTTCAGTGTTATTCGCAGCTCAGAGAGCCATGACCCTCTAGCTTCCTCCGTCTCGCAGAGACTGAATAAGGCACGACACGTCCGGGTTTTATACTCCCCCTGCCGCCAGCGGGGGCAGCAGAGAGAAAGGCGACATTTTTTAAAACATTAATAACTCTGATTTTTCATCGATGGGAAAGATCCTCTGGTCCAATCCGGCGGAGGGGGACTCTGAGCGAGGTGGCCAAAAAAGACAGCCGTAAGTGGCGGCGTTCTCTCGGAAGTCACGAGTTTTAGTAATATAGATTAGAAAGATAGTTACATGCTCAGTGGTTTTCGGTTTAAATGCAAGACCGACCTCGAAGTCCCGCAAAGGTAGAATTGTAATGCATCCCAGCGGAGCCTAATGTAGAGTTTATCAGAATAACTCCAATTTCAAATGAAGGTTTGTGGAACAGAAATTTACTTTGGCTGATATGAGGTTTGTAATAATTTGATCAGCCATCCAATAAAAGGAGGGGTGGTCTCGAAATCTGAGATTAAACTGAAAGTATAAATGTGATGAAGACCGTTTGATGTGTGTGCGAATAGTGAATATGATTTGGAAAATCTAAATGGAAAATTATTATTCCAACTGGTTGTGTTGCATGCAAGTAAAAGCAGGAATATGTCAAGGATGGTCAGCAAATCAGACATCATTTTGAGAGACAGACTCAACGTCCGGCAGCCAGGTTTTATTTGTCACCAAACATAAACTTTGCACAGTGTATGCAGCAAAGTGCTGGTGCAGACGCCAGCTACATTGCACTCAGAGTTGAACAGTACATCAGACGATCTGTACACATACAGGTAATGCACTGCCATTCACAAGCAATTGCCCACGTTCGCCGTGCCTGTCAGTCTGCAGCCCTCTGCTCCATATCCAAGTCCCCAAAGCGTTCATGTGGCTGTCCATTCTGCCCAACACCAACCTTCTCACATACGTGCCCTGCGCTCATCCACCCACAGATATATTGGCAACTATCTCAGTCTTGTTTGTTGTAATATGTGGATATGGAGATGAAACTATCTGATCCATAAGCAGATGTAGCCAAAAATGTTCCATGAAGCTCCTATTTGAAGTATGGAAGATGCAACCTAGTAAAACATAATAAAGAAGCAATCTGAGATGCACTCACTGCAATCTGTTTAATGCCATAGATTACATTAATTTTTACTTTTGATCACATACTTTTGATAACATCATAAATGTCAAATACGTTCTCATCCCTCATATTTCACATAATCAGAAACACGATTCTGACATTCGATAATGCTGACATTAGTGCAACAGCAAAATAGTGCTGAGCACGGAATCTCGGGTTTCATTTTGCCTAATCAGTTAAATGATAACTTCTGTTTTCCAGGAAAAGGCGAGGTTATAAAAAGTAAGACTGATGCAGTTACTACCTACATTTATATTCTCTCACCAGATAACTCACAAAATTATATTGCACTTTTGAAATGGGTTTATTGATTCCATTATTTTTGGTACTATAAACATCATTGCAATTGATCCTGGGAGACCTTACAAATCAAAATATGTTGAAATATTCCCGGAAATCAAAGTTTCCAAGTTTTCCAACTCGGAGCAAATATAAACATATACGCTTCGAGTGTGTTTCAAATCGTGACTATTGCTGGTCGACAGGTTTATTTGAATTGGTGTGTAGTTAGAGTGCTGTAATCATAAAACAGTTTTCAGTGATAACACTTGACGAGTTTCATAGCGTCAGCAAGTCATCAATATTGCACATAACGCCAGAGCGTGTTGGCTCTTTGCGTGCCAGTCCCAGAAGAGGATCTACAATCATCCGATAATATTGTCCCACTGTTTTAATTCTATATTCTGCTTGCAAATCTATCAGTTCTTTAGGTTGTACTCTACCTATGGTTCTCGTGTGTGGATCGCAAGTATTCATGTATAGTATTATCTGATTTGATTGGATAGCATGCCAATAAATGTTTTTCAATGTATCTCGGTACAAGTTTACAATAATTAACCAATATTAATACAAATACCAGTTGTACCTCCTCCACCATTAATTTTTTGGATCAAAATCAATTTGCCATCTCTGCTAACTGCTACTTTTTCACAGTATCATGTTTTCCACTGCATGGTCAATTAATCTCTTCAGCCATCAATGAGCTTGCATCAACCAACCATAAACATATGTGCACACATGCATGTGCGCTCCAATTCCACAATGAGGAAACAATATAGTTATCTTAAATCTTTCCATCAATGTACAGCAGTTAAAACCAGATCAACTGGAATCAGACATTTGTAAATTTTGCTTTCTTTACTACTACAGCGTCATATAGCACGGAAACAGACCCTTCAGCCAAACCGGCCTACGCCAATTAAGATGTTCCATGTACGCCTGTCCCACTTGCCTGCTTGGAGCTACCTATCAAATTGTCTTTTAAATGTTATAGTATCTGCCTCAACTCCCACCTCCGACAGCTCATTCCATACACCCACCACCCTCTGTGAGATAAAAGTACTCCCCTCAAGTTCCAATTAAAACTTTTCTCTCTTACCCAAAACATATGAGTGATAAAAGAATCCCCCTCAAGTTCCTATTAGCACTTTCCCCTCACCCAAAACCTATAGCTTCCAGTTTTTAATTCCCCGTCTCTGTGCATTCACCCAAACTATTCCACTCATGATCTTCTACATTTCTGAAAAATCACCCCTCACCCTCATGCGCTCCATAGTATAAAGCACTCACATGCCCAAACACTTACTTTTGCAATGTTCTTGTAAATACCTTTACAATCTTTTCTCTTAACAACATCTCTTCCAAGAGCAGGGTGATCAACACCGAACACGACACCACAAACACACTTTGACCAACATCTTGTGCAACTGCAATATAACATTCCAACTTCTATATTCAATGCCCTGGCTGATAAAGGCAAATATACCAAAAGCTTTCCAGAGCACACTATCTACCTGTGATACCTGAGATGTCTTACTCTCTGTCAAATAATGGGTAAAGACATTTCACGTGGTTAACCAATCATACGTTTTGCTGTACCTTGACTTCACTAAAAAAACGGGTAATTTTAACTGTGTCAGAGAAATAAGTCTATTTGCGAAAAACTATTCATGACAATAACCAGCTGTACAATCTTCCTTCCAATCTCTATTTTTCAGAAGTAATTGAAGATACAGAGAGCTAGATTTACAAGACAAATTATCGCTGCATCTTTCTTTCAACTGCAACTGACTTGCTTGGAATTGGCAGTTTTTTTTCTGCGTACTAAATTTGTGGTCAACAGTTATCTGTTATTTCTTAAGCTGCGGGAGCATTCAACATTGCAGTGGAAAATATAGGTGAATTCTCCAGCTAAACTATTTTGTAATAACATTTCTGTCATAGCAGTGTGAACATTTCTCATGGTCGATCTTGCTGGTGATCCACACTAGAAATGCTTGATATTCTCTTGCAATTAATGGAATGTATTTAAATAGTAAGATTTCACAGCGTTGGACTAATGCCAGCACAGATTTCATACTGTTTTATTTACTCACTGATATTAATAATAAATATTATTGCCATGTTTGCAAACTAGCAGATCAATTCAATATTGCAATAAAAGCTTGGGTAACCATGTCAAACGAACGACATGGAAGGCAGAATCCAAAGTACATGCTTAGTGCAGCTAATTTCAATTGAAAATTTAAACTCAACTGGCAGTGCAGTTATTCATTTTACACAAATAATATTTTAATATTACTGACAGATAAACAGACAGACAATATTCATTAGTTTGAACTCTATACATTAAGAAACTCAAAATAGTGGAAATAAGAAGGCCATAAAACACACATTATTCACCTTTACCAATATACAATGCACATGATCACAAAAGGTGGATAATTAACAGCTACCTACCACCTGGTCTTACTTTCCTGCTTGAGCAAAAACAACATTAATTTCATTCATTTGGTAACACCCCTTCTAGTGTAATTAGACCGTTTTCAAACGTCCTTGTTCATGTTAGATCAAGAGATTTTCAGTGACCACTCTCGGGAAAAATCTCCTATTAAAAATTTAACATTTTGTACTCGTGGTACATGACATTGAGGCACCTCTGCATTATTCAGTCCATGATGATTAATATAATGTATTACATTGTAATATGTAAAACAAAAGATTTATTTACTCCCGGCAAAGTACTTAATAAAATCATTCCTCCAATCAAGTCTTCATTCAGATTCCTTGGGACTACCTTAATGTTTGCTTGCAGAAAAGATGTCATGCGCACAACTAATAGCAATCACTTCTTACGAATCTATGGGGGACCTTCTAGATAGTTAGTGAACATTTTGCTGGCTTGTCGCCGTCTTTCTCTCATGTGCTCAGCACGCCCCTTTCGTTCCACCTAATATGCACACATATATGTGTGCCATTTTCTCTTTGGCTTCACTTTGCAACATAACCACAGCGCAGTGATTTTAGTGTTCAAAGCTGAGCGTCGGATGAATGCCCAATATTACTTAATTCTTATCGATCTGATTAATGTTCAATGTGGCTTATCAGAAGTGTATATCTGTCATGCACAAAGCATGAAAAGCGATTACCAATTTGCTAAAATTGCTCTGTGCTTTTGTCAATTAAAAACACTTATTTCTCTATCGTATGGAAGATTAATTTGTTTGTTGTATGGAAGATTAATTGCTGAATGTTAACAAAAAAGTGAAGAAATTTGGGCTAGGGTCTCTCATTTCAGCATCTGGGTATTTAGCTGAACAGAATATTTTAATTCCTGTGTATGCATTAACCACAGGGTTGGCATGTATAGTGTGCAGTCAAGCATTAAGGAACGCAGCAAGCAAGTGGTGCTGCAGATAAGACACAAAATGATGAAGTAACTTAGCATTGACATTCTTTAGTCATCGCTTGGTCAAAGCCATGACATTCCTTACCTAATAGCATACTAGGAGAATCTTCATCTAAAGGACTGCTGCAACTGCCAGCAGATGTTCACCACCATTTCCTCCAGAACAGTTAGAGAAGAGTTTTAAATGCTGGCCTTGCCAGTGATTACCATATCCTGCAAGAAATGAAAAAAAAAAAAATTGCATCAAGCAAATACCTCATGAAGCAATGAAAAAATGCTTACCAAGTGGCGGCACAGAGGAGCACTTCCGGGTTTGACCCTGACTACGAGTGTTTACGTGTACAGAGTTTGTACGTTCTCCCGGTGACCCGTGTGGATTTTCTCCGAGATTTTCGGTTTCCTCCCACACTCCAAAGCCATACTGGTTTGCTGGTTAAATGGCTTGGTGTAAATGTAAAATTGTTCCTAGTGTGTGCGCAGGGTAGTGTTAACGTGCGGCAATCGCGGATCAGTGCAGACTCGGTGGGCCAAAGGGCCTGTTTCCATGCTGTACCTCGGAACTAAAGTAAAAGTGGCTGGAAGTGTGCAAGACTGCAGTGTCACAGACCCTGGAGTGCTTAATTGGACATGCTGATGTTACGGTCAAATAGCACTGCATTTCATTATTCTCAAAGGAACAAGAATTAGGCCGCACCTGCCAAATATCTAGTGAAACACAAGATATTGTAAATTAGCACGCATTTCCCTATTTCTAACGAGCATACTTACCTGTAATGCTGAAACTAAGGCTCAGATTATAAAAGGGAATTAAGATACGATAATAGCTATAAGGTGAGAGAAGAAAAAGTTTAATGGAGATGTGCAGGACAATCTTTTTTACACTACAGAGTGTAAAGGCCTGGAATACATAATCAGGGGTGATGGTGGAGACAGATACAATAGTGGTGTTTAAGAGACTTTTAGATAGGCACATGGAACTGCAGGGAATATAGGGATACGGATCATGCACAGGCAGATGAGATTAGTTTAACTTGGCATCATGTTCAGCACAAATGTGGCCAAACAGCCCATTCCTGAGCTGGACTGTTCTACACTCCAACAATGAGCCGATCCAATAAACAATTTTCACAGCAACCTTGTCGTTTTCCACTTCTTGAAATCGTGAAGCAAGCTATTTCCCCCCTTGATCTATTCAAATACACCTATTCTTCAAAACAATCATTCAAGAGGGTGTTCATGGTAGTAAGGGGCAAGATGTAGCCACAGGATTTAGAGCAGGGGTTCTGCATATGGGCCAGGACCCCTTGTTCTGCATACGGGCCAGGACCCATGCTGTGAGCGGATGGAGGGCTACATCTATCGTCATCTATATTACTGAAACTCTTTGTTTGTGCTGGCAATGTCACTATGCTCTGCTTTTTCCTATCTTCTTCCAAACGCTACGCCCCAGCCTGCCCATTTTCACATATTCTACTCATGTTTCCTGCCGAAGCGATAAACATCTTCCCGTCGCATTCCGACTTATATTTCATGATTTAAAGTTTCAAAAAAAGGCAAAACCGCTTTCTCAGAGAGCGTCCAGTGATGATGTCACAATGCCTCACAATGTACCGTTGGGCTCTCAGAATGGGACATTGATCTGAATGGGCTCTCAAGCTGCCTGCCGACTGCCACAATGACCGTTGCCAACCGTAACAATGGGCTCTCAAGCAGGGTGCCTCTCACAGTGCACCAATCACAATGGGCTCCCAAGCTGTCCACGCCCGAGAGCTTCTCTATCACCTGCGTAGGTCCGGGGGCAGGGAACGGGATGAGGGGAGGTGTAGGAGGGAAACGAGGAGAAGCGGTGGGGTCTCTACCTCCCTCCCCCTCATCCCCTCCCTCCCCCCCCGTCCCCTCTCTCCCCCCCCCCCCTCTATTCCCCATCCCTCTACCCCCCTCCCTCTCCCTCTTCCCTGCAGGCCGGATGATCTCGGATTACGGGCCAGATCTGGCCCGCGGGTCATAGGTTGCCGACCCCTGATTTAGACCAACACCCAAGTTAAGCCAAAGTGATTTATTAACAGCCCAGTATAATGCATGTAACTGAAAAGGGATTGGAAGAAATTAGTTCTTCCAATACTCTGAAAAGGATGAATTTCTCATCCATGCTTAATTTGAGGTACCTGGTTATTACGTCAGTGCAGTTGACTATTAACGGTGCAAGTTGATAATGAATCCTCAATTGCTCCAAATTAAACAATTGCATATTAAACTCCCTTTTACCACCAGTGAACAGCAAATGTCAGATGTAAAGCAGATATCTTGCTTACCAGAAAATAATGCATATTCCTCAGCTTGCAAGAACTGGCAGCAGAAACCAATTTTAACTCTGTGTGTGCTGGGACCAGCAAGAAAGAAGCCGGATGACAACCTTGAAAGAGATAACAAATCAAAGTTAGCCATAATTAATATTGATCACTTAGGCCAGCCGGCATTTTTCGCTGTCCCAACATTCCAGGTTGCTTGCTTGATTTCTTGAAAAAACAAAGAAAAAAAAAAAAACACTAAAATCTAAAGGAGCTACACTATGATTATTTAATGCAAAGATATCTTTTGATTTTATTATATCTTATGTTTAGACTTCTTAGACGTGTGAGAAAACTATTTCTGCATGGCTGTTTCATGCAAGCCAAGCATCTTTTGCAGAGATGCCTACATCAAGTTACAAGAGCTATTAACGGCTTTGAGATTAAAATATATTGAAATTGTTTACTTCACCAAAACCCAGCTGCAAGTTAGCTTTGTGATGGAATAGTCTCCACTTATTTAATGTCCACAGAAACACGTGTGGCTCGTGTCATCCCAGGATATCATGGTTTGTCTCACTTGTATGCAGTCCAGTAGCTTAACTATTCACCCATCTCTCACTGTACAGCATGTCTGCAGCATATCGACAGGATTAACTGACATAACAGGATTAACTGACATTTCATTCACAGGACCTTCCAAACCATATGGAAGGACAAGGGAGCCAATGCCCTCCATGTCCACATTCATCTCCTTGTTATTGCCACTCTGACTTGGAACAACTTTTCAATTTGCTTTCTCACAGCTGCATAAAAGTTTATGTAGTAACTGTAGCTAGAAGAAAGCAAGTTTAGATGTCACTTTGTGAACTAACTGAGTTTAGTGTTTTTTTAAGATTTTAGATACAGAGCGGACCCGAGTCCGTGCCGACCAGTGATTCCCGCATATTAGCACAATCCCACACACACACTAGGGATAATTTACACTTATACCAAGTATACAACTAAAGCCAATTAACCTACTAGCCTGTAAATCTTTGGAGCGTGGGAGGAAACCGAAGATCCCGGAGAAAACCAATGCGGTTACAGGGAGAACACACAAACTCCATACACACAGCAACTGTCATCGGGATCATACTCGGCTCCCTGGCGCTGCAAGGAAGCAACTCTACCGCTGTGCCACCGTGCCGCCCCTTACTTGGTTTATTAGTTTATTATATGAGAGAATCTATAAATAATCACTGACAAAGTGTCAAGCAAAGTGTTGGACTTTCAGAAAGGAACCTTGCTGACAACACTGCATCAACCAATGATACAGTGGCAAGACAGAAACCTAAAAGTATCCTCAATAAGCAGGCAATTTACTCAGAAAGCAAGCCCATGATGTGTGAAGGACACTGAATCCATGACAAAAGTTTTTGCTTCACATAGAGCAAACTAATTTCCCCTGAAACCGATTGTGAGTGGTAGACGCATGTATAATGTGTAACAATGGGACTCGGTTTGGTTGGAACAGTTCAGTCACTAGATTGACTGATGGTGAAATTACTCAAATCAAAGCCGGGAAATGAGTTATCACTACAGCAGCCTTTCAATCAAAACAAACTGCACCATTGAGATAAGTAAAAACACCGTCCTTACCCATCTTAGGCTAGATTGATTCCGGTGACGCAACGTGGTTGACTCCTAAATCTTCCCGAAAAATCAAACAGAAGATCCACAACCTACTCAGAGAATCTAGGATTGGACATGAAGTTTAAGCTTTGCTTTTAACAACGCAAACAGACAACAACAATAAAGTTTCAGCAACGTTGCAAGAGCACTTTCAGAGCAGTCTGACGAAGAGTCCCGAGCTGAAAACATCACTTATCCTTGTGCTCCAGAGGTGCTGCCTAACCCGCGGAGTTACGCCGGCACCTTGTGTCTTTTTTTTGTAAACCAGCATCTGCAGCTCCTCGTGTCTCCACTTTCACCCGTAGATTTTAGCAGATCAAATATGTGTTTAGCCTCCTTCACTTTCAGCAGAAATTAGGTGGAGGTGATGTATGCGGCTTTGCCCGATATCCAAAAACATCATTATAAAGCACCTGTCAAATCATTTTCAGGAGAATAATTATCAAAAAGAAACAAAAACACATTTGGACAGGTGTTTATTTTATTGTTATTGTGTTGTTTGTTAACCAGTCCATGGACAGGTAAGGTTTAGCGGGAAATAGGCCAAACTGGGACAGCTGGGACTAGTGTAGATGGAGCATCTTGGTCGGCAAGAGCAAGTTGGGTCAAAGGGTATGTTTCCATGCTGTATGACTATGATTTTAATTAATTTACTGTGCTTTTAAGTATGATATCTGGAACATCACCAGACATTATTTACTTTGGTTTTAAGTACGACATCCAGAACATCACCCATGCTTCTCTGCTGCGAAAATAGCCATAAGTTCCATTATAACTCCGAAATTGATATTTCACTGAAAGCTCTACTCAGCCATCTGTCAAGCTTTGAGCATGAACACAGTACAGTCCATATTTTAGTCAAGGCTGATACCACTTATAGAGCCTAAAATTAAGTTAGCACACCTGTTGGACCTTCCTGTTTCTACCATTTTAACTCGCCTTCCATACAGACCTCTCTCTCTACTGGGCCGCTTCCATTTCCAGTGAGGCTACAAGCAAGCTGGAGGTACAGCACCTCATATTCTACTTGGGTAGCTTAGAACCCAACGGTACAAACATTCAATTCTCCAATTTTAGCACAGGGAGAACATACGAAACTCCGTACAGTCGGCACCCATAGTCAGGATCGAACAAGGGTCTCTGGCGCTGTAAGGCCGCAATTCCACCACTGTGCGGCCCTAATTTGCAGGTATGCACTTAACTTACCAAACTAACTAATTATCAGGAAACATAGAAATAAAAATTCACTTTGAAAAGATTAATCCACACAATGGAAAACGAAAACTGCCAATTCCTCCCATTGAGCACTGAAAGTCTTTGGACTTTGCACATTTGATATCTGTCAAATGTGATCTCCCTGCCTAATTCGGTTGAGCAGTCTTGTTTTTATTTCAGATTTATATAATCTGTCATATTTTGCTTTTAACAACCTTAAGCCTTGATTGTAATCTCAGGAATAACCCAGTGAATTGCCCTATTGTGTCAGTGATGACCACCCACACTAAAAATGAGCAGAAATAAAATTGCACTGTCCTCTCCTCATTTTCTAAGCTGGAGTCCATCTCGCATACCTGACCAACCATTCTTCATGAGGAAAACAGTCTCACACACATACACACACTCTAGCTTGCAGCCTAATGATGAGTAGCCGGTCAAAGGCTATTCTACCGTGCCGGTCTCAGTGCGAAATCCATCATCAAGTTCGCCGACGACACTACTGTTGTGGGACGTATCACTGATAGGGATGAGTCAGAGTATAGAAGAGAGATTGAGCAACTGTCCATATGGTGCCAGCACAATAACCTGGCCCTCAACACCAGCAAAACCAAGGAACTGATTGTTGACTTTGGAAGTAGTCCTGTTTATATCAATGGTTCGATGGTTGAAAGGGTCAAGAGCTTCAAATTCCTAGGCGTGCACATCTCTGAAGATCTTTCCTGGTCCGAGAACACCGATGCAATTATTAAGAAAGCTCATCAGCGCCTCTACTTCCTGAGATTACGGAGAGTCGGTTTGTCAAGGAGGATTCTCTCTAACTTCTACAGGTGCACAGTAGAGAGCATGCTGACCGGTTGCATCGTGGCTTGGTTCGGCAACTTGAGCGCCCTGGAGAGGAAAAGCCTACAAAAAGTAGTAAACACTGCCCAATCCATCATCGACTCTGACCTCGCTTCCATCGAGGGGATCTATCTCAGTCGCTGCCTCAAAAAGGCTGGCATCATCATCAAGGACCCACACCATCCTGGCCACACACACATCCTCTTGCTACCTTCAGGTAGAAGGTACAGGAGGTTGAAGACTGCAATGACCAGGTTCAGGAATAGCTACTTCCCCACAGCCATCAGGCTATTAAACTTGTCTTGGACAAAACTCTGAACATTAATACCCCTTTATCTGTTATTTGCACTTGATCAATTTATCTATTCATGTGTGTATTTACGTATATAATGGTATATGGACACACGGATCTGTTTTGTAGTCAATGCCTACTATGTTTTGTTGTGCTAAGCAAAGGAAGAATTTCATTGTCCTGTCAGGGACACATGACAATAAACTTTGACTTGACTTTGACTAGGAACCACAGCAAATTATTCTGAAATTTGTTAGAGCAGACAACAGTTCAACGAGTTCATGTTGCTGGAAAGGTGCAGCAAGCGGCAGAATTAACTATAACATACTTCGTCCTCGTCTTTACTTCGAAAAATCTAAGTCGACAGCACGCCACCATAGAAGTTGATCGCAAACCCCTGCATAGATGGTAAGCCCCAACGTACATACCACCAGGTGAGACTGTGCATTAATAAATCTGACAAAGATACCACTGAATACCTTTACAGGTCAGTTTTAAAGATTAACTCGGACGCAACACGCTCAGGCTGAATACTGATTGTTTATTGTAAATCGCATTACAGAAAATCCAAATGCTTCAGATTTAAATTCTTCACAATTACGCGAGTCATTTCTGCTGAACACAAAATGAAACCCAGAGAGAAAAATTAAAACCAAAAAGATTTTTTAAAATAACGCTCACAATTTGGTGAGTAGATGAGTCAGCAGCTAATTAACACCGATATTTTAAGAGTTAGTGTTGCACTAACATTTGTCCACGCTAAAACCAACAAGCAAAAGATATGACCCGAGTTTCTGCACGTACCAAGGGGACCCGCGGCTCTCGTCACGATGCAAAGCAAACCTGCGAAAGAAGGGACAGTGCAGATTGATTAAAAACAAGCCTTGAACTCTCCGCCACACAGGTGCATACCACTCATAATATGTTACTAAGAAGAGGACTCTATAATAGACAATAGGTGCAGGAGTAGGCCATTCGGCCCTTCGAGCCAGCACCGCCATTTAATGTGATCATGGCTGATCATCCCCAATCAGTACCCCGTTCCTGCCTTCTCCCCATATCCCCCGACTTTAAGAGCCCTATCTAGCTCTCTTGAATGTATCCAGTGAAACGGCCTCTGAGGCAGAGAATTCCTCAGACTCACAACTCTCTGTGACGAAAGTATTTCCTCGTCTTCGTTCTAAATCGCTTACCCCTTACTCTTAAACTGCGGCCCCTGGTTCTGGACTCCCCCAACATCGTGATCATGTTTCCTGCCTCCAGCGTGTCCAAACCCTTAATAATCTTATACGTTTCAATAAAATCCCCTCTCATCCCTCTAAACTCCAGAGCATACAAGCGCAGCCTCTCCATTCTCTCACCATATGACAGTACCGCCATCCCGGGAATTAACCTTGTAAATCTATGCTGCACTCCCTCAATTGCAAGAATGTCCTTCCTCAAATTAGGGGACCAAAACTGCACACAATACTGCTGGTGTGGTTTCACTAGGGCCCTATGCACTGCAGTAGGACCACATTGCTCCTATACTCAACTCCTCTTGTTATAAAGGCCAACATGCCATTCGGTTTCTCACTGCCTGGTGTACCTGCATGCTTACTTTCATTGACTGATGAACAAGGACCCCCAAATCCCGTGTACTTCCCCTTTTCCCAATTTGACACCATTTAGATAATCTGCCTTCCTGTTTTTGCAACCGAAGTGGATAACCTCACATTTATCCATATGAAACTGCATCTGCCCACTCACCCAACCTGTCCAAGTCAACCGAGATTCTCATAGCATCCTCCTCACAGTTCGCACTGCCACCCAGCTTTGTGTTATCTGCAAATTTGCTAATGTTACTTGTAATTCCTTCATCTAAATCATAATACATATTGTAAATGGCTACAGTCCCAGCACCGAGCCTTGCAGTACCCCACTAGTTACTTGCCTGTCATTCTGAAAGGGACCTGTTATCCCCTACTCTTTGTTTCCTGTCTGCCAACCAATTTTCTATCCCTGTCAGCACTATACCCCCATTACCATGTGCCCTAATTTTTCCACTAATCCCCTATGTGGGACCTTATCAAATGCTTATCAATAATCCTGATCTCGACCTGCCAACAAGTCTAGTCTGAACCTTGTGGTACCCAAGCAGCGACTGCAAGTGGGACACAACCACATCTTGATTTACGTTAGTGACATTCGATCAGTTGCACCGTACACATGGCCAGGAAGCAGTCCGAATACCTGCTATCCAAGACTCAAAACCTGCGTAGCATATCAACGACCACCCCTCCCAGTGTCTGGAAAAGGGACCTCTTGCTGTTAATAGAGCAACACGCCTCACTATTTGGATCTTTGACTTCACGGTTCAGTAAATAGCAAAAAAAAGGTAATTGACAACAAATATACTTTTTTTTTTACAAAACTTAACCGAGGCTGGTTGGTGCATTGTCATATGTCTGTACAACGAAAGATAATATTGAATCTCCCAATTCAAGGTTATTAAAAACTGGATACAAGTACATCAGCTACCCAAAAAAAAAAAAAAAATGCAGCCACTCTAGCAGGATTCATTTATCTAGCAAATAAAGCTGACTTCACAACAAAGGTAGAGGCTCGATCGGTGTAGATTTAGCAGATTTTTGGAGGTACCAGAGGCACTTCAATTTTTTTGCACTACTGAAGTGACACTACTTCTACGCAATCAAATTTGGAGTAACTCTAACATCATCAACTGATTTGTGGAATTAAAGTCCACTTAATCAGCAGAGAGGGTACCCGAAACCTCACAGTACTGTATGGAAAAAAGTGAACACTTATTCTGTTACCTGGTACAAGTGGCCTCTGGGATACATTTCTTGTCCAAGCTTACAGACTCTTAGCCAAACAATTAGCCCCCAAATACAAAGAATGGAAGTACTAACAATATGCTGAATGGATTGAACAGCAGCAACGTCTGTCAGATACACCTTCCAGGGCTTATTCTTTGATGCCATCACCATCTTTGTACTAGGTAACAAACTGGGACGACATTTTACAGTGTGTATCCCATATGTAGCTCAATGAATGCGAATTGACTATTGATTTCCTGATCAGTTTCTCATACAAGTCTAAAAGTATATGTCCATACAAAATGTGACTACAGCATGCATCCAACTGCCTCTCTATAATGAATAAAACTTAATAGGAAACGCTAGATTGAAATGGTGGTACAAAGGTGTCACCTTTCTCAGAAGGGTATTTACATTATGACTAGATAGAATCGACCACCACAAAAAAAAATCACAAAAATTACAAATCCCATTTCAACTTTCCAGAAAACTGTGTTTGTGTCTTGATCTTTATTAACTCTAGTCCTAATGATTGTGATGCACACAATTTGTTGAAATTTAGTAAGATTCTTTTGCTTCATTGAGGTGCAGTTATCTGTCCTTGTGTTTCACTGCAAGAAACTGCCTGGGAAAACAGTTGGCATATACTTCATTACCTTACCCAACCCGCACCAAAGGTTTCCTTTGCTTCTCTCTTAAATATTCTCACGACTGACCAACTAGTTTATTGCAGCATGGAAATGGAGAGATATGGGAAGGGTCAGATTCCATGCTGCGAATTAACCTCACCCCGAGGAAAATCAGGCATGATAACTGAGCTTGGAACATCTCTGCTAGTGATGGAAGACAAATAATTAAATACACCCAATCATATTCCCGTATCATTGGAATGAGAGTTTCAGTTGCGATAAAGATATAATATATTAATTGGTTTTCTTGTGCAATCCATCACTGGAGTCACAAACGGTTCCGCAAATTGCACTGATCTAGATTAGTGACACAGAGCACTGTTTAATTAAAGCTCAATGGGCTTTGCCGAAGACGAGCATAATGCTCTGCTCCTATTCTCAGACCCTAGCTTCTGTTTGGCCTCCCCGCTCCTTCTTGTCTTGTGCACTCTCCAACTTTTACTCGGTTTATATCAGGGTAGATCCTTTCCTCCTGTCAATCCCTTCTCTCCCACAGTTCAGTTCTAAAACAGACCTCACCCCATCAGTCTACCACTACCAGAATTTTGTCACATACTCTTACATGTTCTAACCTAATAGCATCCTACACGATGAGGCAATGTGCTTATATTTTTCTTGTCAAGATAAAAAAATTAAAACTTGGACTGGGGACGGGACAAAAAAAAAAAAAAAAAAACACTGGCTGTATGGATCACTAGCCTTCCAGAATGTATTTGGCATCAAATATCTGTTAATGCATGTAGTGCTTACCAGTGTCAAGTGTAACGAAACAGATCTGCACTTTTAAATGCAGAATCACAGGCCAACAGTCGGAAGACAATAATATGGTAATCCATATTACAGCAAATTAAGGCCCAGCAACATTTCTGTGGGCATATGGGAACTCAAGGCTCTGTCCTTCGTAGGAAAAGAAAGTGAGGATTCCACACCAGGCCAGCCAAAACCATAACCGTGCAGACTTGTCAACAGTCCATGCACAATGATGGCAGCCTTTGCATGGGTCATAATATGCAAACCGTGGCACACAGCATGGTGTCCAACAGATGCTTTGTAATTCATGTTCATAGAGTACCATAGGAGGCTGGCGTTCCAGAGCTTTATAAAACATAGGAGCAGAATTGGGCCATTCAGCTTATCACGTCTACGCCACCATTCAATCATGGCGAACCCCTTTCCCTCTCACTTTTTTTCTTGCTGTAACCTTTGGCACAAACTAATCAAGAACCTATCAATCTCCACTTTAAAAGTCATTAAAAGACCTGGCCTCCACAGCCATCATTGGCAATGAATTCCAAGATTCACCACCGACAGGCTAAGAAATCCCACCCAATCTTTCTAAAGGTACGTCCTTTTAGTTTAAGGCTGTGCTCGCTGGTCCAAGAATCTTTCACTAACGGAAACATCCTTACTGCATCCACTCTATCCAGGCCTTTCATTATTCGGTAGTTTTCGATGCCATCCCCTCTCATCCGCTGAACTCTAGCAAGTACAGGCTCAGAGCCACCAAACGCTCATCATACATAAATGCATTCATCCCCAGCATCATTCTCGTAAACCTCCTCTGGACCCATCCCAAAACCAGCCAATGACAATAAAAACACATTACCAATGTTAAACAATCCTCACCTTAAGTTAGTATGTGGGGTACTGAGCACGAGGATACTGGGCGGCGGCAGCAGCAGAGTACTGCGCGGCAGAGTACTGAGCAGCTGAGTACTGGGCAGCAGAGTATTGGGCAGCAGAATACTGCGCGGCAGTATACTGAGCTGCTGAGTACGGAGCTGCAGAGTACTGAGCGGGAGCGTACGCATCCCTCGCGTCAGTATTGGTATGGTCATACGCAGATGGAGAAAGCCCACCGCGATCGAACCCATATCCACTGCCCACAGCAGACATGGGCGCTTGCCGTCGTATAGGGCTCCTGTCGCGACCGTAATATGCAGGGGGAGTCGACAATGGCCGCCGCTCGTATAGGTTTACCGCACCGGGGATACGATCTCGCATGGAAGAGCCAACTGCCGCATATTGTGCTGTTTGTCCATAAGGATCTCCGACTGCTCCATATGATCCTGCCCGATACTTTTCGTAGTAGTCAGCAGCCCCGTATCGCTCATCGTATAGAGGGCGGTCTCCATACCCAGCTATGGGGCGCGCGGTCATCGAAAAAGGATCTAGGTAATCGCGTGAGAAGTTGCCATCAAAACTGCTTTCGAGACCACCTTGATCTTTGGGACACTCTTTAGACCAGTGGCCTTCTTTACCACACCGGAAACAGCCGTTTTTTTCACCCATCCCAGGTTGCATCCGCAGCCGACTCTTGGACAGTTCAACTTGCAGCCGTTTGCCTTTAAAAGGAGATGCAATACAATATCAGTATGAAGAACAATAACCAGATGCACTGGCTGACACATCAGCATCAATAAGGATCTTTGCTTCGCTTGTCAAACAATATAAAGACATCACATTAACTAACACAGCACATATTCACTGTATATCTGAACCAGGCCTGGAAGTGCAAAGCTCATTTCTTGAGCAGTGATGACTTTGCTTTTTTTTAAGCCACAGCTGTTACACAAGATTACTGGCTTGATAGCTCCGAGCGATGGAATGCAAAAATCATAATTAATGTGTGAAAAACATACACTTGCTCATTGGGAAATAAAACGTTGGAATATTTGATCCAAATACAATTCAGTTGTCAATGAACAATGGGTGCCGAGTTAACTTTTTGCAAAACAGTCATGCACAAATAAAAAGTAACCCAATGCTTGTCACAAAAGAAACAGAATATGAAATCAGTTTCAGTAATGCAATTATAGAGTGTTAGTTGGATTTAATGTAGCTCACTGTTTTTTTGTTAACCACAATAAAGTTTATTACCAAGTAAGGAAACGTTCTGCCCTAGCTTCATTGTTCTTTAAATAATTATTGTGGATTAGAAGGTAACCCAATAGAATATTGTTGGCAGTTTTAATCAATTTCACAGCATTTTGGCTATTTAATATGAATTAGAGGTAGCTGTGGCACAGTTCGTGGAGCTGCCGCCTCCTAATGCTACAAAAGCAGGTTGAATCCCAACTTCAGATGCTGTTGGTGGGGGAAGATGCATTCTCCTTGTGTCTGCCTGGGTTTTCTCGGATTTCTCAGGCTTCCACCCACATCCCCAAGAATGGTTGGTAGGTAGATTGGCTACAGTAAATTACCCATAGAGAGTAGGTGAGCAATAGTAAAAATAGTCATT
Source organism: Okamejei kenojei (assembly GCA_035221665.1). Classification (NCBI taxonomy): domain Eukaryota; kingdom Metazoa; phylum Chordata; class Chondrichthyes; order Rajiformes; family Rajidae; genus Okamejei; species Okamejei kenojei. The sequence continues at coordinate 22,432,554 of CM069160.1, read as the reverse complement.
AATCTAGGATTACTGTAACTGGGTGGTTGATGGTTGCCATGGACTCAGTGGGTCAAAGGTCCCATTTCTGAGCTACATGACTTCATAAACTCAACGTTGAACAAATAGCGGTAGCCTGTGTGTCATGAACTAAATAAAACCTTCCAGGAGAACCACTGGTAATATTGGCAATAGAACTAAGGAAGAGTTAGGTTGCTCATAGTTCTAACACTAATCATATTGCTCAACCCACATAGGCAACCCAAATTAATGGTACAAAACCCATGTACTCAATAGTATTCCCCACAAAAACAAGTGATTCGGCAAGGAAGATGAATACAGCAAACAATATGACAGAGCACAGATGGTGAATGTTTTAAGGTGGTTGTAGAGAGATGCAAGCCGCTATATGAACTGTTCTAGCAATATCCGGGTGGCACATCTGATCCTATTCCAGTCGTCCATCAAACATAGAAACTAGATTTTTTTTTTAAATATAGCATATCGATTTAGATACGAAAGCATCAGCAAACAGAATTCTGGCCTCTATTGTTCCAAATAGGATCTACACCCAAATATAATTTGAACACTGAGCATGCATGGTGGATGAAATTGGAAGGGTTACATTAGGAGAGAATATACCAGGCCATTTCCCTCACCCAACATCAACGTCTAGCTTCAGAATGTTCTCTGTTCCACTGCCAATCCACTAAGTTTACCTACTACATGGCCACCTCATAATGTACATCAGAGGGTTTATCCGCTGAAAAACCCCCCAGATATCCCCAGACCAATTAATTCCCTGCTATCAACAACCTTTATTTTCCTCATCTCAAAAATACATCAAAGTAATCTCAGAAGATCAAGAGATCAGTCCAAAGGTCCACTATCATCCACATTCAGTCATGAATTGAGGACAATGAAACAGTTAACAGGGAGGTGACTCCAGGCTTATCCGTCACCCGATATAGACAAAATGCTGGAGTAACTCAGCAGGACAGGCAGCAACTGTCTGAAGGAATGGGTGATGTTTCGGGTCGAGACCCTTCTTCAGACTGATGTCAGGGGAGTGGCCGGGACAGAGATAGAATGTAATCGGCGACATTAAGACTGGTTGGAGAACTGGAAAGCGGGAGGGGATGGAGAGCAAGGACTGTTTGAAGTTAGAGAAGTCAATGTTCATACCGCTGGGGTGTAAGCTACTCATGCGAAATATGAGGTGCTGCTCCGCCAATTTGCGCTGGGCCTCACTCAAGACAATGAAGGAGGCCCAGTACAGAAAGGTCAGATTGGGATATCGAGGATCCCATAGCTTGGCTCTTGCTTTCCCCCCCCCCCCCCCAATTCGCAACAAGGGCAGAGTCCCCCTTGTCCTCACCTTCCACCCCATCAGCCGTCGCGTACAGCCTATAATCCTCCAACACTTTCAACAACTCCAACGGAATCCAACTACTGGCCACATCTCCCCATCTTCACCCCTTTCTGTTTTCAGCAGAGACTGTACACTCTGCAACTCTCTCAACTCGTCCCTTCCCACCCCAACCACCCCCTCCCCAGGTACTTTGCCCTGCAACCGCAGGAGATGCAACACGTGGCCCTTTACCTCCCGCGTTGACCCCATCCAAGGACCCAGACAGTCCTTTTCATGTGAGGCAGAGGTTCACTTGCACCTCCTCCAACCTCATCTACTGTATCCACTGTTCCTGGCGTCAACGTCTGTACATCGGCAAGACCAAATGCAGACTCGGCAATCATTTCGCTGAACACCTCCGCTCAATCAGCCTTAACCTACCTGATCTGGTTGCTTAGCACTTTAACTTCCCCTCCCATTCCCAATCTGACCTGGGCCTCTTCCATCGTCAGAGTGAGGCGCAGCGCAAATTGGAGGAACAGCACCTCATATTTTGTTTGGGTAGCATCTGCAGATGAGGAAACATTTTTTCACACAGAGAGTGGTGAGTCTGTGAAATTCTCTGCCTCAGAGGGTGGTGGAGGCCGGTTCTCTGGATACTTTAAAGAGAGAGCTTGATAGGGCTCTTAAAGATAGCGGAGTCAGGGGATATGGGGAGAAGGCAGGAACGGGGTACTGATTGTGGATGATCAGCCATGGTCACAATGAATGGCGATGCTGGCTCGAAGGGCCGAAGAGCCTACTCCTGCACCTATTCCTAACCTAGCCAGATGTACGGCTCTGACCCCGTGTTAAAGGCAAAATTAAAAAAAGTCAGAAAGGAACTGCATATGCCGGTTTACACTGAAGATCGACACAACATGCGGGAATAACTCAGCGGGACAGGCAGCATCTCTGGAGAGAAGGAATGGGTGAAATTTCGGGTTGAGGATGATGCACCTAGGCTTCCTTCTGTAAATCTTGGCCAGATTAGTCAATCTTCATACAAATCTTCATCAAATTCTTGCTACTGAGGGTGTGCAGCGTAGGTTCACAAGGTTAACTCCTGGGATGGTGGAAATGTCATATGCTGCGAGAATGGAGCTGCTGGGCTTGTATACTCTGGAATTTAGAAGGATGAGAGGAGATATTGAACATAAGATTAACGGTTTGGACACACTTGAGGCAGGAAACATGTTCCCGATGTTGGGGGAGTCCAGAACCAGGGGCCACAGTTTCAGAATAAGGGGCAAGGCATTTAGAACATAGACGAGGAAACATTTTTTCACACAGAGTGGCGCGTCTGTGGAATTTTTTGCCTCAGAGGGCGGTGGAGGCCGGTTCTCTGGATACTTTAAAGAGAGAGCTTGATAGGGCTCTTAAAGATAACAGAGTCAGGGGATATGGGGAGAAGGTAGGAACAGGGTACTGACTGTGGATGATCAGCCATGGTCACAATGAATGGCGGTGCTGGCTCGAAGGGCCGGAGAGCCTACTCCTGCACCTATTGTCTATTATACCACTACTGCTTTTCAAGTTTACTGTGTGGAAATTTGCTCCCCACTTCCTACAATACTCTTCAAATTGCTTGCAGGGTATATTGGGATATCCTGAAGTCATGAGAAACATCTGAATGACAGTCCTTCTAAAATCAATAGCTCTATTTATGAATCAGGACCATATCAAGACCATCCTCAGGCAATGATCCCCAGGGTCTTTGGGGCAAAGGCTTCCAAATGCATGAACAATTCCTTATTGTGCCAAGGAACCCCAAAATTATTACCATCCAAAGAATCAGAAATATCATCAACTTGAGCATAGGGTTGAGCTCGGGTTAAGAAAGATTTGGATAGTACTTCCACTTGATCTTGAAGAGCTGTTAATAGGGTGAAAACAATGCACAAATGCAAGATTTTGTAACTCTAATCACAAAAGAAAAATTCAAACACAAATAATGACTTGGAGATAGCGCTGACACAATAATATTGGCAAACTACACACAGCTTACAAACAACAGAAAGTTATAATACTGGGGCAATAAAAGACCCTTATATTAGAATAAAAACAAAGACACAAACATAACATGAAGCATCAATTGAGATCAAGGACAATGCTCTAGTTCAAGAGGCAGTGAAACACAAGGATTTATAAATATAACAGATGTAATTGTTTCACAAAGGTTTTATTTTAAAATGCATGGTAATTGTTCTACTTTCAATTTTAGCCTCAACACGGACATTGCAGATGAATTACAATTCGGCCCATGTGAGATACTGTTATCAGACTAAACAACATTCACCAAATTAAGAGTCTCACTAAAGGAGGTAATGGTGACCCAGATTTGAGAAAATGAAAACCTTTGATTTCCAAGGGGATATACAATTACTGAATCAGAGATAAATGGATATTGGTGTGTGCATGTCCACAGATCTTTAAAAAGTTGTAGGGCAGGGTAAATAACGGTGGTTAAAAGGGCACACCAGATGCTTTCCTCTATTTAGCCATGCTATGACATGCAGTGGCAGGAAGCTTTGGGGTTGGAAATATGTGCACCATTATTATAGCACAGCTGGGCACAACATGATGAGATACAATTGTTTCAAGACTGTACAATGCAAATTTAAAAGAATGGAAAATCTTGAAAACGGCAGATACTGGAATTTTAAATGTAAACAGTGGTAGAAACAGTCAGTTTGCCAGACAGCAACTGTGGAACAAAACAGATTTTTTCTTTTCTGAGACACTTTATCAGAGTTTCTGACATTGGCTTTCCAAAATGAAAGTTTGTCTCTTTCCACAAATGACCTACTAAGATTTACTAAGACTTTGCTTGCGCTGGATATTTTAGCTAAAAGAATGGTAAAGAGTCTGAAGAAAGGTCTCAACCCGAAACTTCTCTCTGGAGAGGCTGCCTGCCATGCTGATTTACTCCAGCATTTTGTGTCTATCGATGAATGGTATGAAGGATGTGTTTTTTTTATTGTTAGGACGGAGCAGAGTGGGCAGATATCGACTTTGAATACATAAAGTTATGTGGAATGCGGATAAAGGAAATAAGTAGAAACCATTACTCAAAATCCATTTTGGGACACAGATTTAAAATCAGAAGAAATTGACATGAGAAAAAAATATCTTCACCCAGATGTTAGTATGAGCTGGAGCTCATTGTCCACACAAAAAACAGGGCACATTTAATTAGTAGGTAGATAAAAATGCTGGAGAAACTCAGCGAGTGCAGCAGCATCTATGGAGCAAAGGAAATTGGCAACGTTTCAGGCTGAAGAAAGGTTTCGGCCCGAAACGTTGCCAATTTCCTTCGCTCCATAGATGCTGCTGCACCCACTGAGTTTCTCCAGCATTTTTGTCTACCTTCAATTTTCCAGCATCTGCAGTTCCTTCTTAAACATTTAATTAGTACATGGGTGTGCATTTTGTACACACGTGCATAGTTGAAGCTGTTGGAAGACGGGAAAAAGTTGCGGAGCAATTTTGTTTCCTGGTGCTGCCTAACACGCAGAGTTCTTCCGACAGTTTATTTTTTGATGGACCCAGGCAAAATTACCGCAGGAATCCAGGGGACTCTTCTCATCCCTTTCTGCTTGGTGAGGCCCACAGGAGCCGTTGGAAGAGAAGGAGGGGGAGGAGCGACACCCGACCGGTAAGGTTTAAAATCCAGCGCGGGGCTTGTTTTTTCAGAGGCCCACAGGAGCCGTTGGAAGAGAAGGAGGGGGAGGAGCGACACCCGACCGGTAAGGTTTAAAATCCAGCGCGGGGCTTGTTTTTTCAGAAGCCCACAGGAGCCGTTGGAAGAGAAGGAGGGGGAGGAGCGACACCCGACCGTTAAAAATCAACCGAAATCCATAACATTCCATTTGGAGAAGTGGGTTTTTTTTAGGAAGCCTCTGATTGGTGGGAAGTGGACTAGGGTAAGCAGCTGATTGGTGGGAAGTGGACTAGGGTAAGCAGCCGATTGGCAGTCAGATTCCAGCAGTTTGTTGTGTACTTTGTATTGTGTTGATATTGTATCCTGTGTAAGGGGGGAGTATGAAGGCCAGGGCAGTGTACTGTTCTGGATGTCAGATGTGGGAGGTCAGGGAATCTGATAGCCCTCCAGACGTCCACATCTGCGCCAGGTGTGTCGAGATGGGGCTCCTAAAGGACTGTGTTAGGAACCTGGAGCAGCAGCTCGATGACCTCCATCTGGTCAGGGAGAGTGAGGAGGTAATAGAGAGGAGCTACAGGGAGGTAGTCACTCCCAAACCACAGGAGGCAGACAAGTGGGTCACGGTTAGGAAGGGCAAGGGGCAGAGGCAGGGGCTAGAGAGTACCCGTGACCGTACACCTGGAAAATAGGTACTCGGGTTTGAGTACGATTGGAGGGGACAGCCTAGCTGGGGGCAGCAACAGCGGCCGGGCCTCCGGCACAGAGACCGGCCCTGATGCTCAAAAGGGTTGCAAAAAGAGGAGGGCAATTGTAATAGGGGACTCTATAGTTAGGGGGTCGGATAGGCGATTCTGTGGACGCAGTCGGTAGACCCGGATGATAGTTTGCCTCCCTGGTGCCAGGGTCTCGCATGTGTCAGAACGTGTCCAAAAGATTCTGATAAGGGAGGGAGAGGAGCCTGATGTTGTGGTACACATAGGTACCAATGACATAGGCAGAAAAAGTGACGAGGTCCTGAAGGGAGAATTTAGGGAGTCGGGGGGAAAGTTAAGGAGAAGGACCAAAAGGGTAACGATTTCAGGATTACTGCCTGTGCCACGTGACAGTGATAGTAGGAATGAAATGAGGTGGAGGATAATTGCGTGGCTGAGGGACTGGTGCAATGGGCAGGGATTCAAGTTTCTTGATCACTGGGACCTCTTTTGGGGAAGGCATGATCTGTACACAAAGGACGGGTTGCACTTGAACCCGAGGGGGACCAATATCCTGGCAGGGAGATTTGCAAATGCTACTGGGGAGACTTTAAACTAGAAAGGCTGGGGGGAGGGACTCGGGTAGAGGGGGCTAGGGGTCAGGGTGTGGGGCAAGAGGCAGAGAAGGGAAGCACTCGGAATCCAAAATGTAGGCGAGAAAGATGAAAAAGATAATAGACAGAGAATAAGGGATGGTGGGTTTCTAAAATGTGTATATTTTAATGCTAGGAGCATTGTAAGTAAGGTGGATGAACTTGGAGCCTGGATTGACACCTGGAAATATGATGTTGTGGCAATCAGTGAAACATGGTTGCAGGAGGGCTGTGATTGGAAACTAAATATTCCAGGATTTCGTTGCTTCGGGTGTGATAGAATTGGAGGGACCAGAGGGGGAGGTGTTGCATTGCTTGTCAGAGAAGATATTACAGCAGTGCTTTGGCAGGATAGATTAGAGCGCTCGTCTAGGGAGGCTATTTGCGTGGAACTGAGAAGTGGGAATAGTGTAGCAACACTTTTAGGGGTGTATTATAGACCGCCAAATGGGGAGCGAGAATTGGAAGAGCAAATGTGTAAGGAGATAGCAGATATTAGTAGTAAGCACAAGGTAGTGATTGTGGGAGATTTCAATTCTCCAAAAATAGACTGGGAAACACATTCTGTAAATGGGCTGGATGGTTTGGAGTTTGTAAAATGTGTGCAGGATAGTTTATTGCAGCAGTACATAGAGGTATCGACCAGAGAAGGGGCAGTGCTGGACCTCCTGTTAGGAAATGAGGCAGGTCAGGTGACGGAGATATGCGGAGGTATGCGTTGGTGAGCACTTCGGCACCAGTGATCACAATACCATTAGTTTCAATATAATTATGGAGAGAGTCAGAACTGGACCTAGGGTGGAGATTTTTGATTGGAGAAAGGCTAACTTTGAGGGAATGCATAAGGATTTTAAAGGAGTGAATTGGGACACATTGTTTCATGGGAAGGATGTAGAAGAGAAATGGAGGACATTTAAAGGGGAAATTGTAAGAGTACAGAATCTTTATGTCCCTGTTAGGTTGAAAGGAAATAGTAAAAATTGGAAAGAGCCATGGTTTTCAAGGGAAATTGGACACTTGTTTCGAAAAAAGAGAGATATCTACAATAATTATAGGAGGCATGGAGTAAATGAGGTGCTAGACGAGTACAAAGAATGTAAAAAGAATCTTAAGAAAGAAATTAGGAAGGCTAAAAGAAGATATGAGGTTGCTTTGGCAAGAAAGGTGAAAGTAAACCCAAAGGGTTTCTACAGCTATACTAATAGCAAAAGGATAACGAGGGATAAAATTGGACCATTAGAGAACCATGGTATCTAAAGAGCCAAAAGAGATGGGGGAGATATTGAACAATTTATTTTCTTCGGTATTCACCAAGGAGAAGGATATTGAACTCTGTGAGTTAAGGGCAAAAAGTAGAGTAGCTATGGAAACTATGAAATTCAAAGAGGAGGAAGTGCTGACACTTTTGAAAAATATAAAAGTGGATAAGTCTCCAGGTCCTGACAGGATATTCCCTAGGACATTGAGGGAAGTTAGTGTAGAAATAGCAGGAGCTATGACAGAAATATTTCAAATGTCATTAGAAACGGGAATAGTGCCGGAGGATTGGCGTACCGCGCATGTTGTTCCATTGTTTAAAAAGGGTTCAAAGAATAAACCTAGCAATTATAGACCTATTAGTTTGACGTCAGTGGTGGGCAAATTAATGGAAAGGATACTTAGAGATAATATATATAAGCATCTGGATAAACAGGGTCTGATCAGGAACAGTCAACATGGATTTGTGCCTGGAAGGTCATGTTTGACAAACCTTCTTGAATTTTTTGAAGCGGATTTCAGTAAGGCCTTTGACAAGGTTCCCCATGGAAGGTTGGTTAAGAAGGTTCAATCTTTGGGTGTTAATGGCGGAGTAGCAAGATGGATTCAACTGTGGCTGAATGGGAGATGTCAGAGAGTAATGGTGGATGGCTGTTTGTCAGGTTGGAAGCCGGTGACCAGTGGGGTGCCTCAGGGATCTGTGTTGGGTCCACTGTTGTTTGTCATGTACATCAATGATCTGGATGATGGGGTGGAAAATTGGATAAGTAAGTATGCAGATGATACTAAGATAGGTGGTGTTGTGGATAATGAAGTAGACTTTCAAAGTCTACAGAGAGATTTGGGCCATTTGGAAAAGTGGGCTGAAAGATGGCAGATGGAGTTTAATGTTGTTAAGTGTGAAGTGCTACATCTTGGCAGGACAAATCAAAATAGGAAGAACATGGTAAATGGTAGGGAATTGAGGAATGCTGTGGAACAGAGGGATCTAGGAATAACTGTGCATAGTTCCCTGAAGGTGGAATCGCATGTAGATAGGGTGGTAAAGAAAGCCTTTGGTGTGCTGGCCTTTATAAATCAGAGCATTGAATATAGGAGTAGGGAAGTAATGTTAAAATTGTACAAGGCATTGGTAGACCAATTCTGGAGTATGGTGTACAATTTTGGTCGCCTAGTTATAGGAAGGATGTCAACAAAATAGAGAGAGTACAGAGGAGATTTACTAGAATGTTGCCAGAGTTCCAGCAACTATGTTACAGAGAAAGGTTGAACAAGTTAGGTCTTTATTCTTTGGAGCGCAGAAGGTTAAGGGGGGACTTGATTGAGGTCTTTAAAATGATGAAAGGGATAGACAGAGTTGACGTGGATACGTTTTTCCCATTGAGGGTAGGGAAGATTCAAACAAGAGGGCATGACATGAGAATTAAGGGACAGAAGTTTTGGGGTAACGTGAGGGGGAACTTCTTTACTCAGAGGGTGGTGGCTGTGTGGAATCAGCTTCCAGCAGAAGTGGTGGAGGCAGGATCGATTTTAACATTTAAGAGTAAAGTGGATAGGTATATGGACATGAAGGGAATGGAGGGGTATGGTCTGAGTGCAGGTAGATGGGACTAGGGGAAAACAAATGGTCGGCACGGACTGGAAGGGCCGAGAGGGCCTGTTTCCGTGCTGTAATTGTTATATGGTTATATGGTTATAACATGGTCATCCTGGATTTGAATCCCAAATTCTTCTCAATTCTGGCAATATTTGTGAGACATCTTTCTTGGCTTTTATGGCTAACTTTAAGGAAAAGAGCACAAATGCAAAAAAAAAAACAAAAAACCAACCAGACGCAACAATGCACATGTGCCTCACACTTCATGCATTTTGCAAGAGGGTCTCACAACTGATGCTAATTCTTCAATGATTGCAATCTGATTTCAAGAAGCCGTAACCATTATTCTGATGGCCATATATCTGGTGTGGAACAATGCCACAAAAATTAGTATGGGTTAGGCACCCACTAGAGAAATGCCTGTTCATTTCCACATCCGTGCATCAAAGTATCCTTTCTAAAGTGCCAGGTCAAACCCGTTCATTTGGAATCATTAGTGGGCAGACATTTTATTCCTGCGCAAATTCACATTACTTACTCACATGTGCTCTTTGGCACTCATAATGACTTGAAATGGGAAGTGCAGCACTCCTTCGCAGCACCATTTCCTATTCTGACAAGCAAAAGCACATTCCAATCGCACTTGGGTACATGATGAAATGTTTTCAATTCAGTAAACTAGAATAAAGCAGGCATGGTTGACTCTCGGACTCTAGCGACACAAGAGACCCCCATTCTTCTGGATCTTAGTTATTTCATTACGATGAAACTATTACGTTTTCCACAGGCATCTTAAGGAGGCAGAACCTCTCCAAGTGTCCATGGGCATGACCAGAGCATAATTACAACCAGTTACCTAAACTTTACAAAATTTTCAAGTGTTCATATACATGATCCGTTAACAGAAAAAATGATAAAGAAACATAGGGAAGGTTAATGAAAATAATTAAATACAGCTGCTCCCTGAATTTTATTGAAGGGTTATGCCCCGCGGTCCCTGTGCAAATCACATGTTATGTTAATTGGAAACACTGTGTTACTGTGCACATGTAAATATGCTATCCAATATGGAGATCATGTGGGAGCCCAACACAGAGACCATGTGGGTGCCAATTGGCTTAAAGAATCTACCAACAGTCTGTCTCTTCGTTTTCTTCTATGTTGTTTTTAGTCTGTTGTTAAATGTATGTTTTAGTGTACCTTTACAGTGGCTTGCAAAAGTATTCATACCCCTTGAACTTTTCCACATATTGTCATGTTACAACCACAAACGTAAATGTATTTTATTGGGATTTTATGTGATAGACCAACACAAAGTGGTGCATAATTGTGAAGTGGAAGGAAAATGATACAAGGTTTCCTAATTTTATTACAAATAAAAAAACTGAAAAGTGTGGCGTGCAAAGGTATTCAGCTCCCCTGAATCAATACTTTGTAGAACCACCTTTCGCTGCAATTACAGCTGCAAGTCTTTTGGGGTATGTCTCTACCAGCTTTGCACATCTAGAGACTGAAATTTTTGCCCATTCTTCTTTGCAAAATAGCCCAAGCTCAGTCAGATTGGATGGAGAGCGTCTGTGAATAGCAATTTTCAAGTCTTGCCAGAGATTCTCAATTGGATTTATGTCTGGACTTTGACTGGGCCATTCTAACAATGAACATGCTTTGATCTAAACCATTCCATTGTAGCTCTGGCTGTATGTTTAGGGTTGTTGTACTGCTGGAAGGTGAACCTCCGCCCCAGTCTCAAGTCTTTTGCAGACTCTAACAGGTTTTCTTCCAAGATTGCCCTGTATTTGGCTCCATCTATCTTCCCATCAACTCTGACCAGCTTCCCTGTCCCTGCTGAAGAAAAGCATCCCCACAGCATGATGCTGCCACCACCACGTTTCAGTGGGAATGGTGTGTTCAGGGTGATGTGCAGTGTTAGTTTTCCGCCACACATAGCGTTTTGCATTTAGGCCAAAAACTTCAATTTTGGTCTCATCAGACCAGAGCACCTTCCTCCACATGTTTGCTGTGTCCCCCACATGGCTTTTGTCAAACTGGACTTCTTATGGTTTTGTTTCAACAATGGCTTTCTTCTTGCCACTCTTCCATAAAGGCCCGATTTGTGGAGTGCACGACTAATAGTTGTCCTGTGGACAGATTCTCCCACCTGATCTGTGGATCTCTGCAGCTCCTCCAGAGTTACCATGGCTGCTTCTCTGATCAATGCTCTCATGCCCGGCCTGTTAGTTTAGGTGGACGGCCATGTCTTGGTAGATTTGCAGTTGTGCCATACTCTTTCCATTTTCAAATGATGGATTGAACAGTGCTCCGTGAGATGTTCAAAGCTTGGGATATTTTTTTATAACCCAACCCTGCTTTAAACCTCTCCACAACTTTATCCCTGACCTGTCTGGTGTGTTCCTTGGGCTTCATGATGCTGTTTGTTCACTAATGTTATCTAACAGACCTCTGAGGCCTTCACAGAACAGCTGTATTTATACTGAGATTAGATTACACACAAGTGGACTCTATTTACTAACTAGGTGACTTCTGAAGGCAATTGGTTCCACTGGAGTTTATTTAGAGGTATCAGAGGAAAGGCCACTTTTCAGTTTTTTATTTGTAAAAAAATTTGAAAAACATGTATCATTTTCCTTCCACTTCACAATTATGTGCCACTTTGTGTTGGTCTATCACATAAAATCCCAATAAAATACATTTACGTCTGTGGTTGTAACGTGACACAATGTGGAAAAGTTCAAGGGGTATGAATACTTTTGCAAGCCACTGTAGTTTTGTATTATATGGGGGGGGGGTTGGAATAACGTTTTGTTATCTCTTTCCACGACGTAGACATTGTGGATCTGACAGCCTCTTGCTGGGGATCGACCTCGATCGCGCCAACTGTTTTTTTTTAAATTATACATTTATTCAAAAAATTAAAATATTATACCAATTAGCACAATCAAAGACGGCCTTTGTTGAGTTTTACAAACAAACGATCACCAAATTAATATAACGCCAACTTTATCAACAAAACACTCAACTCACCGCGGCGACCAGCTTTCACAGAAGGCTTCCAAAGTCCCCGTGAACACCGCGTGTTCCCTCTCCACGGACACGCAGGCACGGACGTAGGCGCGAAAATGGGGCAGGCAGTAAACCCTGGTGCGGCCGTCAACTACCCGCTGCCTGGACCCGCGAATGGCCATCTTGGCCAGGCCCAGGAGCAGACGGACAGGGAGATCGCCCCCCCCCCCCCCCCCCGACCTTCTCCCCTCTGTACCGGGAGCCCAAATATCAGGAGTGTGGGGCTAACATGCAGGCAAAACCTGAAGAACAGCCCCTTCTGATAGTCGTACAGGGGCTGCAAAGTCTCACACTGCATGAACAAATGGAACATGATCTCTTCCTCGCTGTAATGGGGGAGGACTGCCTTATAGAGAGACCTCCACTATGGACCACTCCTGCCATTAGGTGGTACCACAGACCGCCAGGGCATATCTGGACGGAAGACCAGTGCGAGGAAGTGCAGAGTATACACGGGCAGCCTGTACAGTACACACTTCTCCGCGTCACGGAACACTGGGCATCTCTGAAAGGCCCGGGACGTATGGCCCTATGAGCAATTCCGATGGAGCGGGGGTAGGCTCGGCCGGAATCGCTCCACGCACATGCCTATCTCCTCGATACCCACCATAACAGGGTGAAGATCGTCCACCCTCGCAGCCACAACACCTTCCTCACCCTGTGAAGCAGCTCCCTGGCTGAAGGTGACCAGATTCCTGGCTTTAAGTATATCCCGATAAAAGCCAGGTAACTCCCGCTTAGCATGTCGACTGGTGCCCGCTACTGGGAACTGTGTGTCCTCCTGAAGGCTGCGACCATGGCGGAAAAAGTACATCGCCATGCATGCCATCTAGGAGGACACTCGGAATACATATACCACAGCAGGATTCTCAGACGGTGAGACGCCACCTGGGTACGGACACAAACCAGTGCCTGACTGGCCTCCTCCAACGGGAGACCCAATGATTCTTCCCTCCCCAGAAGGAGTTTACCAACCTCCTCTGGATCATGGTGACAAATAAAGAGGGTGGGACGAGAGTGGCCAGCCGCTACTACAATATAGAGGCCACCAGCTGGTTTGTGACCAATGGTCTCCCCCAATAAGAGAGCACACCAAGAAGGCCGGCCGAAGACTTTCGCCTCTAGCTCCTACCAGATCGCTGGCCAAGCCCCCTCAGTGGGAAGAAGGGTCTCGACCCGAAACGTCGCCCATTTCCTTCGCTCCTTAGATGCTGCTGCACCCGCTGAGTTTCTCCAGCTTTTTGTGTACCCTCGATTCTCCAGCATCTGCAGTTCCTTCTTTAAAACTTTGTCTACTCCACTGCGACATCTCCTCAAGGTATGCCTACTTTGAAGAAGTTCTCCTCCTCCCTACGGAGACAGTTTCACAACCTCCTCTCTAACTGCTCCCCCTCTGTGATACCACCTTCCCTCCAACTCTACAACCACATCCTCACCCAGAGAGTCTGAAGAAGGGTCTCGACCCGAAACGTCGCCTATCTCCTTCGCTCCTTAGATGCTGCTGCACCCGCTGAGTTTCTCCAGCTTTTTGTGTACCCCCCTCAGTGGGATTCAGGTAGACCCACAGGTAGAGGAGGTGCGTGGTGCTCCACGCATAAGATGTCATTTCCTCCGGCTGGGAGTTCACCTCCCACTGACCCACCAAGAGACCAGAACACTTCCCCCAGTTGATCCTGGCAGCTGAGAAAACCTGCTGGCAATCGCGTATCCTCCGCAGGTCAACAGGGTCTGTGAACATCAAAAGGACATAATCGGTGTAGGTCGAAAGAACCACCTCCACCCCAGGTAGAGCCAGGCCTGTCAACCACCTACGGAGAAGGCAATGGAATGGATCTACATAGATGGAATACAGTTGGCCGGACATGGGACATTCCTGACGTACCCCCCACCTAAAGTGAATGGGGGCCAACAAAGAGCCGTTGTCCTTAACAAGGCACACCGCGGCAGCGTAATCGGGCCGCGAAGTGCGGTCCAAATCCGAACGTCTGTAGAGTCCCAAGAAGGTACTCATGATCCACCCTGTCAAACGCCTTCTCCTGGTCAAGGGAGAGAAAGGCGACTGATTCTCCAGCCCCATGGGACAAATGGATCAGGTCCCGAATCAGATGGATATTGTCCTGGATGGACCGGCCCGGGACTGTAGGACTGGTCCGGGTGGATCATTTGGGCCAGCACGGGGGCCAGGCGGTTCTCCATTGCCCATGCAAAGACTTTGTAATCTGTGCTGAGGAGAGAGACCAGGCACCAGTTCTTCAAAAGGCGGAGATCGCCCTTCTTCGGTAGCAGGACAATGACTGCCCTGCGCCACGAGAAGGGCATCCCCCCAGTTGCCAGGCTCTTCTCCAGGACCTTCATATAGTCACACCCCAGGACATCCCAGAAGGCTCTAAGAGACTCCACTGTCTAGCCCATCCAGTCCTGGAGACTTGCCCCCCCCCCCCCCCCCCCCGAGCTGATGCAGGGTAGCAGTCAGCTCCTACAGAGTTAAGGGATCCTCGAGGTGTTCAGCCACTTCTTTGCACACTAAGGGTAAGCCCTCCCACAGGACCCCCAGCGCATCCCCACTAGATCTACCCACGGAGAACAGAGTCCTGTAGAAAGATTGAACCGAGGCACAGATGCTCACTGGATCCATGACAGAGGAGGCATCATATGCAAGCAACTCAACGAGCTGCCTGTGGGCTCCTCGCCACTTCTCCAGAGAGAAGAAAAAGG
Organism: Okamejei kenojei; assembly: GCA_035221665.1. NCBI lineage: Eukaryota > Metazoa > Chordata > Chondrichthyes > Rajiformes > Rajidae > Okamejei > Okamejei kenojei. Next base: position 22,417,526 of record CM069160.1, on the reverse strand, counting down.
GGGAGGCGCGGCCCAGATCACGCAATATCTGGATTCACGACCTCACATATCGCCCCGGGACCTCCTAAGCTGGTCCCTCAATGCTCCCTTCTTGCCAATACGCAAGAATGCCAATACGCAGACCATGCTCGTGTGCGCGCTGGGATAAAGTCCACTCGGACCAGGCTGTGGTCCGAACACAGCACCGGAAACGTACAAGTGGTCAATACGTGAACAACCACCCTCATACCTGTACGAGAAGGCACTAGAGTCAGGATGGAAATTCTGCCACGCATCGACAAACTCAAAAGAGTCCAACAGCTCTCTTAGTCTTGACTGCTGCCGGGTTACGGTGAACACCAGAGCGATCTCTCGCCTCGAGGGAGCACCAACCATGGGAGCCTGCGGACTTAACATCGTGGAGCTCGCGGTCCCTGGTTAGGGATCGACTTCAGGAGTTCCAAGCCACAGGAATTTCGACCACCCCGACTGCAGATGGTTTGACTGCCCCGACCGCGGGAGAAAAGGAGGAAAGAAGATAAGACTTTATTGCCTTCCACCTCACTGGGGAATGTGGTGGAGCCACTGTGGTGGATGTTTATGTCAATTTTCATGTAGTTGTGTCTTGTTGTTTATTTTTGGTATGACTATGGTAAAACTAAAATCTTTGTATGTTACAAGACATACTTGGCTAATAAATTAATTACGATTACGATTGTGTCAGTGCAAGTTTATACAAGTCACCGATTACACACAATTATGCAAGTCGAGAGTGCCTGTATTTAACTTGCCAATGAAATGCCAGTAGAATGTAACCAGCAAATATGCATACATCCAACCAGGCAGCTGGGAGGGTACAAAGAGTATGTGGGCTAGCTGCAAAGATTTCACTGACACAATTACTTCCATCTCAGCTGCATGAATAAAACACATAACAATAACCCCTTAAGATGTTTAATAATCTTAAATTATGTTATTGGGTCGTTGACGTGGAAAGCTGTACAATTTTCTCAATTCAAGGACAGTCCATAATTTGAATATATAGATATATATCTGGTGCCCAATCAACTCAAGGAAAAATAATAACACTCTAACTTGCCCACAATATGCACGTGCACTACAGTAACAAAATAACAAACTTGCAGCAGGTGTTGAGTAGGTATAACCCAGCAAGACAGTGGGGAAACTATTTGGCCTAATCACTGGATGTTTTCAAGAGTGTTAGATTTCACTCTCAGGACTAAACAAATCAAGTGATATGGGGAAAAAGCAGGAACGGGGTAGAGATTTTAGATGATCAGCCATGATCATATTGAATGGCGGTACTGGCTTGAAGGGCCAAATGGCCCACCCCCGCACCTATTTTTCTATGTTTCTAAATAATGCACTATGCATATTTTCCCAGAGATACCATATAGATTTATCGAAAAGCTCGGCAGTGCAAAATTGCTGTCACATTTCATGATCCGTGATACTTTTAAATGACTAGCAGTAGCCCGTTTCCCACTGGACATCCTGACAAAGATGCTTTCTGACTTAGATGTTATTGAAACAAGGCAATGCAATCACTTAGATGCTACTGAAACAAATTTCAGAGTGACTTAGTAACTTCAAAATATTCCAACAGTCTGTAGATCAGATTTAAATTTATGTTCACCATGAAAGTATTCCCACTTGATAAGCACCTAATGCAGAAATTGAAAGCCCTCATACATCAATGAAAATTAGATTCTTGCTCAATGCGGGAGCAAAGAGACTGAGCGTTAGTCAACACTTTAGATCACTGCAGTCCTTAAAGGGGACACTGCAGAGCTCAAAAGAACATGCCACAGATATTATGCAGGGTGTTTGGACAGAATTAAGCAGCAGTGAAGAGTACATGCATATGCACCAAATTGGTACATCACCATAAAACAAAGCATTTTGAATAAGCCACTTCCAGGAATTTCACCTTTGAATTCTGTGCCATCAAGTCCCCTGATGGCTTCCATGGCATCCTCACTCCTCTCCAAATGCACAAAGGCATAATCCTTAACGATATCGCACTCCAGGACCGTCCCATACTCCTCGAATTTGGCCTGCAGTTCCTCACTGGTGCAACCACTGCCTAGGTTACCCACGTGAAGTTTGGTGGACGACTTGGACCCACCCTTGCTGGCCTCGACATTGATGCTGACGCCATGCAGCTTATAGTGATGCAGGTTCTCAATTGCCTCCTTTGCTGCCTCCCTGTCCTTCATGTGCACAAAGCCATAATTCTGTTGAAGGACAAGGACATAGAGGTTACAAATCAAATTAAATCTTTTCCTCCTATACACAAGCAATAGCACATGCATTTGCACATTCACATCTTGGGAAAACGACGACATTATGAGGCCAGGAAATCCTCACCAAGATTCATTAAAAAAAAGAAACATAGAAAATAGATGCAGGTGTAGCCCATTCGGCCCTTCCAGCCAGCACCGCCATTCAAAACGATCATGGCTGATCATTCATAATCAGTACCCTGTTCCTGCCTTCTCCCCATATCCCTTGATTTCTTTAGCCCGAAGAGTTATATCTAACTCTCTCTTGAATACATCCATTGAATAGGCCTCCAGCGCCTTCTGTGGCAGAGAAATCCAGATTCATAACTCTCTAGCTGAAAAAGGTTCTCCCCCATCAGTCCTAAAAGGCCTACCCTTTATTCTTAAACTGTGACCCCTGATTCTGGACTCCCCAAAAGGAAAACATTTTTCGGCAACTAGCTTCTCCAATACTTCAGGAATTTTATGTTTCTTTTAGATCCCCCCTCATCCTTCTAAATTCCAGTGAACACAAACCCAGTCGACATACTCTTTCATCACATGTCAGTCTCGGCACCCCATGAATTAACCTGGTGAACCTACGCTGCACTCCCTCAAGAGCAATAATGTCCTTCCTCAAATTAGGAGACCAAAATTGCACACAATACTCCAGGCGTGGTCTCACCAGGACCCTGTACCACTACAGTAGGACCTCCTTGCGCCTAAACTCACATCCTCCTGCAATGAAGGCCAACATGCCATTAGCTTTCTTCACTGCCTGCTGTACCTGTTTGCTTATTTTCAGTGACTGATGTACAAGCACATAGATGCCAACCCTAAATTTAGTTCACAGTAACATTCAACCCATTTGTCCGTAACAAATGGGGTTAAATGCATTTCTCTCCGTAACATTCACTTGGAGTTGTTGCCGGCGGCTATGCGCCTGCGCACTGGTGCAGATCAGCGGGCTGCCGGCGGGCGGGTGCGGCACATGCGCACTTGGCAAGGTTGCCGGCGGGTCTGCGCCTGCGCACTGGGTGGGGGTGGGGGGAGGCCCGGTGATGGGGCTGCCGCGTGCGGCCGGCTGGCGGCAAGAATGTGCCGCTGATCGCGCGGGCCGGCGCCGCCCGGGCTCTGGGCCGGGCGTGGCTGCGAGCTGCCGGGCTGGCAAACCGGGGGCACATGGCGCCGGCGTTCACCACGGGAGGAACACCGGCGCGGCGGTGTTCCGTAACAGCATGTTTGGCTGCCGGAACACCGTAAAAAGGTTATTTCGCCGGGATAAAATACGGCGAATCCGGGACACTTGGCATCTCTGCAAGCACACCCAGGTCTCCTTGCACCTCCTTTTTCCTAATCTGGCAACATTCAGATAAATTGACTTCCTGTCATTACCCCAAATGTGGATAACGTCATATTTATCCACATCATCCTGCATCTGCCCACTCACCCAACCTACCTTGCACCCTCTTTGCATCCTCCTCGCAGCTCACACTGCTAACCATCTTTGTGTCATCCGCAAACGCGGTGACATTTAATTCCCTTGTCTAAATAGTTAATCAATATTGTAAATCACTGGGGTTCCAGCAACGAACCTTGCTAGACACTACTAGTCCTACGCGTCACTGCTCTCCAAATGCACTGCTATTATAAGCTTGTTCAAGACTAATAGTTTTTCTCATTCACCAGTACCCTGCAACATTCGACAAGAAGCCTCGTGGGTCCACACGGCTACAGAAACAAGAGTTCAAGATGAGTTTATGCACATAAAAAGCACATTTTTTTGAAATTATTATCAGAATTAGCAATCTCTTAAACAAGCATGGATAATTTAGGAAATGACAGTACTGACGTTAAAAGCAAATTGTGTCCATCTGACTTGATTTTTTTTTGTGGAAGTAACAGAGTTGATTGGGGAATGTTGACATCCTCGGGCATTTGATAAGCAGAAATAAGTCTGATCACGTTGATTAAATTCATGGTATTTAACAAACTATAGCCAAGTGGAAGGTTGAATATTAGAAAATAGTGGTATAAGAGACATTTTATCCTCAAGAATGAAGGAAAGCAGTGAGTGGAGGTTGTCCTGGTGGTGAGGGTGGGATGTTTTTAAGATTAGAGGCTTGTGAGCAGCAGGATTGGTGCTGCAAAATTAGCTGTTTATCATAGGTATTATTGAGTTAGAATATTAGTGAAGGTGTCTAATGGTATAAGAGGAGAAAGATCAATTTAGAAATTGGGTATGGCATATGGAATTTAACTAGGACAATTGCAAAGTGGGAAATTCAACCAGGGCAGGACGTAGATGGTAATGGCTGGCACCTGGGGAGTGGCTAGATTGGCACGATGGTCCACAGACAGGGTCACAGTGTCTGCTTCTGTACTGCAAGCACTGTGACTCTTACAAAGTGAAACGAACCACAACAGGGACACAAGGATATATTTTAAAATAAAGCAAGTGGCTAGGTTGAAGTGTCAAAATGAAAGCAGATTTAATAGCAAGTTTCTGAAAGTAAGGAATTTGTAAAACTCTGGGTTAGAGAATTAAGAAATGGTTCTGAAGAAGGGTCTCGACCCCGAAACATTGCCCATTCCTTCTCCCTAGAGATGCTGCCTCTCCCGCCGTGTTACTCCAGCATTTTGTACAAGCATTTAAACCAGCATCTGCAGTTCTTTCTTACACAGGAAATGGGACTAGTTTGATTACGCTTGGTTAGTTCAAATAACCTCTCAAACGGATAATTTAGATAAACATATAACAATGTACTGTACTAAACCCCATTTTACTAGCCCTGTTCACAATAGGAGCCTCTCTCCAATCAACTATACTCTAAGTTTCAAGGCCACTGAACCATCAGGATGACCCTCGCCTGAGCTCTCACTCGTGTTAACATAGAAAATGGGTGCAGGAGTAGGCCATTCAGCCCTTCGAGCCTGCACCACCATTCAATATGATCATGGCTGATCATCCAACTCGGTATGCCGTACCTGCCTTCTCTCCGTACCCCCTGATCCCTTTAGCCATAAGGGCCACATCTAACTCCCTCTTCAATATAGCCAATGAAGTGACCTCAACTACCTTCTGTAGCAGAGAATTCCAGAGACTCACCACTCTCTGTGTGAAAATGTTTATAATGGACAAATCTAACCAACCACTGAAGTCAGACTAACCGGCCTATTGTTCCCACTATTCTGGCTATCTCCCCTTCTGCGGCAGAGAATTCCCACAGACTCACCACTGCGTGTGTGAAAAATGTTTTTCTCAACTCGGTCCTAAAAGACTTCCCCCTTATCCTTAAACTGTGACCCTTTGTTCTGGACTTCCCCAACATCGGGAACAATCTTCCTGCATCTAGCCTGTCCAACCCCTGATGAATTTTTCTAAGTTTCCATAAGACCCCCCCTCAATCTTCTAAATTCTAGCGAGTACAAGCCGAACCTATCCAGTCTTTAAGGAGATAGGCGACGTTTCGGGTCGAGACCAGTGAAAGACCAGTCTGAAGTAGGGTCTCGACCCGAAACGTCGCCTATCTCCTTCGCTCCTTAGATGCTGCTGCACCCGCTGAGTTTCTCCAGCCTTTTGTGTGCCCTCTATCCAGTCTTTCAATCAGCAAATTAACTGGCCTCAACTACTTTCTCTGGCAGAGAATTCCAGAGATTCACCACTGTCTGTGTGAAGAAAATTTCTCATCTCGGTACTAAAAGAATTTTGTAATTTCTATAAGATCCCTCCTCAATCTTCTAAATTCTAGTGAGTACAAGCCGAGTCTATCCAGTCTTTCTTCGTAGGAAAGTCCTGCCATCCCAGGAATCAGTCTGGTGAACCTTCTCTGTACTCCCTCTACGGCAAGAATGTCTTTCCTCAGATTTGGAGACCGAAACTGTACGCAATACTCCAGGTGTGGCCTCCCCAAGGCCCTGTAAGGATTTTGTAAGTTAGGCGCCACCTCTCCACTCCCTCCCTCAACACAACTTCCCCTCGGGGTCCCGCCGCCCCGGGGCTGCAGCGGCCCGAGTCCCCGAGTCCCCACCTTGATCAGGTCGCACTCGCTGACCGGCCCGTACTTCTCGAACAGGGAGCGGATCTCCTCGACGGTTGTGGGCCGCGACAAGTTGCCCACGAAAATCTTCACCATCTTCTTTGTTCTTTCGGAGCGTCTGGAGGAGATGAATAACAGATAAAGCAGGAGAGGGGGGGAGGGAAATACGAGCCACTGAGCAACAAAACACGAGTTTAAAAAACAACAAACGCCCGGCGACTCCGACTCGACTCGAGGGCAAAGAAAATGGCGCCGCTTGTCTCCCCGCTCTCTCCTGACGTCACGCGCGCTCCCCGCCCCCCACGGTCCCGATTGAACCACGGTCATGTCACTCCTCACTCCAACTGTGCTGAGTGGGTGATACCCGGCCGGTCTGTGCTCTGATTGGGCGCTGAGCTGTCAATCACCACTATAGACCCGCCCCGTCTGGTCTTGGTGGTGCCGGAACCAATCAACAGCGGACAAAGGGGGCGGGAGGTCAGTATGGGTTGAAAAGAAATTCTTGCAGCACTCGGCCACATGTTCGGACCACATTTTCTGCAGGAAGAAACTGCTCATCAAAGATACTATGACCTTAACAATACAATAGGTTTTATCCGTCACATTGCACATTAAGTGCAAGTGCAAGTGAATTTGCCAGCAGCGGTACAATGATAAAGAACACACAATACACAATGTTTTAAAGAAGGAACTGCAGATGCTGGAGAATCGAGGGTACACAAAAGGCTGGAGAAACTCAGCGGGTGCAGCAGCATCTGAGGAGCGAAGGAGATAGGCTACGTTTCGGGTGTCGACCCTTCTTCAGACTGGTCTGATCCCTGACCAGTCTGAAGAAGGGTCGAGACCCGAAACGTCGCCTATCTCCTTCGCTCCTCAGATGCTGCTGCACCCGCTGAGTTTTTCCAGCCTTTTGTGTACACACAAAACACAATAAAAGTTTAACACAAACATCCACCACAACATTCATCACTGTGGTGGAAGGCACAAAAATTGGACAGTCCTCCTCCATTTTCCCCCGTGGTCTGGCCATCCACCCTCTGCAGTCTTCGCTGCGGGCGTCCAGATGTGCATGTGAGATACCCTTTATGCTCACAATTAATACTCAAAGACTAAATCCTGGAAGCAAGAGTCTGCAGACCGGGTGCCTCTCCAACTCGAGACACACCGAAGCCAGAGAGATCATCCCCCTTTATACACAAAATCTTACATTCAATCCCCCCTCCGGATCCTTCTCCAATCAGGGTCGGAGGTGCACAATCTGTAGGTACAACCCACCGTACATCCCCTCGCACCTCCCATATCATACATTGCATGTTCAAACATGTTCATGGTAATGAGCAATTTCTTGACCAGGGGTGTGTTGTAATATTCATTTATTCTATTAAGCATGCTCAATTGCTCATGACCTGGCCCAGTTTTACTCACCTCCTAGTGAACCCTCTCAGTTTTCCTATATCAGTACTAAAGCTAAGCTATAGTGACAAGGGTCCCATCCATCACTCCTTTCCACTGATAGGGATCTCTCTACATCACTCCCTTCTCTAGCTATACAATGCATCTCTTCTTACTCAAGGACTCAAGGATGGGTCTGGCAACCTTCAGACACTGCTGTGTCAGAATCCTCTCTCCAGCCCCTCTCTGTTTGAATTCTCTTTAAAACTCCTTTCTTTTATAGGGTTTAATCACTTTATCCCTCACATGCAGACAAGGTAGAAAGTCCAGGTAAGTCCTGAATCGGTGTGCCTCTCCACCGGAGACCGCGGCTTCAGGTTGGTGTAGGCCGCAGGCCGGCGGTCGGAGATTTAAAGTTCACGCCGCAGCCAGAAACACCGCAGACTGCAGGGCCGGTGGTCTGGAGCTCCCCTCCAGGTATCCCTGGCGAAGGACCCCGCTCCTGATGAAAAGTAAGTCCCCGCCGTGTCCGGATGCCGCTCCAGCTGGAGCTCTGCAAACCGCGGCCCCAGGCAGCCGGCTGCCGCAGGCAGTGAAACGGAGCGCTCCCCTCCAGCGAGGCATGGCGAGGGCTCGCCCGCTCCACGCCGAGATCTTTGCGGCACATGCTGGTTTAAACAGACGTGTGTCACAAAATGCAGGAGTAACTGAACTGTCTGGAGAGAAGGAATGGGTGATATTTGGGGTCGAGACCCTTCTTCAGACTCTCTATTGTCCAATTTGATACCAGATAAATGGCCACCCATATGATGTTGAAGTGGAATTTCTTACCACAGAAGATTATGAATCTCCAGAATTCGCTGCTCTATTTCAAATTCAAGTTCACTGTAATATACATGAAAAATGTTGTTGTACCTCTATGGAGGCGTTATCCTTAAATATATTACAGTTAAGAAGAGGAATCAAAATTAAGGTTAAGAAGGATCAAGTCAAGTCAAATCAAGAGAGTTTATTGTCACGTGGCCCAGATACAACAATTATATCCTTGCAAGGATTCTTGGACAGGTGAGGTCATTTAAGACTGAGGTGAGAAAAAACCTTTTTACCCAGAGAGTTGTGAAGTTATGGAATTCCCTGCCACAGAGGGCAGTGGAGGCCAAATCACTGGATGAATTTTAGAGAGAGTTGGATAGAGCTCTAGTGGCCAGTGGAGTCGAGGGATATGGGGAGAAGGCAGGCACAGGTTATTGAGAGCGGACGATCAGCCATGATCACAATGAATGGCGGTGCCGGCTCGAATGGCCGAAAGGCCTCCTCCTGTACCTGTCTTATATGTTTCTATGTTCTATGTTTCTATGATTCATGATAAGTTGGGGGAGTAAACATCTGTGGGGACTCAGCAAAGTAATGAAAATTAGGTTTCTTAAATTAGCTGTGATGTACAGTGGCTTTTCCACATTTTGTCACGTTACAACCACAAACGTACTACATGCATTTTATTAGGATTTTATGTGATAGACCAACACAAAGTGGCACATAATTGTGAAGTGGCAGGAAAATGATACATGGTGGCGCGCAATACTTGATACAAAATAATACATGTGGCGTGCAATAATTTTGCACGCCACACTTTTCAGTTTTTTATTTGAAATAAAATTTGGAAATCATGTATAATTTTCCTTCCACTTCACAATTATGCACCACTTTGTGTTGGTCTATCACATTAAATCGCAAAAGTGTGGCATGCAAAGGTATTCAGCCCTCTTCACTCTGATACCCCTAAATAAAATCCAGTGCAACCAATTGCCTTTAGAAGTCACCTAATTAGTAAATAGAGTCCACTTGTGTGTAATCTAATCTTAGTATAAATACAGCTGTTCTGTGAAGGCCTCAGAGGTTTATTAGAGAACATTAGTGAACAAACAATGTTCCTTGGGCATCATGAAGCCCAAGGAACACACCAGACAGGTCAGGGATAAAGTTGTGGAGAAGTTTAAAGCAAGGTTAGGTTCTAAAAAAATATCCCAAGCTTTGAACATCTCCCAGAGCACTGTTCAATCCATCATCCGAAAATGGAAAGAGTATGGCACAACTGCAAACCTACGAAGACATGGCCGTCCACCTAAACTAACAGGCCGGACAAGGAGAGCATTGATCAGAGAAGTAGACAAGAGGCCCATGGTCACTCTGGAGGAGCTACAGAGATCCACAGCTCAGGTGGGAGAATCTGCAGCTGTTAGTCGTGCACTCCACAAATCGAGCCGTTATGGAAGAGTGGCAAGAAGAAAGCCATTGTTGAAACAAAGCCATAAGAAGTCCCATTTGCAGTTTGCCACAAGCCATGTGGGGGACACAGCAAACATGTGGATGAAGGTGCTCTGGTCTGATGAGACCAAAATTGAAGTTTTTGGCCTAAATGCAAAACGCTATGTGTGGCGGAAAACTAACAGTGCACATCACCCTGAACGCACCATCCCCACTGAGAAACCTGGTGGTGGCAACATCATGCTGTGGGGATGCTTTTCTTCAGCAGGTGGTCAGAGTTGATAGGAAGATGGATGGAGCCAAATACAGGGCAATCTTGGAAGAAAACCTATTAGAGTCTGCAATAGACTTGAGGCTGGGGCGGAGGTTCACCTTCCAGCAAGAGCCAGAGCTACAATGGAATGGTTTAGATCAAAGCATATTCATGTGTTAGAATGGCCCAGTCAAAGTCCAGACCTAAATCCAATTGCGAATCTCTGGCAAGACTTGAAAATTGTTGTTCACAGACGCTCTCCATCCAATCTGACTGAGCTTGAGCTATTTTGCAAAGGAGAATGGGCAAAAATGTCAGTCTCTAGATGTGCAAAGCTGGTAGAGGCATACCAAAAAGACTTGCAGCTGTAATTGCAGTGAAAGGTGGTTCTACAAAGTATTGATTCAGGGGGCTGAATACTTTTGCACGCCACACTTTTCAGTTTTTTATTTGAAATAAAATTTGGAAATCATGTATCATTTTCCTTCCACTTCAAAATTATGCACCACTTTGTGTTGGTCTATCACATTAAATCGCAATAAAATACATTTACGTTTGTGACTGTAACGTGACAATATGTGGAAAAGTTCAAGGGGTATGAATACTTTTGCAAGCCACTGTATCTGAATGCCTGGTAGACACAAAATGCTGGAGAAACTCAGTGCATGAGGTAGCTTCTATGGAAAGAAGGAATTGGCGACGTTTCGGGTCAAGACGCTTCTTCAGAATGATTTCAGGGGAGGGGGTAGGTCAAAAGAAGAATGTAGGTGGAGATAGGAGGACTATTGGGAGCACTGGGAAGTGGGGGGGGGGGCAATGAAAATAGAGAGCAAGTGCGACCTGAAGTTAGGGAAGTCAATGTTTATCCTGCTGGGGTGGAAACTACCCATGCAAAATATGAGGTGCTGTTCCTCCAATTTGCGCTGGGCCTCACTCTGTCAATGGAGGAGGCCCAGGACAAAAAGGTCAGATTGGGAATGGGAGGGGAAGTTCAAGTGCTGGGCCACCGGGAGATCACCTTGGTTAAGACGGCCTTAAAGCAAAGTAATGCTCATATTTCATATTCCTGCTGGGAAGAGGCCTTGAAAACACCTGTCTATCAAATCACTAGTGGGGAAAGGCATTGTAAACGTCAATGTTTATGATTGTTTTTAGCAATACCCCAGGAGTTGGAAGTAACAATAACAGGGATTGTACTCCTGGAATTATGTTTGCAAACAAGAATATACCGACTGTGGCAATACTCCTGGGAACAGTTTGGAAACAACATTGAGTGGGTCTCGTGCAAAACTAGTATAAACAATGTTTGAAAGCAGCCAATTGTGAGTAGGTGCATTACTCCTGATTGCAAACAGGTGCCTATGCCTCAGCAGAGATGCATATAATCTTCCTCTTGGAGTCAATAGACAATAGGTGCAGGAGTAGGCCATTCGGCCCTTCGAGCCAGCACCGCCATTCAATGTGATCATGGCTGATCATCCCCAATCAGTGCCCCAGTCCTGCCTTCTTCCCATATCGCCTGACACTGCTATTTTTAACAGCCCAATCTAGCTCTCTCTTGAAAGCATCCAGAGAACCTGCCTCCACCTCTGATGCATAGAATTCCACACTCACAACTCTCTTTGAGAAAAAGTGTTTCCTTGTCTCCATTCTAAATGGCTTACTACTTATTCTTAAACTGTGGCCCCTGGTTCTGAACTCCCCCAACATCTGGAACATGTTTCCTGCCTCTAGTGTGTCCAAACCCTTACCAATCTTATATGTTTCAATTAAAACACCTCTCATCCTTCTAAACTCCAGAGCGTACAAGCCCAGCCGCTCCATTCGCTCAGCATATGACAGTCCCACCATCCCGGGAATTAACCTTGTAAACCTACGCTGCACTCCCTCAATAGCAAGAATGTCCTTCCTCAAATTTGGGGACTAAAACTGCACACAAATCTCCAGGTGTGGTCTCGCTAGGGCTCTGTACAACTGCAGAAGGACCTCTTTGCTCCTATATTCGATTGCTTTTGTTATAAAGGCCAACTGGCCATTCGCTTTCTTCACTGCCTGCTGTACCTGTATGCTTACTTTCATACATGATGAACAAGGACCCCCAGATCCCGTTGTACCTCCCCTTTTCCTAACTTGACGCCATTTAGATTGTAATCTGCCTACGTGTTTTTGCTACCAAAGTGGATAGCCTCACATTTATCCACATTAAACTTCATCTGCCATGCATCTGCCCACTCCTCCAACACGTCCAAGTCACCCTGCATTCTCATAGCATCCTCCTCACAGTTCACACTGCCACCCATCTGCAAATTTGCCAATGTTACTTTGAATCCCTTCATCCAAATCATTGATGTATATTGTAAATAGCTGCGGTCCCAGCACCGAGTCTTGCGGTACCCCACTAGCCATTGCCTGCCATTCTGAAAGGGACCCGTTAATCGCCTACTCTTTGTTTCCTGTCTGCCAACCAATTCTCTATCCATGTCAGCACTCTACCCCCAATACCATGTGCCCTAATTTTGCGCACTATTCTCCTATGTGGGACCTTATCAAATGCTTTCTGAAAGTCCAGGTACATTACATCCACTGACTCTCCCTTGTCCATTTTCCTAGTTACATCTTCAAAAAATTCCAGAAGATTAGTCAAAAATGATTTCCCCTTTGTAAATCCATGCTGGCTCGGACCGATCCTGTTACAGCTATCCAAATGTGTAGCTATTTCATCATTTATAATTGACTCCAGCATCTTTCCCACCAGCGATGTCAGGCTAACTGGTCTATAATTCCCTGTTTTCTATCTCCTGCCTTTCTTATAAAGTGGGATAACATTAGACTACTCTCCAATCCACAGGAACTGATCCTGAGTCTACAGAACTTTGGAAAGTATCACCAATGCATCCACGATTTCCAGAGCCACTTCCTTAAGTACCCTGGGATGCAGACCATCAGGCCCTGGGGATTTATCAGCCTTCAGTCCCATCAGTCTATCCAACACCATTTCCTGTCTAATGTGGATTTCCTTCAATTCCTCCGTCACCCCAGATCTCTGGCCACTACTATATCAGGAAGATTTTTTGTGTCCTCCTTATTAAAGACAGATCCAAAGTACCTGTTCAACTCATCTGCCATTTCCTTGTTTCCCATAATAAATTCACCTTTTTCGGTCTTCAAGGGTCCAACTTTGGTCTCAACTAATTTTTTCCTCTTCACATAACTAAAGAAGCTTTTACTATCCTGCTTTATAGTCTTGGCTAGCTTATCTTTTCTCCCCGTATTGTCTTTTTAATTATCTTCTGTTGTTCTTTAAACATTACCCAATCATCTTGCTTCCCACTCATCTTTGCTACGTTATACTTCTTCGCTTTAATTTTTATACTGTCCCTGATGTTCCTTGTCAGCCATAGTCGCCCCTTACTCCCCTTGGACTCTTTCTTCCTCCTTGAAATGAACTAATCCTGCACCTTCTGTATTATTCCTAGAAATACCTGCCATTTTTGTTCCACTGTCATCTCTGCTAGTGTATCTTTCCAGTCAACTTTGGCCAGCTCCCTCATGGCCCCATAGTTCCCTTTATTCAACTGTAACACTGACACCTCCAATCTACCCTTCTCCCTCTCCAATTGTAGATTAAAACTGACCATGTTATGGTCACTACGTCTTAATGGTTCATTAACCTCGAGGTCCTTTATCAAATCCGGTTCATTACATAACACTAAATCCAGAATTGCCTTCTCACTGGCAGGCTCCAATACAAGCTGTTCACAGAATCAATCACAAAGGCACTCTACAAAGTCACTTTCTTGGGGTCCAGTGCCAACCTGATCTTCCCAGTCTATTTGCATGTTGAAATCTCCCATTACTACCAAAGCATTACTTTTGCTACATGCCATTTTTAATTCCTGATTCAACTTGCGCCCTATGTCCAGGCTACTGTTTGGGGGCCTGTAGGTTAGTCCCATTAGGGTCTTTTTACCCTTACAATTCCTTAGTTCCATCCATACTGACTCCACATCTCTTGTTTCAATGTCGCCGCTTGCAAGGGACTGAATTAATTCCTCACTAACAGAGCAACCCCACACCGTCTGTCCACCTGTCTGTCTTTTCGATAGGAGGTATAACCTTGAATATTCAGTTCCCAGCCCTGGCCCTATTGCAGCCATGTCTCAGTAATTCCCACAAAATCATACTTGCCAGTTTCTAAATGAGCCTCAAGCTCATCCACTTTATTCCTTATACTTTGAGCATTCATATGCAGCACTTTGACCTCCGTATTCACTTCCCCCCTCGCACTTGGCCCTGAATTTACTCTGTTGTCCCTTCTCGAGCTATCCTTCTCATTAATTCGAGAATCTTTTGTAATTTTTCCTGTAGCCACTTCCCCTTCAACTCACAAATTGTCACTCCCTTCCCCCCACTATTTAGTGTAAACCCACATGTTCAATCCCAAGTAAGATCAGCACCCTTAAATGTTAATTGGGTTATTTCACCAACTGCCTGACCCGCTGAGTGCAATTTTTTAAATTTCTGATTATTCACATCTACCGTACTTCGCTTGTCCGTTGTACTTTTCCACTAGAAGTAGTTTTTATTTTACATCATTATTTAAATCCTCACACCAAAGAATGAGAAAGCTGGCTGGTTACTCATGTAAATAGAGTAAGGTTACTTGTGGGGCATTTGGAGTTAATTCCTGTTTAAATAAACTATCATGCGTTTCTACATTTATACATATATTTTTGTAAATATATCTAAGGTACTTTACTGTACACATTGATAATGAGTATTTATCTCTAAGTGCGATTCATGGAATCACGTTTAACAGTGAGCTGATTACCAGTAGGTTTAAGAAGGAACTGCGGATGCTGGAAAATCGAGGGTAGACAAAAATGCTAGAGAAACCCAGCGGGTGACTGAGGCAGCATCTATTGGGTGAAGGAAATAGGCCACGTTTCGGGTCAAGGCCCTTCTTCCGACATCTGAATGAGGGTCTCGACCCGAAAAGCTGCCTATTTCCTTCGCTCCATGGATGCTGCCTTGTCACCCGCTGAGAGTCTCCAGCATTTTTGATTACCAGTAGGTGTTAATTAGGCTACAAGAACCCTAATGTGGCATGGAATATTTACAGATAATGTTAAATTGAGAAAAAGACAAACATTAGGAAACAGACTGAACTGGAGTAGACACGGGTCCTACCAACATTTTGCTCGCCATCTAATAAATCTCAACCTACCTTGGATTTACACACTTCTCTTTCCGTTATCAATTCTCAACTACTGTTCTGGTGAAGAAATGCTTTGGGTTATTATACCCTACCTGTGGAATCAATGTTTCCAACCAGCACCTCTGAATGTGTCCATCTCAATTTCAGGGCATCCTCTTGAAGGTACGTTTCTCCTAATCTCCCCAACAAGATCCTCAATTAAGCCATTTTACTTCATTTTAAAAGGAATATGAAACCTCATTCATAATTGAGGCATTTAGCAACTTCATGTAACTGCTTTACCTTTTCATTTTGCACTTATTGTCTTTGTGTCCGTGTCTTCAAACATCTCGCACTCTTTATCTCAAGGTTTATTTCTTTTCTTTGCCTCATCCCTTGGGCTGCCCTGACTTTGGAACATCTCCCACCAAGAGTTGGACCTCAAGTAAGGCAATTACTACTCCATTTGACAATGATGTTGGCAGCCAAGATGTGGTGTCAGATAGGCTGGGACTAGAGGGAGCAAACGAACAAAAGGTATTGGGGGTTAGGTCTAGGATTGCTATCCAAGGTAAGATGGTGTTGGTACCTTGGGGGTTGGCAATGAGAAGATGAATCAAGGGCTCGCAGATGATTTGAATGAAAGTTGAGACCCGACAAAACTTAAGGAGAGGGGAGAATGGGAGTTGCAATGACAGTTTGACGTCAACTTTGTTTCACTGAATGTTTTGTTTCCTGACCAGCTCCCATTGCTTTGCACGGAACAATAACAGTTTTGTTTGCTGAACTAAACTTGCAGAAAAGAAAATGCTGAGACAGACCAGGAGTGATTCATTGGACCCTTCCTGCTTGGACAAATATTCAGGCAAAATCTGAAACTGTTAAAAGAATGTGAAAAAAGTAAGGAAACTGATCAGGAATTAAACTTTAATTGTTTTTGGAAAAAGGCAATAAAAACTACAGTAAGTGACAATTCAGATTACACATCAGATTGCAGGAAATCTAAATCATAAGACCATTTTGTTGTGTATAGCCGTGTATTAGCAACTAAACAAAACAATAACCTATACAATGTTGGCAGCAGCTGTTTGCACTACAGGATATATTGAACTATGGTATGAGCTCATAAATGCAACTGACTTGGATATAACATGCATCAACATTCCTTTATTTTTTAAATGAATACATTATATTAAAAATACAACATAAAAAAATACCTAATATTTAATGTTTCCACCTCAGAGAAGTACAGATTAACGAAACACACACACACAACACACACAACACACACGCACACACGCACACACACGCACACACGCACACACACACACACACACACGCACACATGCACGAACACACACACACACACTCAGTAAACAATCACATTCACAAATATTACATATACATGATCAAAATAAAGGCGTGCATTAAAAACAACAAAGTCTGAAGAAGGGTCTCGATCCGAAACGTCGCCGATTTCCTTCGCTCCGTAGATGCTTGCTGCCTCACGCGCTTGGTTACTCCAGCATTTTTGTCTACCTTAAAGACGCCCAACGCGTCACAGAGTGCATCACATCGTCGCTTCCAGGGATCACCACAAGGAAGGAGGCTTCTGTCATGATCCCCATAGTAACAGGAATTTAACAGTAATAGCATCCTGCACGCAGCGAGGTGGGCTTATAGTATGGAATAGAATAGAATGCCTTTATTGTCATTCAAACAGACAAGGTTTGAACAAAATCTCATTCCTGCAGTCATGACATTACAAAAAAAAACCAAGACACACACTTAACACAATTTACACAAACATCCATCACTGTGAATCTCCAACACCTCCTCACTGTGATGGCAAAAGTCTTATATCTTCCTTTGTTCTTCTCCCGCAGTCCAGCAGTCCAAATGCAGCGTCGAGGCGACTGGGGCTCACAATGTTAAATTCCCAGCGGGCGATGGTAAGTCCCGCGGCCGTTTAAGCTGCGCCGGGCGATGTTATGCCCCGCTCCGAGTCATTTAAACCCCACGATTCCGGCGGGAGAAGATGCCATTGCGGGACCTCCGAAAAGCAGTCTCCCACCAGGGACCTGTGAGCTCCCGATGTTCCTGTCCATCGGGCCTGTGGTCGGAGCATCCGAAGCTCCGAAGTCGGGTTGCAGCCGCGCGCCACCACAGCTCTCCCAGCTCTGATGTCGGCCAGCTCCGCGATGGCGAGTCCGCAGGCTCGCCACTAGATCCCTCAGGTTGGTTCCGGTTGGAGGCCGCCGCCGGCTCCACGATGTTCTGCCCAAAGACACCGGAGACCCGACAGGGAAAAGTTGGCTCCCCGTGCAGGGTAGAGATTAAACAGATCCCCCCAACCCCCACCCCCAACCCACACATATACACAGCTAACCAATAATATAAATTAAAACCAAAAAACATACATCTAACGAGACAAAAAATAAAAAAAGACAGATGAACTGCAGTCGAGCTGCTGCCGTTAGGCACCGCTATACTCCACTTATGCTTGCTAGGTGAACATGCTTGCCAAGCCAGGGCAAAATGACACGGCTTTGGTTGCCCGGCGGGACTTAAGATGGCCATTGGCGCCCGGGGAACCGTAATTTCAAGCCCTGCTGTCCGACGGAGTTAAGGTCGCTACCACCATATGCCACGAGAGGAGAGGATCATGTTTTTAATTGCTGTGCATTCCCAACATGGATAAACCAGTGAGACAAAACTTTACATTTCATTCCAGTGTCGATCTGCATTTCAATAGCATTGTTGTTTCCCTTAACAGTGGCCATTATTTTGCATATTTTGTCTTGCAATGGAATGTGTTTGCAGAATCACGCCATCCACTTTTGGCTTATCATCGGTGCTGCTATCAGATAAATCAGACAAAGGCTCGGCCTGCAGCAGGTTCACGGATTGTGTTGTCATCCCTCTGCAAGGCTCAGATATGCAAAATCTCCAAAAATGTTTGCTCCTTTTGCAACCATGGCAAATTTGGCCAAAAGCGGGACAACTCTCCCTCCTTACAAAATAAGAGCAATTGCAATTAGTGCACTTTGTAATAAATCTTGTCCCAGGCTTATTGAACTGCACTTGCATTGTTATGTCTTGCTTCATTCACCTATTAAACGAAGCCTGGATACGATCAACTCACATGGAGGAAAGTTCTGCTTTGTGTTAGCGTTCTGGCTTGAAGAACAGACCGTTCGTAGTTTTCGCAGACAGCGACAACCCTATCCAAAGTTATGGCAGGGTCATGGACAAGCTTCCTTCTTAGTTTGTCGTTAATAAGACCACACACTAATCTGTCTCTAATAAATTCACTAATCACTGTCTCTAATAAATTCACGAGATTGATCCCTGGGATGGTGGGACTGTCATATGGGGAAAGATTGAAAAGACTAGGCTTATATTCACTGGAGTTTAGAAGGATGAGGGGGGATCTTATAGAAACATATAAAATTATAAAAGGTAGATGCAGGAAAATTTTTACCCAATGTTGGGCGAGTCGAGAACCAGGGGCCACAGTCTTAGAATAAAGGGGAGGTCATTTAAGACTGAGGTGAAAAAAAACGTTTTCACCCAGAGAGTTGTGAATTTATGAAATTCCCTGCCACAGAGGGCAGTGGAGGCCAAATCACTGAATGGATTTAAGAGAGAGTTAGATAGAGCTCTAGGGGCTAGTGGAATCAAGGTATATGGGGAGAAGGTAGGCACGGGTTATTGATAGGGGACGATCAGCCATGATCACAATGAATGGCGGTGCTGGCTCGAAGGGCCGAATGGCCTCCTCCTGCACCTATTTTCTATGTTTCTATGTTTCTATGTTTCTAAATTCATCTTGAAGCTCGCCAAATCTACAGCTTCCGGCAGCTTTCTTAAAGGCACACAGATCTTGAGAATCTCGATGGTATCTGTTGATTTGAATTCCCGCTCTGTTGTTTTTGAATTCCAATCTGGAAGCATACGACATTACGTCAACACATCTTAAAGGGATAGTGAGCCAGAATGCCTACAGTTCAGCCACAAGAGGGAGATGTGGAACAGGATTCTGGAAAAGAAAGAACCATTAAACTCACCGACAAAGGCCAGGTATTGTTCATGCAAAGATGTCAGAAGTCAAGTAACATGGTATGTAAAGAAGCTACAACTTAATTGAAAAGCTGAGGGAACTCATGAAATCAGATGAGAATGTGAAGGAAGTACAATCTAAGCTGGTTCAATTAATCAAGCTCTGCAATGAAGTCAGATAAAACCACGGGTCATTGGTGAAAGTACCGCTGCCTGAAATAGAGCTTCAGAAGCCCTAGTTTAAAGTAAGAATGGATTGTTTTAGTGGTTTTATACAAGATGTGGAGAGATGGTTATCTGAAGTTGGACAGCAAACGACACACTCTATACAGTGGCTTGCAAAAGTATTCATACCCCTTGAGCTTTTCCACATTTTGTCACGTTACAACCACAAACGTAAATGTATTTTATTGGGATTTCATGTGATAGACCAACACAAAGTGGTGCATAATTGTGAAGTGGAAGGAAAATGATACATGGTTTCCAAATTGTATTACAAATAAAAAACTGAAAAGTGTGGTGTGCAAAAGTATTGCACACCCCTGAGTCAATACTTTGTAGAACCACCTTTCCCTGCAATTACAGCTGCAAGTCTTTTGCGGTAAGTCTCGACCAGCTTTGCACATCTAGAGACTGAAATTTTTGCCCATTCTTCTTTGCAAAATAGCTCAAGCTCAGTCCGATTGGACAGAGAGCATCTGTGAACAGCAATTTTCAAGTCTTTCCAGAGATTCTCAATTGGATTTAGGTCTGGACTTTGACTGGGCGATTCTAACTCATGAATATGCTTTGATCTAAACCATTCCATTGTGGCTCTGACTGTATGTTTAGGGTCGTTGTCCTGCTGGAAGGTGAACCTCTGCCCCAGTCTCAAGTCTTTTGCAGACTCTAACAGGTTTTCTTCCAAGATTGCCCTGTATTTGGCTCCATCCATCTTCCCATCAACTCTGACCAGCTTCCCTGTCCCTGCTGAAGAAAAGCATCCCCACAGCATGATGCTGCCACCACCATGTTTCACAGTGGGGAAGGTGTGTTCAGGGTGATGTGCAGTGTTAGTTTTCTGCCACACGTAGCGTTTTGCATTTAGGCCAAAAACTTCAATTTTGGTCTCCTCAGACCAGAGCACCTTCCTCCACATGTTTGCTCTGTCCCCCACATGGCTTGTGCAAACTACAAATGGGACTTCTTATGGCTTTGTTTCAACAATGGCTTTCTTTTTGCCACTCTTCCATAAAGGCCCGATTTGTGGAGTGCACGACTAATAGTTGTCCTGTGGACAGATTCTCCCACCTGAGCTGTGGATCTCTGCAGCTCCTCCAGAGTTGGGGGAGCCTCTTGGCTGCTCTTGGCTGCTTCTCTGATCAATGCTCTCCTTGACCGGCCTGTCAGTTTAGGTGGACGGCCATGTCTTGGTAGGTTTGCAGTTGTGCCATACTTTTTCCATTTTCGGATGATGGATTGAACAGTGCTCCGTGAGATGTTCAAAGCTTGGGATATTTTTTTATAACCTAACCCTGCTTTAAACTTCTCCACAACTTTATCCCTGACCTGTCTGGTCTGTTCGTTGGGCTTCATGATGCCCAAGGAACATTGTTTTTTCACTAATGTTCTCTAACAAACCTCTGAGGCCTTCACATGAACAGCTGTATTTATACTGAGATTAGATTACGCACAAGTGGACTCTATTTACTAATTAGGTGACTTCTGAAAGCAATTGGTTGCACTGGATTTTATTTAGGGATATCAGAGTAAAGGGGGCTGAATACTTTTGCACACCACACTTTTCAGTTTTTTATTTGTAAAAAAATTTGAAAACCACGTATCATTTTCCTTCCACTTCACAATTATGCGCCACTTTGTGTTGGTCTATCACATAAAAACCCAATAAAATACATTTACGTTTGTGGTTGTAACGTGACAAAATGTGGAAAAGTTCAAGGGGTATGAATACTTTTGCAAGCCACTGTAGTTGAAGATGCCTTAGAATAGAGTGTTGTGGAGTCAGAAATTGGACCCGAAGACAGTATTTAAAATGTCTCAAGATGAAGATCAAATCACAAATCTAGTTCTTCATCATGTGCATCTTCAAAGGCCACTGCTCACAAAGCTCAGGCAGAAGAGGCTGCTCGCTTAGTACGGGTTGCCATCCTGAAGGTTAAGCACAGGTTGAGGCACAAAAGGACCGATGGAAATGAGAGACTGCTGGCAGCAACCAAGGCCATGCTTGATCTTGAGCTCGAGCTTGAGGCACAAGAAACACAATTGAAAAGAGTTTTCGACTGAAATCTTCGAAATCTTCACAAAACTGTTTAAAATAAAAATGACACCAAAGCCAGAATGGATTATTTTCAGAATGACAGAAGGTAGCTCGGAATTAAAAGTGTATCAAAAGAATCTGATTACGGCTTAATAATAGGAAAAAAGCTCATCTTAAAATTTTGGCCCTGAATTTACTCTGTTGTCCCTTCTCGAGCTATCCTTCTCATTAATTCGAGAATCTTTTGTAATTTTTCCTGTAGCCACTTCCCCTTCAACTCACAAATTGTCACTCCCTTCCCCCCACTATTTAGTGTAAACCCACATGTTCAATCCCAAGTAAGATCAGCACCCTTAAATGTTAATTGGGTTATTTCACCAACTGCCTGACCCGCTGAGTGCAATTTTTTAAATTTCTGATTATTCACATCTACCGTACTTCGCTTGTCCGTTGTACTTTTCCACTAGAAGTAGTTTTTATTTTACATCATTATTTAAATCCTCACACCAAAGAATGAGAAAGCTGGCTGGTTGGTTCACAATAAAATCATGTAAATAGAGTAAGGTTACTTGTGGGGCATTTGGAGTTAATTCCTGTTTAAATAAACTATCATGCATTTCTACATTTATACATATATTTTTGTAAATATATCTAAGGTACTTTACTGTACACATTGATAATGGGTATTTATCTCTAAGTGCGATTCATGGAATCACGTTTAACAGTGAGCTGATTACCAGTAGGTTTAAGAAGGAACTGCGGATGCTGGAAAATCGAGGGTAGACAAAAATGCTAGAGAAACCCAGCGGGTGACTGAGGCAGCATCTATTGGGTGAAGGAAATAGGCCACGTTTCGGGTCAAGGCCTTCTTCCGTCATGAAATCAGATGAGAATGTGAAGGAAGTACAATCTAAGCTGGTTCAATTAATCAAGCTCTGCAATGAAGTCAGATAAAACCACGGGTCATTGGTGAAAGTACCGCTGCCTGAAATAGAGCTTCAGAAGCCCTAGTTTAAAGTAAGAAAGGTATTGGAACCTTGGGAGCTGGTCAACAGCCAAGGGGATGGACCATTTGCCATGAGGACCCTTCTCGGATGGGCCATAAATGGTCCCCAGAGAAGAGTCAATGAAAGCAGGGATGAAAATGGCTGCCCTGATGCTACTGTCAATCGAATATCCACTGTACGCTTAGAGGAGTTACTGGTCAAGCAATACAATCACGACCTTAGTGAAATAACCAGTAAGGAAGCCGAAGAAATGTCCAGAGAAGAGGTAAACTCCTTGGATATTATGTATCACTCAGTAAAGATGATAGATGAACAGTATATTAGATTTTTCTTTCAAACAATAAAGCGTCATTTTGCCGAATAACTGTTGCATTGCTGTGCAGTGCATCCAGAGCCTGAAATGCTCTGGATGGCAAGAATAAGAAATTTTATGATGAATACACATCTTTCCTTACAGAAATGATTCATAATGGTTATGCAGAAATGGTACCAGTGGACCAGCTGAATTGAAGTGATGGAGATCTCTGGTACATCCCACACCAAGGCGTGTTTCATGCACAGAAAGGAATCTTAACGGTGTTATTTGACTGTGGGGCAATCTTCAAAGGAATATTACTTAACTGCCAACTGTTGCAGGGTCCAGACCATACCAACTCACTTAACGAGTTCTCATCAGATTCAGACAAAACCCACTTGCTTTGATGGATGCTATCAAGCAATGCTTCATCTGGTCAATGTATCAGAAAAGCATATTGACTATTTTCAGTTCCTGTGATGACCTGAAGGTGATGCACTGCAAGACCTTGTTGAATGCTGGATAAAGGCACATCTTTTTGGAGCAGTGCCATCACCAAGTTGTGCAGACTTTGCATTAAGGAAGAGTGCTGAAGAAACCAAAGCTCATTTCCCAGCAGCGGTGACAAACACAGTAAAGAAGGTCAAGTTTCATCTTTAAGATCAGAAAACTTTATCAGAGCGGAAAGAGAATTGAGAGAAGCACTCAAGACCCCAAATTATATGCTTCAGCGAGGGATAAGGTGGAACTTTAATCCCCCAGCAGGATCCCATCACTGTGGTGTTTGGGAATGATTGATTTGCATGGTTCATAATGTGCTGCGCTCTGTTCTGGACGATGAAGGATTGCAAACTTTAGTTTGTGAAGTTTAAACAATTTTGAATGATCGACCCATTACCAAGAATTCTGCTGATCCACGGGACCTGGAAGCGCATATACCAAACCATCTTCTCCTGTTGAAGACCAATCCAATAATACCGCCTGGATTCTTTGTGAAGGAAGACATCTGTATATGAAACGCAGATGGAGACAGGTACAATATATGGCAGCCCTTTTTTGGAAATAGTGGACACAGGAATACTTGCCTGTAATGCAAGAACGACAACGATGGTCAAAGGTAAGAAGAAGCTTTATTCCAGGTTCATAGTTTTGTGGTTAATTCAACTGCACCACGAGGCTCCTGGCCAATGGGCAGAATATTGCAGATCAGACCAGTTGCAAAATGTGTTGTGCGGACAGTACGACTTCAGACTGATAACGACATCTTGGTAAGTCTGATAACTAAGATATGTCTGCTCCAAGAAACCAAAGAAGAAGCTTGAAGAATCACTAAAGACGTTTGAATGCCAAAACATAGTGCAGACCTTTTGTTTTTGATAATATGTTGAGCTTTTATATGTCCTTTTCATGTTTATTTGTAATTGTTTTGTTACATAGGTAGAACAATTAGGGACCGGTGTGTCGAAGCCATTCATGCTTAGACTACTTACTGTTAGTATATTATATTATTTTGTCTCGATATTTCTAGTAGTATTATTTTGAACGCTTGGGGGTGGGCTTTTGATACGTAGATTAGCGTTACATACATCATACCAGGGGAGGGTGTGGCAGATCAGTCGATCAGGCACGGGAGAGAATGGAGTTCTTACCAGATCAGATATTAAGAACGGAAAGCTACAATTTGTATAAGAAAAAAGAGGATCTGGTATGTTCACTTTATTGTCTGTACAACAACCTCAATAAAGAATCAATTAAACTGGAAATAACGACTGGATGATCCGATTAGCTTTACCGTCTGCGTACGATCACTTGGACTTGCCTGTGTAGTAATGGCAACGGAAAGTTGGACATTGGAAAAGTTTGAAATTGCTATTACAATCCCGACAATATTTTCAGGTGAGGCTGCGGTTCACTGGGACATACTCCAACCTTGTATACAGAATCTGCTGATCCAGGTGTGGACTCTTATATATCGGAGACACCAAGCGCAGGCTCGGCGATCGTTTCCCTGAGCACATTATCTCAGTGCGCCAAAATATCCCTGGTCTCCCGGTTGATAAATATTTTAACTCCCGTTCCCATTCCCACACTGACCTTTCTGTCCTGGGCCTCCTCCAATGTCAGAGTGAGGCCCAGCGCAACTTGGAGGAACAACAACATCATATTTTTCGTGGACAGCTTACTCCCTAGCGGTATGAATATTGACTTATCTAACGCCAAGCAACTCTTGCCTTCCCGCTCTCTCCATCCCTCCTCGTTCCCAGTTCTCGGGCTAGTTTGACTGTCCTCGTGTGCTTTGTTGTTACCTTTTCCCAGCTAACAATGATCTAGTCTTCATTTTCCTTGATCTCTATACCACTTCATCTCGTTTTCACACCTTACACTTCTTATCTCTGTATCTCCCTCTCAGTCTGAAGCAGGTTCTAGACCCGAAACGTCACACATTCCTTGTGTCCAGCGATGCTGCCTGCCTGACATTGGAGGAGGCCCAGGTCAGAAAGGTCAGTGTGGGAATGGGAACGGGAGTTAAAATATTTATCAACCGGGAGACCAGGTATATTTTGGCGGACTGAGATGATGTGCTCAGGGAAATACTCCAGCATTTTGTGTCTTAGGTAATAGGCTGATATTGGTACAGGTTCGGGTACATTCGAAACTATTGCTGTACCTCCAGAGATTGAATTAATATATTTAACAAAATCATTCAATATATTAAGGTTATCAATCAATCAGTTTTATTCGTCACTTGCACATAAAGTGCAAGTGAAATGAATTGGCCAGCAGCGGTACAATGAAAAAGAACACACAAAAACACAATAAAATTTAACATAAACATCCACCACAGCATTCATCACTGTGGTGGAAGGCACAAAATTTGGCCAGCTCCATTTCCCCCCGTGGTCGGGACCTCAACCCTCCGCGGTTAAACATTATTTTGATTTTTGATCTGCTGTGAATTCAGTGGGTTGCGGGGAATATGCAAGAGAATGAAAATGAGGATGCCGACCTGTCAACCGCCACGCTTTGTCCTGCCTCTCTCCTGTGCCAGCTCCCCCCCCCCCCCCCCCCCCCCCACCGCCCCTTCACCGACAACGAGGCTGAAGAAGACATGCTGAGTTACTGCAACAGTTTGTGTCCTTTTCTGTTTTAACCAGCATCTGCAACTCCTTGTTTCGACAATTCAATTAACTTTCTTTGTTAAATTTTTACCATGGGACACGGAAGCCGAGGAGGTTGTGTAGAACCTTTTGTTCTCAATAATAACGGAACGTCATTAGAAAGCGTTAACAACAATTGACGTGGAGAGCAAAAAAAAGGAAGCTGCTAGGTTTGATTTTTTTTAAACACAACAATTATTAAATATTCAATAGGCCTACATCGGTGTAGGATAAATACGACTTGTTAAACTTTGATCAATTCTGATATCTGTGCTTATTTAGCTGAAGTTCCAGCAAGATTATCAATGTTGAGAAACATTTCTCCACTGATGTCGATTGACATGAAGATATCGATTGACTGATGAAGGGTCTTGACCCGAAACGTCGCCCATTTCGTTCGCCCTATAGATGCTCTCTCACCAGCTGAGTTTCTCCAGCATTTTTGCCTACCTTTGATTGACACGAGCATGTCTCGGTATTTATAACCATATAACCATATAACCATATAACAATTACAGCACGGAAACAGGCCCTCTCGGCCCTTCCAGTCCGTGCCGACCATTTGTTTTCCCCTAGTCCCATCTACCTGCACTCAGACCATACCGCTCCATTCCCTTCACGTCCATATACCTATCCACTTTACTCTTAAATGTTAAAATCGATCCTGCCTCCACCACTTCTGCTGGAAGCTGATTCCACACAGCCACCACCCTCTGAGTAAAGAAGTTCCCCCTCACGTTACCCCGAAACCTCTGTCCCTTAATTCTCATGTCATGCCCTCTTGTTTGAATCTTCCCTACCCTCAATGGGAAAAACGTATCCACGTCAACTCTGTCTATCCCTTTCATCATTTTAAAGACCTCAATCAAGTCCCCCTTAACCTTCTTCGCTCCAAAGAATAAAGACCTAACTTGTTCAACCTTTCTCTGTAACATAGTTGCTGGAACCCTGGCAACATTCTAATAAATCTCCTCTGTACTCTCTCTATTTTGTTGACATCCTTCCTATAACTAGGCGACCAAAATTGTACACCATACTCCAGAATTGGTCTTACCAATGCCTTGTACAATTTTAACATTACTTCCCTACTCCTATATTCAATGCTCTGATTTATAAAGGCAGGCACACCAAAGGCTTTCTTTACCACCCTATCTACATGCGATTCCACCTTCAGGGAACTATGCACAGTTATTCCTAGATCCCTCTGTTCCACAGCATTCCTCTTCTTCTTCTTCTTGCGTATGAGTCAGTTACACAGTTTGATTCAGGCGTCGCAGCCAGTTCACTGTGTCAGGATTGGGGTTGGTCAGGTCGATGGTAGTGGTATCTGGTGGGCTGAGGGTGGGACAGTCGTGGATTACATGGTGTGCGGTCTGGTCGGGGTGTCCACAAGTACAGGCTGCTGATGGGCGCAGTCCCCAACGTTTCATGTTATGATTGAAACGCCCAACACCAGTTCGCAGACGATTCAGTGTAACCCACTCTCTGCGGACCAGTTCTGCGCCAGGTGGCAACAGTGTGTTTGGGTAGACGGTCATTTGGGCGGGATGTTGGGTGTCCTGCCAGCAGGCTCTCCATGCTCTTAAATTCCTCAATTCCCTATGTTGTTCAGTATCTTTGTTTTTGTACTTGTTTGGTGTTGGTTACCGAATAGAATCGGCAAGTACGTCACGGGGCTCTATAAATTATGAATTAACGATGGGCAATTAAATGTGCTTATGTAACAGTAGAACGGCTATCTCAAAGTGGTTGGATTTAAAGGAGACCGACAGTAATCGATTAAATGAAAGGTCACAGAGTGCTGAAGTAACTCAGCGGGTCAGGCAGCATCTCTGGAGAACATGGGTAAGTGACTTTTCGGGTCGGGACTATCGAGAGATGCTGCCTGACCCACTGAATTACTACAGAAATGTGTTTCCTTTTGTGTAAACTAGCATCTGCGTTTCTACATTGATTAATCCTTGACTATATTGCCTATAGTTAATAAAATCTAATAAAGGGTCTCGACCTGAAATGATGTCCGTCTATTCCCTCTCCAGATGTTGTCCAATCCACGGAGTTCCTCTGGCTCTTTGTGTTTTGCTCTGCAGTAGTTAATATTTGAGCGTATTAGATACTTCTGCTGTGTGTGTTTTTTAAAAAGAAATAGTTATTAGTACATACGTCTAATGGACAATGGGTAAGACAATGCGATTGAAAGAAAGGGGGGGCGACTGGAGATTGACAGTGGGGGCTCATTTTCCTCTTCCAATGTGGCCGCTCGACAGACATGGTAACTGGATAAATCACATCGCCATTCTGTGACAAATCAGAATTCGTCTGAGAGGAAAGGGCTGCCAACAGAAAATCTGCAGAGTCAGCACATTCATGATGCACTCTAAGTCCGTTAAAATGTATCATCTTGCTGGAAAGATTCCAGTTTCCACGTCGATTTTTTTTTACTGTCAAGTCTCAAATTAACACAGTAAACAACTCCAATGTTGAATTAATTTCGAAAATTTTAACATCATTTACCCAATGGAATTCAGACATTAACTGCCAATATTTTTGGAAAATTCTTCACAGGTAGGCTTACTTATTACTTTCTCGAAGTAGCGTTCTTCAATTTTAAGCGTAATCAGTAGAAATTATATCCACTGGAGTACTGGAGTATTTTAAAGGTATCGAAACAAAATCCCAAGCGATTTGTTGACACTTATGCACATATGTGCAATTCTATTTATTCCCAAAACGGCGCACCTTGTGTCAAAATCATGACAGCGACCGTTTTCGCGTTATTTGACCGCTGTCCATTGGTAGTCAAGCCTAGCGCTAAGGTCCAACTGCAATAGAGCGGACGATGCGGCTATATTTAGAGAGAAAGAGAGAGAGAGACAAGAGGAAGTGGCAGAGCGCAGGGATTTGATCACCTTTGACGGAGAAATGTATGCAAGGAATCTCCTCGTCCGAGAAGGTGTCCGATCTCCTCGTCCGGGATCTCCTCGTCCGAGAAGGTGACGGATCAGAGCCTACGACGTCTGAGTGTTCAACACATAACTCCTTGAAGCCACAGAGGCAAAGACCCACTTGTTGATGTGTCCTGTAGAGCGCGCCGACACTTGGATTCCAAAAAAAAAAGATTTTGAGGGCTCCAAGAAGGAGTAAAGGAATCGTAAAAAGGTCAGTTATTGGATGTAACACCAGCATATATTTTGCGCGAGGTTTGCAGCGAACGCAGCACTTTCCTTTATGTAATATAAAATTGAAACACACTTTCTATAATTTGACCTTGGCATTTCTGTGCTGGGAATGCTACTGATAGAAGTTGCAAACGGGTTGACTGGGCCAATTGCAGGCTTATCCACTGGCATAGATTCCACGACCTATCAGCATTACGTCACGGGCTTGTCAGCGTGGTACAAATAGATTGAAACATACAAACATAGAAATATAGTAATAGGTGCAGGTTGAGCCTATTTGGCACTTCGAGCCAGCACCTCCATTCATTGTGATCATGTGTGATCGTCCCCAATCAATAACCCGTGCCTGCCTTCTCCCCATATCCCTTGATTCCACTAGCCCCTAGAGCTCTATCAAACTCTCTCTTAAATCCTTCCAGTGATTTGGCCTCCACTGCCCTCTATGGCAGGAAATTCCACAAATTCACAACTCTCTCGGTGAAAACGTTTTTTCTCACCTCAGTCTTAAATGGCATCTCCCTTATTCTAAGACTGTGGCCCCTGGTTCTGGACTCGCTCAACATTGGGAACGTTTTTCCTGCATCTAACTCGTTCAGTCCTTTTATAATTTATATGTTTCTATAAGATCCCCCCTCATCATTCTAAACTAGAGTGAATACAAGCCTGGTCTTTTCAATCTTTCCTCATATGACAGTCCCGCCATCCCAGGAATCAATCCTGTGAACCTACGCTGCACTGCCTCAATCACAAGGATGTTTTTTTGTAAATCAGCATCTTCAGTTCCTCATTTATTAATTTATCTAAGCGCTTACCGTTGTCACGTAATTCCAACGGCAAAAGGCCTTACAGGGTGATAATTAAGCTGCTGCACTGCCGGATATTGAGCATGCAAGCGAATTTCCATCTAGAGTATGGAAGCAGGTCAATCGACCGAAGTGACACGTGCGGTGTTAGTGAAGCACACTGATGTCCTATTGCCTCATATAAACCTATGAATGCAATCCTTATTTCATTCATGGGCGCGTGTAGCTTCCTGGTAAACGCATTAATATTATTCAACTCAACTGCGCACACGCAGATTTACATCTTTTGGAACATTTTTCGCTGAATCATTGAAAATTATCAGAATGGGTCTAAATGGGGCCGTCATCTTATCACGTATCTATACGCTTCAGGGATGCTGTCTCACCTCCTGACTTGCACCAGCAGTTAGTGTAAACCAGTTTATTCATGCACAAATAATAATTGTGTTCGGAATGGGGACGTCGTGGGACTCCGCGCCAATTTACATTGGTACCTCCGTGCTGGAGAGCGTTAACAGCTTCAGATCTCTTTGTGTTAACATATCAGATGTTATGTTCTAGTCTCGGCACATATATAGCATCAAAAAAGGCGCGCTAATGTATTAATTTTCTTAGAGGTTGCAAGAGATTCATCATGTCACCGAATATTCCAACAAACGTCGACAGCTGCATTTTAAAAACGATTCTGACTGAGCGGGACAGAGACTTGTACAGTAATTCGAGGAAAGCAAGTTCATACCTGGTGCAGAACCAGGGGCCAGAGTTTATGAATGTGGAATTCTCTGCCTCAGAAGGCGGTGGAGGTCAATTCTCCGGATGCTTTCGGGAGAGAGTTAATAGAGGTCTTAAGGATAGCGAAGTGAAGGGATATGGGGAGAAGGCAGGAACGAGTTACTGAATGCGCATGATCTGCCACGATCACAGTGAATGCCGGTGCAAGCTCGATGGGCCGAATGGCCTACTCCTCCACCTATTATCTATTGTCTATTGTTTATTGTCTATTATTTATTTCATTTCAGAACGAAAGCGAAAGTGAAGACAAAATATGTCGGGTGACTATTTTGACATGTTGCGGTGTGACTCAGGAGCACGCTTGGAGATTATTTTACCCCGAAATAATCATTGTTGAAAATACGAATATATATGACACAATATTTGTGGGGGAACTCTTCATACATTCACAGTGTCTATATGTTCATACATTCAGTCGTGTTCGCACCTATCATCAGTCAAAATATCCTTGCCAGTTGCCACTCATTTACTCCCGGAGGTGATATCCCTTGTTTGGTAATGTCCAGAAAAGGCATCACTCTAAATGTCCAGAAGCGGAAGGACCTGGGACCATGGTCCACCCCCACGGAGCCTTGGCGTTGACTGCATCCTGCTGTCTGGATGACCAGATTCCTGGCTCAATATATCGGCTTTGCAGGGATAATAAACTGCGTGAATGCAGGCTGCTTCACGCAGAGATCCACCTGTGATTTAGACATTAAAGGATAGTCGGGAGTTCGCAAAAAGAATACCCATATTATTGAATACCCATAAATTGAGTGTGCAGATGGCAGTGAAATAATACGATCAGACACAACCAATTTATCCTCTAATGTATTTCACATATTAATCAATTAACAAGGCGCATGGCGAGTGACCACCTTCTGATTGTGCTAGATTAAAGATTTACAAGCTTCTGAAATCTTATTTTTATTCATTGGCAGACGAATCGCTTCGCGTGGAGTTGGGTAACGTATGAATTTGTCCTCTTCAGCAAACTGGGAATAATTTGCGACAGTATTTTCTGTAGAGCGAGTGATGCTGTTTGTCGTTCATTCAGCAGACAACTTCGAGTAATCCATTTTCATAACTATATTTACCCAAGTCAAGAAATATCTAAGGGGACACTTATAAAGTTCACAAATTTCTTGAAGTTTGAGAAAATTCAGAAAAAAAAACTTACAGGACGCGGAATGTTAGTGGCTGGAAGAACGAACAAAAATTCACGTCAATGATATTAGAACATAGAAACATAGAAAATAGGGGCAGGAGTAGGCCATTCGGCCCTTCGAGCCATTCAATATGATCATGGCTGATGATTCAACTCAGTATCCTGTACCTGTCTTCTCTCCATACACCCTGATCACTTTAGCCAAAACGGCCACATCTAACTCCCTCTTAAATATAGCAAATTAACTGGCCTCAACTACCTTCTGTGGCAGAGAATTCCAGAGACTCACCACTCTCTGTGTGAAAAATGTTTTTCTCATCTCGGTGTTAAAAGGCTTATCCCTTATCCTTAAACTGTGACCACTTGTTCTGGCCTTCCCCAACATCGGGAACAATCTTCCTGCATCTAGCCTGACCAACCACTTAAGAATGTTGTACGTTTCTATAAGATCCCCCCACAATCTTCTAAATCATAGCGAGTACAAGCCGAGTCTATCCAGTCTTTCCTCATATGAAAGTCCTGATATCCCAGCAATCAGTGATGACGTGATGAAAGAATATATATTTCTGAAAGAATATATCTATATTCCTACTGAAGTTGTAAAGGGGCCTGGTGAAACCACACCTGAAGTATTGTGTGCAGTTTTGTTCTCCTAATTTGAGGAAGGACATTCTTGCCATTGAGGGAGTGCAGTGTAGCTTCACCAGGTTAATTTACGGGATGGCGGCACTTACATATGATGAAAGAACGGATCGAATGGGTTTATATTGAATGGAATTTAGAATGATGAGAAGAATTTTGAAGGGATCTTATCGAAGCACATAATATTCTTAAGGGATTGGACAAGCTAAATGCAGGGAAGATGTTGCCGATGTTGGGGAGCCCAGAATTAGGGGTCACAGTTTAACTATGAGGGATAAGCAATTTAGGACTGAGATGAGGTCAACAGTTTGCCCCTTGGTTAATGGTGTTTAAGAAGGAACTGCAGATGCTGGGAAATGGAAGGTAGACAAAAGTGCTGGAGAAACTCAGCGGGTGAGGCATCATCGATGGAGCGAAGGAAATAGGCAACGTTTCGGGCCGAAACCTTTCTTCGGAATGATGTTGGGAGGGGGGGGGGGGGGGGGGGGGGGGGGGGGTGGGGCGGGAGGGAGAAAGGAGAAAGGAAGAGGAGGAGCCAGAGGGCTGAGGGAGAGCTGAGAAGGGGAGGAGACAGCAAGGGCAACCGGAAATACGAGGTCAATGTTCATGCCTTTAGGATGCAAACTGCCCAAGCGGATTATGAGGTGCTGCTCCTCCAATTTACGGTGGTGCTCACTGGCCATGGAGGAGGCCCAGGGCAGAAAGGTCGGATTCGGAATGGGAGGGGGAGTTGAAGTGCTGAGCCACAGGGTGATCAGGTTGATTAATGCGGACCGAGCAGAGGTGTTCGGCGAAACGATCACCAAACCTAAGCTTGGTCTCACTGATGTAGATCAGCTGACATCTAGAGCAGCGGATGCAATAGATGAGGTTGGAGGAGGTGCAGGTGAACCTCTGACGCACATGGAACAACTGCTTGGGTCCTTGAATGGAGTCGAGGGGGGAGGTAAAGCGACAACTGTAGCATCTTTTTCGGTTGCAAGGGAAAGTGCCTGTGGAGCGGGTGGTGTGGGAGGGAAGGGATGAATTGCCCAGGAGGTTACGGAGGGAGCGGACTTTGCGGAAAGCAGACGGGGGAGAATGGAAGATGTGGCGAGTGGTGGCTTCACGTTGAAGGTGGCGAAAATGACAGAGGACGATTTGTTGTATGTGACGGCTGGTGGGGTGAAAGGTGAGGACTGGGGGGACTCTGCCCTTGTTGCAAGGGGGGCTGGGGAGAGCCTCGTGGCACCCAATCGCCACTGCCTGCCAGTCTGAAAAGGACCCGTTCACTCCTAGTCTTTGCTTCAGGTCTGCCAACCAATTTTCTATCCATGTCAACACCCTACCCTCAATAACATGTGCACTAATGTTAGTCAACAGTCTCCCGTTCCAGACTTTATCAAAGGCTTTCTGAAAGTCTAGATACACTATATCCACTGGCACCCCTTCTTCCATTTTACTTGTCACATCCTAAAAAAATTCCAGAAGATTAGTCAAGCATGATTTCCCTTTCATAAATCCACGTTGGCTTGGACTAATCCTATTACTGCGATCCAAATGCTCCATTATTACGTCTTTAATAATTGACTCCAGCATCTTTCCCACCTCTGAAGTTAGGCTAACTGGTCCCGTCTGCAATTCCCCGTTTTCTCTCTCGCTCCTTTCTTGAAAAGTGGGATAACATTAGCTATCCTCCAATACACAGGAACTGATCCTGAATCTATTGAACATTGGAAAATGATCACCAATGCGTCCACTATTTCCAGAGCCACCTCCCTAAGGACCTTGGGATGCAGTCCATCAGGCCCAGGGGATTTATCATCCCATTAGCCTATCCAATACTTATTCTCGCTTAATGAAAATTTATTTCAATTCCTCTGCCTCTTAGATCCTCTGTCCTCCAGTACATCTGGGAGATTTTTTGTGTCTTCCTTAGTGAAGACAGATCCGAAGTACATGTTCAAATCTTCAGCCATTTCTTTGTTATCCATAATAATTTCATCGGTGTCTGCCTTCAAACGACCCACATTTGACGTTGCTACTATTTTTCCGTTAACATATCTAAAGAAGCTTTTACTGTCCATCTTTATATTTTGGCCAGCTTCCCTTCGGACTTAATATTTTCAGCCCGTTTTGCCAGTTTTGTTTCCTTCTATTGTCCTATGAAAGTTTCCCAATCCTCTGGCTTCCGGCTACTTTTTGCAGTGTTATATATCTTTTATTTAAGTTTTATTCTGTCCCTAACTTCTCTTTTCAGCCACGGGTGCCTCCTACTCCCCTGAGAATCTTTCTTCCTTTTTTGGAATGAAATTATCTTGCGTCTTCCGGATTATGCCCAGAAATTCATGCCATTGCTTTTCCGCCGTCATTCCTGCTAGGATCCCTTTCCAGTCTAACGGCCAGCTCCTCTCTCATGCCTTCATAGTCCCCTTTGTTCTACTTCATAGTCCCCTTTGTTCTACTGCATCACTGACACTTCCGATTTAACATTCTCCTTCTCAAATTGCAGAATAAAACTAATCATATTATGATCACTGCCTCCAAGCGGTTCCTTTACCTCAAGTTCTCTTTATCATATCTGGTTCATTGGGCAACGCTAAATCCAGAATTATCTTTTCTCTGGTCGGCTGCATTACAAGCTGCTCTAAGAATGCACCTCGGAGGCACTCTACAAACCCTCTTTCATGGGGTCCTGAACCAACCTGATTTTCCCAGTCTACCTGCATATTGAAATCTCCCATCACCAAAGTGGCATTACCTTTGTTACATGCCAGTTTTAACTCCTGCTGCAACTTACACCCTACATCCGGGCTACTATTTGGGGGGTCTGTAGATCACACCAATTAGTGTCTTCTTGCCTTTACAATTCCTTAACAATCCACAGTGACTCTACCTTGTGAGTCCCTATGTCATCCCTTGCAAGGGACTGAATTCCAACCCTCACCAGCAGAGCTACCCCCTCTCCTCTGCCCACCTGCCTGTCCTTTCTATAGGATGTACAACACAGAATATTAAGTTCCCAGGCCTGATCCTCCTGCAGCCACGTCTCAGTAATCCCCAGAATTCATATCTACCAACCTCTAACTGAGCTCATCTACTTCACTTCTTATACTTCGCGCATTCATATACAATACTTTTAATTCTGTACACATCTCACCTTTCACATCGACCCTTATTACACTTGGCCATACTCTCCTATCCCTTTGTGAGCTTTCTTTCCCGTTAATTCCGGAGTCACTACCTATCCCTTTACTCTCTTTCCCTTTAACTATATCCTCGCATATCCCATTTCACACCCCACCCCCCTAATTCAGTTTGAACCCTTACCCTGAATTTGCATTTTTTAAGGGTTTTATTTGAGGTTAATGGCATTGACGCGATCCAGGACCTTAGTCAGATTAGCATCGTGTTCTTCGATAGTTCGTCCAGCAACGAGGATATCATCCACTACAATGGAGCATGAGTAAACTGCAAACAATTGCCCCATAGCTCGTTGATATACTTCACCAGCAGTGGTTATGCCAAAAGGCATGCGAATTAATATGTATCACCCAAACTGTGTGCTGAATGCAGTTAATTTAGAGGGGTTTCGTTCCAGCAGAATCTGCCAGAATGAACGTTTGCATCTGGTACTGTAAATACAGTTGCTTCAGCAAGCTGCGCTGCAATCTCATCAACAGTGCGCATGGGATATTGAGGTCGTTTAATGGCTGTGTTTAAGTCCTTGGGGTTGATGCAAATCCGTATTTTATCTTTATTTCGTCCTTTGTAGCCATGACCATAGTCGAGACACAATCCGAGGGGGCAGCAACGGGGGAAATTACACCTAGAGACAAAATTCACTTGAGTTCGCTTTGAACACAGTCCCGCATGGCATGGAGAATCCTGTGTGCTGGACGGACAACTAGAAGTACCTCAGGGTCGATCGTAATTGTGTACTTAACAGGCAACCTGCCCAGCTTTGCGTCACACAAAGGTTTGTATTATGTCAGGATTTATTGAGTAAAGTCTCAGGTTATCGTCAGATGACAAACAGAAGGACTACAAGAGATCAGCCTCAGGTCGTGACAAGCATTGACACCCAACAGGGACGGCACATTCGCACGAACAATATCGAGACAGGTGAGTTAAGACAGCAGCGCAACTCGAAGACCGATAGAGTGCACTTGGCCTCCTGCAAACTGGAGAAGGGAGGCAGCCGTATGAGTGATAGTCTCTGTTTTTCGTATATTTTTCAACTCAGATAAACACATCACGTTACACCTGGCTCCAGTATGAACTTTCAGAAAACAAATCTTACCATTAACGAGCAATGCGACCTTGGGATCTTGATGTTTGTGCGGTAAATCAGACAGGGAGTGAACATCCAAATCAAAATCTTCGCTGGCAGCCTGCAAATCAGTGGGAGCTGTGATTCTGTGGAATTTCTGCCACAGAAGGCCGTGGAGGCCTATTCACTGGATGCATTCAAGAGAGAGTTACATATAGCTCATAGGGTGAACGGAATCAAACGGATATGGGGAGAAAGCAGGAAGGGGTTACTGATTTAGGATGATCCGGCATGATCATATTGAAAGTTGGTGATGGCTCAATGGGTGAATGGCTACTCTTGTACCTATTTTCTATGATTCTATGTGTATATGGGCTGCATACTTCCAACACAGCTCAAAATGAGGGTTTCTCTAACCTACGAATTATTATTCGTCATCTTGAAAGAACTGGTCCGGCCAGCTCAAATCAGCGCCGAACATGCCTGAAACTATATGATGCCATTGTTTCATATTCTTTCTTTAATTCTCTATGTATAAGAATTTATGAGTCCATTGTTGTAACCTATTTCTTTCCAATTAGTCGAGAGGATCGCGAGAATAAAAGGTAAATTGACATCCAATGTATTTTATTATTTGAAGTTACCTTTACATTCTGCTCTCTGATTAACTGACAAAAAGACCCTCGACAGTGTTCGAAATACATGATGCTACGATTCAATTAAAATGCAGCATTGATACATTTTTATTGAAATCCGGCTACATCGGTGCTTTCAATTCTGCATGGGCAGGCTGCACCGACGGTATGAGAATTGATATCATATAGAAGTTGGGAGGTCATGTTGTAGATGTATAAATCATTGGGGAGGGCGCATTTAGAGTATTGTGTTCAGTTCTGGGCACCAGGTTATGGGAAAGATGTTGTCCGGCTGGAAAGGGTACAGAGAAAAGTTACAAGGATTTTGTCAGGCCTTCATTGTCTGGTCTATAAGGAGAGGTTGAGTTGGCTGGAACTGTAATTCTTGGGATGCAGGGGGATGAGGGGTAATCTTATTCAGGTGTACAAAGTCATGAGACAAATAGATGGAGAAGATGCACAGAGTCTCTTGCCCAGAATAGGCGAATCGGTGACCAGAGGATATTGCTTTAAGGAGAAGGGGAAACTATAAGATAGGAATCTGAAGGGTAGTTTTTCCACACAATGGGTGGTAGGTGTATGGAACTATGGAACAAGCTGCCAAAGGAGGTAGTTGAGGCAACGACTATCCCAAAATTTAAGAAACAGTTGGAAAGGTACATGGAGAGGACAGGTTTGGAGGGTATGGACTAAATGCGGGATAGGGGGACTAGTATACCTAGGACATGTTGGCTGGTGTGGGCAAGATGGGCCGAAGACCCTGTTTCCGCAATGTATTACTCAATGACTCTGTTACTTTATCTTAGGTTCGGGGTAACTCCAACTTCCCAACCACCCCCCCCCCCCCCCCCTCTGTCTCTCGGTCTTGGGAGGTATACATTGTTACCTTTCAAGTTAAAACCCTTTTCTGTTCAACATCGACAACATAGGAAACATACTTACTCTCCATCCTCTCTATCCTGCTCATACGTTGGGCAATGAGTTGTTGTGAAAAAAACCCACAATATCCTGAAATAATAATGGCGAACACTCGACAATGGACCAGAGAAGGTTGAGACAGGTAGCTGAATTTTGCTTTAAACATCTGTCACTGGCATGAATCGGGTAACTAAGAACTATAGGATCGGAGATTCCAACCACCGCGCAGCTAGGGAAAAGTCACCATACTGAACCAAAGATGGACGGCAGGCGAAATTTCGTTCTAGAGGATTTCCACCAAAGGTTGTTTTCGTTTTTCTCCTGGTAAACTGTATCAGAATCATTGCACCTAGTAACAGAATTGTCCATAAATATGAGCGAGATCAGTTTTAGCTTTCTTTAAACGAAAGATCTATTACATTCACGCGAAGGCAGATAGATTACGCAGGAATAGACTACAAGCCCAGGAATATCCAAGGAGTAAAACAGAGGAAATTATTTTCCTGATATTCTTAGATCTACATTGAGTCCTGAAGACTGCAACATTCACAAATGGACTGAGCTGATACGAGGATTTGTTCCTCGGCAAATCATTCTCCGACAATTCTACCGTCCTCACGGTGATCACTCCACCATCGTACCTTCCCATCCCCACATCGTTTTACTTTACACAGGGACAACTCATTTCACAAATCATTGAATCATTTATTCCCTCTCACTCAAACCATCCACCCTCCGCAGCACTTTCCACTGCAACTGCAGCGGATGTAAAACCCGCCCCCATACCGCCTCCCTCACATCACGTCCGTCCAGCGGTCTCAGCAGCACATCGAGTCTTGAGAGGTTCATATCCAAGCCCTCGAACCTCATATGCTGCATCGGTTGATCCCGATATGGCACCCTTTCAATCGGTTTGACCATACTTAGACTAAACGAACGCTCCGCCGAACACTTCGTCTCGGTGTGTTGGATCTCCTGATGGTAGATATTTGAACTGCCCTTTCCCTTCTCATACTGATGTTATTGGCCTGGGGCTTCTACTTTATCAGACTAATCCCACACATAAAGCGGAGGAACAATACATATTTTGCTTCGGTAGCTCACAACCAAACCGTAAGAACATTGAATTCTCTACTTTTAGGTAACTAACCTAATAATAAACCATTTGCCCCATTAGCTTTGACGGAGATTGAAGTGGATGAGGGAGTCGAGAAGAGATAGTCCTTTAGAATGCTAAAACTGGAATATGCAGCAGGTGAAGGCAATCTAAGCGGTTTTGACATGAACTATGCACAAAGGGAAAGTGTGTGTGAGGTTTAAATCGGAAGAAAGAATCCCCCGTGTTAGTAAGAATGGTTCAGTAAAGGAATATGAAATATTTCATGGACTATAATTAATTTTTTCGTGACATCAATCGTTTTTAAATAAGCGGAGTTTATTGCGATTAAGAACTACGTTGGGCAAGTGAGGCATTGTGTGATTGCGAAGAGAGATTAACAATATCATAAACTTAAAGGGACGCGTCAGGTTGCATTAATGGATATGTCACATCCTAGGTCAAAATTCTTCTTAGCAGACCCATCGGCTGAAAGTTATGCAATCTTTCCATACATTTGCTCCATTTATTTGAATTAAATAAATGGAAGACCGGAGGTAAAATGGCAGGCGATTGGATAGCACCCACTTTGTGAGATGTCTGCAGCTATTTCAGGCCTCCAATCTTACAGGCAATGATAACTCGTCTTATAGTTGTGACCTTTTTAAGAGTGCGAACGAGAAACTGAGATTTGTGCATGCAATGAATTTACGCATGATTCTTTAAATTAAACGTGCTGACAAAGTTATGAAAATATAAAATGCTTCAGTGCATTCCAATAAAATATGTTTTATAATTTTAACATTCACTTTCCTTATCCCCCCCCCCCCCCCCCAGCATTAGAGAAAGAACTCAATACGGCAAGTGAGTAACAGAAGATAAATACCACGCAATCAATCCAGGACACCCAGTGTCGAGGAACCTCAGGCAGCAGCTCTGGAGAAGATAGAGTCATAGAACGATACAATGTGGAAACAGGCCAGTCTGCCCAACTTGCCCACGCCGGCCTACATGTCCCAGCTACAATAGTCCCACCTGCTCGCGTTCGGTCCATATCCCTTCAAATCAAGGGGTCGAGGTCTCGACCCGAATCGTCGCCTATCCGTGTGT
Organism: Okamejei kenojei; assembly: GCA_035221665.1. NCBI lineage: Eukaryota > Metazoa > Chordata > Chondrichthyes > Rajiformes > Rajidae > Okamejei > Okamejei kenojei. The sequence goes on along the minus strand of CM069160.1, from coordinate 22,376,759 downwards.
TCCAGAGATACTGCCTGCCCCGGTGTGTTACTCCAGCACTTTGTGTCCTTTTGTGTCCTTTTGTGTATTATCCAGCATGTGAAGTTCATTGTTTCTACTAAATCAGGCCTACCTCTCAAAGACGACTCCCGTGGTCTTTAGTTGTCACTTGGCTCCAGCGAGCAGAAGTCGTTGAGCTACAACGAGGGTCCAATTAAAGGATCCGAAGCCTTGCCACCGACCCCTACCGCCACGAAGGACTCATGGTCTCCGGGAACCTTCTACGGTGTTTTAATGTATGTGATAATCAGAGGCATTCACATACAGTTAAAGTGCATTAAAGAAATATTGTTGATGCATTAATGTGCATTAAACAAACAAACCATTTCACAAACAAATGCAAATATATAAAGCGTTATTAGAGTAACTTCAATGAAATTGATCTTAATTCATTCAATTAACCAAACTAATTACGTTAATTACATTATTTAAAATAACATATCACCAAACAACTTATATTGACTGTCGGTGACGTGGTCTTTCAAAATAGTATGACCAGCTGAGATTCTTTGGTGCAGATGTGGGGATTCCACTTCCCTCCGCAGATGCTGCTTGACCCGATGAATTTCTCCAGCAATTTGTTGTCTTAAGTTGAAGACAATTCAGCAGTTGTTAGCATAGAGTTGTGGGACCAGATTCAAAGATTTTTAGTTTAGTTTATTGTCACGTGCAGCGAGGTATAGTGAAACGCTTTTTTTTCGTTGCGTGCTATCCAATCAGCAGAAAGTCTATAGATGATTACAATTAAGGTGCCCACAGTACCCGGCTGCAGGGCAAAGAGAATGACGTTTACTGCAAGATAAAGTCCAGAACAGTCCGATTAAAGATAGTCCGGGGGGGGTGGGAGGGGTCTCCGATGAATTCGATGGTAGCTCAGGATCGTTTGGTGATAACTTTGTCCAGTTGCATGAGAGATAACTGTCCCTGAATCTAGAGGTGTGCGTTTTCACATTTCTCTTGCCGGATGGGAGAGGGGAGAACAATGAGTGACCAATGTGAGACTCGTCCTTGATAATGCTGGTAACCTTGCCGAGGCAGTGTGAAGTGTAGATTAAGTCAATGGATGGTTCGTTAATTGGCGTGATGGCCTGGTGTGTGTCCACAATTCTCTAAGATTTATTTGACACCCACGGCTGCTTTTCACTAGGAACTGCCGCTGTCTTGTGTACAGTTGTGGTCTCCTAATTTGAGGAAGGACATCCTTGTGATAGAGGCAGTGCAGCGTAGATTCACGAGATTGATCCCTGGGATGGCGGGACTGTCATATGAGGAAAGTTTGAAAAGACTAGGCTTGTATTCACTGGAGTTTAGAAGGATGAGGGGAGATCTTATAGAAACATATACAATTATAAAAGGACTGGACAAGCTAGATCCAGGAAAAATGTTCCCAACGTTGGGTGAGTCCAGAAACAGGGGCCACAGTCTTAGAATAAAGGGGAGGTCAATTTAAGACTGAGGTGAGAAAAAACGTTTTTACCCAGAGAGTTGTGAATTTATGGATTCCCTACCACAGAGGGCAGTGGAGGCCAAATGACTGAATGGATTTAAGAGAGAGTTGGATAGAGGTCTAGGGGCTAATAGAGTCAAGGGATATGGGGAGAAGGCAGGAACGGGTTATTGATAACGGACGATCAGCCATGATCACAATGAAACGACGGTGCCGGCTCGAAGGGTCGAATGGCCTCCTCCTGCACCTATTTTCTATGTTTCTATGTTCCTATGTCTCTATTGTCGTGTGCAGCGATGAAGCGAGCGGTTACTTACGCCATTATCTGACTACCAGCCTGTTCCCTGCTTTCATACGTGAGTCTGAAAGGGAAAGAAAACAGGTAAAAAGAGCTTAGCGAGTCAAAGAGCGCGTATAGAATCAGAAACGCTCTGAACATCATCCCCTCCAAGCTGGTTACCAAACTCGCAGAACTGGGTCTCTGCGCATCCCTCTGCAATTGGATCCTCGACTGCCTCATTCACAGACCACAGTTTGTTCGTTTTGGTGCAAACGTGTCAGCCTCGATAACAATCAGCACGGTAGAAACTCGCGGCTGCGTGCTCAGCCCCCTGCTGTATTCACTCTATACTTATGACTGTGTAGCCGGTCATAGTGCGAACTCCATCATCAAATTCGCGGACGAAGCCACTGTTGAGGGACGTATCACTCATGGGAATGAGTCAGAGTACAGAAGAAAGATCGAGGAATTGTCCATATCGTGGCAGCACAATATCCTAGCCCTCAACACCAGCAAAACCAAGGAACTGATTGTGGACTTTGGAAGGAGTAGGATGTGGACACACAGTCCCGTTTATATCAACGGGTCGATGGTTGAAAGGGTCAAGATCTTCAAATTCCTGGGCGTGCACATCTCTGAAGAGCTTTCCTGGTCCGAGAACACTGATGCAATTATTAAGAAGGCCTATCAGCGCCTCTACTTCCTGAGAAGAATACAGAGAGTCGGTTTGACAAGGAGGACACTCTCTAACTCTACAGGTGCACAGTAGAGAGCATGCTGACCGGTTGCATCGTGGCTTGGTTCGGCCCTGGTGCGGAAAAGACTACAAAAAGTAGTAAACACTGCCTAGTCCATCATCAGCTCAGACCTCCCTTCCATCGAGGGGATCTATCGCAGTTGCTGCCTCAAAAAGGCTGGCAGTATCATTAGACCCACAGCACCCTGGCCACACACTCATCTCCCTGCTACCTTCAGGAGCCAGAAGACTGCAACGAGCAGGTTCAGGAATAGCTATTTCCCCACAGCCATCAGGCTATTAAACCTGGCTTGGACAAAACTCCGACCATTAATAACCCATTATCTGTTATTTGCATTTTATCAGTTTATACATTCATGTGTGTATATTCTGTAGTCATGCCTACTATGTTCCGATGTGCTGACGCAATGCAAGAATTCCATTGTCCTACCAGGGACACATGACAATAAATTCCTTTGAATCCTTGAATGCAAAAATGTCCTGATCCAGAATTTGGATCCGAGACGGCGACATATCAATTTTGATTCCATAGACGATTAATGACCCTTTGAGTCCTTCCAGGTTATTGTTTGCTCGGTGTTAGGGCACTTGCAACTACTTATTCCACCGAAGTCGCGAGAGCCGGGGAACCACCAGCACGAGCTGGATCGATATTCAATCTCTCAATCTGTGCAAATCACCATTTTAATCTTCCGCCACCCAATAATGATAGCCAATTCGCTTACCAACATGTCTTTAGGACGTTGCAGGAAAGCAGCACTTTAGGGGAAACCCACACATTCAGATGAGGGACATGCAATCGATGCATAGAAAGTCTGTATGAATAATGCGTACAGGCTAAAGCACGCAAACATAGCTATGTGTTTCAATTGCAGACGCACAGTTACAAGCCAAAGAAAAGGGTAAGGTCAATGCACATGGACAATTCATTCTACATGGATTGGAAACATCGCCTCCTTTCCCCGGGAAATTAATGACGGCTTTTTTGGCGGCTGTTGAGAGAAAGCGAATCAAGTAAAAGAAGGGGCGTACAGATAATTTGTATTCCACAATTCGTAGGTACTCCCGTGAGTCTAGGTATCTGGTTGTCTTAAACCGATGCCCCTGTCGGTTTGGATATCTGTCTGACGACTTGTTCATTTATTCATATCTCCCTCCGTTTATGAACTTGGCCCAGCGATAAGAACTGTTAGAAGAGTAATTTACAACGTTTACAGCTTCGAGGAGAAGGGTAGGGAGTAGGGTTGCAGAACCTGATTAGAAGGAGAGGCAGGTTCAAAATTAATTGACATGAGAAGGGGGGAAAGACCGCAAAGAAAGAGTCTGGTCGTCACCAAAAGCACGTTACGGAAATATAGAGGGACAGTGGTTTTGATCTGAAGTTGTTAAACTATGTAACGATTAAATCCATTACTGGTTCCTGGGATGGACCAGACTACTCCCTGGGATGGACCCGACTGATTCCTGGGATGCAGGACTTCCATATGAAGAAAGACTGGATTGTACTCGCTGGAATTTAGGAGATTGAGGGGGGATCTTATAGAGGCTTAGAGAATTCTTAAGGGGTTGGACAGGCTAGATGCAGGAAGTTTGTTCCCGATGTTGGGAAGTCTTTTAGGACCGAGATGAGAAGATCTTTTTTCACAAAGAGAGTGGTGAGTCTGTGGAATTCTCTGCCACAGAAGGTAGTTGAGGCCAGTTGATTGGCTATATTCAAGTGGGAGTTAGATGTGGCCCTTGTGGCTAAAGGGATCAGGGGGTATGGGGAGAAGGCAGGTACAGGATACTGAGTTGGATGATCAGCCATGATCATATTGAATGGCGGTGCAGGCTCGAAGGGCCGAATGGCCTACACCTGCACCTATTTTCTATGATTCTATGATTACAGGCCTCGGAAGTCACGGAGCTATCTTGACTTCCTTCTCTGCAGTATTGGCTTAGTTTGGTGCAGTGATACAACGTGGAAACAGGCCACACCGAGCATCGATCTATCGTTCACTCAGTTCTACGTCCAACACCCTATGGGCAATTTACACAAGCCAATCAACCAACGAAATCTGCACATCTTTGAAGTGTGGGAGGAAACCCTGAGCACCCGGAGAAAAACGGAAGTGCTCACAGGGAGAACGTCCAAACTCCGGACAGACAGCACCCGAATTCCTAATCTAACCCGTTCTCTGCCGCTACCCCACTCTACTGCCCTCATTGTCACTGTTCCACTGTTTAATTCGGATCCAATTACGTGATAATGCACACGCATGCTTTTAGTATGTCTTCCTAAATGTATTTTTATAAGTTATATATTCCCATGTGTGTTCCTTCTTCGAAGGAAGTGATTTTGCGTCTACCATTATCGAAAGAGCCCAGAGTACGATTATTTTGAGTGTCAATGTTTGCAATTGTTTCTGCGAGGAAATATAAAGCTTCACCGTAACATCGGCAACTCAGGATTCACATATATTTCCCATTGCCTCTTTCAGCTCTCAGTTTCTCCTTTATTTATACACATATGTCTTCAGGGTTTCAAAATAACCATCTCCGCCCAAACCTGGCAGCAAAGAGTAACCTTGTCCAATCTGGTCAATGTTGTAGTCCTGTGAGAATGAAACGCGGATCGTCGGGTGCATGCCTGTGAGCCCTTCTTAGGGCCCTCGGGTGGGTGCCCTAAGAAGGAGAACCCATTCAATCAGGGACGATTTAAACAAGGAGATGGTGGAATTCTAAAAAGGCAAGACGTGGTGGAGAGAATGTCCACAATAGACGCAAAGTGCTGGAGTAACTCGGCGGCTCAGGCATCATCTCTTGCGGACAATGATGATCATCTCTGGAGAAAAGAGCATGAGAATACGTCTGGCAGCATCTACCGTGGGGAGGCACAAGCAGAGTTACCCTATCTTAAATGCTGCCAAAGTGGCAAAACGGACATAAACCTGTCATTGGTCGTAACATTGAGATGTATTTAATTGTATCCATGCTTAGTCATTTTCTTGTCTTGTTTTCCAGAATTACAGTCAATGAGCAAATTGCTACAAGCATCAGGTAACAAGATAAGAACGGTTGGAACCGCTAATACATTTCAATCGCTGTGCTCATGGTATAGGTTTCGCTTTATTATTATATTGCCTGTGATAAAAAAGAACATTTAAACAGCATTACTTGTGTTTGCTTTCATGCCAGACCGAATGTTAGCTCAGAAAGAAACTGGTAAATGCGTGAGCAATTTTAATCACTTTCCATTCAATATTGATCAGCGATTTGATATTGCAGCGGTTTTAATTCTGTCGATCTGACCCACCGTTGAATAATATTGAAACAAAACTGTTCCATGTTTAGAACTAGACGAGAAATGTAAAAGCGGCGGTGAGTAGAAATGTTGTTTTGCAAAATGCACGGTGAAAAATCTTGTTCTTTAGAATCGAGATATCGGTTGGGTAAGGTTTGTTTTCCTTTCATGTACTGTACAACCATTTGGTTCCCCACCTGAGCAAGGATGTGCCTACCTTTCCACCATTGCAGCCCGGATTCACAGAAGATCCTTCTCACGAGAGTTCTGTGCATGCAGATGTGATTAAGCTGGATGCAGAAACGAATCAGATGGATGTTGCTGGGACTGACGGGCTTGAGTTATGAAGGGACTGAATAAGCTGGGACTGTATTTCCTGGAACAAAGGAGGCCGAGCTTGATTTATAAACACAAGATAAGATGGATTACCATTGTCACTTCCTCCGGACACAGCTAAAATACATACCTTTTGAACGACATTTGGATAGGTACCCGAATAGGGAAGGTTTAGGCAGCTAGTTCATCAGTTCCCATGTGTTAAGAGCAGAATTAGGTTATTCGGTGCATCATTTTCACTCCGCCATTCAATTGTGGGTGGTCTATCTTTTTCTCTCAACTCCATGCTCCTGCCTTCTACCCAGAAGCACAGAGTCCATAAATAAATTAATTATCTGCAATCTCTTCTTTAAAAATAGCATTGACTCGGTATCCACAGCCGAGTCTGTGGCAATGAATTCCACAAATTCGCACCCTCTGACAAAATAAATTCCTCTTCATGATCTTTCTAAGGCGCATACTTTTATTCTGAGGTTAGACTCTCCCACAAATGGAAACTTCCTCTACGTATCCAATGAATCCAGGCCTTTAATTATTCAATAACATTAAACAATAGACAATAGACAATAGGTGCAGGAGTAGGCCATTCGGCCCTTCGAGGCAGCACCGCCATTCAATGTGATCATGGCTGATCATCCACAATCAGTAACCCGTTCCTGCCTACTGTCCATATCCATTAACTCATAAGAGCTCCATAAGAGCTCTATCAAATTTTCTCATGAAAGCATCCAGAGAACCAGACTCCACTGAGGCAGATAATTGCACACACTCTCAACTCTCCGTGTAACTTTCGGTTAGTATGGGCGATTTTGGACGAAGGGGATTTTATAGTGCGCTCTATCTCCGTGACTCGATTGGTGGTGGGGATGTGAGGTCTAGATTCATCAAAGGTTGACGAAAAAGACAATCCTATTACGGGTGTCAGTGGTTATGGGGAGAATAAGGGAGAATGGCGTTTGGAGGGAAACATTCATCAGCCACGAGTGAATGGGGGGATAGACTTGATGGGCCGAATGGCCCAATTATGCTCCTATTGCTTATGGCCTTATTAATATAGAAACATAGAAACATAGAAATTAGGTGCAGGAGTAGGCCATTCAGCCCTTCGAGCCTGCACCGCCATTCAATATGATCATGGCTGATCATCCAACTCAGTATCCCGTACCTGCCTTCTCTCCATACCCTCTGATCCCCTTAGCCACAAGGGCCACATCCAACTCACTCTTAAATATAGCCAATGAACTGGCCCCAACTACCCTCTGTGGCAGAGAGTTCCAGAGTCTCACCACTCTCTGTGTGAAAAAAGTCTTTCTCATCTCGGTCTTAAAGGATTTCCCCCTTATCCTTAAGCTGTGACCCCTTGTCCTGGACTTCCCCAACATCGGGAACAATCTTCCTGCATCTAGCCTGTCCAACCCCTTAAGAATTTTGTAAGTTTCTATAAGATCCCCTCTCAATCTCCTAAATTCCAGAGAGTATAAAACCGAGTCTATCCAGTCTTTCTTCATAAGACAGTCCTGACATCCCAGGAATCAGTCTGGTGAACCTTCTCTGCACTCCCTCTATGGCAATAATGTCCTTCCTCAGATTTGGAGACCAAAACTGTACGCAATACTCCAGGTGTGGTCTCACCAAGACCCTGTACAACTGAAGTAGAACCTCCCTGCTCCTGTACTCAAATCCTTTTGCTATGAAAGCTAACATACCATTTGCTTTTTTCACTGCCTGCTGCACCTGCATGCCTACTTTCAATGACTGGTGTACCATGACACCCAGGTCTCGCTGCATCTCCCCTTTTCCTAATCGGCCACCATTTAAATAATAGTCTGCTTTCCTGTTTTTGCCACCAAAGTGGATAACCTCACATTTATCCACATTATACTGCATCTGCCAAACATTTGCCCACTCACCCAGCCTATCCAAGTCACCTTGCAGTCTCCTAGCATCCTCCTCACAGCGAACACTGCCCCCCAGCTTAGTGTCATCCGCAAACTTGGAGATATTGCCTTCAATTCCCTCATCCGGATCATTAATATATATTATAAATAGCTGGGTCCCCAGCACTGAGCCCTGCGGTACCCCACTAGTTACTGCCTGCCATTGTGAAAAGGACCCGTTTACTCCTACTCTTTGCTTCCTGTTTGCCAGCCAGTTCTCTATCCACATCAATACTGAACCCCTAATACCGTATGCTTTAAGTTTGTATACTAATCTCTTATGTGGGACCTTGTCGAAAGCCTTCTGGAAGTCCAGATATACCACATCCACTGGTTCTCCCTTATCCACGCTACTAGTTACATCCTCGAAAAATTCCACAAGATTCGTCAGGCATGATTTACCTTTCGTAAATCCATGCTGACTTTGTCCAATGATTTCACCACTTTCCAAATGTGCTGCTATCCCATCTTTAATAACTGACTCTAGCAGTTTCCCCACTACCAATGTTAGACTAACTGGTCTGTAATTCCCCGTTTCCTCTCTCCCTCCCTTCTTAAAAAGAGGGGTTACATTTACTACCCGCCAATCCTCAGGAACTACTCCAGAATCTAAGGAGTTTTGAAAGATTATCACTAATGCATCCACTATGTCCTGAGCTACTTCCTTAAGTACTCTGGGATGCAGCCTATCTGGCCTGGGGATTTATCGGCCTTTAATCTATTCAATTTACCCAACACCACTTCCCGACTGACCTGGATTTCACTCAATTCCTCCTTTGACCCACAGTCCCCTGCTATTTCAGGCAGATTATTTATGTCTTCCTTAGTGAAGACAGAACCAAAGTAGTTATTCAATTGGTCCGCCATATCCTTGTTCCCCATGATCAACTCACCTGTTTCTGACTGCAAGGGACCTACATTTGTTTTAACTAACCTCTTTCTCTTCACATATCTATAAAAACTTTTGCAGTCAGTTTTTATGTTCCCTGCCAGTTTTCTTTCATAATCTATTTTTCCTTTCCTAATTAAGCCCTTTGTCCTCCTCTGCTGGTCTCTGAATTTCTCCCAGTCCTCTGGTATGCTGCTTTTTCTGGCTACTTTGTACGCATCATCCTTTGCTTTGATACTATCCCTGATTTCCCTTGTTATCCACGGATGCACTACCTTCCCCGATTTATTCTTTTGCCAAACTGGGATGAACAATTTTTTGTAGTTCATCCATGCAGTCTTTAAATGTCTTCCATTGTATATCCACCGTCAACCCTTCTAGAATTAATTGCCAGTCAATCTTGGCCAATTCACGTCTCATACCCTCAAAGTTACCTTTCTTTAAGTTCAGAACCATTGTTTCTGAATTAACAATGTCACTCTCCATCCTAATGAAGAACTCAACCATATTATGGTCACTCTTGCCCAAGGGGGACGTACAACAAGACGGCTAATTACCCCTTCCTCATTACTCAAAACCCAGCCTAAAATAGCCTGCTCTCTCGTTGGTTCCTCTACTTGTTGATTTAGATAACTATCCCGCATACATTCCAAAAAATCCTCTTCCTCAGCACCCCTGCCAATTTGATTAACCCAATCTATATGTAGATTGAAGTCACCCATTATAACTGTTTTGCCTTTGTCGCACGCATTTCTAATTTCCTGTTTGATACCATCCCCAACTTCTCTGCTACTGTTAGGTGGCCTGTACACAACACCCACAAGCGTTTTCTGCCCCTTAGTGTTTTAATATAAATATAATTTCGATTATTTGCCGCAATAGATCACCGGAGGATATGGAGATGGAGCAGAATAATAATATAACGTGCTCACGATATCGGATAACGGAAATGGGAAATTTCCACACTCGGGGTATTGTAAAATTCACGAATTATTTAACCTAAGCGACTGCGTATACCCACGCGCTGGGCATCTTCACGGTTCCGCTGGATAGATGTCAATATATTAAGGGAATTAAACATGTGAATCGACAATGAGGTTGAAGTGAACGCATAAGGTAGATTTGATGTTGATAAGTGGAAGAGTCGTCCGGAGGGGCGGTGTGCACTACTTTTATTTCTATTCGTAGAATTCAGAAACTGCAGATGCTGGTTAACAAAAATAAATAACCATCTTACATCTTAGTCTGAAGATGGGTCCGGACCCGAAACGACACCTCTCTATGCTCCACAGTGATTCTGCCTCACCCGCTAAACTCCAGAATGTTTATCTCTTTTTCGTCTCACTTCCCTGTGTTCTCCTGCAGGAGGAGACAAAGTGTAAATGCAAGGATGGAGTTAAAGGGAAAAATAATACAGGAAAAGTTAAGAAAGACACCAGAATTAACGGGAAAGAACACCCAGGAAGGGACAGGAGAGTAAGGCCAAGTGAAATGGGAATCAATGTGAAAGGGTGAGGGGAGTAATGGGTGGAAAAAAATTTACACGAATGCACAAAGTATAAGAAATAAAGTGGATGACCTTGAGGCTCATTTAGAAATTGGCAAATGTGATGTTGTGGCAATTACCGAGACATGGCTGCAAGAGGACCAGGGCTAGGGACTGAATATTCAGGGGTACATGTCCAATCGCAATAATATAAAAGATAAGGCAGATAAATCCCCAGGGCCTGATGGTCTGCACCCCAGTGTACTTACGGATTGACATTCATTCCCTCGCGAAGGGTGACATAGAATCAGGAGATGTAGAGTCAGTATAGATAGAACTGAGGAATTGTACGGCTAAAAATACCCTAATGGGAGTTATCTACAGACCCCCAAACATAAATTTGGATATAGGGCGCGTTGAATCGAGTTGAAATCGGCATGTCGCAACGGTAATGCTACGGTGGTTATGGGAGATTTCAACATGTAGGTATACTGGATAAATCGGGTTTGTACTGGACCCCAAGAAAGGGAGTTTGTGGAGTGCCTCTGAGATGGATACTTAGAGCAACTTCTACTGGAGCCTAGCAGGGAGAAAGCAATTCTGGATTTAGTGTTGTATAATGAACGGGATTTGATAAGGGAACTCGAGATAAAGGAAACTTGAGGAGGTAGTGGCCGTAATATGATGATTTAATCTACAATTTGAGAGGGAGAATGCAAACTCGGAGGTTCAGTATTATGGTTGAGCAGAGGGGACGATTGATCCATGGCCAAAGTTGACTGGAAAGAGACCCTAGCACCGATGACAGTGGAACAGCAATGGCAGCTATTTCTTGGATTAATGCTGAAGGTGCAGGATCAGTTCATTGCAAAGGGGAAGAACTATTCTAAGGGAAGTAAGAGAGGGCCGTGGCTGACAGGGGAAGTCAATGTCAGTATAAAAATAAATCATAGAATCATAGAAACATAGAAACATAGAAAATAGGTGCAGGAGTAGGCCATTCGCCCCTTCGTGCCTGCATCGTCCATTCAATATGATCATGGCTGATCATCCAAATCAGTATCCTGTACCTGCCTTCTCTCCATACCCCCTGTTCCCTTTAGCCAGAAGGGCCACATCTAACCCCCTCTTAAATATAGCCAATGAACTGGCCTCAACTACCTTCTGTGGCAAAGTAAAAGAGAATAAGTATAACATAGCAAAGATGAGCGGGAAGCCAGAGTATTGGGAAACTTTAAAAGAGCAACAAGATATAACTAAAAGGGCAATACGTGGAGAAAAAATGAGGTACGAAAGTAAGCTATCCAAGAATATAAAGGATGAAGATAAATGCGTCTTTGTATATGTGAAGAGGAAAAATATTTAAAATCAAAGTTCGACACTTGTAGACAGAAACAGGTAAATTTATTATGGGGAACAGGGAAATGGCAGACGAGTTCAACATACACATTGGATCTGTCTTCACTTAGGAAGACACAAACAATCTCCCAGATGTACTAATGGTCAGAGGACCTAGGCTGACGGAACAACAGAAGGAAATTCACATTAGGCAGCAAATGTTGTTGGTTAGACTGACGGGACTGAATCCGGTAAATCTCCTGGGCCAGATGATCTCCATCCCCGAGTATTTAAGAAAGTGGCTCTAGAAATTGTGGACGCATTGGTGATCATTTTCAATGTTCTATAGATTCAGGATCAGTCCCTGTGGATAGGACACTAGCTAATGTTATCCCACTTTTTAAGAAAGGATTATGAAAGATGAAACATCAGCACATTTGGATAGCAGTATTAGGATCGGTCCGAGTCAGCATGGATTAATGAAAGGGAAATCATGCTTGACTAATCTTCTGGAATTTTTTGAGGATGCAACTAGGAAAATGGACAAGGGAGATCCAGTGGATGTAATGTACCTGGACTTTCAGTAAGCCTTTGATAAGGCCCCACATCGGAGATTATTGGGTAAAATTAAATAACATGATATTGAGGGTAGGGTACTGACATGGATATAAACTTGGTTGCAGACAGGAAACAAAGAGTAGGGATTAACGAAGCCCTTTCCGAATGCCAGGCAGTAACTTGTAGCGTATTGCTAGGCTCGGTGCTGGGACCGCAGCTATTTACAATATACATTAATGATTTACATGAAGTGATTAAGAGTAACAATAGACAATAAACAATAGGCAATAGACAATAGGTGCAGATGTATGCCATTCGGCCCTTCGAGCCAGAACCGCCATTCAATTTAATCATGGCTGATCATCCCCGTACCTGCCTTCTCCCCAAATCCCCTGACTCCGCTATCTTTAAGAGCCCCATCTAGCTCTCTCTTGAAAGTATCCAGAGAACCGGACTCCACCGTCCTCTGAGGCAGAGAATTCCACAGACTCACAACTCTCTGTGAGAAAAATTGTTTCCTCGTCTCCTTTCTAAATGGCTTACCCCTTATTCTTAAACCGTGGTCACCTGGTTCTGTTTTCCCCCATCATCGGGAATATGTTTCCTGCCTCTAGCATATCCAAACCCTTAACAATCTTATATGTTTCAATAAGATCCCCTCTCATTCTTCTAAACCCCAGTGTGTAACATTAGCAAATTTGAAGATGGCACTGGGTGACAATGTGAAATGTGAGGGTGATGCAAGGTGACTTGGACAGGTTGGGTGAGAGGCAGATGCACAGCAGTTGCGTTTTAATGTGGATAAATGTGAAGTTATCCACGGTGGCAAGAACAGGAAGGTAGATTATTATCTCAATGGCGCCAAGTAGGAAGAGGGGGAATATAACGAGATCTGTGTGTCCTTGTGACCATTCACTGAAAGTAAGCATGCAGGTACAGCAGGCACTGAAGAAAGCTAATGACATGTTGGCCTTCCTAACAAGAGGAGTTGAGTATAGGAACAAAGAGGGCCTTCTGCAGTTGTACAATGCCATAGTGAGACCATTTCTGGAGTATTGTGTGTAGTTTTCGTCTCCAAATTTGAGGAAGGACGTTCTTGCTATTGAGGGGTGCAGCATTGGTTCACTGGGTGAAAACAAAACACTTCTGTTCAGTTTCTTGTGGTAAACAACTGTACAGACACTGTCTGGCGTTTAAGTCAGCTTTCATCATCAATCATAAAGGCACAGTAAAGTAAATGTTAGTTTCACTTTACCACTAGTGTGACTACGTAATATAGGAAGTGAGTGTTAATATGAAGTGTTCAATAGGGAGGAGTTAAGGTAGTACATTACCGGTTGGTTCACATGCAATAACCACTGTACATCCTTCCCAGTAGAGGAAAGAGTTGTTATGAAGTTGTTAGAATACTCGCTGTATCTGTCCGGCGGTCTACTAACCCGACACGAGCGCGTGCGGACAAACCCCTGTCCCTCCCCCTCCGTTCCGGAAAGGTTAGTAGGGCTGGCTAGTGGAGAAGCGGAGAACGAGAACGCAGACGGGGAACCTGGAGATGAACGACAGGGCGAGCATACAGGACCAGGGGTACTGGGGAGTGAGGGAAAGGAACGTCGCGGAGAATGCATGCCTGGGTCAGGGGGTCAGGGACGGACAACAGCAGCAGGCATCCTGAAAACCAACGGCGTGGCATGAGGACCGTAGCTCAGTCACGGGCAGAAGATGTTGATGGCTGCACCAATAAAGAGCACCATCGACGTTGACAAGGTAGGAGCGCGCTTCCTTGGATGGTCGCTCAATGAAACCCAGTCGGGTTTGCCCAACTGCCGTCTGCAGGCGAACCACTTGACCTTGCAGTAACGGTTTAAGTGGTTTGCTCGACTTGTCATAGGAGCGCTTCTGAACATCACGTTTTTCCTGAATGCACTTAAGGACCGCAGCTGGTTTGAGCACCTGTAACTTCAGCTTTGTGGGCAACGGGGAGCTGAGGCCTTGTTGTGCGAGACATCAGGCGCTGGGCGAGAGAGCCCAGGACATAATCCCTGGAGATGTTTCTTCGGGTTAACAGATCTAGGTAGACATTGGATTTGGCAAGGTTTAAATGTTCCATTAGCTGCTTTGCGCTCCTAACAGCACGCTCAGCGAGGCCGTTGGATTGAGGGTATTCAGGGCTGCTGGTAACATGTTGGAAGTTCTCTTGTCTTGCAAAGTATTTAAATGCTTGGCTGGTGAATTGTCTTCCGTTATCGGTTTGCAATCAAGGCGGTAAACCGAATACGGAAAAGATGTCTCTGAAGCTTTTGTTTAACCATCTCAGACATAATGGTAGGCAGCAGGTCAAGTTCAAACCAATTGGAATAGGAATCGACTAGGACTAGGTAGTGTTCACTTTGCCATTCGAAAATGTTCGCAGCAAGGGAAGTCCAGGGTAGTGCTGGAGCGGGTTGTTGCAGGAGAGGCTGTTTCTGTTGGTGGGGCGCCAAACTGTTGCAAGTGGAGCAGGTTGCTGTTCTTTCACATATGTATTTGGCCATGTCTGGCCAATAAAACATGCTTTGGGCGCGGGCGAACATGGCCTCAGTGCCTGGGTGGCCGTTGTGAACGTCTTTGTAGTATTCCTCTTGCAGGGATGAGGGAATCACAACTTTGTGGCCCTTGACGATGATCCCGTCTTGTATCACAAGGTCATCGCGAACTGAGCAGAATGGCTGTACCTCTAGTGGTGGTGTGGATCGTTTCGTAGGCCAACCCCTTTTGATAATGGAAGAGAGCAGCTTTCTGTCAGCAGCTGTGTGCTCCGCAAGGCGATGCAGACGTTCCGTTGGGACGAAGTCGACTTTAAGCACAGCGAGCTCGTCACACTCAAAGGGGTGTTGTTCACATGATGCCCGTGGCACTCGAGAGAGAGTGTCGGCGATGAGCATATCTTTGCCCTTTTTGTAGAAAATGTGGAAATCAAAACGCTGGAGCTGCATCATAACACGCTGCAATTGTGAAGGCGCTGCGTGAATAGGCTACTTCTTGATGGTGACCAGGGGTTGGTGATCGGTTTCAATTGTGAATGTTTCCCCGAAGATAATGTCTCTGAACTTGTGCAAAAACGACAGCTCGCAGCGATTTTGGAATATCGCTGTTCAGTCTCTGTCATGGATTGAGAGGCGTACGATATGGGTAGCACTATACCATCGGTTGTTGTTTGCAGGCAGGCTGCGCCTACACCGTATTGTGAGGTGTCGCAGGTGATAGAGACCGGCTGCATGAAGTGGGGGCGCTAGCCAGCTGCAGTTTTAAGAGTCAAACACTTGCTGGTGTTGCTGGTACCAGCCCAGGCAGTGTCCTAGTGAGTGAGTTGTCTTAGTGGCGAGACTAGTTCGCTGAGGTTGGGTATGAACTTCCCCCGATAAATAACCATACTCAGAAAATGCTGAAGGCTGTTCATGCCTGTGGGGCCAGGCAGTTCGTTGATGACTGCCGCCATTTTGAGATCCGGTTTTAACCATTTGCTGGCAAACACCAGTCCGACATAGGTAACCTCTGAGACACGGAACTTGCACTTCCTTGGATTGACCTTTAGGTTGATCTCACGTGCCCTGTCTAGAATCATTTTTAAGTTTGAATCACGCTCCGCCAGGTCGCGACCATACACTAGAATGTCGTCAACGACGATGGCACATGAGTAGCTTGTGAACAGGTGTCCCACAGCTCTCTGGAAAACCTCACTGGTTGTGTTAATTACAAATGCCATCCTGAGGAACCTGAATATGAGGATGTGTCGTCCAGGGGAATCTGCCAAAACGAGCTTTTAGCGTCTAGTACTGAGAACACAGTTGCGCGACCGATTTGAGCTGCAGCTTCTTCGATGGTCCTCATCGGGTAATGTGGTAATTTAATAGCTGAGTTCAAGTCCCTTGGATTAATGCACACATGGATCTCGTCTTCGTCTTTCTGCTTTGTAACTACCATGGTGGAGACCCAGTCTGTGGGTTCACTTATTTCAGCCAGTAACCCCATGGGCACCATGTGTCTAAGTTCGGCTTGAAGTCTGTCACGCATAGCATGGGGTACGCGGTGAGGGGCACGGATTGTTGGGTCAATATCGTGGCAATAGTGATCTTGAAGCTATTGGCAGTTTGCCCAATTTGTCGTCAAACAAATCCTGATAGATTTGTGTCAGTTCATCAGATACACGTAGCTTGTGAACAGCGCGTCTGAAGGAAACCAGTCCCAGGTCTTGGCATGCATGGATTCCTGACAAAGTCTCAGAATTGATTTCACATCACAAAAACAGCAGGTTTTTAGCGATATAGTCCACTGCACACTTGTAGGCGTGCAAGGTGGAGGAATCCATAGCCAAAGGTCTCGTTATTCCTTATCTTGTTGTAGACGTTCAGGTACATGACATTCACGCCCACTCCTGTGTCCAATTTAGCAAGTAGAGACTTGCTATTAATGTGCACAGTAACAGAAGGGTCCAGGAGCTTACCAGATGTGCATAGGAGAGTGTGAACAGTAGGCTCGTCTTGTGAGTTAATTCTTTCTATTACGTGGGCGGCTTCAAACTGTTCGAAGGATTCAAATAATGTTGGGTCTTGCTGCAACAGGTGCAGATTAGTATTTGACTTCGCATTACGGTTCCCACAGGAACGAAAGCAGGTAGTGTAGTGGTTCATTTTCATGCAGTAACTGCTAGGTTTTCCGTATGCTGGGCAGAATTGTCGACACTTATTATGGAAATAGTTGGGGATTGCGCACCTCTGTGGTGGCTCATTCACGAATCTTTTAGTAGCGTCTGACGCATTGAGATTACTGGTCAGATTGACATTAAGTTTCTGAGTAACAGGCTGAGTGTCAAGCTGATCACTCAGCGGGGCTACGACATCTGACATGTGGCAGGCGTGTGCAGCCTGTTCAAGAGTCTGGTCTGCATTTCCTAGTAGGTCTGTTGTTAACTTTCGATCAGACATGCCACTAACGATCTTGCCGTGTATTAACTCATTAGTTATCTCGCCAAAGCAACATTGCGGGGCCATATACTTTAAATCACAAATGAAACGTTCCGCAGGTTCATCTGGAAGCTGGTGTCGTGCAAATAGCCAAGCTCATTCTAGAATGCGGTTAGATGGTATGTCACATAACTCACGGAATTTTCGTAGCAGCACATTTGTGTTGCGCACAGTCTCAGCTGGGACCACCACCTGGCTGTTCACGTCGAGTACAGGTGGCGCAAAGTGTAAGGTCTGCGAGTGCATCATAGCCTTGGGTCCAGCCAGGTTCAGCAGGAGAGATGCCTTGACCTCGTCTGGGTCGTTGCGATGGGCGATATTGATGTAGTGCTCGTAGTCGATCTCGAAGAGCCTCCATCCCTCGCCTATGTATGTATCAAAAGTTAGTTGGGCTGGGTTTCGGCACGAGTGAGCCATCGTAGCAAACGATCAATAAAATGCAAATACAACCCGATAAACGCTGTGGGTAGTTTCCAACTTTATGACACAATGTAAACAACTGTACAGACGCTGTCTGGTGTTTAAGTCAGCTTTAATCATCAGACATAAAGGCACAGTACAATACGTGTTAGTTTCACTCTACCACCAGCATGAATACGTAATATAGGAAGTGAATGTTAATATGAAGTGTTCAATAGGGTGTAGTTAGTGATAGTACATTACTCTGATTGGATCACATGCAATAACCAATCTACACTTATCTTGCCTGAGATACGATTGTTTTCCGGGTCACATCTCCTGCCGATCTGCGGCCTACCATCGATGGAGCTGGAGGCCTCTTCGGACTGACTTGTAGCCCATCGCGGGGCGTGGACGTAACATCCCAGCTGATCGCTTGACTGGGATCGCTCCAACCGCGGCCTGCGCATTCACCATCCGGAGCTCGCAGTCTAGAGAGAGGCTAGTCGGAACACCAAGGACGCAGAGGCTCGACCATCCCCGATCGGGGTCCGATCGCCGGCGCGAGGGAGCTGACATCCCCCGATGCAGGAGCTGATCGCCACGATGCGGAGGGTCCAATCACCGCCGCTATGGGAATTAACCTCGTCCCGTCAACGGAGGGCTCGATGCCCCCTATCGCGGGAAAGCATAGAAGGGAAGATAAAATAACTTTATTTCGCCTTCCATCACAGAGAGGAAAGTCGTGGAATCACCGTGGTGGATGTTAAAATGTATTTTGTGTGTTCCGTGGTACTGATTGTGGATGATAAGCCATTATCACATTGAATGGCGATGCTGGCTCAAAGGGCCGAATTGCCTACTCCTGCACCTATTGTCTATTGTCTCTTCGTCGTCTAGGAGAACTAGAGAGATGCCAATTACTCAGGGTACAAATATGCATTTAACGCATTATCGCTTCTCTGAGTGGATCACCATAAAATACCTCAAAATACTGGTGGGGAAAATATTTGAAAGGTTTGGATCAATTTCAACCAGTGCTCCGTGTAATCAAATAATTCGTAAATTCGCAATTCTTGTAGAAAACAGACAACTTCAAATCCCATATCTAGGAATTGAAATCACATCTGGCCTTGCATGGAACAGACACATAAACCAGACTGCCACAAAAGCAAACATAACTTTCTCCGGAGAAACGTATCCAGTTGCGACAAACCAACTAAGGAGATAGCGTACAAAGCACTCGTCCGCCCACTGTTGGAACATTGCCAGACAATATGGGAGCCTCACCAGAAAATTAACATTGACACCTTTGACAAGGTTCAGAGGCGTGCAGCCGGTTTGTTAATAATGACTACTCAAGACAGTTAATTGTGTTTCCGATGCGTTAAATCTAGGAGTTGCTGGACTCAAGACGCACCAAAGCCCGCTGATGTACCGTTTAGAAGGAGAATCATGGCATCACCCCCAGTAACATATCTCACGTCGTTCAATCCAATACCCGGAAATCTACCAGATAGATGTTAGGTCACTTTATTTATACTAGAATCAGAGGAAGCAAAAATAGCTATCTACAGGCACTATATCCATGGCTAACCCAGAGAGGAACATCCTTCCTGACACCCCCAGGTGTGCATCAACCTTGTCACTCTTCAAATTACAGTTCGACAACTAGGACATGGATCGTCTCAGCATATTTGCCCACATAAAAATCTAAATAACCCTTTTTGCAACCAGTGCCCATGCGAAAGTAACCTGCACGAGATATCCCAGCTGTTGGCGGTCGTGCAGTAAACAACCAGAAGCAGAAGCAGAAATAAACACTGAGACAGGAAAATTAAAATAGAGATGGATTTATCAGTCGTGGTCTCAGTCTCGTACTTTAGCATGTTTCCCGTTGACCCGGTTACATTTACCCTTTCACGTAAAAGTAACAAACGAAGCGCTACCATTTGAATAGTATAGTGCTAAGTGAAGACGTTTGTGATTTGACCATGTATTCCAACTTCCACAGATGATAGATTGGCTCAACTGAGAACAGGTATAGAAAGAGTTTGTGACTCAAATTTTAACAAAACGCAATTGTGTGATTTATTGAAATAATAGGTTAATTGGAATGTTTCCAGTAAGTAATATATACCCTGCAGCATCTCCTAAATACCAACAATACCAACAACAGCAGCAACAACAACATCAATTATAACAATAATAATTGCAATTTCAGAGCTTCAGGAACTCCGCAAAAGCACACGTGGGTAACAAAACAGCCTAAATGTAATATTTGAATCATGTCTGTGGTTTGATGACCACAGACATGTATGAATGTTTGTATGAAACCGAATAAATATGTATTGATTTTCACGCAAAAAAATTACAATAAACCATCAGAAATAAAGTAATCTTGGAATAATATGCCAAATTGTGTTGACTATAAGCGAGTTCGGTATTTCTATAAGCGGAAGGAATCATGGGATTTTTCATTCGAGAAAAAGAAAAGGCGAACCCAGCGCTGTATAAACTGTGTGTGAATTGTTATCTATGTTAACAAGGAAATAATCTAGAATTCTGTCAACTCAATAGCTTTATTTCTGGTTCTGGCTGTTCACTCGCTATTTACCCAGTCCCAGTTCTAGTTCAGTTCATTAATCTGCAATTATGATATATTCAACAAGTTAAAGAATTTATTATTTGCATTTAACCCTTAATGTTTTTTTTCCTACTTGTAATGAGCTGACTCGAACACACATCAAGATACAACACATGTTTACTAAATCTACCTACAGCAAGGATCTGCAAACATTGCATCTCCGAGCTGATACTCATACAACTAACGTAGGCAAGCCCTTGATAATATAAAGCACATAATAGGCGGAGTCACTACCAACAAGCACTATAATTGGCTGGTATGAAATAGCAAATCCACACTACTGAAATAAGAAAATATTACTTGTGTTTGAAACATTTTCTCCTTTTTAGTAATAATTTATGTGTAAAAAATATATTTAATCTGAGGCAGGCAGCGACTATATCAGTGTGACGTGGGCTGATGTTTTACCTACAGACGGGATGTATCGTTAAGGCAAAGATGAATCTCAGAGGAAAACTGAGTACAGGTTGTCCCTGTCAAGGAGCCGCCAATCTGACATACAACATTTAACTGCGAAATACCTGCCCTTTAGTATTGGATAGATTGAATGGAAGGTCTGTGTTGTTCCAAGTTTGCGGTGCGTTTCTCCGAGCCAGCTCGCCCAATGCACGTTGACCAGCACAGTTAACCAGCCTTTGTAAGCAGAGGCTCTTTGTGCAGGTGTTATCCGAAGCCTAAAGGTTTTGTGCGTAGGTTCTGCGATAGGATCGAGCATGCAGCGAGCTAGCGAGAGGGCTGTCAGATCAGATCAGCCCAGGTTGCCGAGTGGCCGAATGGCGAATTTTAATGGGCCGCTATTAAACTGTTCGGTCTGTGCGGTATCGCCAGCTCTCTCTCTCTCTCTCTCTCTCTCTCTCTCTCTCTCTCTCTCTCAGATCCCCCATCCCAACTGGAAGGAATAAATGATTTGTTAGCCCCCACTGTGCTTGGATGGAATAAATTATTTGTTAGCCCCCACTGTGTTTGGAAGGACTAAATGCTTTGTTAGCGCTTACTGTGTTTGGAAGGAATACATTATTTATTAGCCCCCACTGTGTTTGGAAGGAAATAAATATGTTAGCCCTCATTGTGTTCAGTCCAAAGGTCCCGCTCATTCCGTAAGTTCCGCTTAGTGGAGAGGCGCGCTGATTGCGTAAGTTCAGCTTAGTGGAGAGGTCGCACTGATTGAATGAGTAAGTTACGCTGAATGCAGAGGTCGCGCTGATCGCGGAAGTGCCGCTCAGTGGAGAGGCCGCGCACAGCCGTGTGAGTAGTTGCAGGAGAGCTTCGCTGTCATATATATGGTTAGTGTGTTTGTGTGCGTGACTGTGTGTGACTGTGTATGTGTGACGGTGTGTGAGAGAGACTGTGTGTGTAGGAGGTGGAGGGTGTGAGTGTGTGTGTGTGTGTGTAAGAAGTGGAGGATGTGTATGTGTGAGTGTGTATATGTGTATGTGTGTGTGTGTGAGGTGGAGTTGTGCGTGTGTGTGAAGGTGTGTTGTTGGCCCTCAGCTCACTGTGCTTGACATGACTTGACTTGACTTGGATTGTTGTCCATGCACTCAGTGTACTTGACTTGACTTGACTTGACTTGGATTGGGTTTTTGGCCCTGCACTGTGCTTGACTTGGATTGGATTGTTGTCCCCGTACTCACTGTGCTTGACTTGACTTGACTTGTCTTGACTTAGATTGGCTTGTTGGCCTTGCACTCACTGTGCTTGACTTGGATTGGATTGTTGTCCCTGTGCTTACTGTGCTTGACTTGACTTGACTTGTCTTGACTTGGATTGGCTTGTTGACCCTGCACTCACTGTGCTTGACATGACTTGAATTGAAATGGAATGGATTAGATTGTTGGCCATTCACTCACTGTGCTTGACTTGACGACTGGAATTGAAATGGAATGGATTGGATTGTTGGCCCTGCACTCACTGCGCCTGACTGGAAATGGAATGGATTGGATTGTTGGCCCTACACTCAAGTGCTTGACTTGGCTTGAAATGGTATGGAGTGGATTGGCTTGTTGGGTCCTGCACTCACTGTGCTTGACTTGACTTGACTTGAATTGAAATGGAATGGATAGGATTGTTGGCCCTGCATTCACTGTGCGTGACTTGACTTGAATTGAAATGTAATGGATTGGATTGTTGGCCCTGCACTCATGTGCTTGACTTGATTTGAATTGAACTGGAATGCATTGGAATATTGGCCCTGCACTGACTGTGCTTTACTTCACTTGCTCGACTTGAATTGAAATGGAATGGCATGGCTTGGATTGTTGGCCCTGTACTCACGGTCTTGACTTCAAGTCAAGTCAAGCACAGTGAGTACAGGGCCAACAATCCAAACCATTCCAACTCATTTCAATTCAAGTCAAGTGAATTGAATTGAATTGCAATGGAATGGATTGGATTGTTGGCACTGCACTCACTGTGCTTTACATGACTTGACTTGAATTGAAATTGAATGGATTGGATTGTTATCCCTGCACTCACTGTGCTTGACTTGACTTGGAATGGAATGGCATGGATTGGATTGTTGGCCCTGCACTCACTGTGCTTGACTAGACTTGACTTGAAATGAGATAGAATGGATTGGATTATCGTTCCCTGCACGCACTGTGCTTGGCTTGACTTGACTGACATGGATTGGATTTTTGGCTCTGCACTCACTGTGCTTGACATGACATGGATTGGATTGTTGGCGCTGCGCTCACTGTGCTTGACTTGACATGGATTGGATGGTTGGCCCTGCACACACTGTGCTTGACTTGAAATGCAATGGAATCGATTGTTGGCTCTGCACTCTGCTTGATGCAAAGGTCACGTTCACTGCGGATGCCCCGCCCACTGCAAAAGCCCCGCTCACTCCAAAAGCCCCGCTCATACCGGAAGTCCCGCTCGCTCCGGAAGTCCCGCTCACTCCCTAAGTCCCGTTCTCCCCGGAGGGCCCGCTCACTCCGGAAGTCCCTCTCAGTGGGGAAGCTGCGCTCAACCGCGTGAGTAGATTCAAGAGAGTTTTACTGTCGTATATATGTAATGTGTGTGTGAATGAGTGTGTGTGGGTCAGTGTGTGTGAGACGGAGGGTGGCTGCGATTGTATGTGTGTGTGAGATGGAGGATGTCTGTGTGTGGAAGTGAGATGGAGGGTGTCTGTGTGTGTGGCTGTGTGTGTATGTGTGATGGCGTGTGAGATGGAGGGTGTCTGTGTATGTGGCTGTGAGTGAGTGTGTGAGATGGAGTGTGTGTGCGTGTGTGATAGAAGGTGCGTGTGCGTGAGCCCACTAGCCGCGAGTCAACTGCTAGCCCACCAGCCCTGAGTGAACTTCCAGCCCACCTGCCCTGATTGAACTTCCAGCCCACAAGCCGTCAGTGAGTGAGTCAACTGCCAGCCCACTTTTGGCCCACCAGAAACCTTTCATTTCGGCCCCTATTAGCCCAGAAACCAGTCCCTTTAGCCCAAAATGCAGGTGTTAGCCCAGGATAATGATCTTGGCCCAATAGGCCCGTGCCAGGCCAGGTAAACTCCAGAAAAAGTGCTTTTCACTGAGATTTCACTCAGATATTTTAAGGAGTCCTGTCGGCCCATCAGGCCTGTATTGGCCCAGGAGAAGTTCATTCAGCCTATCAGTAAGTATTCCCCCTGTAAGTACTAAATCTCACCCCAGTATTTTTCTCCCTCCCTTCATTGGCTCCGTGTGAGTTCCACTCCAGGTTAGACTTTCCTCCTTCTTGATCTGTTCTGTAGAAAAAGATGAAAAATGTCTAAAATTAATTCTTCACCCTCTCCCCCTTCTCTCTCACAGAGTATCTCACCTGCTTTGGGTAGAATTTCTGGCATTCTGAGGTGCCAGCCCACCAGCGCTGAGTGACTGAGCTGCCAGGCCTGAGTGACAAGAAACCATTCCGCCCACATTGTCCATACTATACCCATGGAAACCAGTCCCTTAGCCCTAAACCTCGATAGTAGCGCCCACCTCCCCACTGGCCATCAATATTGGAATTGGTGGTGAGGTGGAATATTGCGTTGGTGCACCTGTCTGAACATGGGACCAGTGTGAACATGGGACCCAACGCGTCCCCCTTAGCGTTGTAATTTTATATGGTTCTAAAAGATCCGGTCCCATCCTTCTAAATTCCAGTGAATACGAGTCCAGTGTTTCCAATCTTTCCTCATATGACAGCCCCGCCATCCCGGAGGAATTAACCTTGGTTACTAAAATTGGAGCACATGGTGTTGGGGGTAGGGTATGACGGATAGAAAATTGGTTGGCAGACAGGAAACATAGAGTAAGAGTGAACGGGTCCTTTTCAGAATGGCAGACAGTGGGGCCTGAACTGTTTTCCATATATATTAATGATTTGGAAGAGGGAATTATGAGCAACACTAGCTGGTTTTCGGATCACACAAAGCTGGGTGGCAGTGTAAACTGTGAAGAGGATGTTAGGAGGTTTCAGATGACCTGGACAGTTTGAGTGAGTGGGCAGATATGTGGCACTTAAAAACAAGGAGGCAGATCATTATCTCAATGGGGTGAGGTTAGGCAATGGGGAGGTGCAGCGAGACCTAAGCATCCTTGTACACCAGTCATTGAAAGTTGGCGTGCAGGTACAGCAGGCAGTGAAGAAAGCTAATGGAATTTTGGCCTTCATAACAAGAGGATTTCAGTATACGAGTAAAGAGGTACTTCTGCAGTTGTATAGCGCTCTGGTGAGACCACATCTGGATTATTGTGTCCAGGTTTGGTCTCCGAATTTGAGGAAGGACATCCTTCTGATTGAGGCAGTGCAGCGTAGGTTCACCCGATTGATCCCTGGGATGGCGGGACTGTCATACGAGGAAAGAGTGAAAAGACTAGGCTTGTATTCACTGGAGTTTAGAAGGATGAGGGGGATCTTATAGAAACATATAAAATTATAAAAGGACTGGAGAAGCGAGATGCAGGAAAACTGTTCCCAATGTTCGGCTAGTCCTGTTCCAGGGTCTTAGAATAAAGTGGAAGCCATTTAAGACTGAGGTGAGAAAAAAACGTTTTCACCCAGAGAGTTGTGAATTTGTGGAATTCCCTGCACAGAGGGCAGTGGAGGCCAAGTCACTGGATGGATTTAAGAGAGAGTTAGATAGAGCTCATGGGGGCCAGTGGGATCAAGGGAAATGGGGAGAAGGCAGGAACGGGTTATTGATTGGAGACGATCAGCCATGATCACAATGAATGGCGGTGCTGGCTCGAAGGGCCGAATGGCCTCCTCCTGCACCCATTTTCTATGTTTCAGTGCTTCTATGAACCTACGCTGCACTGCCTCAAAACAAGGATGTCCTTCCTCAAATCAGGAGACCAAAACAGCACACAATACTCCAGTTGTGGTCTCCCCAGGGCCCTGTACAACTGCAGAAGGACCACTTAACTGCTACGCTCAAATCCTCTCGTTATGAAGGCCAACATGTCATTAGCTTACTTCATTGCCAAATGGAAGATACAATAAACGATTTCTTTTGGGGAGGCGTTGTAATGAAGGGAGTGTAAAATATCGACATTCTGATGCTCAAAGTTGAAGCTCCATTTCAAGGCTCTCGCTGTTACCCGGATGAGGTTATAAAGTGAAGATACGCGGATGGAGGAGGAGTGAGGCGCCACGCTTCTTCTAACATATTCTGATGTTTGTAGAAACTCAATTTTTTTTCTAACCGATAATAATTTGCCAGGTACAGTTTTGTTACAGTTTGCTTTTATGCTCATCGAGCATTCTGAAACACCACTTTTGACGTTAATAGTTCACTTCGGTATAGTTGCTCTGTCAGTGTACGTAGTGCAAGTATCCCAACCGATGAATGTATCAATTGGTTGAATTTTATATCTGTTTTGTTTGATTTGGCACAGACGGGAAAGGGCGAGTATCAGGCGGGTCATTTGATATCACATTTCACACCATCGGAAAACTAAATGTGTTATCTATTTTCAATGGGTTTCCAATCTTGGAAAACTGAAGTTTGGAAATGCAAATTATTTCAGTCTGCGATCTGTAAATTCGTTTACAATCACTTGTACGTTTAAGGATCTATTTGCTTTTACAGAGGAACAGTTGCTTGCAAAAGAGAAAGGTCTGATTCTTCCATTTGTATTGACTATATTTAGCTCAACATCTCATATCAGAGTCTTGGAACATTGGCTCCTGAAACCCAACAGCTATGTTGAACGCAAATAAATAGGCAAAGTGACACTTTTGTATGTTTAATCTATACTTGGGGGGGGGGGGGGGGGGTTACTTACAGTGACATACCACTGCACACGAGTTTGGATGTGCGAGGAAACTATGGCATCCCGGAAAACCCACACGGGGAGAAGGACGAAAAAACAAAGTGATGGTGAAACTCAGCAGATCGGGAAGCATTTGCCTAGGGAAAAGGACCCACGACGTTTCGGGACTCGATGATGTGTGGCCAGATGCTGCTTGACCTGTTGAACATATTCTGCACATTGTTTTTTTTCTGCTCAGGATCCCAGCATATTATTACAGTTGACACTAATGCTTGTGATTACAATCTATTATTTCTTCACGGTGAGAATGGGAATTGGTAAGGTTCACACTAGTAGTACCAGAAGTAAGGAACGAAGTCGTACGCTGAGCTGCTAAGCACCATCTCTGTGAGCTGTGTCACTGCGTCACCTTGTTATTGTATATTGTACAACCATTTTTGCTCGAATGATAGTCATTTCTAATTTATTGGTTTGAAGTGATGATTAATCAGTCAATAATCAAATATATTCAGGGGTAATATCTGCAATATGTATTTACATTATCAAATTTAACACTGAAACGTCAATTTCACGAATATCGTGAGAAGGGCGCTTGGTCCATGTTTTAGCATGGCTCCAGTAAGCGATGATACTCGGGCTAGCTTATCTACGAATATAGACACACAATAATGGAAAATGATGCCTGAAGTCACCTAAAAAACGCCTAAGTGGGGCGGGCATAAATCATCAGGGCAGGCAGCATCTCGGGACAGAATCTATGGGTGGCGTTTCGGGTCGAGCCCTTCTTCAGACGCTATCTGCAGTTTTGTTTGAACTGAAACATAAATCTCTCAGAAATTCATCCTGTAAAATAGCAGGCCAGGCTTCAGGTAAATGTGCCTTCACAATGTTAAACTAATTGTTATCGCAATTCGATTTGTAGAACTCAAGGTAATTTTAATGAAGCTAGTTTTACCTCTAAAACGCTATACATCCATTGCTTTAACGTACTAATCTCAGGATATTTTTTTGGTTTTCAGAACTGAGTTCTGCGTTTGTAAATCAAAAAGAAAACGGTGAGCACTGCTGGAGACATGCCCGTGTATTATCTCACTATTTTGAAACAAAGAGCTGCAGACTCTGAAGATTATTTCACCACGTTAGTTTCGGAATTAATCATTGTGGTTTGGTCATGGCGTTGGATCTAATATGCTTTTGTTATGGCTTTTAGAAATGCAATTAAAAGAAAACAAAAGAGGTACAGTGAAAGAATGTTCATGATCATCGTTGATACAATTTCACACCCTAATAAGGTGTAATCCGCGCTATTTATAACTCCCACTGCCTTATGCGCACCCGGAAGAGATGCGTATCTATATATCGGGACGTGGAAGTCGAGTTGCGCAAAGTCCATGCATTTCTCATTACGGCAAAATATTGTAATTCGCATGACTCTCCATACCACAATATTTGGAGGAATGGCATCTCAGGGATGTAATTGCACTATCAGGTTACGAATGCCTGTACATTGATGTACTTAAAGAGTGCATATTCTGTGTGCGGACGATATTATGAGATATTGTGAGATGGTTGTAAGGATAGGCATGGAAATGCATGTATTTCTGCATTGCATCACTACAATTGATACCCTGGAACTAAACATTGAGCAATTCCAGCCGTGTACCCGCGTTCTCCCGCGATCCTCAAATTCAACGGATCATTAAAGGCAGCCATTTGCAGTATAAATTGGCTTCAGGTTAAAGCATTATGCCTAAAACGGAGTTTTGGTAATATTAGATACTTTTTCATATTGGCGGTTTTTCTCTGGGGTAATAGGAAGTCAACTAAGTGGAAATTATTCGGGTTATACTCATTAGAATTTGTGAAAATGGAAGGTTTTCTCAGCGAAACACAAGACTGTGATCGAAAATGCAAGCCATTATAATGGCATGCGTGGTTAGTGTGTGGAGCGGAAAACGTGTCAATATCCGAGTTAACCATTTAGAAAGCCAGTGAGGGGACAACTGTTTATGCAAACATTTCTAATTGAATAGAATACTTTCTGCAGCAGAGGAACATAGATGCTTAGTCATTTGATCACGATAAGTATCCATAATCTTGCTGATTAAACACAAATACAATTTAAGTTCGAGGGATTGCATGTAGGGATATAGGGATGGATGAAACTAGATAAGGCAGAAAACACACCACGGTCTCATTGAGGTGCCTCACCACCTGTTTTCGTTCTATTGCTTACATGTTTTGACCTTGACGAATTGTCTTTAAATCTGGCGCGAGACTTTGTCACAGACATTTCCCCAGAGTCGCAAATTATTGTCCCTTTATTTATTTGTCAAATATAGCAACTTCTTCAAAGTTGTTCTTTTTCATCGCCAGAGTTGGAGAAGTTGAGGACCACGGTTAACAATGAAGGTAAAAGAGAAGATCAACGCGGTTCTGTCACCATCTGCAATGATTATTCACCCTTTAATGGATGCTCCAATAATTTCGGTACAATTCATCTTCACGCTATTGTAGGCCCCCCTCGGTCATGACTGACCATGGGTGATGCATCCTGGTCGGATGCAAGCCTGGGCGATGTCTAATGGAGGACAGGCTGTTGCCCATGCTGCACGCCCCCCCTCTCCACATCCCCGATCGATCCAAAGAAACAACAGGGCCGTTAGAGTTTGGCACCATCGCCGACGCAGGAGTTGCCAGAGCGAGGTTGTAGACCACGACGAACTGCCTAAGGGCTCCAACTCCGGATTTTCTTGAGGATTACTGCTGGAGCATTTTCCATGACTGGATATGGTCACCAGTCAGTGGAGGTTTTAAATTAGAGTTTTCCTTCTCCTAGATGGACAACCTTCCCAGGCTGACGTGCTCTATCTGCCAGAGACTCGTGGGGGCAGGCGCGTCGACCTTCCCGTGCAGGTTTATTGCATCTGCCCACTTCCTGTATTACCTGCCCACGATATAACAACATAACGAAAGAAGAAGTTAACAATTATTTCCTATGGCGAGTTACGTGAGATGTATTGGAATGAACTGGTTGTGGATGGCAAAATAACAATTAAAAAATAGAATAGTATTTTGACTAGATCAAAAAATGCCACTCAGAATTTGGTAGGAAGGAACAGCAGATAATTGTTTAAATCGAAGACAGACGCATAGTCCTGGAGTAACTCAGCGGAACTAACAGCATTGTCTGGAGAGAGGAAGGAATGTGAAAGGAGGAAGGAAGGAAGGAAGGAAGGAAAGGAAGGACGTGAAGGAATTTGTGAAGGAGGAAGGGAAGGAAGGAAGGACGGAGGAAGAAGAAGAAAAGAAAGAACTTCCAGGAAAGGAGGAAGGAAGAAAGGCAGAACCTTTCCAAGGAATGACGGCTCTCACACGACATCCGATCTCCCCCTCCCCGAAGACCTTCCTCCCTTACCTCCCTCTCCGCACTCCTCTACCCCTCCCCCCTCTCCCCTCCCCACTCCCCCCTCTCCATCCCCTCCCTCCTCCTCCCTCTCCCCCTCACTCCTCCCATCCTCTCCCCTCACCTCCTCCCCATCCCCTCCCTCCTATCTCTCCCCCCTCTCCTCTCTATTCCCTCCCCCTCCCATTCCCTCTCTCTTCCACTCTCTCCTTTCTCCTCCATCCCATTCTCCCCTCTCCTCCTCTCTCATCCACTGTCTCCTCTTTTCTCTCTCGACCACCGTTCTCCTCTCTCCTCTCTCTTTCCTCCTCTCTCCTATCTCGTCTCTCCTCCCCCGTTCTCCTCTCTCCTCTCTCTTCCCTCCCCTCTCCTCTCTCCTCCCTCCTTCCCTCCTCTCTCCTTTTCCCCTCATCTCTCCTCAATCCTTCCATCCTCTCTCTTCCCTCCTTACCTCCTCCCTTGTACATTTTCTCCCCTCCTGCCTTCACTCCATCCCTCCTCCCTCATTCCCCCTTTCCCTCCATCCCTCCCCTCTGAATGACCGCAGACCGATTGCACTTACACCAGTGATTGTGAAGTCCTTCGAGAAACTAGTCCTGCATCACATCAGAACCAGTCTACCTCCCTCCTTCGACCCACATCAGTCTGCATACAGAGATGACAGATCCACTAAGAACGTTATAGCCATAGAAACACATACTGCACTGACCCACTTGGAACACCGGGAAATCTACACGAGGACGCTATTGATTGATTATTGTTCAGCATTCAATACTGTCAATCCGCACATTTTAATAGGCAAATTCTTGACCGCGGCCTCTCCTCCCCATCTACACTTGGATCAAAGACTTTCTCACAAACCGCCCACAAAGAGTTAAAACCGGCCCCCGCATCTACTCCATCACACTAAGCACTTGCGCACCTCAAGGCTGTGTGCTGAGTCCACTCCATGACTCCTTATATACCTATAACTGTACACCCGCAACACCATTATTAAGTTTGCTGACGACACAACTGTCGTCTTCCACATCTCGGGGGGGGGGGGGGGGGGGGGGGGGGGAGGAGTCAGTATACAGGGAAGAGATACAGTGAATAACCTGACACTAAACACCACAAAGGTAAAGGAACTAATACTGGACTTCAGGAGGAAACAGGTCGCAACAATGGGTCGTGTGGCGTATGTGGAAAGGGTGCAGACATTCCAATTCCTCGGATTCCTCATATCCCTGGACTCTTCTGGTCGGCGAACACCACTGCAACCGCCAAGAGAGCACAACACAGTCTCCACTTCCTGAGAGTGCTCAGGGCACATAACAGCGAGAAGAAGATGCTGGTGGCCTTCTATTGGCGACCATTGAGCATCTACTGACATATTGCATTTCACTGTGGTATGCAGGCTGCTCTGCTGCAGAAAAGAAAGCGCTTCATAGAGTGGTAAAACAGCAGAGAGAATCACGGGATGGCTACTGCCTTCTCTGGAGGATATTGCCACTTCATTCTATCTTAGCTAAGCCACTAATATCATCAAGAAATCCACACACCACGGTCACCACCTCTTTGAACTGTTGCCCTCTGCCAGGCGTTACAGGTCAGCCAAAACAAGCATCTTCAGGCTCAGAGACCGTTTCTTCCCCAAAGCAATCTGCACACTCAATTTGAAAAATCATTGATGTTGCACTTTTCCATGCTGCTACTCTCGCACTTTACTATCACCATCTGCAATGCTGATTATTTATTGATCTTGATACCTAGTTTTATAACAGTTTTAAATTGTGTCATTTTTTATTGTTTGTATATTAAGCACCAATGGAATGGCACTACTAATGTATTTTTATGCAGTGCTTGCAATAACAAATAAGGCATTAATAAATTAATTAAGTAGTTATTTAATTAATTAAGCAGTTAAATAATTAATTAATTAATTCATTCATTCATTCATTCATTCATGCATGCATTCATCACTCAGTCAGTCATGCATGCATTCATTCATCAGTTCATGTAGGCATGCATTCATTCATTCATATCATTCAATCTTCATTCATCATCCAATTCATTCATGAGAGTTCATTCATCTCATTCAGTTTCATCCATTACATTCATCGGGAACGCACTCATTCATGCATTCATTCATTCATATTCATCCATTCGTTCATTCATTCATGCATTCATTAATTCATTCACTCACTCATTCATTCATTCATTTCTCATTGAAATTAGCAGCTCTTTTTGATGTCAACGTCACTCTCTTGCAATAATTATGGCTTTTTATACCACAGTGCCACCAAAGAATGATGGCCCCGGTGAGTATAGAAACTTAATTTAAGATTCGTCGAGCAAGATGATCTGGATTCAGAACCATACGGTATTTATAGTATGTCGATCAGGGGTTGGATCAGACCTGTCCATCTATTAACAGACACATGACACTGGTTTGACATAGTAAAATTTCCAGGTTCGTTTTTCTCTTTCTTTTCTTCGATTAATTCCTCTGCTAGTTTGCTTCTTGTTTCGTCTTGGGTTTTATTCCATGAACTCAGTTCTTACTTATTCTTTCATCTCTTGTTTCTGATCGGCATTAAATCCGGCATGGAAAGACAATTCCAGTGCTGCCCGTCCACTCAGATATCTATGACTTGAATCATTGCTGATTATAATCAAACTCCCGCATGCATCAAACCTCTATTTTCCGATTCTTATGACGAAGAAAGACATCCTTCTTTGCTGGTTCCAAACACTATCGAGCACTCCCACTCCCTTGTACATAATTTTCCTGATATCCCGTTGGTTAGCTTCCACTCATAAAACAATATGGTGTATATTCAGGTGATCCTAAAGGAATGGACAACAAATTCAATTGGAGACACGCAACGGATCACGCATTCAGAATGTTAACGCGATACAAAAAAAATCAACCTGTCAATGTTGTACGAGCCTGCACTGATTTCTTAGTTGAACGCTATTGATGAACATTATGTAAAATCAATAATGTGTAGGTTAAGCTTTGCTTCCATGAATGATTTCCGCCTGCTGGTTTACCGTCTCATTATTTTTGTAAAGCAAGCCTCTTTAAATTAAGAAAGGCCTAGATCCAAAGCGTTGCCTGTCCATTCCCTCCACAAATGCTGCCTTCTCCATGACTTGCTCCAGTACTTTGTGTTCTATTCAATATTCCATCATTCCATCTACAGTTCCAGTCCCGTTAACCTATTCCCATCGAGTTCTGTATTTGCACCATTCTCCAATTATGTCCATAATCTGCCCGTCTCGGGCATTTAATTTGTTATATCGTAGAGAGATAGACTGATACTGGCAATATTTCATTATTAATTTTTAATGATACGTATTCAAATATCTTTTGATCCCCTTCTTTCTGTAAATGACTAAATGGAAGCTTGATTTGGGTGATATTTAGATTTTTACATAACCTTCTGCTTCCCCAGATGTCACAAGCAATTAGAATATTTTGTTCATTCTCTCATAAGTAAAAGAAACACTATTCTTCTGTTTCTTCTCTTCTAATTCAGAGATGGACGTTCTTCGTATAAAATTTGGTAACGTCACATTTTGATTACTGACAACGTAGTTGCATTCAATATTTGCATTATTTTGCTGAATACTGAACACCAATAAAATAACTACTTACTGCAGAATGTGCTGGACGTGTTGGTTATTGGCTGTGGTGAAGTGTTTAGATCATTATGAAGCTCTGTTTTAAACATGTTTTGATGTCTTCAGAGCTATGCAAGAAACTATGAGCCGGCACACAATTTTGTCGTTTGATCGTTAATAGAACAAGGTTAACACATATTGATCTCAGAATATATCTCTAATGCCCAGAGATCATTTTTCTATTTCATTTGTCAAATGATCCTTGGTATTCATTGAATGGAAGGTATCATAATATAGCAATTCTTCACTAGTTTGATAGGGATAATGACACAAAACACTTTGATTTCTAGGATCTTTGGTGCTTGCACTGCAGACCAAAGTTAAATCACACAGCCATGCTTTGACCTTTTGAAAGCTGATGTGTTCAAAACCCACCAACCATATAATATCTATATAGATCGCTGAATATGAGATTGTGGAGAACCTATCATGGTCTATTATAACAACTTTATTGCATATTTACTTTTAGAACATCTGCAAAGACTGGAACGCTTTGAAGATATATTTGTATACCTTACTAAATACAATTTATCGTGTTTTCACTGACATACATATTTCTATAAAATGATATAACCGAATCGTTTGCTCGTCCTTGTTTTGCAGAAGCCAGTTCGTGTGCAGAGCGAATCATTTGAATAAAACTACAACTGTAATAAATAATGCAAAATTGCCAGTTACGTTGTTCAGCGAAAGGTATGCAAAGCCAAACTATGATAATTGTTCTCTGACTCATTTAACTTTTCGCTTTGATTTATTAGTTGAAACGGTCGCAGAACTCCGAGGTAATGTATGTGCTATGGTGCTGAATTTATTGTTCAAAAAGATGATTGAATAAATCCACCTTTTCAGACATTTTGTTGAGCACGAAAAATTGCGGATGTTTAGTCAAGCATGATTTCCCTTTCATAAATCCATGTTTACTTGGACTAATCATTTTACTGCTATCTAGCACTATATTTTACCTATTTTACCTATATATTTTGTCAACGGACACCAGTGTTAAAGGTTGTGATTGACAAAGTAATACACACAATGGCATTGGGATGATTGTTTTTATTAATGATACGTTTAGTTACAAAAGGAAGTACATTATTCTGGAAACCATTGCGAAGAACGTTTTCCTGTTGTGGAGCAGGCCACAGTTCAACATCATGACAAATCTTGAAATTAAAGAATAAAATGTTTGAAATGACAGAGGGACTGCTTTGATTTGTATGCCTTTGGGGAGCAGGTTATCGAAGTTAGCTCAGTTGTGGTTTTGACGAAGGTATCAGACAAGATCATGCAAGCAAGCACATTAGGAAAATAGGACGTGGGGTTGACACTAACTGGGCGATTTACCAAAGGAGTTTGAAGAAATGGCTTCCTTTGTCATATATCATTCAGTAATTCTCTGACTGTGTCTTACAGAAATATAATTCTTTATTGTAGAATGAAAGAGTGCTATTTTTTCAGATGAAAAGAGAACGCGAAAAGCTTTAGGTAGAATTGTTATTTTTGTCGTTTCAAATGTTGTTTAGCAGCTGTAAAGATGAAAATGTCTTGTGTTCCTTTACCATGTCATTTCTTCCCTTGGTTTCATTTCCCTGTCCGTTTCACAACACTGTTTCCCAATAACACATATGGAAACGGACATTGTGGCGATATTCGACCCCAGAAACTCTCCGGTTCTGGAGTCGAATTCTCTCCATTTAAACGAATTATTTTTCAAAGGCTATTTATTTTGAACAGCAGGCGACGTAAGGACAAAATGCAGCAACCAGAGCAAGCTTACAAAAACAGCAATGGCGCAATCGTCTGCATGTCGTTGGCAATGTTGAAAGGGGGAAGCGAGAGATGAGTTCGTTATTTGTCATATTAGCACTGCATAATTGAGACATATCTGAAAAAAACCACTTTAATACCCATGATCATAATATGATTAGTTTTAGTCTGCAATTTGAGAAGGAGAGGGTTAAATCGGAAGAGTCAGTATTGCAGTTGAACAAAGGGGACTATGAAGGCATGAGAGAGGAGCTGGCCAAGTTACACAGGAAATGGATCCCAGCAGCAATGTCGGTGGAACAGCAATGACAGGAATTTCTGGGCATAATCCGGAAGAGGCAGGATCATTTCATTCCAAAAAGAAGAACGATTCTAACGGGAGTAGCAGGCAACCGTGGCCGACAAGAGAAGTTAGGGATAGAATTAAACGAAAAGAAAAGATGTATAACACAGCAAACAGTAGCCAGAAGCCAGAAGATTGGGAAACTTTCATATGACAACAGAAGGAAACAAAACAGGCAATACAGGCTGAAAAGATGAAGTACGAAGGGAAGCTGTCCCGGAATATAATGAATGACAGTAAAAGCTTCTTTAGTCATGTGAAGGGGGAAAGAGTAGCAAAGTCAAATGTGTGTCCCTTGAATGGGACTGAAGGTTGATAATTCCCCCGGGCCCGATTGTCTGCATCCCAGGGGCCTCGGGGAGGTGGCTGTAGAAACGGTCGACGCATTGCTGATTATTTTCCATTGTTCGATCGATTCAGGATCAGTTCTGTGGATTGGACGATAGCTAAAGTTATCCCACTTTTCAAGAAAAGGGCGAGAGAGAAAACGGGGAATTACAGACCAGTAAGCCTGACTTCGGTGGTGGGAAAGATGCTGGAGTCAATTACTAAAGATGTAATAATGGGGCATTTAGATAGCAGTAAAATGATTAGTCCAAGTAAACATGGATTTATGAAAGTGAAATCATGCTTGACTAAACATCCGCAATTTTTTGAGGATGTGACAAGTAAAATGGATGAAGGGGTGCCAGTGGATGTAGTGTCTCTAGATTTCAGAAAACCTTTGATAAGGTCCCGCACGGGAGACTGTTGACTAAAATTAGAGCACATGGTTTTGGGGGTAGGGTGTTGACATTGATAGAAAATTGGTTAGCAGACAGGAAGAAACGAGTAGGAGTGAACGCGTCCTTTTCAGAATGACAGGCAGTGGCGAGTGGAGTGCCGCAAGGCTCGGTGTTGTGGCCACAACTGTTTACCATATATATTACTGATTTTGAAGAGGGAATAGGAGCAATACTAGCATGTTTGCGGATGACACAAAGCTGGGTGGCAGTGTGAACTGTGAAGAGGATGTTTTGAGGTTGCAGGGTGTCCTGGACAGGTAGAGTGAGTGGGCAGATGCGTGGTAGATGCGGTATAATGTATATAAATGAATTTGAGGGAAGACATCCTTGTGATTGAGGCTGTGCAGCGTAGGTACGCGAGATTGATCCCGACGATGACTGGACTGTCATATGAGGATAGATTGAAAATACTAGGCTTGTATTCACTGGAGTTTAGAAGGATGAGGTGGGGGGGAGGGAGTGTCTTATAGAAACATATACACATATAAAAGGACTGGATAAGATAGATGCAGGAACAATGTTCCGAATGTTGGGCGAATCCAGAACCGGGGCAACAGTCTTGGAATAAAGACTCCACTCGCCACATTTAAGACTGAAGTGGGGAAAAACTTTTTCTCCCAGAGAGTTATGAATTTGTGGAATTCTCTGCCACAGAGAGCAGTGGAGGTCAGGTCACTGGATGGATTTAAGAGAGAGTTAGATAGAGCTCTGGGGGCTAGTGGAATCAAAGGATATGTGGACAAGGCAGGCACGGGATATTGATCGGGGACGATGAGCCATGATCACAATGAATGGCGGTGTTAGGTAGAAGGGCCGAATGGCCTCCTCCTGCACCTATTTTCTATGTTTCTATGTTTTTTATGTTTCTATTAATGGCAGATTGCATTAGCTGCCATAGGTTGGATGGCTGACCAGCGGAGCAATTGTGTATTTTAGCTTCAGATTTCATTTTATACATCTTACGGTTCCTATCTCGAATGGCCTGTTTGCAGAATACCATTTGAGAAATAAAATGGTACTGCAATCCGTCTTAGCAGGCGTGCTCCCTCTGTATTTATATCCATTCCTGAATATTTAAATCTCTTCCCTGAAAAGAAGGCAGGTATCTCAACATTCCGTGAATAACTCTGTTGGGAATCCAACTAAAAATTAATTTCAAAGTAAGTTGCAAATTGATTCAGCCATATGTAGAAGAGTTAAAGACAATATAAAATACGCGTTCTGAATATTTCATTTCCGTTTTATATTTCTCGCAGAAGAAAGATTGAAACAAAAAAATGCAGGTAAATTATTGTGAACAATTGCATTTTCATCTTCTTATATTTATAGTGTACACGGGATCCTTGCAAATGCAATTCCCACGCAGTTAGTTATTAGACAAAATTATTCAGATGCAAGAGGTGGGGGGACAGGGGGGGTAGAAATATCAGGCGACATTACACCTGAAATAAACAACGGAGGATGATTGAAATACCGATCACAGATAAGGGTGAATTACTAGAAAATTTACTTCTAACAATAGATTTGTATTTAGGCACAGTAGTGCATATACTTCACTCATAATTCTGAAGAAGGGACCAGAAACCTCGCGTGTCCTTTATTTCCCCAGAGGCTGTCTGACCCGCTTAGTTCCTCCTGCACTTTTTGTTTTGTAGTGCTTCAGAATATGTTAGCTCAGAAAGTAATGCGTTCCCAAACCTACCGAAAATTCGTGCAAATGGAGGAGAGCCGCGATGCTGGTGAAAATTTTACATTCCGTTAGGTATACATCAGAATGAGCTATTCACACAACTACCCTCCTTCCATTGACAATCACGCAAACCAGTCTCCCTTCCATTGGTTGACCATCACACAAACGAGCCCCACTTCCATCCACGGCCCACCACACAAACCAACCTTCCTTCGATTCTCAATCTTAAGGACAGCAAAATAACCAAAAAACAGACTCGCCGCGGTCACTCCTTCATCTACCATCTCCCTACGGACATGAGCTATATGACTTTAAAAACCATCATCTGCAGATTCAGGAATAGATTCTTCCCAGTTGTTTTTCGGCAAAATAACGAGTGAGATCGGTAAGATTATTAGCCGTTGGCTTGAGCCAAGTATTTGGAAGTCTAAACTATAGGGCATATGTTTGATCCGGAAGATAAAGATCTCTACAAATGATCGGACCGGCAACTTTTTCTTGCAAAATAAATTTTGAGCACACAAGTGACATGTCAATGGATAGGAAAGTTTTGGCGCGTCATGAGACCAAGCGCAATCCAGTGAGATGAGCTCCTTTGGGAAATTAGGTTGGTTTAGTTAAATTGAGCCGAAAATCCCGTTTCTATACTGTCCTGCTCCATGACACTATGACTCGGTGACCGTCTTTAAGTTCGCACCCGCAAAGCTCACAACGACGATTTGTGCTTTTAGAATTGAACACTTTAATACTAACGCTGAAAGATATGGGTAAGTTAAGAAGAAAAGTAACGTTGCGCAATACGAGAATGTTAGATAATCAAGTAGGGCAAAACCGCAAAGATGGGTACAGGTCAATTGCAGGAGGCGTTGGAATAACACAACACGATAGAAAACGGAGATGGAACTGCCTGCAATCTGGCGTGCAATTTTGTATAATTTGTCACAGTTTTCAGACATTTCAACGTGCGGAGAATGCAAGCCGGAGAAATACGGCCATTTGTACAGTGGTCTCCTCGATTGCGTTTAACCCTGCCGCTCCGCCTTCTGCAAGAAATAAGGTCATGAGATCATAAGTGATAGGAGCAGAATTGGGCCATTCGGCTTATTAAGTCTACCACATTCAATCGTGGTTGATCTATCTCTTCCTCCTACCCCATTTTCCTGCCTTCGCCATATAACCCCTAAACACCCGACCTAAGGAAGAATATATCTATTTCTTAATAATATCAATTTACGGTCTCCACAACCTTCTGTGGCAAAGAATTCTACGGATTCACCACGTTTGGACTAAAGAAATCCCTCCTCATGTCTTTCCCAAAGTAACGTCCCAAAAAATTGTGAAGTTACGATCTCTGGTCCTAGACTCTCCCACTAGTGGAAACATCCTTTCCACATCCACTTTATTCACGTCTTTCACTAATCGGTAAGTTTAATTGAGTTTTCCCCTCATCTTCTAAACTCCAGCGAGTACAGACCACTTCCGTCACATGATATCATCATATGTTAACCCACTCATTACTGGGATCATTCTTGTAATCCTCCTCTGGACCCCCACCAGGGCCAGTGCATCGGTCATCAGACATGGGGCCCAGCATTGTCCAAGTGCGGCCTTATAAAGCCTCAGAATTACGTCCCTGTTGTTTGTATTTTAGTCGTCTTGAACTAAAGCCAGCATTGCGTTTGAAGCATGGATGCTATCGTAATTATCTCTTCAGGGATATTCTACGGTATTTTATTGTTGACACGATGTTGCAACATTCTCCAGCCTCTGACAAATGCTTCCAGTCTCTTCATCATATGTTTGTTATTTGGAACAGAGAAAGCGCTGGAAGAGAAAGGCTCAGGTACTCGCAGGTGAAATGGATCACCACGATATGATATATGTTGCCGGCATCGTACAAGAAGACAAGTAAATGCTAGCAATTGAATATCATTCCCACAACCCTCCCTCACACCGTCCGAAAACTCGACTCGCCATTAATATTATCGTGTCTGCTCTACGCAGGTCTCCACTTCTCCTTTGTGACAGTTCTCGTTAACCTTTCATTCCTCAAACCTCGATAAATGTTTCTCTCACCTCTCTAAATGTAACCTCCACCACCATCAGGGCAGGCATTACCGATATTCACCAGACCTAATACATTTCCACACACTTCAATTTTAATTTACCGCTTTCTTCTTTTGTTGACGTAGATTATTATAAAATGAAAATGATGCGAAGAGGTACACGAGAACTTACGAGCAGGACTAAGCCACGTGGCCTTTCAGTCTGTGCCACCAGTCAATATGAGCACATACGCTAGCCCTCACCGGCGTATACTTTGCTGATCTATCCTCCTCGGATATGCCGATATATTCTATATATTCTACACACAAAATATATATTACAAAATATATATCCACAATATAACAGGGCTGCTCTCAGCAAGACAATGTGATAAACAAAACGAAGGTGAAGACATAACATTCGCCGCAGTGAATGAAGGACAAATTATGATGCCGCACCAGGTATTTGCAATCGTTCGACATTCTCATTATCTGTAGCCCCAGTTATCCACAATGTGTGTGGGATGCAGCAGTTCGTATCCAGAACTGTGAACCGCAGAGCAAAATTGTCCTCGTCTCGTCTGCTGCCTTCAGCACCTGTTGCACGGAACCTTGGCTTGAAAACCGAGGGAACAGATATTGGATTGGTTACTCCTTTTATAAACCGCTAAATTTTCACCTTCACGCATTCGATGTTTTGACCCCTCGATCCATAAGTCTTCATCTCTATTGCCGAGCAAAAATGAACACTGTTGTCTTTATTGTAAATAGCCCGCACAATGTGAACTGATGAAATATTAACTCGCCTCCTCTGTCCACAGATGCTGACTCTTCGTAACATTTGATTTTCTATTTCTTACGTTAAAGACGTTGCGCTTGAAAACGTTAAAATTCAGTTCTTATTGGAATGAAATGTTCCCAAGTCTTTGACGTGGTTTGAGTCTGAAGTAGGTAGAGGTTCACTGCAGACTTGTCTACTTCTTTTATTGGCACAATGCTGCATTTCCATTTCAGTTCATTTGAAGTAAAATTATATTTCCGTGAAGTATTTATATAATTTTTAATATATATATTCTTCCATAGGCAGTAAAGGAATAATCAGCATCGACGGTAAATTTGCGGTGTGTATGGCGGTTTGGGGGAATAGTGGATTAATTGGAGCAGGAAAGCGCAATGGGGCTTCTTTGAACTAGTTCGCCTATGGAACACGGCATATTGTGCCTTCTTGATTTTGCATGCTGAAGCGATCTGCCGTTAGTTCAAACGTTTCGATTGTACGAGAAAAAACATTGAAGAATTATCCGTACAAATTGGAGATGGTAAAATCTGGAGCAAATGACAATGTCCTGGAGTAACTCAGCGGGTCAGGCACACCTGTGGAGGGAATTGATTGACGACGGTTCAGGTCGGCAGCTTTCATCAGACTGAGTAGAGGAGAACGTTGTCAAAAAGAGGTGGTTGTGACACAATGCCCTGCAAGCAATGGTGGATAGTTGTTTGGGATATTAGT
This sequence comes from Okamejei kenojei, assembly GCA_035221665.1. NCBI lineage: Eukaryota > Metazoa > Chordata > Chondrichthyes > Rajiformes > Rajidae > Okamejei > Okamejei kenojei. The sequence continues at coordinate 22,334,915 of CM069160.1, read as the reverse complement.
GAGATAAGTAACAAAAATACGAGGCCAAAAGGAGACAAACGGGTGTTAGGTTATGATGAAAGCGGAATGAAGAACTGCAAAGCCGGAGGGAGGGAATTGGGTGGGAGAGAACAGATGGGGCGTAGTTGGGAAAAAACTGATATATGGACTCGGAGAAGGGAGATGAGCTTTCGCTGGAGGTGTAATCGGCAAGGTGAATGAGAAGGTGGGGGGGGGGCATCGAGTTGTGATATCATGGATACTAAGAGGGTTTCGAAAGTTATTGCTTGAAGTTCGATAAATCAATGTGAATACCATAGAGATTTGAGCTACGGGGTGTAGTTCTTCCAGTTTGCGTGCCGGCTCACTCTCGAAATAGAGGAAGCCACGGACAGAAATATATTTACACGAATGGGGGGCGGGGCGATATGGTGCGCAACCGAAAGATCCAGCACGACTTTCCGGACCAAGCGCAAGAGTTAGGCGAAACGTTCTCTTAGTTTATGCTTACTTTCGCCGATGTATAGGAAGCCGCACCAGGTGCACCCAATGAAATAGACGGGGGTTTTGATGGGTGTTACTGAACCGCTGTCTCGTAACTTTCTATATCCACCTATCATGTTCCAAACTCTCTTTCGTAATCCAATCAGTCAGAAGAAGAGAGCACGTCTGTTGTTTGTTTTTTTCCTCGTCGTCGGAAACATAATGGTCTCCACCCCTTCCTGGTCCCTCTCGTAATATGTGTAGCGCTGCTTATTTTTCCAACCACCGGACTAACTTCACGACGTGGACTATCCTATATTCGATCAACTATTTCTTGCATTTTGCAGATAGACAGTTGGCCGAGGCGTACGAAGGTGTGATTTCGGACGACTTACTGAAAATAGTCAAATAAATGACATACTAATATGTGCTCAAATTTTGTCGAGTTATATATGAACAGATAGTTTGTCAGAATGTTTTAATCAAATGTGTTTTAGCGCGAATCACTGTCACCGTGGTAGTATCCCTTGTGTACACGTTACTGTCAGGTAATCTTCCAATTTACCGATCGGTCGCCTGGTTAACGAATGGACGTGATGTAGGCGACGTGATATTGAAGGATTGATAAGAAAAGGTAAAATTCGGATTCTGTTCTGATATACCGTTTTGGAACCAGTTAGTTGGCTGTTATACAATTTGCCGTAACCTTCTTTCCATAGACCGTAAATACATTTTTCACCGAATCGCATGTGATTGAATAATCACAGTCTAGTTAATAGTTCGGAAACATTTAAAGTACGAGGAGCGCTTATCTCCTCTCAAGCCTTTCATAATAAAATAATCGAGCTAAACAACATGAACTAGAAATGGAAATACGGCAATTAGATACAGAGAATGCGACAGCTCCTTCTATGATAAAACACAATAAACTCGCTGCACTTAAATATGTTAAATCACATATATTCAGATCAAATTATAAAACGTTATCAACATTCTAAACAATTACACTTTGAATATGTTGATAAACCAAACAAAACGTTAGCCCGTCAGCTTCATAAAATGGATTATGAAAAAAAACAATTCATAAAATTAGATCAGATACGGGAGAAACACTAACATTGCCCAAGGATATCAATGACAGATTTTTACAATATTATCAGACACTTTATTCACCCAAAACCACAGACTGTTCCATGAGAATGGAAACATTCTTACAGAAGTGTAATCTCTCGGGTTTAGATCTGAGAGAGAGATAAATATTAGGTGCAGAAATATCAGTAAAAGGTAATGAAGAGTTCATTAGATCTTTGAAAAATGGAAAGGCCGCAGGCCCTAATGGTTTAAATTCTGGATGTTATAAACAAATTAATGATTGGATCTCTCCACGTCTACAGACGTTATATAACCATGCCTTCACACAGCAGATACTGCCAGAAACTTTAAAGGAATCAACAATAAACCTTATACCAATCTCGAGGACCCTGGTTCATATAGAGCAATAACTCTTTTAAACATTGATCAGAAGATATAAACTAAAATTTTAGCCCATAGACTAAGATTAGCGATTCATAAATTAATACACACTGATCAAACAGGTTTTATTCCAAAGCGTTATTCATTTTATAACTTGAGACGATTATTTAATATTATATACTGAAATAGAATATCTAATGCAGACCATGCAGTCACCTCGTTAGATACTGAAAAAGCATTTGGTCAGGCGGCTTGGCCCTATCTTTTTTCTGTGATGGAACATTTTCAACTGGGTGAGAAGTTTTGTACATGTGCTAAACTCTTATATACTAATCCAACAGATAGAAAGAGAAAGACTGGATAGACTCGGCTTGCACTCGCTGGAATTTAGAAGATTGAGGAGGGATCTTCTAGTGACTTACAAAATTCTTAGGGGGTTGGACAGGCTAGATGCAGGAAGATTGGTCCCGTTGTTTGGGAACTCCAGAACAAGGGGTCACAGTTTAAGGATAATGGGGGAGTCTTTTAGGACCGAGATGAGAAAATGATTTTTCACACAGAGTGGTGAATCTGTGGAATTCTCTGCCACAAAGGTAGTTGAGGCCAGTTCGTTGGCTAAATTTAAGAGGGGTTAGATGTGGCCCTTGTGGCTAAAGGGATCAGGGGGTGTGGAGAGAAGGCAGGTAAAGGATACTGAGTTGGATGATCAACCATGATCATATTGAATGGTGGTGCAGGCTCGATGGGCCGAATGGCCTACTCCTGCACCTATTTCTATGTTAATATTGTCAAATCAAATGTTATCACCCAAATTCAATCTATCTAGAGGTTGTAGGCATGTATGTCCACTATTATTTGCCTTAGCTATCGAACCACTTGCATAAAGTATCCGCGCCCACCCAGAAATGTATGGGTACAATACTAAAGATACAGTTAATACAATTAATTTATGTGCAGATGATGTACTATTATACGTCACAAATTCAGAAACTAGTATTCCAAATTTATTAAATCTTATAACTCAATTTTGTTCATTCTCGGGATATAGAATTAATTGGACTAAAAGTGATATTATGCCAATAACGGAACTAAACCCACAATCTCCTTTTAAAATAGTCTATGAAAAATCTAAATATCTTCGAATTTATGTGATTAAGAAATATACGTCTTTATTTAAATTAATCATTCCTCTGTTACTTAATAAACTGCATAAGAATATTCAGTATTGGAAAACACTCCCCATTTCAATGTTTGGTAGAATTAATGCCACATAAATTATTTTCCTTCCACAACTACTGTACTTATTTCAAGCAAATCCGATCTATCATCCAAACATTTTTTTAAAATATGGTTCTATTGTTACAAGCTTTATTTGGGACTACAAGAACCACAGAATAAGTCAAAAACACTTGTGTAATTCCAAGATGAGTGGATGATTAGTCTTACCAATTTTTTTATATTATTTCTGAGCAGTTAATATTAAAAACATGACCTTCTGTTTGGATGATATGGATCAACAACCAGATTGGTTAAAATGGAAAAGGAAGAATGTTTTTCTTTTGAAATTGGGTCGATTGTGTTAACCTCTACAAAATTGAATTTAAAAAAAACTTATAGTGGAAATCCGATAATATATAGTAGTATACGAACTTGGAATACAAACTTTAAAATTTGATAATCTATCACTCGTTCTCCCTTTTGTAAATTTCTCCCTCGTTTAAACCTTCCGTGTTAGATAAAGGTTTTGCACAATGAAAAACCCATGGCATTAAAATGGTGGGACACCTTTATCGAAAGGGTATTTTGTTTTTTTCATTTCAGGAGGTACAACAGCATTATGGACTACATACAAATAATTTCTTTAGATAGTTGCAACTTAGAGGTTATGTAAAATCACACACACAAGAATATAGAATTAGGGATCCATAAACCCTTGATGAATGCTTGAATAATTATCCTTATACAGATAATTGAATATCCTACATCTATCATATCCTTTTAGATATTGAGGTCCTTTTAGACATTGAGGTCCCGTCGACGGCATTACACTGCCAAGCATCGGAAATGAATTGGCTCAACCCATTTCTGAAGTTGTTAACATTCAATTGGATCCTGATCCAAAACGAATAATATTAGGAATATCAGAACAAAGTATAAAACTTACAATAAATAAAACACATTTTCTTGATTTTTGTATAATAATTGGGAACGAATTAATACTGAAATTTTGGAAAAATCCAACAACCCCCACAATTAAAAAGGTGGATGACTGAAATGTCTGAGACCTTACACTTGGAAAAAATAGATTTGTCTTAAATGACAAATCAGAACTAGAATATGGTCTCCATTCATTGAATTTCTAAAAAGGAAAATTGGTTCAACGCGGAAGCTACACTGAAACTGGATGGATGAATAATTACACCTTAAAATCTACGGATCTATCTCCAAAATAGTGTTATTGGTAATTTCCTTTGTTTTGCCCTCCCCTCTCTATTAGTTTATAGTTTCTTTTTCTCTTATTTATTTTTGAGCTCTATCTTTCAATTTTTTTAAATAAAAACTAGAAACTTCGTATATATGTAATTGGTGAACAAATCGTGTTCTGCTATTATATGTATATGCTTCTAATAAAAATAATTATGTTTAAAAAAGTTGTTAAGCAGGGTGGAAGATTTATTGGCTGCCTTTATAATCGCTTTCATGTAATTTTCTCCAAAATCATGTAACCCTTACCAATGGTTGATATTTTAGCCATCACGTGAACAATTCAGGTTCATTCAGGTTTACATTAAAGATTAACATTGCATTCAAATACATATCCTGCTCCTCATTTCAGAATCCAAAAAACTTATCCTTGCGTGCAGTAAGTAATATTTGACATTGTGTGTGTAATTCCACGTAGAATAGTCACATCTGATATATTTGGAACTCAATGGGGTCATATCAATCTACTGTGACTGATCTCCCTCGCGCTTTTTCCAGCCAAGTAAGGATGGCTGCATAAGCTATTTTTGCTCAAATTATATGGTAACTGTTGGTCTCTTCAAATGTCGTGATACCACATGCTTCGTTTAATGCAGATATTAATATAGTCCACGCTGAATCTCCAAACTAAAACTAAGGTCAAATCGCCCCTGACTACGTTACCACAAAGGAAGGTGGCACAGTGGCGCAGCATTTGAGTTATTCTCTCACAACCTTAGAGATACAGAGCGGAAACGGGCCCTTCGGACCATCGAGTCGGGGACGACCAGCGAGTAACGACAGCATCCTATCGAACCCTGCCCTCTGGTACTGTAAGGCAGCAAATATAACGATACGGTACTTGCTGTACTATAAGATAATTGAACGAATAGAAAGGCAATCATCGATAAATGGGTTGGTTTATGTTTCGTATATTGTCAAAGAATATTCACATTTTATTGAACATTTTCTTAAAATGTCCAAGTAATTTTCAACCAGCCTTTAATATCTCTGATAATAGGCGACTTTTGAAAGCTTTGTAAAGGCGTTTAACAGTGGCGAACTTTGAAAATGATCCCAGGTCGATCCTGAGAACTTGTTTCAAGGTGGTTGTAGATTCAAACCTTGCAGGGCAAGCAATCCCGTAGACGGTGAACACGATATATGCGGCTGGAACCAAAAGAGGAGGTGAGTGCAGTTGACAAATTTGTCAATGAATCTAAACATATGCAGGGTGCTGATCTCCAGAGGCTCTGCTGCTTTTCCATTGCAATTTAGTTAACAATATACAAACCAACACGCATATTGTGCATAATCGATTTTCTATGCTCGAATTTCATATCAATGTATGTTCCAGTGAGACAACTACTCCTTAAAGACATAGGTAAGAATATATAGAAACCATGACGATTCTGTAAAAATGTCCGTTTAAGTGGAAATGTTGATACATTTTTGTGTCGTTGCCATAGTAAATTGCAATGTTCAAATTGGTGGGTGGACAATTATCTATTTTCAGGTTTTCAAAGTCAAAGTCAAAAGTCAAAAGAGTTTATTGTCATGTGTCCCTGACAGGACAATGAAATTATTTCGTTGCATAGCACAACAGAACATAGTAGGCATTGACTACAGTTATATACTTAAATACACACATTAATTAATAAATTAATAAAATGCAAATAACAGATGGAGGGGTATTAATGTTCAGAGTTTTGTCCGAGCCAAGTTTAACAGCCTGATGGCGGTGGGGAAGTAGCTATTCCTGAACCGGGTTTTTGCAGTTCTCAGGCTCCTGAACCTTCTACCCGAAGCTAGCAGGGAGATGAGTGTGTGGCCAGGGTGGTGTGTGTCCTTGATGATGCTGCCAGCCTTTTTGAGGCAACGGCTGTGGTAGATCCCCTCGATGGAAGGAAGGTCAGAGCCGATGATGGACTGGGCAGTGTTTACTACTTTTTGAGGTATTTTCCTCTCCAGGGCACTCAAGTTGCCGAACCAAGCCACGATGCAACCAGTCAGCAAGCTCTCTACTGTGTTTTGCCATTCAGCCTGGAAGTATTGTAGAACAGACAATTTACAGTTCTGTCCATAGAATTCGTAAGAGATTTGCCTGCAATGTTCTATCATGTTAAGGCGCCAGGGTGTATAATTTAAGCAGATAGCGAGAGGTTATTTTAACCCCGCCACGAATTCGCACGCAGCAGTGTTTTAAGTGCACTGGTGAGGACATAGCAATTACTTTCGAGGTTACGTTGCGGCAGAAAAATCGTTTCGCTTAAAATATTTAGCAGGGTTGTTTTCCATTAATTGGCCATTATAATTGGGCTATAGATTGTTCTTTTTGAAGGATTTCACCGATTACTTCTCAGAGGCAGATCAATATTCGTGCGTTTCGGGAAAGTATCCTCGTACTTAGAGTTGAAACATTTCGCACTTGCTCATACATGCCATTGTATGAATGTCTGTTATTGCTGTGCTAATTGCGGGAATCTCCCCAAGAATAAATTGAACTCATTAAAAATCCATAAAATGCATTTACTATCTCTGTTCACGCCTTGCCAGAGGCATGTTATATTTTGCCTGAGTGTATATAATCAAAACGACACGTGGTTCAGACGGATAAGACGACCAGCTTTATATCCGAGAGGGCTGCTGAGAACAATTCGATTTATATTTCATGCGGAATCTGCACGTTAAATTCAGACTCCGTAGAGTATTTTCTTTAAATGTGTGCCATTATAAAACAACTAAATTAACAGTATAAGAGGATTCGTAGTTGAGTATTTGACGATAGCAACGTTCTTCATTTTTGTAATTATCAATAATTGTCGTTGGTAATACCATATCTTGTGGTGATGTCAGCCAGAGCGCAGAAGAAATCTTATATAAATAACCAGAAATTAAAATTCATGAAATGTGTGCAGATGTTGGTTTAAACCGAAGATAGACACAACTGCTGGAGTAACAAATAACGCCATAGATGGCCTGTTTCCTTTTTATCCGTTTCTTTTTTGCATATCTTTCATTTTTTTCTATATATCTCTACATAACTATATCTATCGTATTCCTCTTCCCTGACTAGTCTAAAGGGTCTCGACCGGAAACGTACCCCATTCCTTCGATCCAGAGACACTATCTGTCCCGTTGTTACTTCTGGCATTTTCTGTTTATTTTCGTTACAATCCATGAATTCGATTAAAAGCTCTATTTTGTTTTCGTTGTAAATTATTCGACCTCTTGTTACGAAGCACGAATCTTAAGGCAAACCTCTTCCAAAATGTGGTAATAAAAGTAATAGGATGCTATGAGAATGCAGGTTGACGTGGACAGGTTGGGGGAGTGCGCAGATGCATGGCAGATGAAGTTTAATGTGGATAAATGTGAGTTCATCCACAATGGTTGCAAAATACAGGAGGTCAGATTACTATCTAAATGGCGTCAAGTTGGGAAAAGGGGAATAACAACGGCATCTGGGGGTCCTTGTTCATTAATCTATGAAAGTAAGCATGCAGGTACAGCAGGCAGTGAAGAAAGCGAATGGCATGTTGGCCTTTATAACAAGAGGAATCGAATATTGGAGCAAGGGGGTCCTTCTGAAGTTGTACAGAGCCCCAGTGAGACCACACTTGAAGTATTGTGTGTAGTTTTGGTCCCCTAATTTGAGGAAGGACAATCTTGCTATTGACGGAGTGCAGCGTAGGTTTATAAGGTTAATCCAGGGGATGGCGGGACTGTCATATACTGAGAGAATGGAGCAGCTGGGATTGTATACTCTGGAGTTTGGAAGGATGAGAGGGGATCTCATTGAAACATATAAGATTGTAAAATGTTTGGACACGATAGAGGCAGGAAACGTGTTACCGGTGTTGGGGGAGTCCAGAACCAGGAGCCACAGTTTAAGAATAAGGAGTAAGCCATTTAGAACGGAGACAAGGAAACGCTTTTTCTCACAGAGAGTTCTGAGTCTGTGGAATTCTCTGCCTCAGATGGCGGTGGAGGCAGGAGGCCGGTGCTTTCATGAGAGAGCTAGATAGGGCTTTTAAAAATAGCGGAGTCCGGGCATATGGGGAGAAGGCAGGAACGGGGATGAACAGCCATGATCACATTGAATGGCGGTGCTGGATCGAAGGGCCGAATGGCCTACTCCTGCACCTCTGTCAATTGTCTATTGTCATTTCAGAAATTGGCGTCCTAAAGGCAAAGCTGGAAGCTGCTGGTGAGAAATTCAATACACAATTATGTTTCTACTGCCGATTCAATTGTTTGTGATACTTATGAATCTTGGTCGTTTTTATAGATATTCAACAGAATCTTCGAACAATGACACAAGAAATGATCAACAAAGAAGTGTGGGGCTTTGGAAAATAGATCACCACATGTTTCCATAGCATTAAACCATTTATTTGTGTGAGGAAAGTCACGCACAGTTTACTTCGGTTCCTCAAATAAAATTGTCATGCATAATGTCACACACCCTGTGACTAATATCAATGCCTTTGGGCGCGAATTTTATTTCAACATCTATTTCAATATTCACGGTCAACAATTAAGAATATAGCTAGATGTTGGCGGGGTGGGGGCGTGGGGGGGGGGGGGGGGGGGGGACTTAACACGCCGTCGTGACTGCTGGAGTTGCTTGTTCCAATGTTGATCGGTACTTCAGTTCCCATCTTTTCCGCAAAAGTTTCGATCAGGTTTTTGACTGTCAGGGGAGATAAAAGAGATGGAGAAGGTAGTTGGGAGGGCTGGAGATGTTTGGCAAATTTCTAAGCTTATCGCTGTGCTGAAATCATTGATAAACTCACAACTCACCTAACAGGGGAAGTGTGGAGAGTGGACGTTGTGATTAATAGAAGGAATAGAGGAAATTTGAGGAAAACAATACAAATCAATTGGACACGCACATCAGCGCGGCCAACTCCAACCCGTGCATGAATATATCTAGCCGTTACGATGACAGGATGTTTGCTCACTCCTGTTTTTGAAACTGAAAGTCAAATTCAAATATGCGTCGCTGCCTTTGAAGATTTCACATATATCAATGCAAATATATACAATATGTTGCTTAAAATATCCCAAACATCGTCTTTAAAAAAATAGTCATGGTTTGCTTCCACTTTCCACGCTTAATGCACGGGTTGGCATAACCCTATTGGTCCAGGTACGGGGGCATATCTCACATGACAGACAAGATATTAGCCCTGCTTCGCTTCGTTCAACTTCTGGCAGCATGCGTTCACATCATAAACCATATCCAGATGTAACGCTGAAGTGTACATGGATGCATGGCAGGGTGTGCAGTGAGATCATTGTTTAGTCATAGGGGTAAAATATAGTCAGATAATCTCACATGGAATTGAATACCTGTGGTGCAGGAGATATATATTTAAATCATCCGATGTATATATTTTCCTCAAGAAAGATGTCTAATGGTCGCGGCAACGAAAGCAAATGTATAATGCTGGACGTCATTATTTTCTTTAGACACTTTTTGAAGGAAAATACTTACACATTGGGTTTAACGTCCACGTCCTTTGAGACCGAAAGTGCAGGAGCGCTTTACACGATATCCGACCGCACCCATGCCTTTTTCATATAAACTGAACGCACCAATGGTTATTCTTATAGCAAAGTGTCCAGCGGAGCTCTGTCAGTGGTTCTTCAATCTTGGAAGGTTTATTATGTATTTAGTGCCTTTGATTGATATTTCCTTTAAATATTACTCAGGACTTTTAGAACTTATCAAATGTTTATCATATGAGGAAAGATTGGATAGACTCGGCTTATACTCGCTAGAATTTAGACGAAGGATCTTATAGAAACTTACAAAATTCTTAAGGGGTTGGACAGGCTAGATGCAGGAAGATTGTTCCAGATGTTGGGGAGGTCCAGAACAAGGGGTCACAGTCCAAGGATAAGGGGGAATTCCTTTAGGACCGAGATGAAGAAAACATTTTTCAGTCTCCAGAATTCTCTGCCACAGAAGGTAGTTGAGGCCAGTTCATTGGCTATATTTAAGAAGGAGTTAGATGTGGCCCTTGTGGCTTAAGGGATCAGGGGTTATGGAGAGAAGGCAGGTACAGGATACTGAGTTGGATGATCAGCCATGATCATATTGAATGGCGGTGCAGGCTCGAAGTGCCGAATGACCTACTCCTGCACCTATTTTCTATGTTTCTATGTTTCTATGTTTGGCGCAGAAAATCACTAGTAAAAATTCCATTAAATTTAAAATGTGCGGCCACATTAAACCGACACTGGTGCAAGAAAGCTCGGGACTGCTATTCGGACAATCACATTCATATGACCGACAAATTGAATCCAGAGCATAACTTATATCAGAAAATATTGGTCCTTGATTTCAGGGATAGACATTCCAGACCGCAAGACAGAAAGTTCAGGTAAGAATACACAAACTATTATTTACTACTCTTGACAATATTGGTTGCAATTTGATGTTGTGAGCAAAGAGCTCAGTACTCACAGGCCACATAGCATGGGCGGTCATGGTCGTGCAGCGGCAGAGTTTCTGCCTTAAAGCGAAGCTGGAGACCCGGGTTCGATCCCGACTACGGGTGCCGTCTGTACGGAATTAACACGTTCTCCCCGTGACCTGCGTTGGTTTTCTCCGGGATCTTTGGTTTTCTCCCACACTCCAAAGGCGTACTGTTATGTAGGTTAATTGGTAAATGTAAAATTGTCCCTCGAGTGTGTAGGATAATGTTAATGTGAGGGGATCCCAGCTCGGCGCGGATCCAGTGGGCCGAAGGGCCTGTTTCTACGCCTTATCTCTAAACTAAACGAAACTAAGCTGGGGACTTGTTCACACGTTGCTCTGCCCTCCTGTAGATTTGTGCGCATGATTGGATACAACCCAAATAGTATATCAGGCAGTATCACGGACAGCAGCTCTGTACAATACAGCGGTCCTATAGACAGGGAACGCGATGTATACTATTTTGCATCCTGTGGCATTATTTTTTTATGTTTGTCAATTTGGTAATGTATTTTTTACATTAATTCATTAAAGTACAATGGAAACTGATGCAAATACGGAGTAGGCAAAAGCCGATTTAAATGATAATACTAACGAAATGATTAATGTATTAACCAATAGAAACATTTATTAGTTACATCAGCGAACAATAGCGTGTTTCTCATCGAAACCGTAAGCCGTCGTCCAATCAATTTATAATGAGAGATCTTGAGTGATAAAGTGATTAAACCCTATTAAAGAAAGTAGTTTTAAAGAGAATTCAAACAGAGAGGGGCTGGAGAGGAGATTCTGACAGCAGTGTCTGAAAATTGCCAGACCCATCCTTGAGGCCTTGAGTAAGAAGAGATAGCTTTGTCTCACTAGAGAAGGGGGTGATGTAGAGAAATCCCTATCAGTGGAAAGGAGTGATGGATGGGACCCTAGTCACTTCAGCTTAGCTTTAGTGCTGATATAGGAAAACTAAGAGGGTTCACAAGGAGGTGAGCAAAAGTGGGCCAGGTCATGAGCAACTGAGCATGCTTAATAGAATAAATGAATATTACAACACACCCCTGGTCAAGAAATTGCTCATTACCATGAACATGCAATGTATGATGTGGGAGGTCCGAGGGGATGTACGGTGGGTTGTACCTACAGATTGTGTACCTCCGACCCTGATTGGAGAGAGGTCCGGAGGAGAAATTGAATGTAAGATTTTGTGTATAAAGGGGGATGATCTCCCTGGCTTCAGTGTGTCTCGAGTTGGAGAGGCACCCGGTCTGCAGACTTGTAAAATAAAGAAATCTCTTGCTTCCAGGATTTAGTCTTTGAGTATTTATTGTGAGCATAAAGGGTATCTCACAAATTGGGGGCTCGTCCGCGATCGCCACTCCGGCTGCTTGGTGGAGGCAAGGAAGAAGGGGATGGTGCACCCTGCTGATTTCAGCAGGTCTCTGATCTCCTTGCTTGCCATCAGCAGTTTGAGCGAGTGATATCCGCTGGAAAAGACTCCGGAAGCAAGAGGGGGTGTAAGGTAAATACGTACGGGACGGTCGAGTGATTCTTGTGCACAGGACCCAGGTAAGAAAAACGACTATTAAGTATTGCCTGGGCGATCGGGATTTGTCGGACGGGAATAGTCCGACAAGGTAATGGGAAACCGGAACGGGAGGAGTAAGGGTCCGGGGAACCGGGATGAGGCTCATACTGATATGGAGCCTAACATTCCGCCCGATAGTCCGTTGGGGCGAATGTTGGATGGGGTGAAGGGAACACCCGGGGTAAAGAGTAAGGAAACTATGTGCCTGTCACCAGTATGGGGGTGAGGAACTTTAAAAAGGAGATGAAAAGTTTATTGGAAGACCCCTTGGGACTGGCTGAACAAATAGATCAGTTCCTAGGGCCAAAAAAAATGTTTTTATGAAAAATATTAAGTTGTTTCAAACAATCTCATTGAAGTAAGAATGGAACTAATGTAAAAACCGGTTTTGTATGAATGAGGAAGTTTGTATATGTGATAGGTTTGTTTGCTGTGGGCCATGTTGTAAGGGTGTCTGTGTGTGTTCCTTTAAGGAATTGTAAGCAATGGGGGAGGTTATTGTAAGGTAATGGACAATGCTTTGAATCATCGCAACTTAAAAAGGGGAAGTTGGAAAATGTAGGTTGCTTGGCTTCTGTAGATTTCTTTTCAGTAAAGTTAATTTGGCAAATTGTTAGTCGTATGTATTTGTAGGGGGAATGGTTTAAACAAAATTAGAAATAAGTTAATTGCTGAACAACAAGCAGCTTTTATGGTTTGTTTAGATAAACATTCTGGTTGGAGAAGGGTAATAAATTAATGGGGCCCAGAAAAACAAAACGGAGTTGGCAGACAATGATGTCGATACTGGGAAGTTTGTTTACTTCAGAAGAAAGACAGATGGTCAGACAGGCAGGAGAAGGGGTTGCAGGCTGATGCGCCGACTTGAAGTAACCAAACAGAAGAAGTGTGAGAGATCTCAGGGAGATAATAATCAAGGGAATTAGAGAAGCCGTTCCCAGGGGACAGAATTTCGAACGGGCTTTTGAAAATCAGCAGAACAAGGACGAACTTCCGACAGTGTTTTTACAAAGGTTAAGGAAAAATGTCCAGCAGTATTCGGGGATAGACCCTGATACGGCCGCAGGTCAGTAGTTGTTGAAGGTTAATTTTGTGACAAAATCATGGCCAGATATTAGAAAGAAATTGGAAAAATTGGAAGATTGGAATGAAAAACCATTGAATCAGTTGTTAACAGAGGCTCAAAAGGTATATGTAAGACGGGATGAGGAGAAACAGAAGGGAAAGGCAAAAATGATGTTGCAAGCAGTACAGCAAGTAGCACAGAAGGGGGGAATTGAAGGTGATAGAAGGCCGGGTGCTCATGGAGACCGGGGAAGGGGAAGCGGTAGTATTAGAGGACGAGGAAGAGGTGAATGGGGGGACCGAAGTTGGGGTCCCCGGGAAAACAAGGAACAAGGATCAGGAGGGTGGTACACGGGGCCACCCTGGTGTTATTATTGTAAAGAGGAGGGTCATTTCAAGAGGGAATGTCCTAAGCGACGACGGGAGGTGCAGTCGTACGCACGCATGGAGGAAGAATAGGGGAGTCAGGGGTTCCGCTCCCTGGGGTGTATAGGATACACACGGGAACCTCTGGTAAATTTGAAATTAGGACCCCAGGGAGAGGATATGATATTTATGGTAGATTCGGGAGCAGAAAGATCGAGTATAACTAAGGTACCAGAAGGAATGAGATTGGGTAAAAAAAAAAAATAAAAAAAAACAAGTTAGAATCTCAGGGGTAGAAGGGAAAGTGATGACATTACCCGAGGTAGAAGAGGTGGTGGTAAAATATGAGGATCGAGAAGTCAGTGGAAGATTTTAAAAGGAAGGTGAATAAATTTGCAAAGGAGGATAAACTATCTGAGAAGTAAGACATTGAGTTTAGAATGAGAAAGAAGGCAGATCAGAAAGGATTAAAGTGGGAAGCAGAGGGATGAATTGATGAGACTGCTTTAGAAAGAAAGAGCATGAAAAAGGAAAGACAATGTTGTCAGTAACAACAGACCTGGTTGAAGTCTGGAATAAGTGATGCACCGACACACAGTGAGTCCTATGACAGAGCCAAACAGGGGCCAGAGATTCCATGCCAATAATAAATGTATTTGGGAGAGTGTTTTCTCAAATGCCCTATCGGGAGTGAAATAAATCTGGATCTGAGCCCAGACAAGGCTAGTAAGGAGATAGGTAATGGATAAGGTGTGTTGGGGATGTGAACAGGTACGATAATCAGGAAATAATAATAATAATAATAATAATAATAATAATGATCTTAATAATAATATTAAGATAATGGTGAATATAACTATGATAAGAACATTAAGAAGAGGTATTAAATACACCTAGGCTAGGATGCGGCAGCGTTTTAAATACTAGCGGCGTGTTTTAATCAGATGTTGTAGGCAGATTTGGAAGGTGTTGATATAGTATGTGGATGATTTGTTGGTTTGTTCCACAAGTGAGGAGCAACGTGAGAAAGAGACATTGTAATTATCTTGGAAAAGATGGCACAGGAGGTCATGATGTATCAAGGAAGAAGTTTTTGTTTTGTCAGCAGCAGGTAGAATATTTTGGACGAGTAATATCTAAAGAAGTAAAAGCTATAGCGCAGGATCAAATTGGAAGCTTGCCTGCAATCTTGTTTAGCTCAATTGGCAGAAATTAAGGCTTTAAGAGCAGCATATGTACATGGAGTCTGGCATATGTTTGGAGCAGTAGGGAAACAGAAAGGCTTTGAGAAAAGCAACAGAGACCCCATGCAAAGTTAGCAGTGTCCCCCTATGAAATGTTGTTTGGGTTACCTTATTTGGGAAAGATAGAAGGAATACCCACCATAGAGGGCAGTGATGTATTCTCAAGGAACTATTTACTGGCTGTATCTCGTTCCCTTACAGAATTAAAAGCGAAAGGATTATTGGCTCAAAGCCCGTCACTTGACTTTCCAATACATGCTGTAAAGGCCGGCGACTGGGTACTGGTCAAAAATTGGAAGGAGGAGAAACTCCAGCCCAGGTGGACTGGACCGTACTTAGTATTACTGACAACCGAGACAGCAATACGAATAAAAGAAAAAGGGTGGACCCACGTGATCTGGGTTAAAGGACCCGTCGATCCACCCGTTCCTGAGGAGGAGGAACAGTGGACGGTGAAGCCGGGAAGTAAACCCCTAACAGTAATTTTAAAAAGAAAAGCATTGAATGTATAACTGACAGTATGAAAGGAGCAGTCGTGGTATTGTTTGCTTTGTATGTAATTGTTGTAAAAGGTATTAATAATTGTGATAAATGTTATCATCCTATTCAATACAGAGGGGTAATAACCAGATCATTTACCTATCATTCCCATGTGAATAAAGCATGCCATGACCGAAAGAATAGAATCATTTGTAAAGAGGGGGGAAAGGAGTATTTGATGGCAGGCAATAGGGGGTATATAGGGAAGTTTGGGGCCGTTACCTGCCCAAGGGGAGAGAGATGGGTTTGTGTACAGTTAGTTTTCCCTTCTCAGATCATAAAAGGGGCAATAGATAAGACGAAGGAGGAAGTAGTGAAAGAGATTACTAAGGTAGTAGTCACGAAGCCTCCCCCTCCCCCACATACTCAGCCTCAAGTGCACCAGACACTGTACGAAGAAATCAAGAAGCAGATCGAAATCCCTGAAGGAGAAAAAAACCTGTTTGTGGACTTGGCCACCCGGATAGCTGGGACCCTGAATGTGACTAACTGTTGGGTCTGCGGAGGACCACTGATGAATTCACGTTGGCCGTGGAGAGGATCCATTGTTGAAATATGGGACCTGATGGGGTGGAACCTGACAGCTGGACAAGACCGAGATCCCCAGGTATGGGTCCTGACAGATGCTCCGGTCGGGACTGAGTGTATCGCTAGGCCCTGGGCAAAGGATGCCGTCCTAGTAGGCAGCAGCCCCTGCCAGCGCATCGTCACCCAGTGGCCAAATCAGTCCCGAGTGTGGTGGCCAGAGGAGCCTAAATGGTATCTAACTAAGAAATATGGGAAAAACTGCGCTATCCGGATGGAGATTGATGGAGTGGAATCAGCCGGACTATGGAACTGCACCGGGAATAACCCTTATCAGGGGATCCCAGTATTGCGAAATATATGGAACAAGGTTGCCTCTATTGGACCGGCCCCTGAAGGACTGTTATGGATATGCGGATACAAGGCATACTCGGTGTTACCGATGAATTGGAGTGGGACTTGTTTTATTGGACTGGTACAACCTGGATTCTTCCTGTTAAACCCCAAAGAAGGCCAGTCGTTAGGAACACCTGTATTTGATGACCTATATCGGAAAAAGAGGAAAATAGACATTGGAGAATGGGAAGATGATGAGTGGCCACCAGCAAGAATCATCTCATACTACGGACCAGCCACTTGGGCACAAGATGGATCCTGGGGCTACCGAACACCAGTATATATGTTAAACCGGATCATAAGGCTACAGGCAGTACTGGAGGTAATTACCAACCAAACTGCGGGGGCGCTGGAGATGCTGGCAAAGCAGCAGACGCAGATGAGAACAGCAATATATCAGAACAGGTTAGCCCTAGATTATCTCCTGGCAGAAGAAGGAGGGGTATGCGGGAAATTCAACCTCTCTAATTGCTGTTTGAACATCGATGATAATGGACAGGCAGTGATGGACATATCAGAAGGGATCCGGAAGTTGGCGCATGTTCCAATACAAAAATGGAATTCGATTATGGGAACCCAATGGTGGGATTCTATCCTCGGAGGAACATGGTGGAGAACGGTGGGACTTGTGTTTCTATGTGCAGTGGCTGGACTGATCTTCATCCCCTGTTGTATCCCTTGTTTTAGGGAACTTATTACCAGAAGTATAAGTCAGATGCAGGCTGTAGTCATGCCTATGGGAGAGAAAGGGGAAATACAGAAAATAATGATAATGCGACCAGGGGAAGTTTATGATTTACAGGAGGAGAAGGTTAGGACGATGTTACGTCAGTTCGAATTGAAGGAACTTAAAATGAGGGTTTAATCAGTGTATGCGTAGCAAAAGAAAAAGGGAGGATTGTGAGGGATAAAGTGATTAAACCCTATTAAAGAAAGGAGTTTTAAAGAGAATTCAAACAGAGAGGGGCTGGAGAGGAGATTCTGACAGCAGTGTCTGAAAATTGCCAGACCCATCCTTGAGGCCTTGAGTAAGAAGAGATAGCTTTGTCTCACTAGAGAAGGGGGTGATGTAGAGAAATCCCTATCAGTGGAAAGGAGTGATGGATGGGACCCTAGTCACTTTAGCTTAGCTTTAGTGCTGATATAGGAAAACTAAGAGGGTTCACAAGGAGGTGAGCAAAAGTGGGCCAGGTCATGAGCAACTGAGCATGCTTAATAGAATAAATGAATATTACAACACACCCCTGGTCAAGAAATTGCTCATTACCATGAACATGCAATGTATGATGTGGGAGGTCCGAGGGGATGTACGGTGGGTTGTACCTACAGATTGTGTACCTCCGACCCTGATTGGAGAGAGGTCCGGAGGAGAAATTGAATGTAAGATTTTGTGTATAAAGGGGGATGATCTCCCTGGCTTCAGTGTGTCTCGAGTTGGAGAGGCACCCGGTCTGCAGACTCGTAAAATAAAGAAATCTCTTGCTTCCAGGATTTAGTCTTTGAGTATTTATTGTGAGCATAAAGGGTATCTCACAGATCTTAAATGCTATAATGGCTCGAAGGGCCGAATGGTCTGTTCCTGTACCTATTTTCTTTGTTTCTATGTTTCTACCTTGCGTTAATATATTAATTTAAGTATCTGTGGCTGAACTTTAAAGTTAATATTCCCCTGTATGTTTCATTATCTCAACAATGTAATGGGTATTGTTTGATGCAAAAAAGATCGCCAACAATGTCACTGTTATGTCCGAAATAGAGAAACTGAAAGAAGCGCTCAAAACTTGTGGTAAGATGTTTGAAGTTGATGCGGAAATATATTCTGACCAGACATCTCAACTAGAACTTCGTTCTCTTCCTTCAATTGCTTTATTTTATTTCCTTATCCTCTTGAACGAGGTGGAGTGCTCATCTGATACCCCCAAATGCAGCTGCGACCTTTCTGACAGTTTCTTACTGATCTGTAATCATACGGAAAAGCATAAATTCCATCAATCTGTCGATGGAAGCATAAATAACAGGCGATTCATTTTCATCCAGTATATTCCAAATCTCATAATTTGCAAATCATGTGTTTGTTGGAGTTGAGCAAATCAAAAATCTAGGCGCATTGCTTTCCTCAAGCGAACTCGAAAATAATCAAATATATTGTATTTTTAACAGGGGATTTGCTGACCAGAAAAGATATGGGCAAGTACAATTACTGCCGCGAAACATGTACGGCAATATTTTAGCAGTGGACATACTCTTTCTAAGTCGCCTTTGCAAACTGATCTTCCAGCTCAATCCAGATGAGATATTTTAAAATTAGAAGCGCTGCTGTTATATGGGATATTGCGATGACGATGGATAACTATACGGATATTTTTTTTTTGGTCGTATAAGTTCTTAAATTCCCAAACAACCAAAATTAGTTACCTCTGGTTCTTTACAGGATCGGAGTATGTGCAAATTAGATCCTGACTGCACCACTGAAATTCAATTTCAAATTCGTAATTTCTCTTGGAGTACTTGCCTTTGTTATTGATTAATATCGATCTTTAGCAGCATACGAACTCTGTTAGCACGCGGGACTGTGAAAAGCAATAAGCATTCATTTTATTCTCGGAAATATATCAAAGAGCAAAACCAGCACGGTACTTTTCATTGGCGAACCTCAGGTCCACATCTTGTACTATATTTTAAGCAGTATCCATAAAGTTGTACAAGGCAGGTGCAGAAAAAGGAATTAGAAACGTTGAAACTAAGATGTAACATTTATTCCCTCTGTTTAATTTACGATATTGATGAATTATTCGCCATTGCTCCACATTTTGGTCACTGTTTTCGTCAGTTACCTTGCATAGTTTTGAATACCTCTTTCGTCCTTGTCTTTACAGAAATTTTCGTTCTGAAAGATAAAGTAAAAACTCTTGGTGAGAAAAGTAATGTATCATAGAACATATATTTGTTCATAGAACATATATTCTGTAATTTCGAAGGGTGAGAGGGGATCTTAATGAAACATATATGATTATTCCCGTTTTCGACACGCTTGAGGCAGGTGATATATTCCCGATGTTGGGGGAATCCAGAACTAGGCGCCACAGTTTAACAATAAAGGGTAAGCCATTTAGAACGGAGATGATGAAGAAAAGATTCACACAGAGGGTTGTGAATCTGTGTAATTCGCTGCCTCAGAAGGCGGTGGAGGACAATTCTTTGGATGCTTTCATGAGAGAGTTACATATAGCTCTTAAAGATAGCGGAATCAGGTGACATGGCGAGAAGGCGGGAACGGGATACTGATTGTGTATGATCAACTATGATCATATTGAATGCCAGTGCTGGCTCGATGGGACTAATGGCCTACTCCTGCACCAATTGTCTAGTGTCTGTTGTCAAGAAAACAGAACAGTGCTACAAAAGAACACGCCGTTCGGCACAGAATGTCTGTGCCGAACATGATGTCACGAAATATATTTATCTGCTTGCAAATAATCCAAATATCTCCATCCCCTGCATATCCATGTACATATCCAAACGTCCCTCAAATATCACTATTGTATCTGCCTCAACCACTACCCGGCAGTATGCTACAGGTACAGAGCACACATTGTGTGAAATAAATGTCGCCCGCATGTCTCCTTTATACTTTATCCCTCTAACTTTAAATCTATGCCTTCTTGTATTTCATTTTTCCACCCTGGGGAAAAAAACGGGTTTGCTTATCTATCCTATCGGTGCCTCTCTTAATTTCTTGTAATTCTATGAGGTCTCCCTGTATCGTTCAGCAGAAAAGAATGGTCCAAGTCTATCCACTCTAGCCCTGTATCTGGCACCCCCTAATCCACGCATAATCTCCTACAGCACAGCGTCATTGCATTTTGGAGAGTATATCTAGGTTGACGAATTGTCGACCATTACTTAGTGAGGCCCATAGATTCACTGGGTTAGTTGTTATGTATATTGGAAATCGCGAGGCTAGCCACACTATCCATGACACCAATATTGGAGCTCTAACAGCACTATTTAAGTTACTTCGCCTTGCCGAATTCCGTATCTTCAGCGGAATGATTTGCAGATATATATATGAACTATTTATGAAACATCCTTCATGAATTTGAGTTTTATTTTATTTTACCAGAAGCAAAGTTGGCTGCGATTTCCACCGGTAAATTAATGCAAGACCAATTTTCCAATTATTCATTTTTCAATGATACCGGTAGAGGTGGTACAATAATTCGCGGTTTCTAAAATATATATTGAATGGACTGCAAATAATTCGAACGTTAGGGGTTAGTTAGTTTAATTTATTGCAATATGTGCAGAGGTACAGCCAAAAGCTTTTTTGTTGGTTAATGTTACCATTTACTGTGAGAGGAACTTACAACGGCGAAAGCATGCAGGTACAGCAAACAATGAACTAAGCTTATGGCATGTTGGCCTTCATAACACAAGGAGATGAGTATAGGGGCAAAGAGATCCTTCTGCATTTGTACATGGCCCGTGTGAGACCATAACTGGGGTATTTTGTGCAGTTTTGGTCTCCAAAATTGAGGAAGGAGGGACTGCAGAGTGGGTTCACGAGGTTAATTCCCGGGATGGCTGGACTGTCATATGCGGATAGAATGGCTGCAGCGCGGCTAGTATACTCTGGAATTTAGAAGAATGAAAGGGGATCTTATTGAAACATATAAGATTATTAACGGATTCGACACACTAGAGGCAGGAAACATGTTCCCGATGTTGGGGCAGTCCAGAATCAGGGGCCACAGTTTAAGATTAAGGGGAAGGCCACTTTGAACGGAGATTAGGAAAAATCCTTTTCACCCAGAGAGTTTCGAATCTGTGGAATTCGCTGCCTCAGAATGCTGTGGAGGCCAATAATCTGGATGCTTTCAAGAGAGGGCTAGATAGAGCTCTTAAAGATAGCGGAGTCCGAGGATATAGTGAGAGGGCAGAAACGCCGTCCTGAATGTGGATGATCAGCCATGATCACAGTGAATGGCGGTGCTGGCTCGAAGGGCCTCTTCCCGCCGCTATTGTCTATTGTCTATTGTCTAATGGTGTACTTCAGTCATGTTGGTGAGATCCCATCAGGAGTGCTGCGCACCGCATTGGTTACAGATAGATCAAAAAAGTACTGAAGTAACTCACCGGTTTGGCAGCGTTTCTTGACGAAATGGATGTTATGTGTCAGATCGTTATTCTTCTTCAGACTGATAGTGGGCGGGAATGAGAAAGAAACTGGAAGCAAAAACTGCATTAGTCACTTCATGTAAAGGTTAACTCTCCAGCCGTGATTTCTAAACTGC
This sequence comes from Okamejei kenojei, assembly GCA_035221665.1. Lineage (NCBI taxonomy): Eukaryota > Metazoa > Chordata > Chondrichthyes > Rajiformes > Rajidae > Okamejei > Okamejei kenojei. The sequence continues at coordinate 22,313,018 of CM069160.1, read as the reverse complement.
GATAAGAAATAACAGGTTATTTCTGGAATGGGTGGGCATGAGTTATCTTTCCGTTAGCGCCAGCAATGGGTGGCGCAGTCAGCGACGGCAGCCGCGCCAACGTTCTGTCAGTGTTTTCGTGATTTTTGTTATTGTTAGTGTGCTTTAAAAAATATGTGTTAATGTTCTCTGGTTAGTTTTGTGTGTGGGTTGGGGAGGGGGGTGGTAGGTCGGGGAAAACTTTGTTTTAAATATCTTGCCTTGAGTAGATGCAATTGTTTTCCCGATCGTATCTCCGATCGCTCTGCGGCCTAACGCCATGGAGCTTGCGGCCTTGCTCGAGACTGACTTTGAGCCCCACAGCGGGGTCATGGACTTACTATCGGAGTCTGCGATCCCTTGCTGGGATCGGCGCTCCAACAGCGGCCTGCGGATTTCAACATCGAGGAGCTCACAGTCTCAGGTAGGGGCTGACGTCGGGAAGTTCCAAAGGCGCAACAGGTTTGAATTGCCCCAACCCGGGGTCCGACCGCCCGGCGCGGGGAGCTGAGATTGATCCGACGAGGGAGATTGATTGCCCCGATGCGGATCACTCAACTGCCGGCTACGGGAGCCAAAATCGTCCCGACAGCAGAAGGTTAGAGGCCACCGACCCCGGGAGGACAAAGAAGGGAAGAGATTGAACGTGTTTTGTGCGTTCAATCACAGTGAGGAATGTAGACGAGTCACTGTGGTTGATGTTTACGTTAAAATGCATTGTGTGTGTTTTGTTGCTTTTTGTTGGTATGACTGTATGGCAAATCAAATTCCTCGTATGATGCAAAACATACTTGTTTAATAAAGTATGACTATGGTTATGATTTGGCGTTTGAAAAGTTTATTGTCAAGGATAACTCAACTCAATCATTTAGCGAATTTCCGGGAAATCGTGACAGAGAGCATGTTGAGAGCATGATATTTTTTTGGGTGAATCGAGCTCCAAATGTTGACATGCCCTATCCGCCACAGTTTCTCGCAGGTTGTTGGGCTGGATTCCACCATCGGTAGTTTCTTGTGTATTCACTGTTTTAGATCACGGGGTCGCCAATATAATGAAGAAATTGAACGATATTTTTCGCTTGAAGAGACTCTCAATCTCTTCCTCAAAGGACGGTAGAGAGCAATGTGACGATTGTTTCAAGGCAGAAACAAATGGATGCATGATAAACAAGGCGGCGAAACCTTTACCTGGGGTGAGGGACAATTCGGAATGGGGTAACAATCGACCATGATCCCATTAACAATGGAATGTCGTCCCAAATTGTATATTCCTGCTGCGTGGTTTGGAATAAATATTATTTCTGAAAGAAAATCAATAGATGTATTAGAATAATCCAATTTTATGCTCTGAAAACAAAAAAAAAAAAAACACCGAACACAAAGGTTTGAGGAACGCAGCAGGTCGGCATATCAGGATGCTTTATGACCCGTTGAATTCCTTCGCAGCTTTTTGCTTTGCCGAAGATTCGAGCAATTGCTCTCTCGGGTTTGTTTGTGCTTTATTTTAGGTGTGCTGATTAAATAGTGAAATCTAATATTTATACGTTTTTGTCACCTTAGACTTTGACAAACACAAGGGCGGCGACGGTGAGCTACACAAACCTACACTGTGGTTTACGTAAAATGTTGTTTTTTTTGCCTGAAGCAACAAGTTTGTCGCTCTTAAAAATATGTACATGGACAGACACACAACATTCCACTCCATCATTGATCATCGGTAGCTTTGCAGGCTTTTCCTGACATTACTTTGCCAATGCCTCTCGGATCAACAGGCAAATCGGGTCAAAGGTCCAATTGATTCTGGGTATGCAGAGTGAAGGAAATTGAACTTTTGATTGATTTTGATTCGATCAAGCCTGCACGTTTAAAGTTCATGTTCAAGTTAGTTTATTGTCATGTGTCCCTGATAGGACATTGACATTCTTGCTTTGTTTCAGCACAACAGAACATGGTGGGTATTGACTATAAAACAGATCAGTGTGTCCATATACCATTAAGTTACGATTAAGCTAATAATAGTATCCACATTTTTTCGTGATTATAGTGAATTTTAGGTTGACGTATATTGGAACACTTGCGTTATTGAAAAGATCGTTGAATTCTGTGCCAAATTTCATGGAAAATCTGCTTCCAGCTTCGCTTTCTGCTGGTGTCTATCAGAGTGATTTGGTGTGTGGAACTCTGGACCAGGCGGCCGTTGGTCCAGTCATTTTGCGCAACTATCGTTGTCTCTGACGGAGGAGGCCAGTGGAATGATCATCCATATTGGATTCTCAAGGAATGATCATCCATATTGGATTCAGTTGCCTAAAAGTAGGACACTGGTTGCGAATATCTCCAGCGCCTGGTCGCTGAACATCTGATAAACAAGGTTCAATGTTCAAGTTATGAAATCTTCTGAACTTCTTTTTTGCTGTTCGATTCGACTTTTTATATCTTGAAATGTTGACGGGATTCGTAGGTAATCATGTTGGTCCACGAAATAAGTATTTTATTACATTCACACATGTATATATATTGCAGAATCTAAGAGAAAAGAGGCGAAAACTGGTAAATTGCTCCGCTCATTTTTATTTGGAGAGTATCGCAACCTGTTCCGCAACGGACGATTGAAACAAATGTTGCAATCGTTTTTCTGCCGAGCGAAAATAACACAAAGGGAGACAAGGCGGTTAAACATTACATCCGGGGAAGAGAATGACAGTTTTGACGAAATCAATATCGGCAACGATGTTTGAGCTAATGATAGACATAATTCACTTGGTAAAACCGGAATTAGTGATCTAGTTTAGACTGAAAAGAATTCAGCAAACACTAACACTGTGCATACCTATCATTTGTTCACTGGTTCCCATAAATTAAAATCAAAACTTGGTTCAAGAACATCGCGGTTGCATTTTATGTTGTTATTTCCAAATACGAGGTATTTCTTGCAATATTTTGGATTATGTTAAACAGAGTGGTAAGGCTTAAACATGTTTAGCGTTTCTGTCTAACAAAATAAAATAAGTTCAACAGCTTTACTTTTCGTGACTTACTCCTTTTCTACTGCTGTTAACAGGCTTGTCGCTGCATCCGAAGTAACCTGAAAATTTCGTTGTAATATCTGTTCCAGAACTGGAGATATTGGAATCAATTCTCAAAGATGTCGGTGAGGTCTATGGCTATGGGTCGGCTTTACTAATTTATTTATGTTCATGCATAAAATAATACGATGTGTGTATCAACTTTTATTTCATAATTCTATACATTTAAAACTGTTAGTTACATTAAACATTAGTAAATATTTAGTAACAAAAGATAAGCAGAACATATTCATTGTGAATACTGAATACATTTATTTGGTACGACATTCTATTATCTAATTATATTTGGTTTGTTGACTATGCTTAATATTAACTTAAATGTCGCCATTTTTAAATTTCCGGTACTGCATTGAGACATGTGTTAGGTCATTGAAAAACAAAGCTATTATCGAAAATGCTAATTTCTCATTATGTGCAGAACCAGAAATAAACTAAAGAACATCGTTATTTCAGTGAAGCCGCAAAATCAACACGTGCGCTCTTTTAGTCCAAGTTAATCTGGAAGAAATACTGTAGGCGTGGTAATCGCAAATCGAACCGGCAGCAATTTACTTTACCGCATTGTTATCGTCTGACCTATTGAATTCCTCCAGCAGCTTGCTTGCTATTTTTACCTCAATTAATGAAGAGTTGAAAGAGATCTTCACTAGAATGGCCTCAGTGCATTTTGCTTTGGTGGCCGAGGCCCACCTTAACCTATAACAGAGTACCCCATGCCTTTATCTATATTACTAAAAGTGTGATCTTGACCACTTCCTGTTGTTCTCGATATTGATTTTAGAAAAAACGCTGACACTTACGGCTGTGATTTTTGACCATCTTACTCAGAGTCTGCCTCCGCTGCGCAGGACAAGAGGATTTTTCCCATCGATGAAAAATATAAGAGTTATTAGTGTTTTTAAAATGTTCAGATTCTCTTTCCTGAAGGACGCAACCCTTCTGGAGCGACTGTAACATCCGGAACTGTGTAGGTGCCTCAGTTCTCTGCAAGATGGGGGAGCGAGAGGTCGCATTTCTCAGTCTGAGTTGTGAATAACAACGAACATATGTCTACTAAAGTGTGAGTGGTTTTACTGACCTGTCATTGCCCTTAATGTGGTTTGAAAATGTAGTTTGAAAATGCAAAAGTGTGTCTTGGTTTGAAAGTGCTAAAGCAAGCTGCCTTGCATTTGGTTTGAAAGTGCTAAAACAAGCTGCCTTGCCGTTGGTTTTGAAAGTGCTAAAGCAAGCTACCTTGCCTTTGGCTTTGAAAGTGCTAAAGCAAGCTGCCTTGCCTTTGGGTTTGAAAGTGCGAAAGCAAGCGGCCTTGCCTTTGGTTTTGAAAGTGCTATAGCAAGCTGCCGTGCCTTTGGTTTTGTAAGTGCTTACGCAATCTGTCTTGCCTTTGGTTTTGAAAGTGCTATAGCAAGCTGCCTTGCCTTTGGTTTTGTAAGTGCTAACGCAATATGTCTTGCCTTTGGTTTTGAAAGTGATAAAGGAAGCTACCTTGTCAAATTAGACCTGCCGTGCCTAATTAGAGCTGCCTTGCCTAATTCATAGAATCATAGAATCATAGAAAATAGGTGTAGGAGTAGGCCATTCGGCCCTTCGAGCCTGCACTGCCATTCAATATGACCATGGCTGATCATCCAACTCAGTATCCTGTACCTGCCTTCTCTCCATACCCCCTGACCCCTTTAGCCACAAGGGCCACATGTAGCTCCCTCTTAAATATAGGCAATGAACTGGCCTCAACTACCTTCTGTGGCAGAGATTTCCACAGCTCTGTGTGAAAAAAAGATCTTCTCATCTCGGTCCTAAAAGACTTCCCCCTTATCCTTAAACTATGACCCCTTGTACTGGAGTTCCCCAACATCGGGAACAATCTTCCTGCATCTAGCCTGTCCAACCCCTTAAGAATTTTGTAAGCCTCTATAAGATCCCCCTCAATCTCCTAAATTCCAGCGAGTACAAGCCGAGTATATGCAGTCTTTCTTCAAATGGAAGTACTGCCATCCCAGGAATCAGTCTGGTGAACCTTCTCTGTACTCCCTCTATGGCAAGAATGTCTTTCCTCAGATTAGGAGGCCAAAATAGTATGCAATACTCCAGGTGTGGCCTCACCAAGACCCTGTACAACTGCAGTAGAACCGCCCTGCCAACATACTCAAATCCTTTTGCTATGAATGCCAACATACCATTCACTTTCTTCACAGCCTGTTGCACCTGCATGCCTACTTTCAATGACTGGTGTACCATGACAACCAGGTCTCGTTGCATATCCCCTTTTCCTAATCGGCCACCATTCAGATAATAATCTACCCTCCTATTTTTGCCGCCAAAGTGGATAACCTCACATTTATCCACATTATACTGCATCTGCCATGCATTTGCCCACTCACCCAATCTATCCAAGTCACCTTGCAGCCTCCTAGCATCCTCCTCACAGCTAACACTGCCCCCCAGCTTCGTGTCATAAACTTGGAGATGTTGCATTCAATTCCCTCGTCCAGATCATTAATATATATTTTAAACAGCTGAGGTCCCAGCACTGAGCCTTGCGGTACCCCACTAGTCACTGCCAGCTATTCTGAAAATGACGTTTACTCCTACTCTTTGCGTCCTGTCTGCCAGCCAGTTCTCTATCCACATCAATACTGAACCCCCAATACCGTCTGCTTTAAGTTTGTATGCTAATCTCTTATGTGGGACCTTGTCGAATCCTTCTGAAAGTCCGGATATAACACATCCACAGGTTCTCCAGTCTCCATTCTACTAGTTACATCCTCAAAAAATGCTATAAGATTCGTCAGACAGGATTTATCGTTCATAAATGCATGCTAACTTTGTCCAATGATTTCACCGCTTTCCAAATGTGCTGCTATCCCATCTTTAATAACTGACCCTAGCATTTTCCCCACTACGGATGTTATACTAATTGGTCTGTAATTCCCCGTTTTCTCTCTCCCTCCCTTTTTAAAAAGTGGGGTTACATTAGCTACCCTCCAATCCTCAGGAACTACTCCAGAATCTAAAGAGTTTTGAAAAATTTTCACTAATGCATCCACTATTTCTGGGGCTACTTCTTTAAGTACTCTGGGATGCAGCCTATCTGGCCCTGGAGATTTATCGGCCTTTAATCCATTCAATTTACCTAACACCACTTCCCGGCTAACCTGGATTTCACCCAGTTCCTCCATCTCATTTGACGCCTGGTCTGCTGCTATTTCCGTCAGATTATTTATGTCTTCCTTTGTGAAGACAGAACCAACGTAATTATTCAACTGGTCTGCCATGTCCTTGTTCCCCATGACCAATTCACCAGTTTCTGATTGTAAGGGACCTACATTTGTTTTAACTAACCTTTTTCTTTTCATATATCTGTAAAAACTTTTGCATTCCGTTTTTATGTTCCGTGCCCTAAGCTAATTAGAGCTGCCTCGCCTAATTAGAGCTGTCATTACTTCTATATAATTACAAGTCTGATCTTGTCCAATTCCTGCTTGCCTTTTGTATTGATCTTAGAAAAAAACGTACGGTTGTGATTTTTGCCCATCTTACTTGGAGGCCCCACCGCTCATCAGGTACCGAGGATTTTCCCCATCGATTAACAAAAATAGAGTTATTGGTGTTTAGAAAATTGTGAGGTTCTCTCTCCTGAAGGACACGCCCCTTCCGGAAGGACTATAACACCAGGAAGTGCGGAGGTGCCTCCGTTCTCTGCAAGATGGGGGAGCGAGAGGACGCAATTCTCAGTCTGAGCTGTGAATAACACTGAACACATGTCTACTGAACTGTAAGTGGCTTTACTGACCTCGCAGTGCCCTTATTGCGGTTTGAAAATGTAATTTGAAAATGCAAAAGTATGTCTTGGTTTGAAAGTGCTGAAGCAAGCTGTTACCTTTGGTTTTGAAAGTGCTAAAGCAAGCTGTGTTGCGTTTGGTTTTGAAAGTGCTAAAGCAATCTGTGTTGCCTTTCGGTTTGAAAGTGCTAAAGCAAGCTCTGTTTCCTTTGGTTTTGAAAGTGCTAAAGCAAGCTGTGTTGCCTTTGGTTTTGAAAGTGCTAAAGTAAGCTGCTTTGCCTTTGGTTTTGAAAGTGCTAAAGCAAGCTGCCTTGCCTTTGGTTTTGAAAGTGCTAAAGCATGCTGCCTTGCCTTTGGTTATTGAAAGTGCTAAAGCAAGCTGCCTTGCCTTTGGTTTTGAAAGTGCTAACGCGAGATGCCTTGCCTAATTAGAGCTGCCTTGCCTAGTTAGAGCAGTTTTGCCGTCTATATAATTAAAATTCTAATCTTGACCACTTCCTCTTTGCGATTTATATTGACTTTTGCGAAAACGTTACCACGTACGGTTGATGTTTGGCCATCTTACTCAAGAGTCCCCCTCCGCTCATCAGGTGCGGAGGAGTTTTCCCATCGAAGAAATATAAAAGAGTTATTAGTGTTGAAAAAATGTTGAGATTCTCTCTCCTCAAGGCCACGCCCCGTCCGTGGGACTATAACACCCGGAAGTGTGGTGGTACCTCAGTTCACTGCAAGATTGGGGAGCGAGATATCGCAATTCTCAGTCTGAGCTGTGAGTAATATTGAACACATGTTACTAATCTGTAAGTGGTTTTACTGACCTTAATGTGGTTAGAAAATGTAATTTGAAAATGCAAAAGTCTGTCTTGGTTTGAAAGTGCTGAAGCAAGCTGTTGCATTTGGTTTGGAAAGTGCTAAAGCCAGCTGCATTGCCTTTGGTTTTGAAAGTGCTAAAGCGAGCTGCGTTGCCTTTGGTTTTGAATGTGCTAAAGCGAGCTGCCTCGCCTATCGTTTTGAAAGTGCTAAAACGAGCTGCATTGCCTTTGGTTTTGAAAGTGCTAAAGTGAGCCGCCTTGCCAAATTAGAGCTGCCTTACCTTCTATATAATTGAGTCTAATCTTGACCACTTCCATTTTCTGCAATACCACTTGTCTTCGTTTGAAAAAAACAGGGGGGCATTCAAACTATATACACTTTGATGTCCATTGTTCTTTTCGTTCTGTTACAATTTCTATAAAATCTCTTGACACCTTCCCAATGTCTGCTTGTTTTTAAAAAAGAGTTTGATAAATTTTCACAAATTTACACTGCAGAAGGCTTTCGTCAAATCTTATTTCTGATATGTGTTATTGCGCATATTTCCGCAGAGGAGCTACTACGTTTGAAAAATCAAGGTGAAAATTAAATAACAAATATTGCAATAGTTTAGTCTAGTTTATTATTGTCACATTGCTAGGCGCAGTGGAAAACGTTTGTTTGCCTGCTATCCAGTCAATGAACTGACTATACGTGATTACTAACAACACGTCCACTGTGCACAGATGAGGGATAAGGGGTACACCATTTAGTGCAATATAAAGTCCGATAAATCGTAACGGAAGGGCGGTCAGTTGATTCCCTCAGTCACAATCAATATGGAACGCTGACGAAAACATAATGGTATCATTATTAATCTGAAAATGCATCCTTGACCATTTTCCTGGTACTTTATCGCGTCTTCTTAATATACAGCATCTTCCGACTGATAATATGCACGACATTTCAGAGGTCCAAAACTCTTGTACGTTAACGCAATGAAAGCATAAAGATAAGCGAATTATTTGAGAGTCTTGAATGTGGATGGTGAGCAATGACTCCGTATGTAGCGCTGCAGTGTCACGTCTTGGGATAGATTCTAACCTTCGCTACTGATTCGGTTTTCATGCGTTCATCCCCACGTGCTTTGGTTTCGTTATAAATCCTAATGAAGATTAGTTTACTTGGCTACTCTATATCATGCTTGGCGTGGACGGGTACTCGGGTCTATATGATGACCACGAGAGGAAATAGGTAGTTAAGATTAGTTTAGAGATACAACGCGGAACAGGCCTACCTGCCCAACGAGTCCGCACCGACCGGCGATTCCCGCACATTCACACTAGACTATCACGAGGGACAATATACACATACATCAAGCTAATTAACATGCATACCTGTACGTCTTTGGAGTGTGGCAGAAAACTGATCTCAGAGAAAACCCACAGTGTCACGGGGAGAACATACAAACTCCGTACAGACAGCACCCTTGGTCGGGATCGAACCCGAGTCTCCGGCATGGGAAGCGTTGTGAGGCATCAACTCTGCCGCTGCGCTACCTTGCCACCCATCAATAAATAAATGTGGGATTAGACCTAAGAGCCACGTTGGGATGAATGGTGTCCTTGTGTGACCTTAGAAAAATATTGAGAGTAGTTTCCGCTTAGTTGTTTATACCGACCATATACAATTTTTACGACGAAACCACGAAAGGATCCTTGTTTTTGTTCGTGCTAAAACGTGTTGACAAGATTTCTTAATGATATATGAAAGACGTGACCTCTATCTATAATGAAAATTACATTACGCCAAGTACCTGATACCTTTATTACATTTGGATTGTGATTATTTTTGTTATGTTGTTTAGAATTCTATGTTCCTTATTTTATCGTGTTTCTGTCCATTCAGAAATGAAAGTAATCGGCCACAAAACTGGTAACCGACAAATCTTTAGCACTCGCTTTAAAACAAAAACACTTAAATATTATGTCGGTCCAGAATGTGAATTTTAAGTTAATAAAATACGTGGAACCACAAGGACGTGAAAATATCGACGAAAATTGAATTTGACTTGCTGGATAACACATTTAGTGCGAATGGTTTATAAATACAATTATCAATCTGCTCTAGAAAAGGTGTTCTAGTTTTGTCGCAGTATCCCGTAATCTCAGGTCAATAGTACAAATGAATTTCATGCATAAGATTTCGATTTCTGCCTAATTTTCTCAGCTAACCTAGGACATTGACAGGATTATATGATAGTTGGATGGTTCAAAGGTCAATGGTCCTTTATTGTCACGTGTGCCGAAGTGCAGAGAAAATTGATTTATCATACAGTCACACCAAAAAGCAATAAAATTCAAAACGACATAAAGATTAAACATAAACAGCCACCGCAGCGGCATGTGGGAATCCCTAGGGCATACAGCATAAGTGGAGACCCACAGCAATCAGTTCAATGTCCGGGTTACACACACGCTCCTTCACCGTGACTAGAGTTGTACCGACCGCTGTCACTCTCTCTGCAGTCTTTGGCCGCCCGAACAGTCAGAAAGTCGTCAAACGCGCACCAAATTCCGGGATGTCCTTATGGAGCGATGCCCCGCAAACACTGAGATCACCGAACTCATGGCATTTTATCCGAATCCTCACCAGTGCAGGCACCAATGCAGGCAGCCCGTCCATCTTATTTTTCGGTGACCTCACGTTCCCCACTGTGATGGAAGGCGAATAACTTTTACCCTCTTCCTCCTTTTCTCCCGCGGAATGGGCGACCAAACCAATCGCAGTTGAGGCGTTCAAGCTCCCGCAGTCGGCGATCAAAAGTCGCCGCATCGGGGCGATTGAAGCTCCCGCGACCAGCGCGATCGAAGCTTCTGCGATTGCAACTCCCGAAGTCCATCCCAAAGGGCCGCCAGCTCCGCGATGTAAGGCCGCAGGTACGATATGTCAAAAGTCGCATTTCCGTAGGGGTAAGAGATAAAAAAAGTTTCCTTCCTCCTGCAAATTTCATATCTGCCATTCACGCTCAGTTGATCGTGGGATGTGAAAAGGGTGATTCTGCTCCTGCGTTTCGTGCCTTGACGCAGTCTTTTGCTCCTGACGATTCCTCAATATTGTTGCAAAATAAATTGCTAACCTAATTCCAGCGAACCGGTGGGGAGATACTTATCCAATTTATCCGTGATTTATTTGTCTCAAACTCAACTTCTGCTTTGTCATTTCCAGTGGTCTAGTATCCGCACATTATTTTACCATTTATATATCTGTAGAAACGTTTCCTCTCCGTATATATATATATTGTTGGGAAACATTCCTTCAAGTTTTATCTTTGCATCACTCATTTCTCATTCCTCTTTTAATTTCCTTCTGGTGTTTTTTATAACCTACCCAATCTTCTAGGTTCATAATGACCTTTGATATATTATGCGCCTTAACTTTTTGCGTGTATGCTATCTTTCACGTAATTTGTCAGCCACGTTGGACTTTTCTGCCTTTGGTATGTTTCTTCCTCTTTGGGATCGAATAAACGGCGACTTCCAAATTACTGCCCGACACTCTTGCTATTTGTGCAGCGCCGTCATTCCGGCAAGAGACCCTTTCCAATCAACTGTAGCCAGCTCCTCCCTCATGCCTATTTAGTTACCTTTACTCAACAGTAATACATAAACATCTGATTTCAGCTCCTCCCCCTCAAACTGCAGGACTCATTAGATCATATTGTGATCACTGCCCCCTTCACATTTACCCCTCATCATTCATGACAGCGGCATGAACACAACACTAATTGATAGAATGAATTATCAATACTTTTCATTCCTTCACTGCTCCTGCTATCATGTCTCATCTCATTGCATAGATAAAAGGAAATCGTTCGCCCATAATGTAATGGTAATACTGCCATGAAATTAGATGATATCAACTGATTCACATGTGAGATTACATACCCACTTAAATCGATAAGTTAATCGCCCACTTGAAGTACTTTGGGAAAACTCGGTGTTCCACGTAATTGCATTGGGCTCTTTTTCTGTCAAGTGAAGTCGTCAACTCTATATGAGGGACTCAAATAGAGAAGGCAAGTAGTCCGTTTGTGAGGCAGGAGGCAGAGAAGAGAAGCAGTCAGACGCAACACGTAGGGGGGAAAGAAGAAAAAAATAAGAAGTGGAGGGTAGGTAGCGAGGTGAAAAGTGGCAGGAAAACAAATCCAGGGCAAAAATCTAAAAGGGCCACTTTTCAAAATAATTGTAAAAGGGCCAAGAGTGTTGTAAAAACAAGCCTGAAGGCTTTGTGTCTCAATGCGAGGAGCATTCGTAATAAGGTGGATGAGTTGAATGCGCAGATAGCTATTAATAATTATGATATAGTTGGGATCACGGAGACGTGGCTCCAGGGTGACCAAGGCTGGGAGCTGAACATCCAGCGATATTCAATATTCAGGAAGGATAGACAGAGAGGAAAAGGAGGTGGGGTAGCGGTGCTAGTTAGAGAGGAGATGAACGCAATAGAAAGGAATGACATTAGCTTGGAGGATGTGGAATCGATATGGGTGGAGCTGCGAAACACTAAGGGGCAGAAAACGCGAGTTGGTGTTGTGTACAGGCCACCTAACGTTAGTAGTGGAGTTGGGGATGGCAACAAACAGGAAATTAGAAATGCGTGCAACGAAGGTTAAACCGTTATAATGGGTGACTTCAATCTACACATAGATTGGGTGAATCAAATTGGCAGGGGTACTGAGGAAGAGGATTACTTGGAATGTATGCGGGATATTTTTCTAAACGAACATGTGGAGGAACCAACGTGAGAGCAGGCTATTCTAGACTGGATATTGAGTAATGAGGAAGGGTTAGTTAGCAGCCTTGTTGTACGTGCCCCCTTGGGCAAGAGTGACCATAATATGGTTGAGTTCTTCATTAGGATGGAGAGTGACATTGTTAATTCAGAAACACGGGTCCTGAACTTAAAGAAAGGTAACTTTGAGGGTATGAGACGTGAATTGGCCAAGATCGAATGGCAATTGATTCTTGAAGAGTTGACGGTGGATATGCAATGGAAGGCATTTAAAGACTGCATGGATGAACTACAACAATTGTTCAACCCAGTATTGCAAAAGAATAAATCAGGGAAGGTGGTGCATCCGTGGATAACGAGGGAAATCAGGGATAGTATCAATGAAAAAGATGAAGCGTACAAATTAGCCAGAAAAATCAGCCTACCAGGGGACTGGGAAAAATTCAGAGACCAACAGAGGAGGACAAAGGGCTTAATTAGGAAAGGGTGAATGAAGTATGAATGAAAACTGGCAGGAAACATAAAAACTGACTGCAAAAGTTTTTATGGATATGTGAAGCGCAAAAGATTAGTTAAAACAAATGTAGGTCCCTTGCAGTCAGAAACGGGTGAATTGATCATGGGGAACAAGGACATGGCAGACCAATTGAATAACTCCTTTGGTTCTGTCTTCACTAAGGAAGACATAAATAATTTACCGGAAATAGCAGGGGATCGCGGGTCAAATGAGATGGAGGAAATGAGAGAAATCCAGGTTAGCCGGAAAGTGGTGTTGAGGTAAATTGAATGGATTAAAGGCCGATAAATCCCCAGGGCCAGATAGGCTGCATCCCAAAGTACTTAAGGAAGTAGCCCCAGAAATAGCAGATGCCTTAGTGATAATTTTTCAAAACTCTTTAGATTCTGGAGTAGTTTCTGAGGTTTGTAGGGTAGCTAATGTAACCCCACATTTTAAAAAGGGAGGGAGAGAGAAAACGGGGAATTATAGACCAGTTAGTCTAACATCGGTAGTGGGGAAACTGCTAGAGTCAATTATTAAAGATGGGATAGCAGCGCATTTGGAAAGTGGTGAAATCATTGGACAAAGTCAGCATGGATTTACGAAGGGTAAATCATGTCTGACGAATCTTATTGAATTTTTTGAGGATGTAACTAGTAGAGTGGATAAGGGAGAAGCAGTGGATGTGTTGTATCTGGACTTTCAGAAGGCTTTCGACAAGGTCCCACACAAGAGATTGGTATACAAACTTAAAGCACACGGTATTGGTGGTTCAGTATTGATGTGGAAAGAGAACTGGCTGGTAGACAGGAAGCAAACAGTAGGAGTGAACGGGTCCTTTTCAGGATGGCAGACAGTGACTAGTGGGGTGCCGCAGGCTCAGTGCTGGGACCCCAGCTATTTAAAATTTACATTAACGATTTGGACGATGGAATTAAATGCAAAATCTGGAAGATTGCGGATGACACGAAACAGTGTTAGCTGTGAGGAGGATGCTAGGAGGCTGCAGGATGACTTGGATAGACTGGGTGAGTGGGCAAATGCACGGCAGATGCAGTATAATGTGGATAAATGTGAGGTTATCCACTTTGGTGGCAAAAACAGGAAGGTAGGCTATTATTTGAATGGTGACCGATTAGGAAAAGGAGAGATGCAGCGAGACCTGGGTGTCATGGTATACCAGTCATTGAAAGTAGTCATGCAGGTGCAGCAGGCTGTGAAGAAAGCGAATGGTCTGTTGGCATTCACAGAAAAAGGATTTGAGTACACAAGCAGGGAGGTTCTACTGCAGTTGTAGAGGGTCTTGGTGAGGCCACACCTGGAGTATTGCGTACAGTTTGGTCTCCTAGTCTGAGGAAAGACATTCTTGCCATTGAGGGAGTACAGAGAAGGTTCACCAGACTGATTCCTGGGATGGCACGACTTCTATATGAAGAAAGACTGGATAGACTAGGCTTGTACTCGCTGGAATTTAGAAGATTGAGCGGTGATCTCATAGAGACGTACAAAATTCTTAAGGGGTTGGACAGGCTAGATGCAGGAAGATTGATCCCGATGTTGGGGAAGTCCAGGACAAGGGGTCACAGTTTAAGGATAAGGGGGGGGGGGGGGGAGCCTTGTAGGACCGAGATGAGAAAATCGTTTTTCACACAGAGAGTGGTGAATCTGTGGAATTCTCTGCCACAGAAGGTAGTTGAGGTCAGTTCGTCGGCTATATTTATGAGGGAGTTGGATGTGGCCCTTGTGGCTGAAATGATCAGGGGGTATGGAGAGAAAGCAGGTACAGGATACTGAGTTGGATGATCAGCCATGATCATATTGAATGGCGGTGCAGGCTCGAAGGGCCGAATGGCCTGCTCCTGCACCTAATTTATATGTTTCTAAGTTTATATCTACAGCCCCAGAGTAGAAGCACTGAAGGATCCTCAGAGAGACTGAACTTCCTCAGCTGCCTGAGGTGGTAAAGGCGCTGCCTTGCCTTACACAACACTCTGCTAGCTAATCTCGCAGTAGAAAGTGGACACGTCTACTTTCTGCAACATGGAACCACTTTACAAGATGAATAGAAATCACAGCAGACCATCACATCTGACACATGAATATAATTGCGTCTATCATATCTTTCCTTTGGAAACAAAAGTGATGTTTAAATTTGCTGTCGAAAGTTCATATTTGCGCAAGTAAATGTATTTGAACGAAGTCTTGGTAAAAGTGACTATTATCCACATTGGGTGTCGCATTTATGTGTATATTTTCGGTAGAGAAATAGCTCACTTCCTTTGCACGTCAGATGATAGGAATGGATTAGGTAATAGTTATGTTCAGACATTTAAACCTGCAACTGTACAATCTTCGCATTTTTTAATAGAAAGCCTGGCAACAGTTAAAAGAAATAAAAGTAAGTGATTTAAAATAATTTTGATAGTCATGATATAGGTTTCCTGTAGCCATACGTAGCGACGTAACGATCAAATATTCAGAGCAGAGATATGTTTTGTGGTAGAATGATTGGAATTCGTATGTAAGGTTATCCAGTCAAATTAGATGGAATAGAAGATCACACTGTTCGCTCTCCATCAGATGAGTTCCAAACTGAAGCAGGAATAGGAATGATTTCGAAGGTCCATTTAACCTTTCGTCTCAGCTGTTGTGTTTGGTTGCACTCAGCTTTCCGTCCAGCCACGATTAAATAATGAACGCCATTGTGGGCCAGATACACTTTATGTCTGATCATTCAGCATTACGATGGCCATAAATGATGGTCTGATATGGTTAAATTCCCGTTTGCCGGAGAAGCCGATTTCAGTGAAAAGATAGTCAAAGCAAATTGTTTCTTTGAACAATATCTTAATGAATATTGTATTTTTATATATTATACATTCCCATTGATAAATTATATGTATGTTGTTTAAATGTTCCTAAATTGGTATTATTGTCAGAAGCTTTTAGAAAGCACAAGCCCTTTAATGGCTTTAACTGAAATTTGTGGGGGCACCTTGCTGTTCAGTCGTTGCATCATAGCACCATCGGAGCTCAGAAGCTGGGAGATCAGTGGGAGCCACATGGGGCCTGCGCAGAAACTACTAGCCTTATCAATAGTGTTCTACGTTTATTTGTTGACAATCTCATTTTAATTTTATCTATATCTGCGCTTTGTTGAATTTAATTCCAATTTAGTAATCTTCGTTTTGACACAATTATCCTTATCAGCCTAATGCATGTTGTATTATGACCATCCAATAGTGGGCTTATGCCCTTCGCTTACCCGCACCAAATGAGTGTCCAGTATTGATCCAACAGCAAAACTGCCGCATAGGTCTTTAATATTCTGAGCCCAATGTGCCCCAAAGGGACTCTCCTTTACCGACCTATTGGCGTCATCAATACTGGGGTTGTTGATATCCGCTACGATTATTATGAGATAGTTTTGGTAGTTATGGTGGGCGGAATGGGAAAAATGGAGCAGGATAGTGTTGTGATCTGCAGGTAGGTTGGGGAATGTGGTGATCTGGCATGAAATTAGGTGTTTGGCACAGACGCGAGTCTTAAAGTAGTGTGAAGGATTAATTGACCGAAATTGGTTGCCTGCGCGAGATTCCGGCACACGTCGCCTTGTCCGATTCCTTGCACTGTCTCTCCTCTGGAGAAATCCTCACATGGATGGTCGAAGCCTGCGTTCGTGCTTGTACCACTGACCTGCTGTGGACTAAATATATCGAATCCAAAGAGGAGGAGGTAATTTCAAGGTGTAGGTTGTACATGTCTGATATCGCACGTGCCTTCGATCCACTGAGAACATAGGAGAAATTCGAAGACATTTGAACGATGGCACAGGTGGCGCAGCGGTGGCAGGTGGCATGCGGTGCCGGTCACGGTGGCGCAGCCGTACAGTTGCTGCCTTGCAGCGAATGCAGCGCCAGGGACCCGTGTTTGATCCCGACTATGGGTACTGTTTGTACAGAGTATGCAGTTCTCCCCGTAACATGCGTGGGTTTCCCCGAGATATTCGTTTTCCACCCACACTCCAAAGACGTACAGGTTTGTAGGTTAATTGGCTGGTAAACGTAAACATTGTCCTTATGGGTGTAGAGTATTGTTAATGTGCGGAGATCACTGGTCGGCGCGGATCCGGTGGGCCGAAGGGCCTGTTGTCGCGCTGTATCTCTAGACTAAACTAAATATTGTGGAACCTATTTGCATGGGTTATTTATTGAATAATGTAACACATAACTGGCAAATGGTCTGATTTATACGCACGCCAATCATGCATTTAATTAAATCGTATTTTTTTTATTTCTCTAGTTGCGCTCAAATTGGATCCAGCGACAGCAGATCCACGATATTTGATTTCAAACGATCACCTCAGTGCTGGGTGGGTTGAGAATCCATGGGATGTCTCTTCAAGTCAAAAGAAATATGTTGGAACGTACCTTATTTGGGGAACAGATGGGTTCATGTCAGGAAAACAGTATTGGGAGATACAGGTGGATCAGGGAACAGTCTGGTCTGTCGGGGTTTCGCCGCGGAAAATGACAACCAGAAAATGGGTTCGAGCTTCAAAAGAAGAACAGTATTGGACTGTGCTGCTCTGGAACATAGGGAACAATGAAGTAGAAGCAAGGACAATGGGTCACTTCGTCACCATCGTTCAACTTCGCAAGATTGGAATTTACTTAAGCTACGAAGAAGGAAAAGTGTCATTTTACGATATCGTGACAGAAAAACTTGTTCACCAATTCGCGGGTCATTTCGAAGGTGTATTTTATCCTGTGTTTAGGTTTTTCTTTGGAACAACCAGAAATAAATCGTTGACAATTATTTAGTGCTTTTAAAATGTGGACGGGTGGAAGCACACACCGAAGGAAGTGAAAAAAATCCATTCTTAATTCTCGTTGAATTGACCAATGACCGCGACATACAGAGTTGCGAATAAAGAGCTAAAATGGATATTATATACGATAGTTCGCATATTTGTTCATTTATGCCTATCTGTCTTATCGGTCGCAAATTAATTTACCCTCTACCCATCAGCCTCTCTGTTTGTCTGTCTGTCTATCTGTATGTCTGTCTGTCTGTCTGTTTGTCTGTCTGTCTGTCTGTCTGTCTGTTTGTCTGTCTGTCTGTCTGCCCATTTTTCTTTCTTTCTTTCTTTCTTTCTTTCTTTCTTTCTTTCTTTCTTTCTTTCTTTCTTTCTTTCTTTCTTTCTTTCTTTCTTTCTTTCTTTCTTTCTTTCTTTCTTTCTTTCTTTCTTTCTTTCTTTCTTTCTTTCTTTCTTTCTTTCTTTCTTTCTTTCTTTCTCTCTCTCTCTCTCTCTCTTTCTTTCTTTCTTTCTTTCTTTCTTTCTTTCTTTCTTTCTTTCTTTCTTTCTTTCTTTCTTTCTTTCTTTCTTTCTTTCTTCTTTCTTTCAATCTGTCTGTCTGTCTGTCTGTCTGCCTGTCTGTCTGTCTGTCTGTCTATCTATCTATCTATCTATCTATCTATCTATCTATCTATCTATCTATCTATCTATCTATCTATCTATCTATCTATCTATCTATCTATCTATCTATCTATCTATCTATCTATCTATCTATCTATCTATCTATCTATATATATATCCATCTGTCTGTCTGTCTGTCTGTCTGCCTGTCTGTCTGTCTGTCTGTCTGTCTGTCTGTCTGTCTGTCTGCGTGTCTGTCCATATATCTCTGTTTAGATATGTTGGTTCTTCTACAGAAAGGTATACATTTTTAATGAGAACGGTAGGTGGCCTAAGAAGGATCCCGACCCGAAACGATCCTTCCGCATTCCCACCGGAGATGCTGCCTGACACACGGAGTTCCTCCTTTGCTCATGATTCAGTTGTGCTTTGCTCATGATTCAGGCACATGCAGTCAATGTTGCCGCGAAAGGAAGATGTTTGTTAATTAAGGACATCAAGGGTATGGGGCTGAGGGGTAGGGGGGAGGGGTGGGGGTGCGGATGGCGGGGTTTTTTTTTGAAGTGCATGATCAGCTACAATCCAAATAAACTTGGCTAGGGATAATGTCATCTTGTTCATCGTGTTTCTTTCTGTTTAAAACTGTTAACGTGCATGCAATTTGATATCCTGCGCAATAAACTAAGGCTTTAGAATATCGAAGCACAAGTTGCCTTCTTGAAACTATTCCTTCTGCTTTTTGTATGGACAGTTAATTTAGATATAATTAAAGCGCAAGCGATGAAAGCTAATCAATAACTGGAAGTGATATTTTTAATTTCTTATTTTTGTATCGTTTCCATTCATTGCCACAATTTATTTCCGTACACTTTCCGTTCATTGCCTTCAGCTATTCTTATTGTAACATGAGGGTTTAATACGACATCTAAAAGTGGCATGTTGTAATTTTGACAAGTACGTAACAATACCTGCTTGCATTAATAAGCGAGTTTGGTATTCCAAAAAAACGCAAGGATTCATGGGATGTGTTAAAGGTCCAACGCTATAAATAAAAATCGAACGAAGCGCTGTAGATTCAGTGCGTATACTTTGGGTTTTATTTTATTTTTTTCAGAGGGACACCGGGGGGAAGAGACCGGGCGGAGGGGGCGGGCGAGCTGGGTCGGGGAGACCGGGAGGGCGGAGGGGGGAGGAGGAGAGACAGGGCGGAGGGGGCGGGCGAGCTGGGTCGGGGAGACCGGGAGGGCGGAGGGGGAGGAGAGACCGGGCGGGCGGGCGGGGGGGAGGATAGACGGGGTGGGCCGGGGGGGGGGGGGGGGTGGTAGGAGAGACAGGGCGGGGGGAGGACCGGCCGGGCGGGGCGGTCTCGTCTAGTTTGATATGATTAATGGTGTATGCTTAACCGCTAACTGCATCTTACTTGGAAAGGCGGTGTATAGATCGCAAAGCCTGTAAATCTTGATTGGGGACACGACTGCACGATGATTCCCTGAAATGAAACGTGATGGACCATCCGACGAGTACAAACGCAGCAGCATGTTTTATTATGTTTCTGCAGCTAAAGGACAAGTGTTTGGAAATAAATAATTGCATTATCTAGTGGCATGTTCCGACACTTCAATATCAATGAAACCTCTCCCTTGCGAAGTTATTATTGCAACGCACGGAAAAAAAAACAGCCTCAGTACCTTATCCTGTATCGCTGTGATTTTGACCATCTTATTCACAGTCCTCCCCCGCTGAGCCCGCCTCGAGAATTTTTCCCATCGATGAAAAATAATAAGAGTTATGAGTGTTTAAAAAAGCCTTGAGATCAGCTGATTGACCTTCACGCCTGTGAATGGCCGCGATGAAGTTAACGCCCATTCCGGGGGAGTGGGGGCGGGGCCGGACTATAAAACCTCGTATGCCTGGACATGAGTCGGTCACGCTGTAAGATCGCGAGGTAGAGACCACGACAGTCATTCTAAGCTGTGAATCAACTGAACCGTGAGTCTGCAATGTACTTGCAAAGAATTATTTGTCAACCCTTAAATATCAATGCCATGAGTTGTTTGGCCTGCTGCCCTGCCTGTGCTTGAAACTGTAATGCTTTATTAGGTCCGTCTGTGTTTGGAAGGGATAGATGCTTTATTATGTCCGACTGTGTTTGGAAGTACTAAATGCTTTATTGGGCACGACTGTGTGTGGACTGTGTTTGGAATGAATACATGCTTTATTATCTCCGACTGAGTTTGGAAGGAATAAATGCATATTAGGTCGAAATGTGTTTGGGAGGAATAAATGCTTTATTAGATCGGACTGTGTTTGGAAGGAATAGATGCGAATATTACGTCCGAATGTGTTTAGTCAAAACTCCCGCTCATTTCGTGACACCCTCTTAGTGGGCAGGTCGCGCTGACTGCGTAATTTTCGGTGAGCGCAGAAGCCTCACAGTCTTCAAGCCGCGCTCAGCCGTGTGAGTAGATTCAAGAATGTTTACTGTCATGTATATGGTGTGTGAATCAGTGTGTGTTTGTGTGAATGTGCGTGTGCATGTGAGAGAGAGTGCATGTGTGTGAGTGTATGTGTGAGTGTATGTGTGCGAGTATGTGTGTGAGTGTATGTGTGTGTGTGAGTGTGTGTGTGTGTGTGCGTGTGTGTGTGTGTGCGCGCGATTATACGTGTGTGTGTGCGTGTGTGTGCGTGTGTGTGTGAGTGTATGTGTCTGTGTGAATGTATGTGTGTGTGCGTGTGTGTGTGTGTGTGACTTTGTGTGAATGTGTATGTGTGTCTGTGAGTCGGTGTGTGCGCGTGTGAGTCTATGTGCGTGTGTGTGAATGTGTGCGTGTGTGTGTGTGATTGTACGTGTGTGTATGAGTGCATGTGCGTGTGTGCGTGAGTGTATGTGTGTGTGTGAGTGTATGTGTGTGTGTCTGAGTGTGTGTGAGTGTATATGTGTGTGTAAATCTGTGCGAGTGTAGGTGTGAGTGTGTGAGTGTATGTGTGTGTATGTGTGTGTGAGTATGTGCGTGTGGATGTGTGTGTGTGTGTGTGAGTATGTACGTGAGTGAGTGTATGAGTGAGTTAGTGTGTGTGTACGTGTGTGTGTGAGTGAGTGTGTGTGTTAGGGTGTGTGTACGTGTGTGTGTGTGTGTGTGTGTGTGAATGTGTATGTGTGTCTGTGAGTCGGTATGTGTGCGTGTGAGTCTATGTGCGTGTGTGTGAATGTGTGCGTGTGTGTGTGTGATTGTACGTGTGTGTGTGAGTGCATGTGCGTGTGTGTGAGTGTGAGTGTGAGTGTGCATGAGTGTATGTGTGTGTGAGTGTATATGTGTGTGCGTGAGTGTATGTGTGTGTGAATGTATGTGTGTGTGTCTGAGGGTGTGTGAGTGAGTGTATATGTGTGTGTAAATCTGTGCGAGTGAGTGAGTGTAGGTCTGAGTGTGTGAGTGTATGTGTGTGTGTATGTGTGAGTGTGAGTATGTGCGTATGGATGTGTGTGTGTGTGAGTAAGTGTGTGAAAGAGTGTATGAGTGAGTTAGTGTGCGTGTGTACGTGTGTGTGTGAGTGTGAGTGTGTGTGTGAGTTAGTGTGTGAGTTAGTGTGTGTGTATGTGCGTGTGTGAGTGTGAGTGTGTGTGCGCGCATGTGGTTGTGTGTGTGCGCGTGCGCGCGCGCGTGTGATTGTGTGTGTGCGTGTGTGTGTCTGTATGTGAGTATTGGAATTGGTGGAGAGGTGGAATATGGGTGGAGATGTGGAGAGGTGGAGGGTGTGCGTATGTGTCCGCGTGTGATTGTGTGTGTGTGATTGTGTGTGTGTGTGATTGTGTGTGTGTGTGTGTGTGTGTGTGTGTGTGTGTGTGTGTGTGTGTGTGTGTGTGTGTGTGTGTGTGTGTGTGTGTGTGTGTGTGTGTTTGTGCGTCTGTATGTGAGTATTGGAATTGGTGGAGAGGTGGAGTATTGCGTTGGGGGATCATCCCTCCAAAGTGAAGCTGGGACCCAACGGTCCCCACTTCGTCTACTTTACAAGATATATCAATGATTTAGGTGAAGGGATTCAAAGTAACTTTAGCAAATTTGCAGATCTAACACCCTCGACTCCATCAAATGACTCAAGCAGTCTTTCCAGGTGATGCAGAGTTTCACCTGCATATCCTGCAACCTCCTTTACTGCATGCGCTGTCCTGGTGTCAACTTCCCTACATCGGCGAGACCAAGCGCAGGCTAGGCGATCGCTTCGCCCAACATCTCCGCTCATTTCGCACTAACCAACCTGATCTCCCGGTGGCTAGGCACGTCAACTCTCCCTCCCATTCGAATCTGTCCTTTCTGCCATGGGCCTCCTCCATTGCCAGAGTGAGGCCCAGCGCAAATTGGACGAACAGCATCTCATTTTTCGCTTGGTCAGTTTACACCCCAATGAACATTGACTTCTCCAATGTCAGACAGTCCATGCTCCCCCCCCCCTTCCCAGCTCTCCAAAAGCTAACTGCCGGCTCCGTTTCCTTTCTCCCCCTCCCCCCCCCCCCCCAACATCAGTCTGAAGAAGGGTCTCGACCCTAAACGTCGCCTGTGCCTTCTCTCCATAGATGCTGCCTCGCCCGCTGAGTTACTCCAGCATTTTTGTCTACTTTCGATTTTCCAACATCAGCAGTTCTTTCTTAAACACGTGCTGGAGTAATTCAGCCGGTTAGGCATAATCTCTGGAGAACATGGATAGGTGACGTTTCGTTTCGGGATCCTTCTTCATTTCGGTAATTTAGTCTGAATACGTCTCAAGAAAAGTCTCAACCCGAGCTCTCATCTATCCAAGTTCGACAGAGCTGTTGCCTGATCCGTTACTCGAGTGTGTTTTATTTTTATTTTGGAATGCCTGCTTGCAATTCAGTCGTCATTTATATCGGCTGTACCTATGAACAAAAACGCATCGCCGCATCTTCAGCCATCTGAGTATTAGTTTCGTTAATGGTTGTCGTTGATGACAGGCAAACCTCTTCTCAGAAGATCGCAGCTGTCCCTTTCCCTGTGACGGTGGAGCATGAAGTTATACTCTGCCTTGCCCTCTACCAGTGTTCCTAATTTTGTTCACGTTTGTTATTTCTAAACATGCTTATCTTTTGATTGAGTGCCAAAGAACGCTGAGTCTAATCCAATCTCAACCGTATCGCATTGTCTGATTTGCATTGTGAGCGATCTAAATACTAGTTCAGAAGTAATTTGTTTTCGTGTTTGCAGTCTGAGTGATCAGAAAAATCAGACATAAAAAGCTTTTAGCCAAATGTGAGTGGACATTTTTCTCAAATGGATTATGGGATAAAATCACATATTACTGGCATATAAAGCGTCCCATATGCACACGCCAGTTTCTCGTTATGAAATAGAAATGTGTTAATGAATTTGGGCACAATTGCTGTTCAGAAATTAATGTACACACGATTTTAGACCAAACTCAAAGACTCTAAGATTTCTAGTGCAATTAAATGACGTGGATATTTCGGCCTACCTTACGCAGCTGTTAAATGATCGCATTTCTGGAAGGTAAAACCTCCCTGGTGGAATAAAACTGGGTGAAAATAAGGTCTTACCTTCCACTACCTGCAACCTCCGGCAACCACCTTCAACTGGCATCGCAACCGGCTTCGACTAAAAAATTACCGTTTTTTTAAACGGCAACCTATTTTTATTCGCGGCCGGTTTTGAATATTTTGAAATAATCGCCGGAACATAGCATAAACGGAAACCACTTTCGACCATTAGGGAGACTGACAAAAACGTCCGGAAACCTCCGGGAACCGCACGAAAACCTTGGGTGGGGCGCAAAGTCTCGAGAGGTTTCTGTTCAGGTTTTCTAAGTGGGACAGGGGCATAAGGAGTTGCCAGATTTGCCAGAATTTCAAAGTCCCAGATACTGTAAGTGCAGGGTTCGTAACCTTACCATTAAGGGCCGTTGTTCTGATGCTGTTGCAAGGTCCGCTTGGCGAAGAGTAGCCAAATCATCCGCCACAGCTTCTCCGCTGTTGGCTGCGGCCGGTCCACACGCTCGGCCTCTTGGAGTGTCGCCCGGTCCAGCCGAACCCCAAGCTACCGCAGCGCCTCCAGCGGCCCACTACTTCGTCGATGCCGTCCACTCATTTTCACAACCGATCTGCTTAGCGGCCCTCCGTCCGACTCCTTCCTCTCCGGGAGGGTGAACCAGGCATTGTAGGGTAGGTTCCGAGTCCCGGCGCGGGTTCTCGGTCCGAGATAGGTAAGCCGAGGCTTTCGGGCCGGCTGATGTTCTGGTCGTGGTTCGTGCATTTCAGTGCGTTGACAAGAATTTCCGGAACCAAAGAGAAAGCAAACCAGAAAGGTTAATTAATTGTTCATACTACAATGCGTGCAATGAACTATCTTTATTTTTAATGGGCTTCCACATACCCAAGGTGTAAATATTATGTAATAGAATAATATAATGTATTACCTTAAATGCTAGTGATAAAAAAACGAAACACTTTCCACTTTTGTGACCAACCAAGCCTCATATAGCGTATCGGTGTTGATGTTTTATTAATATCATTACAAAACCTAATCAAGTCTTGGAGCTGGTCATGCATCGAGCTGTCGGTAGGTAAATGTAAGTAAATATTTTCCGTCAGGGATAGGTAGCACTCGGATACGTCTCCAGGATGTACGGGTTATGCAAGTTGACCCGACCAACACTGCAATTGCCCTTACGATTCCCTCGCGTTGTGCCTCGGAAGTGGTTGGGAAGAATACTTGGCAGGAAAGGTGGGAATATTGAAAGGCCTTCCCGCTACGTTTTACAATAGAACGAATCACCCCGACGGACTATTTTCATTCAATGTACCCATAAAGACGTAACGACTAAATATGCGAGTTGGGATATAGATATTGCCGTGTGCAAGTAAAGGGACATACTGGCATTCTCTTTTGGAATAATATAACCAAATATGTATCATTTAACCAAATTGCTTGCATTTTGGGGAACCCCTCCGTACATTCAAAATAGAAACAGAACATAATAAAACTGGCAATTCGGTCCACAATATCGGTCCCGAACATCATGCCATCCCAACCTAATTTCCTCTGCTTTCACGTGATCCATATATCTCCATTTCCAGTTGTGGACGAAATTAATTGAAATGGAAATTAAAGGAAAATGAAAAGCAGAGACTTCGCAGGTTTGCTTCAAGAGATTTGTTGCATGATGTCATGGTGAGATGGAGGCAGTTAACTGCTCACCAGTTCTCTGACTTCCCAGCAGAATAAGCCAACATTTATACTGTGCACCGAACAGCTTTTGTTTTTTATTAGATGCAACTACACACAAATATACTATCCACTACATGGGTATCATTTATTAGTCATAACATAGTTTTTTGTTTATGTCAATCATATTAACAATGCATGGTTAATCCAATTCAAGCAGAAGGGCATCTTGACATTATTCTATCTCAGCTTTTAGGTGGAGTGCGCCGCCATCCCATCTCCGAGCCAATCATAAGCACCGCATTTACTGCAACGTATCTGCGCTACTAACGGTAGGGGGCGCGGGTGGTCTGCTGTAACACACTGCTGAGAGAAACAATCTTCCTTATCTCCGTCAACTAAGTCATGTTTACAGTTCCAATCAATCCTTCAACACATTCCTACACATGACGTAATACGTCTAATCATACTTTGCCGATTGCCACAAATGTATTCTACACCTGGTCAACGAGAGATGCCAATTGTCACATCTAAACATCCTTTCGTTACATTGTTCAATTCAATCAAAATTACGTAAGACATTATATTAATTTTTATTCCACGGTTCCATCCTTGGTGATCTTTTTGATCAACACTTGTAGTAAGAAAGAATATTAATATTTTCTCCCATTAATCACTTGCAAAAATGGAGGCATATAACCATATAACCATATAACCATATAACAATTACAGCACGGAGATAGGCCCTCTCGGCCCTTCCAGTCCGTGCCGACCATTTGTTTTCCCCTAGTCCCATCTACCTGCACTCAGACCATACCCCTCCATTCCCTTCACGTCCATATACCTATCCACTTTACTTTTAAATGTTAAATCGATCCTGCCTCCACCACCTCTGCTGGAAGCTCATTCCACACAGCCACCACCCTCTGAGTAAAGAGGTTCCCCCTCACGTTACCCCTAAACTTCTGTCCCTTAATTCTCATGTCATGCCCTCTTTTTTGAATCTTCCCTACCCTCAATGGGAAAAGCTTATCCACGTCAACTCTGTCTATCCCTTTCATCATTTTAAAGACCTCAATCAAGTCACCCTTAACCTTCTGCGCTCCAAAGAAAAAGACCTAACTTGTTCAACCTTTCTCTGTATGTGTCCGAGTATAATTTTGGTTGAAACCCGGCCTTGAGTTAGGAAAGGGATACCTCCTTCTGCATGAGAAGGCACAAACCCAACATTCCTATCAGATAAGGAAGCTTGTTTTTCTTACAGCAGCGAGTTCACTGTGTCCTGTGAGAAAGTTGTTAGTTGAATTTCATATTCCCATTTCTACCTTCATCCTCTTTCTTGTAAATATCTAGATGCCTCTCGTCACTCTCGTATCCTCTATGATCCCATATAATGTTAATATATTCATGTATTTAATGCTACAAAGATAATTAACAAAGAATATGTCTACATTTTGACACTGTTTTGTCACCACATAATTTTACGGTTCATTTGTTTCGTTCTCTTCGAGGGTTCCGTCTGAGTGACGCAGTTTACATGTGGTGCCATTGTATCCAATCGGGTTTTTATTTTACTTTTATTGCTGTCCGGGTTGTTAATAGCGCCAAATATGGTACTTTCCACCTCGAAGAGAAAGAATCGTTGGTCATTGACCGCACATAAACCTGATTTCGTTGTTTAAACGGGTGCATACTTCCTTCTGCCGGAGGGACCTGTGCCTCCTTAAATTCTTGATAAATGTTACCAACTGTTTCACACATGGTTTGAGCCCATCTTAACGATTTGTCGTCATTCCCTATCAGCGATACCTTCTCAGGATTCACCGGGGGTCGGGTTCCTGTTATCATAGGTCGCCCCATCAATATCTCCTGAGGTGTTAGGTCCGTGGTTCTATTTTTCAGATTTCTCAGGACACAGTTTACTACGGGCATGGCGTCTGGCCACAACAACCTATTTTGCTGGCATACTTTGGCTTTTACAACTAGCTTTTATCTCAACTTTTATTCTTTCTACCATCCCTGAGAACAGTGGTTGATATGGTATGTGTAATTTCCACTGGAACCCAAGTGCCTTCGACAAGTTTTGAACTAATTTACTGGTGAAATGAGTACCATCGTCAGAGTTTATTTACATGGGTATCCCGAATCTAGGAATGATATTTCATTAAAATATGGGCTACCGTCCTTGCATCATCCCTCCTAGTGGGACGTGTTTCCACCCATCTGGAGAACATATCAACTATGAACAGAATGTACTTAACACCCTTTGCTGCGGGCATATGTACAAAATCAATTTGCAAATTCCTAAAAGGCATTTCAAGTTATGGTTGGTGGTCAAATTTTGAAAGCATCTTCTCTCGATCATTTTGTTGGCACACCAGACATGTCCTTGGAACTTTATCAATTATGACTGATACACTTGGTGCATACCATTTCTGGGACAATGTGTGTGGCAACTGCCCTTTTCCCATGTGAGCCTATACATCGGCTGGGCGAGACAGGGGAAAAAATAGGCTCCTGGGCCAAACTACCCGACTATCAGAGTGCACCCAGATAATGGGTTCCAGATACACCCTGCTTTATTCCAGGAATTATTTTCCTGGGGATGATGCTAGGCTCTGGGCATCCTAATACTGGTTTACATCCTTGCTACTCGGGAGCTTTCTTTGTGCTGCAGACCGCTTTCTTTGCGCTGCAGACCGCTTTTAACAGCTAATTGCGGGGTTTGCCTGAGGGCAACCAGTTTGGCTACAAAATCAGCTGATCTGTTTCGCTTTGGTACATCATCATCCGATGATGTATGAACTTCGCATTTCACAACTGCAATTTTCCGTGGCAATTTGAATAGCATCCAATAAATTCAAGACCATTTTATCATGCTTAATTGTCTTTCCTGTTAATGTTATGAATCCTCTATTTATCTATTACTGCCCAAAGGCATGTACAACCATAAACGCGTAGGCAATATACAGACACAAGTCAGGGCATACAGACAGTTGCCTGAGCAGATGTTCTGGATGGTATGTCTCCAGCACTTGGTGTGATGTGACCACCGCATATCCTGCTGATTATCTATCATCACGGTGTTGGTGTGAAGACCATCAGTAAATAGGACCCGGTCAGTATTATCAATTGGATGACTCTCCATGTCCACCCGGGGAGTGACAGCGGCTTCTACAAACAATAGACAATCATGGCTGCATCCTTCTTCTCGCAGTGGTACGAAGGTAGCTAGGTTCATAGCAGCTGATCGCTGATGTGTATAGTTCGGCTGTGATAAAAGGATAACTTCATATTCTGCTTTTTTAGCGCCTGGAAATGCTGTGTAGCTGCTCAGTTCAATGATAACAACACGGCATGAGAAACAGTCACTACTCACGGATGATTAAGAACGAGGGGGTTGAGGTTCCAATCATTGTGACTGCTGGCGCAACAGCTCGTAAGCAGACTGGCATGCCATTTACTACAGCTGGTAAACCCACGGAATAATAGGCTACCGGTCTCTTTCCCCTCCACGTTCTTGAGCCAGGTTCACAGTTGCAAACCGCTTTAATTAATTTACATAAAGTTGAAAGGGCTTTATATAATTTGACAATCCCAGTATCGCCTTTATTTTTTTGAACGCGTGTTCTCTTTCTGCAGCCCCTACTACTCTCGAGGGCTCAGTCTGCAGGGTGGCTGGACGCAATGCTGCACCTAGTTCCTGTATTCATGGATCCATTGTTTGCAATAACCCACCATGCCTAAGAAGGAGAGGGTGCCGTTATTCGTCTTCCGGAACGGGACGTTCTCTATTGCCTTTATTTTTGATATTTTCCAAGTCCCCTTCTGTCTTCCCGCAGCTGCAATCCCAGATACTGTCAACTTGGCTGGCAGAATTGTTATTTTTTTCAGAGATACTTTATACCCTCTTCCTGCCAAATGTTGCAGCAACTGTTGAGTCTTCTTTACAATTAGGACGCGTCACATCGGCTACCAAAAGTTCATCGACGTACTGAATCAAAGTAGACCTCTCGGATAATTGTCATTCCTCAAGATGACTTTTTACTGCTGCTGCATATACAGCCGGGCTTTCAGTGTACCCCACTGGGGTAGCCTAGTCCATGTGTATTGTTAATCTTTGTAGGTAAAAGCAAACAGGATCTGGCTATCTTTATGCAGGGGTATGGAGAAAAAGGCCAAAATTGGTCAATTACTGTAAAAGTGTCGGCTTCCGCCGGTATAGATGACAGGATAATATTGGTGTCATGTTCCAAAGGAGTTGTAAACATGTTAAGAATATGTAAACATGTAAAGACTGTAGTTATCCCTTCGTCAGCCTCGGGGGATAGTCGATATTGTTTTAAACATGACAAAGCAGCACCCCTTTTTCAAGTCACTTTATGTCAAGGGGCTGCGTGCACTCGCCCCACATGATTCTGATTGTTTGCCCATGGTTCAGAGGGTACTTGGACCAGAGCCATTGGTAACCTTGACGGATCCTCATGAGGCGTCTGTTGCTTTTCGAAAACAGTGTCGCATTCCTTTCTGACCCACGTGATCTTTCCTTTTGTGTCATTAAAGAAGCCAATCTGGATCGCTAATTTTGCCATTGGCAACTTCAAAACATGATTTGGCTG
This sequence comes from Okamejei kenojei, assembly GCA_035221665.1. Taxonomy (NCBI): domain Eukaryota; kingdom Metazoa; phylum Chordata; class Chondrichthyes; order Rajiformes; family Rajidae; genus Okamejei; species Okamejei kenojei. Next base: position 22,282,820 of record CM069160.1, on the reverse strand, counting down.
TTTGTCCTTCAACCTTTTTGTAAAAAAATAATTTATCCTATTTCCTTCACTGTTGCTGGAGACTTCCCCAACATTGGGAACATGTTTCCTGCCTCCAGCGACTCCAATCCCTTAACAACCTTCTATGTTTCAATAAGATCCCCTCTCACCATTCTAAATTCCAGTGTATATAAGCCCAGTCGCTCCATTCTATGAACATTTGACAGTCCCGCCCACCCGGGAATTAACCTAGTGAACGTAAGCTGCACCCCCCAATAGCAAGAATGGCCTTCCTCAAATCTAGAGAGCAAAACTGCACACGATACCCTAGGTGTGGTCTCACTAGGGCCCTATATAACTGCAGAAAGGCCTATTTGCTCCTACAATCAAATCATCTTGTTATGAAGGCCAACTTCATTGGCTTTCTTCACTGCCTGCTGTACCCACATGCTTACTTTCAGTGACAGATAAACAAGGACCACCAGATCTCGTTTTACTTTCCTTTTTCCCAACTTGACTCCATTTAGATAATAATCTATCTTCCTGTTTTTGCTACCAAATTGAATAAACTCACATTTATCTACATTAAACTGCATATGCCATACATGTGCCCACTCACCCAACATGTCTTAGTCACCCTGCATCCTCACAACATCCGACTCACAGTTCATAATGACTCCCAGCTTTGTGTAATCTGCAGATTTGCTAATGTTACTTTTACTCCCTTCATTTTAATCAGTGGTTCTCAACCTTGTTTGCCCCATGCACCCCTTTCACCAAATGTAAGAATGTCAACCACCCTTTCCAAGATTGTCTGCCTCAAAAAGTGCATTCCAAATAATATGCATATAACACTGAAAATCCTTTATTTCTAACAGTTTGAGTTTGCTAATCTGTGGTCCTAATCCCCCCCCCCCCCCCCTACCCCCCCCCCCCCTGAAAACCTGAAATTCCCCCCTGGGGGGAATTCCCCCCTGGTTGAGAACCCCTGATCTAAATCATTAATGTATATTTTAAGTAGCTACGGTCCCAGCACCGAGCCTTGCAGTATCCCACTAGTTACTGCCTGCTAATCGGAAAGAGAACCGTTAATCCCTACTGTTTGTTTCCAGTTTGCCAACCAATTTTCTATCCATATTAGTACCCTACTCCCAATACAAGGTAGCTGTATTCAGGTGTCTACCATCTTAAATCGATCCATTTGATTTGAGTGATTTGCAATATTATTCCTAATCCCGGGACACCAAAAATATATAATATAACTATAATATAATATAATATAATAATTACAGCACGGAAACAGGCCCTATCAGCCCTTCCAGTCCGTGCCGACCATATAATGGTTCCCTCTTTACTTTTCGAGTTGAATGAACCTGGGGGAAACTCTTTCCTGGCATCCCGGATTAGGGAGGCGCGTATATAATGCGGTGCAATGCGTTCGCTTATGTTCTTGGCTGGTTTCAACAAGATACTGTCAATACTGGCCTTTTGAATCCTGTAATCTTTGCAGAGCACAATGGGTCTGATTAATCAATTGACTGTATGCCTTGCTACTCAATTGCCAACAATGTAGAATGGACCTTGTTCTTTGACCTTGTTCTTTCTCCTTAATTAAATTTAGCAATTCATGTGTCTGCATTTGAGTTGCCCCCCCCCCCCCCCCCCCCCCCCCCCCACGGCACTATCTTCTCCCCGGGCTCTCTCTTCCCCCAGGCTCTCCCTCTTCCCCTCGGTCTCTCTCTTACTCCTGGACACTCTCTTCCCCCCGGGCTCTCACTTCCACTGGACTTCGAAGAACGAGCAAGTCGGGACCTACACTGGAGCTATTTGGTCAGAGCGGTCTCTGGTTTGGCCGTCTCGGGTCGGGTCCCTCTTCCCCCCCCTCCCCCCCTCCTCCTCCTCTCCACCCTCCTCCGCTACCCCCCTCCTCCTCTCCACTGCATTTTAATCTCCCCCTCCTCTTTGACCCCCTCCGCTCGCCTCCCCTCCCCTCCCCCGGCCTCGCCCCTCTACTGGGCCTCTCCACTACCCTCTATCCCCCACCCCTCTCTCCCCTCCCCTCTTTCCCCCTTCCCCTCCCTCCTTCCCTTCTCTCCCCCGACTCTCTCTCCCTCTCTCCATCCTCTCTCCTCCTACAACCCCCCTCGCCCTGCCCGCGCGTTCCCCTCCCTCTCTGTGCCTATGTGTCCTTCTCTGTGCCTTTGTGTCCCTCTCTGTGCCTCTGTGCCTCTGTGTCCCTCATTCTGTCCCTCTATGTGTCCCTCACTGTGTCGCCCTTTGTCTCGCCTCTGTGTGCCCGTCAGTGTGCCTCTCTGTATACCTTAGTGTCCTTTTCTGTGTCTCTGTGACGTTTTCTCTCTACCCCCTCCTTCTCCCTCACTAGCCGCACCTGCGAATTGGAGTGGATAGGGCGGGGGATGAAATAAAATGAGTGAATGAATAATATTAATATAATATGAATGGGGGTGGTTGTTGTGTGTGCGGTGGGGTGGTTAGTGTGTGTGAGTGGTTGGTTAGTGTGTCTGTGACGTCGCAGGCCGCCCCCCCAACCCGCAACCGCGCATTGAGAGGACGGGAGGCAACAGGTCCCACTTGCATCTTTTAATTGCCATGGTCTCCTTCCTCTGTCCCCGCTCTACAACTTCCTCCTCTACTCCAGCACCCTCTGCCCGTTGAATACTGGCAGGCTGTTTTGGGTTTCAGCTCCGTAGCTTATGCAAACAGTCCCTCCATTTCCATGTTCACTAGCGCTTTTATCACATTTTTCCTTGATTTTTTTTGCCATTCTGCTTTAACCAATTTAAAAGTTTGCGTTTGTCGGGGCAGCAAACAATTTACTAAAATTTGAAGAGCTAGCGATCCATTTTTAACTAGGGGCACTCCGGTTTCTTCCACCCACTTAATCGGGCTCTAAAGTCGGGCCCGTCTCATCTTTGTGTTGCAAACATCGCACCATCTCCCCTGTGTCACTTGGTTTTCTTGCTCCCATCATTATAGCCTCCTTTCCTCTGTGGGCCAACCATTGAGTGAGAGAATTGCTTCCCTGCGCCTGCGGATCATCATATAGCAGCCACCCGCTTTGGTATCATAGGCACAGGTCCCTTATTTCCAACTTTCTGCTCAACTTCCTCTAGCGGCTGTTGCCTTTTTCCACCCCCGCCCCTTTCCTTATTATCTATCTATCAATCTATATACTTTTAAAACTCTCTCCCCCTCCACCCCATGTCCCCTGCTCCCCACTCTTCACCCCCATGTCCCCTCCACCCCCTTCCCCTCTCTTGCACCTCTCCCTGCTACCCCTCTTCCCCTCTCCTTCCCCCGCCCCACCTCTCTCCCTCCCTACCTCTCACACTCCCATTTCTCTCTCTCTCCCCTCCTCTCTCTCTCCCTCCTCTCTCTCCCTCTCTCACTCCCACTCTCTCCCCTCGCCCTCTCCACTCTCTCTCCACCTCTCCCCTCCCCCTCGCCTGCTCCTCTCCTCTCCCCTCTCCCTTTACTCCCCTCTTCTCCTCCACCCCTCCTCTCTCACCTCCCCTCTACCCCTCTCCTCTCCCCTCCCACCACCCCCTCACTAGCACCCCCTTCCCCAACCCCTGCCTCCTTCTTTACGCTCCCCGCTCTCCTCCCCTCCCCATCCTCATCCCCCTCTCTCTCCCCCCCCCCTCTCCTCCCCCTCACCACTCTCTCCCATCTGCCACTCCCCACTCTCACACCATCTCCCTCCCCCCCCAACTCTCTTCCCATCACCCTCTCCACTCCCCCCACCCTCCTCCCCTCCACCCCCCTCTCCCTCTGTCTCTTGCCCTTCTGTCTCTGCCCCTCTCTCTGTCCCTCCGCACTCTGTCTCGGCCCTCACTCTCCAACCACCCCCCCCCCACTCTAGACGCGCCTGCGAGTTGGGGGTCAGTCGATGGGGTAAATGAACAAATTAATAATATTAATATAATATCAAGGGTGCAGTTAGCGTGTGTGCGGGGTGGTAGTTAATGTGTGTGACGCGACATTGTGCCCCCCCCCCCTCCCCACAACCACACGATGGGGAACAGAACCAACGGGTCTGCACTTGGTCTAGTATACTTTTAAAACTCTGAGTGTGCGTGTCTGTCGACCGGGTGTGTGGGTGTATGTCACATTCCTTTTTTTTCAGATAAGATTTTTGCCCTTTGATTCCATGGTCCGCCAAAACCAGACCCTCAATCGCCGTGATTTTTTATCATTTTGCTAGACATTACGCATTTACATTCACTAATGCAGTCCTAATTACATTTAGACATTTGTATGTACACATTTCTTGATAAATCCCCCCCCCCCCCCCAATATTTCAAAACGTTAAACAATCAAACTGCTCTTACCCATGGAATGTTGTGATGTCACAATGCCCATGCTCACAGATGTCCAATTGGAATGGACCTCAGTTACATCTGTCTTTGCACCAGCCCGCCCGCAGCATGTGTTGAAGCGCTTGATCACGTGTGTGGGAATAGAGAAAGAGGATTGGGGGTGATAGCGAGTGGGGAATAGATGGACTACCCCTACCCCTCTCCCTCCCCTCTCTCTTCCTCTTCACTCTCGCTTCCCCTCCCCCATCGTTCTCTCCTCCCCCTCTCCATCTCCCTCTCCCCACCCCTTCCCCTCCCCTCTCACCCTCCTCCTCCTCGCACACCTTGATCTCTCCCCCACCCCCTTCCCTCTCTCCCCCGCCCCCTTCCCCCTACCCCTCTGTCCCTCATCTACCACTCCCCCTACCCCTCTACCCCTCCCTCCCCACTACCACTTCTCTCCCCTTCCCCCACCCCTCTCCCTCCCCACCCCTCACCACCCCACCCCTCTCCCTGCCCCACACCTCTCTCTCCCTTCCCCCTCCCTCCCCCCACCCCTTTTTCCCTACCCCTCTCTCCCTCTTCCACCCACACCCCCTATCCTCCTCCCCCTCCCTCTCTCCCACTTCCAGCCCACCCCCTACCCCTCTCCCCTCCTTCCCCACTTCCACTTCACTCTCCCCATCCCCCGCCCCTCCCCATCTCCCTCCCCCACCTCTCTCTCCCCCTCCCTTCCCTCTCCTTCCCCCTCTTCCCCCTCTCCACTAACCCCTCCTTTCCCACTCTTCCCCCTCCCCCTACCACTCCCCCCCCCCCCCTCCCTCCACACTTCCCTTTCTCTCCTCCCACCCCTCTCCGTACCCCTCGCCCTACCCCTCTCCCAAACCCATCTCCCTCCCTCCACATTCTTCCCCTCCCCCTCCCCTTCCCCTCTCCCTCCTCCCCCCCTCCCGCCACACTCTTCCACTTCTCTCCCCCTTCTCTCCCCCATCCCAATTTCCCTGCCCCATCACTCTCTCCTCCCCCACCCCTCTCTCCTCCCCTCTCCATCTCCCTCTCCTCGCCCTCTACCACTCCTCACATTCCTCCTCCCACCTCCATCCCACTCTCCCCTCCCCGTTCCCTCTCCCCCACCCCACTTCCCTCTCTCCCCCCCCCCTTCCCCCTCCCCCTTCCCACTCTTTCCCCTCCCTCCACACTCTTCCCCTCTCTTCCCTACCCCCTCACCTCACACCTGTCTTCCCTTCCCCTCTCTTCTCCCCTCCCCCATCCCCCCTTCTCCCCCCTCTCCATCTCCCTCTCCACACCCCTCTCCCCCTCATCCCCCAGCACTCCCTCCCTACTCTTCTATTAATCTCCCCCTTCCCCCACCCCTCTTCCTCCACAACCCTATCCCTCCCCAGCCCTCTCCCTCACCCACTCCTGCTGCCCCCCACCCCCCGCAATACTTCGTCTAGTATACTTTTAAAACTCTGTGTGTGTGTATGTGTCTGGCGGGCGGCCGTGTGTGTTTCTTCTGGGTGTATGTCACATTCCATTTTTTTTGCAGATAAGATCTTTGGCCTTTCATTCCACAGTCCGCCAACACCAGACGTTCAAACGCCGCGATCTTTTCCATTTTGCTAGACATTGCGCTTTTACATTCACAAATGCACTCCGTTACATTTAGACATTGTTATGTACACACTTTTAACAAAATTCTCCCCCCCCCCCCCAATATTTCAAAATGATAAAAAAATCAAACTCTCACCCATAGAATGTTGGTGAACATTCCATCCAACTGCCAAATGGTCACAGATGTCCAATCGGAATGGATCTCATTTACATAAGACTATGCACCAGCCCCAGCCCCAGCCCCGCCCCCCGCAGCCTGTGTCGAAGCGCGTGATCACGTATCTGGGAACAGAGAAAGATGATTGGGGGTGATAGGGAATGGGGAATAGATGGACTGCCCCTACCCCTCCCCCTCCCACTCTAACCGCCCCACTCTTTCCCCTCTCTCACCTCCCACCGTCTCCCCCTCCCTCCTCACCTTTCCCCCCCTCCCTCCCCTACCCCCATCTCCCTCCTCCCCTCCCTCCCCATCTCTGCCCCTACCCCCCTACCCACATCTCTCTCCCCTTCCCCATCCCTCTCCCCTCCCCATCCCTCTCTCGCCCTCTCCTCACCCCTCTCCCTCTCCTCCCTGTCCATCCACCCCACCCCTCTCCTCCCCACCCCCCTTCCCACTCCCCATCCCCTTTCGTCTACTCTTCCCCCTCTCTCCCCTTCTCCTTCCTCCCCCCTCCCTCCCTCCCTCCCTCCTCCCCGCTCCTCCTTCACTCCACTTCCCCACCCCTCTCTCCCCCTTCCCACCCCTCTCACAACCCCTTGAACGCTCTCACACCCTCCCCCACCCCCCTCTCCTCCTCCCCTTCCCCCTGGTAGATGCAGCCCTGGTAGAATGACATTGTAAAATGTTAGTGTCTTACCTGCTGCACCGAATACCACCTTGAGCCATCTACTGATGCCCATTTTCAGACCTGTAGTCGCAGGTCTGTGTAGTTTAAGCAACTCTTCTATAACGCAGTGACTTTATTGTGGATGGAAACCGTCCTATCCAGCCAAAGTTGTGCTGTCTTCAGTGCCAGTACCATCACCACTTTGAAGGTGAACAAGTCCAGTGGTAAATACTCCAAAGGCGACCCTCTCCTGAGTAGGGTCAACACCACCCCCTATATCTCTGGTAATATATCGAGGTCGGGGAGGGATAGACATACCCTTCAGAGTGGATACCAGCTGGTGAGATAGGATGACAGTGCACTCCTGGCACTGTATATGGCACTGTAACTGAGGGACTCATCATAATGCAGGCCCGTGAGGATTCCAGCACATTGGAGATCGTCATAGATATGTAGGTGGTCTAGGTCCGACTATGGTAACCTCACATATCTTTATGTGGGTAAGGGACTGCTTCCTGGTGGACTCTCTCTGCACGCTGCTGTATGATGTCCATGGTCCTTTCTGTTGCTGATCTGGTTGCGGTTTCTGCAACACCTATCTGATGAAGCAGAATGGGGGAAATCATAGAAAACCCATTTCCCCCCAATGTAGCGAGAACACGTCCATCGTCTCTGCCCCAGGATCTGGTTCTCAAGACACATATGTTGGTATCCAGTGGTTCAACCTGGATGCAATGAGGTCAATATCTGGTGTTCCATATTAGGCTATAGTTTTAGCAAATATTTGGAGGTTCAACATCCACTTGATGTCCTTATTAAATACTTGCGACATGGTGTCCGCCACTGTATTGATCTTAACCTGAAGGTACGTAGCCGATATCCAAATATTTATTTCAATCCACTAGAGCCAAATTAATTTTTCCAATTCAGCGCAAGATATTGACTTGATACCACTCATAAGGTTTAAATACGCCGCCTCAGTGGTATTGAAGACAGACATGCGTATGCTGCAGATTAGTGCATTAATCCCGTAGCCCGTGACATGCTCCCAGCATTTCTAAACCGTTTATACCTTGTGATTGAAGAAAGGTAGACTCGTGTAAATCCCATATACCACCCCAACTTGAAATGGTGTCGGTAGCTCCCCAGCTCTTGCTGCTTGCATCGGTTTGTATCACGACCAATGGGTTTGATGTAATGATGGGTTTTAACAATCACCAACATAGCTAATCTACTATTGTAGCTCAATTTATGCCTTGATAGGCGGATGCATGGGCCCGTAAAAATGTCCAGCATTAGCTTTTAATGCCGAGATTTTGCTCTTTGCAAGCTTAGATAGTGTAACGTCCCAATTATGTAGCTAGAATGTAGCTGCAAGTTTAGCAATTATTTTAGCAGTATGTCTAATAGTCGGTTTCCTGGCGCAAGCAAGGCTGTTACATGCCTCTATTATTTCTATAGCTTTGTTCCATGGGATAGGAACAATCAGCTCCCTTACATCCCAGAATGTATATAACCGCTCTCCCAATTGTGAGGTTAAACATGCAGCACTTCCAAGAGAACCAGACCCCTTTACCCCCATAGTTACCGGCGGGCCTGACGTTCTGGTTCCTGGTGTTCCGTTCAATTGTGTTGAGGTGCTGCTGGCGGGTAGGTCCTTACTCGTCGTTCAGGTGGCCCCCGAGGTCTTTCATGTTGTGTTTGTCTGCGCACGGCCGGCCTGCTGGAGGGAGGTGGGTTCATCAACCCGTCTGCCTTCGCCATCTAATTCAGGTCCTAGACCTGTTTGGGCAGGTCCTCACTGAACAGCTGTTTCGGTGGTGGCGTTGCAGATGCCTAGTATAACCCCGCAAATATGGGGTTTGGAGTCGGTATGATGGCAATACTCCGGGAAGTGTAAACTTCATGACTAATATTGCAAGAACATCCTCCTGTTCTGCCGTCAATTCCATGCCGTCAACCGAACTGGCAAAGTCAGTAATCCCCGACGTCAGCAATTGCAGGATGTTTTAGGAACTTCAGCACCTGTGCCCTATTCCTGGACTGATGTTGCCCCAGATGGGCGTGTTGACTGTCGGTACATTCAAAGATATGCAGTTGTTTGGGCCTGGTATATGTTGATCGCCTCGGTAAGGACCTGTTCCTGCAGCTGGTGTGTGGTGATGAGGTCTATGCTGGGCCCCTGTGTGCTTTGGCTGGGCGAACTTGGAGACCACATTCAGCAGTTCCTCCTGGGTTTTCTCAGGTAGTGTAGGTTCCTACTCCAGCCCGTCTTACATGTCCGCCAGCCGCTGATCCGTGGCATCCCCACCGATGACGTGGACATGCTGGGTGGCTCAGCCGCATGTCTTCTGGACAGGAGGACATCTGGTCCAGGTGCTGAGATTGTGCTTTAGGATACGCTCCATCCTAGCTATGCGACCGCCAGCGCATCTGTGGATGACAGGTCGACTTCCTCAGGTTCTGGCGAATCCCTGAGGCATCTGTCATTGCCCCGCACCTAGTCGAGCTGAAAACAAGGGTGCCTAGACAGGACGTCACTGCCTACCGCTTCTGCATGGCTAAGCGACTCCCGCGCGGACCTGCCGCTGTCCCGCCGTCTTCCGGGCGGAGGCGGCCTGCTAGTCTGATAAGACATGAGCGGTGATGAGTAGGTCCCGGCCGCTGAAGCATGGTACCCCGACGTCCGCGCGGGCTTGCTGCCTGTCCCCGCGTTCGGTCACGTCCTGCCACTAAAGGGGGTGCGGTGACCGAGATGACACGACACCAGCCTGCAATCTGGCAGGCTCCCCCGGCGGTGAGTCTGTGCCGTCCGCACATGCGGGCTTGCAGACCTAGGCCTCAATCCTTCACCGGTCCATGAACTGGCGGCTGCTCCGATGGAAAGTCGACCCCGGCTCCTACAGCGGGGCTTCACCGACTGTTGTGCGATTCTACCCCTGGTCCCCTCTCTGGTGACCTGCATAGTTGGGGAGACACAACGTGCCGCCAGGAGAATAACACGTTTACAAACCTTGGCTCCACTGTCCCTATGCATAGGTGACAGTGGTAGGGAGTCAGGGTCTTGCATACCCTGCACGTGCCCGGTGCTCCAACCACTCTGCTGCTCCACGGCCAGCTGTGTTGGAGAATCGGGTCCTGACTGCGGCATGTTCCCCCGGTTTCCGCGTCCTTATATCGGCCCACAGAGTGGGCGCTGCCGGCATTGCGGGCAGCCTCGGGAATAGTGGGTGCTGACTCCCATCCGATGTCCCATGGCCCGGGGAGGCAGACTTCGATGCCTTCATTCTGGTCTCCCATCATTGTTTCTGTAAGCAAAGTCTAGTACTGAAGCTAACAACTCAAGCTTAGTAACTTACCTGAGGCTCTTTATGAGCTTCCGGTGGAGGAGCGCACTCTCTCCCCTCCCCCCAGCTGCAATGGTGACCAGACTTACATGCGGGACATAGACTGCCGCTAAAGGCAAGGGTCCCGCCTGTGTGTGAGTCGGGGCCCCTGCTCAGTCTACTACCTCTATAGGGTAGCATAGCCGTTAGTCCACTGAATTCCTGCGGCCTGCGACGTTGAGTCGGAGCTCCTGCTCTGTCTTTGCTGCCCGCGAATGACAGCCGCCGAGCCCGGACCCGCGTAGTCCACGGGCTTGCCCGAATCCCGTTTAGCGTAGCCGTCAGCCCGTGGTGATCATGCGGGCTGAGGGTGTAGATTCGGGCTGCCGCTCTGCCGTCGCAGCGCGAATGGCGAGTGTGAGCCCGGCCCCTACCGGGTCCCCGGTCCAAAAATAAAGTTGGTAAAGCCGTCAGCCCACAGCCATTTCCTGCAAGCCCCATTACCTGTAATACAGAGGGATCCTGCAGGCTGTGGAGTAGAGTTGAGTTGGGGCTAGCCCCCACTCCTTTGTTAATTCCGTCAGCCCGCGGGGTCCTGCGGGCTGTGGTGTAGAGTCGGGGATGCTGCTCTGCCGTCGCTCACTGCGCACGGCGAGCCTGCAAGCCCCACTCCTTTATTCATGCCGCCAGCCCGCGGTGTTCTGCGGGCTGGGGTGTAGAGTCGCGCTGCCTCTGCCGTCGTCCGCCGGCGAGTGAGAACCGGGAACAACCTGGGTCAACGGGCTCCTCCCGACTCCATTCTGTGACAGCCGCCGCTGACTGCCCGCATGCCGCGGTCTGCAGTCAGTGCAGAAGTGGCCTGGAGTACTCTTTGAAACAGAGTCCAGAAATGAAAGAAGGACGGCAGGTTAGTTTTCCTTACCTGCAGGTCCTTGCAGTAGAGGAGCAACGCTCCTCACTGCTTGTCGCTCACATGCGGTCGACGATATGTCGCGCATGCGTGCCTGGCGGGGTCGTCACGAAGTTACTCACTGCACTCCGAAGTAAAATCTTCTATTGTGCAGTTGTTTATGATGTTACAAATGTGTGTGCGCACTCAATTGTTGTGCAAATTATATGACCTCTTGAGGATCTGGTGTAGCAGATTTCACTATTTCGTTGAGCCATTAAACTTTAAACCTGCTGGCACTTCTTTTCAGCTTCACACCCTTTGCATCCTTTGAATTTGAAATCGGGAATCAAAATGTATTTCAATAAAAACACAATAAGCCAGCAACAGAATTTGAAATGTTAAACTGTACAATAAAGTCAATATGATTGTGAGATTTTTACAAGAAAGTATAAATCATATATTGTATAACACTGTATAATTATTGATTTCTATAGTTTATGTAACATTGTGGTGTCTATGACACACAGACTCTTGAATGCTTCCGTTTTGCAAATGAAACAGTTTATGTCAATCTTATTCAGCAACAGAAGGTTATTACAAGTCAAACACAATACAAGGGCATATGGAGTTTTAAAGAAGGAACTGCAGATGCTGGAGAATCGAGGGTACACAAAATGCGGGAGAAACTCAGCGGGTGTAGCAGCATCTAAGGAGCGAAGGAGTAGGCGACGTTTCGGGTCGAGACCCTTCTTCAGATGCTCTCGAGATCCTGAATTTTCCATGCGGGGTAAAACGTTCTGACATCTATAACTCTCATGTTTTCATGCGTTTCCTTCAGATCTCCTCTCAACCTCTGGCGTTGCAACCAAAACAATCTCTATGGTTAATTATTCATACGCAAATCCCTCTAATCCAGGCAACATTCTGGAAAACACCTTCCTTCCATTTGCAAAATACCTATCTGCAATCGTTTGTTTGACGCCTATATTGATTTACTTTCTGAATAGAAGGAGGTGACTCATTATTTAAATGTGCTAAAGGTGGAAATATATTTCTATAACAGTTTTCCCAAATTCATTCCGCCTCCCCTAGGCTTAATAAATCGCAATGTATTTGTTTCTTCCCAGTTTTATAGGAAATGATTTAATTTCCTTTTCAGTATATTTATGATCAACTAGACACGGATGTGAATCTTGTACATTGAGGGAAATCAATGAATGGCAAATTAATTAATAGCTCGGAGTGCTGAGTTGATGTTGGTAATTCAACATGGACGCCTTATACCCATAACTAAAAGGAGAGCGTTTGCCTTTTAATGATATATGACCGTCGTTACATATTTACTTCTATTGGAAAATCTATTATTCACCTCCATTTCACTTTATCATAAAAATGCAAACACCGCTTGCACCGTAAAAATCATACATTTATTAATGTAACCAGCAAATTAATATGGGCTTAACGGGGAGCAATTGACACAGAAGAGACCAAAGAGACTGGTGAAATGTTTAATGAGGTTGCATTTGGCGGCAAGAAATTCAAGAGACTGCATATAGTAGAATATCGAGGAAAAACAAACTACTAAAGCAATTTAGTGGGACAGAAGCATCGATTTATGGAAATGGACCGACGATGTATCGGATGAGGACAGCCTTTGAGACGGCAGAGCATTTATCCACAGTATCGCTAAACAACCGTCCCATTCTACTTCGATCGGTTAAGGTATCAATCTGTGATAAACAAGAACTGCACTTGCAAGGCGACATCCACTTTTCTTCAAAACAATGAAACATTTCTTCTTGAGTAATAGTATTGTGCATTTATAAGCAAAATTACAATTTTCAAGGACACCGTTTATATTTTATGCAGTTGAGTTATCAGATCATAAATCATTTCGCGACACGCATTCTGCATTTTCAAAAGATCAGTTGAATTATTTTATTTTTAGTGGGCGGAGCAAACTACGCCGCCGAACAATAGTGCATTGGTCAAGAAATAATTCATCACTTCAGATGAATTGCTGCTGTTCAAATGTCATATCGTCATGCGTTTCATGCTCTCACTGTTACTAATTGCATAATTTGTAACCCTCTTTCTTGTCATCGTTACGTGCACGTTACGTTGGCCCTGCATAACTAACATAGCGCGGAAGGCAGTTGGAATAGCGAATGATAAGAAGTAATAAGTTATATGGTCTCAGTCGCAAGAACAAGAAATAGGTCAGTGCTCTTCAGCGCATTGCTCCGGATCACAATTCGGCTGTCGGCCTACGAACTCTAATATTTTAGCTGGAAACGTGCAAAATAAAGGTAAAAAATAATAAAGTACGGCAGTTCATTCTTGGATATTTGAGTCATTTACCCATCACCATTTACGTATGTCTGAGTGTTGCTTGTACGTAGAAAGAGGGCAGAAAAGACAGTTTGTGGGAACACTACAACTTGGGGGTTAAAAGTGTGGGATTCAAAAAATATGATGGAGAGGTACTATTTTCGGTGTATACTTAAAGAAATGCTGATTTTCAAATCCACTGAAGGTGGCTTTTCAAACATTTACTTTCTTCACCACTTAAAGTCGGCAATTTTATTAGTAAGCATGGAGGTAGATTTGCTGCTTTAGAGCGCCACAGACCCGGTTTCGATCCTGACTCCGGGTGCTTGTCCGTAGGGAGATCGTACTATCTCCAGGGTAACCTGCGTTGGGTTTCTACAAGATCTTCGTTTTTATCCCACACTCCAAAGATGTAGGTTATTTGGTTTGCGCGGACTCGGAGTGCCGCACGACCCGTTTACACCCTGTATCTCTAAATTAAACTCAACTAAACTTGTAACTGTCATAATGCATCAGATACATATGAGAGTGCTGTGCGATGCGCACATATATTTATACCTTGCAACAATGGTAAAAACAAATGGAATAGTACGGTCGAACGTAGTGTTGAGATTTTGAAATTTTTAGAGTGAATTATTATACAGGAAGAAGAAACTGGCCATTAATTCAGTTTGCAATTTTCGGATGCCTTCCTTCTGTTAATATTTCTGCTGTTTTCGGCATACGTTTTAGCCATGTTTGAATGTTTATTTATTGTTTATTCACGCATCCATTTAATTCCAAACCCTCCTTCATCCTTTTTCCAATTACATTCACCTTGAAGAGATGCGAAAACATAACATTGACATTGTTCCTTTCGCTGTGCGAAAAATCGTTTGGAATAATGATCCACGCGCTCATTTTGTTTGAATGCCAAAATCAGTATCAGCGAGTCGGTTTTGCTCATATTATGTAAATGTTACATCTACATTATAGTGCATATACAAACCGTAAGGAAATTGTTCCGCATGCAATGGAGGGTGCGGGGAAGGAGAGGCATAATTGAGCATTTGCACTGGGAGGGATCAATCTTCATGTTTGTTTGAAACAAATTAATGATATTTATCGAATAAATGAAAATCAGAAGTCCAGCAATCATCACGTTATAGTGTGTTTATAGAAATTTAAAAAATAACAAATATATATCGTTGTTTACTTTGCAGGATGGAAAGTTTCAAAGGTAGGTTCTGAAAATATATAAGTCATTTGACAAAGAAATTCTCCAACATTAATACGGCTAACTACTGGTTGAATATCTTCACCGATATCAGATCAGTTTACTTTATTGTCACGTGCACCGATGTACAGTGAAAAGCATTCGTTGCGTGCTAACCAATCAGCGGAAAGACAATACATGATTGCATCGATCCATTTACAGTGTATATACACATGATGAGGGAATAAGGGAATGTTCGCGCAGTAGTGCAAATTCAGTAGGAAATTGTGCTCTGCACACTGTCGCTTTATGTTATGAAATAATTCATAGGTAATCATACACAGGACGCAAAGACCACAGCGATTTACATCGTGTGGAACTACTCCATCGCAAAAGAAAACATATCTTCACATTTTGAACGACATATTATTTAACAGAAAATAAACTTTTCATCAAGCCCATTATGTGAGGCAATCACGTTCCAGAAAGCCCACGAAAGAAACGCCTTGGCCTCATTAATCATCCCATGATCTAACTGAAACTCACAAACACCATTTATGTATTCAGTTCAAGTATTTCGTCATAAAAGTACACCTTTACATCAACACACAATTCTTTTTCTCACATTATCATTTTGCCCCATCACCAATTCGCCTGTACAGTACATACACATATTAGCCATACGATCTTGTTCAAAATAACATTTATGTATTTTGTCTTCAATTCTAATTAATGTACGATAGAAAAGTGAAGTTAGCTCACTGCAACTTGCATTCAACATTGTACATATCTACATTTTTCATTCATCAAACATACGGTCCAGGAGTATTGGACAGTATGCTTAATTTACATATATATTTTAATTTACATATTTTATTTTTATTTATTTCAGTCTCACAACTATCTCTAACTTCCACTTCCACTGCATTACCAAGAGTTTCTACCTAGGGTAAATGCATTGCACACTTTTCATCAAATTATTCAGTTATGGCCTCTGCCTGAAAGAACACATCAGTCACATCACTGTCTGCCATTAATTCGCAGTTTCGAATGTAATCGTTCGCTTTTACCTGTTATGTGAACATATGTATACCCAGAGCCCTACCATTCACTCTGTAGGTCATGCCATGTTGGACTTTCCCACGTGCAATACCTCACTTTTCTCTGCGTTAATCTCTATCAATCATTCCTCAGCCCTCCCGGCCAACCGATGAGGATCCTGCTGCACCTTTTGTGGAAGCTTTAATAGCCTGATGGTTCTTGGGAAGAAGCTGCCTTTGAACCTGAACGTTACCGTTTTCAGAATGCTATAACTTCTTCCCGATGATAGGAATACAATGAGAGTGTGTCCAGTGAGAGTGTGGCCAATGAGGTGTGGGTCTCTGATGATACTGTCTGCCATTTCAAGGCAGCAATCCAAGTAGAAATCTTCGATGGTGGGGGTGTGGGGAGTGAGTACGCTTGACGGACTATGCCGTATTCACCACGTTTTGCAACCTTCTTCGTTTCTGGGCGTTCTTTCCGAAGCAGGCAATGATGCTCTCTAATGTAAGTCCATACAGGTTCAAGGTACTTTCGTCGGCATTCCGAATTCCCTTGAGATTTGAATGATTTAGAGGAAGTAGATTAAGTGAGTGGTATCTTCATAAATCCGAACATCTTCAATCCTTTTGTCTCACTCCTTCTGCCTTTCATCTCTGGCCTTTGTCCAAACATCTGCCTATCACACCTCGCCCTCCCTCCCCCCAACAACCGCCAACACCACCAACACCAACACCTGCATACAACAATTATTCCCAGGCTCTGTCCTGCACATTGCCTTCCAGCTGGTTTCTCCTCACCCCCTCTTCCACCAGCAGTCGGAGGAAGGGTATCGAAACAAAATATTACCTGCCCCTTTCATAGATTTGCTCCATGATCCGCTGATTTGTTTTAGCACTGCCGAATATAATCTGCAGTCCCCGTTTTGAGGAAATTATGGTAGTTCCACGCTGGCATGACAGTGCGCCTACAATAACGCAAATATCAAGATATGTAGATGTTCTACGGATATTTTCCGTCCCTCTGCTCTGAAATTAAATTACTGGAGATCATCAATGGAGATAGCATTTGGTGATATAAGCCAGTTAATCATTTGGTAATTACCTTCTGAGATGATTAAAATGAGCACACCACAGCCTACCAAAACATTTCGATGGAGCAGATGGGCTAAATATGCGAGCAGATTCAGTCACATAAAGTTCAAGCGAAATTTAAAAATATATATCTATGTAATACTTTATACGTTTATATAATTGAAAAGGCCTTTTGAAGTTGAATGCGTGTATTCAATTTTCAGTGGTATGTATCAGTCAAATGCGCCTCATTGGCGGTTTATCGTCGCACAAACGTCGTTTTTTCGCCCAAAGGTAGACATTAAATTGAAGTGCCAGTAGATTGCCCAGCTGACGGTTGGCCTCAACTCATGCTTCCACAGTTGAGCTAGCATTTTTGTGCTGTGCTAACCAAAGAAAACGTGCGTAAATTTGAGGTTGGCAGAAACAGAGTACTATTCCATCGAGAACAAAAAGCTGACATCAATGTGCGCATATATAAAGTGCTGAAGTAAGTCAACGGTTGCTCAACACCGAGAATAGGCACACATACTGGAGTAACTCCCTGTATCTTTGTGTTTATCTCTGGAGTATCCGCTGAGATACTCCAGCGCATTGTGTCTATTTTCGATATTGTTGCCAGGACAAGAGTGGCTGAGCTGTAGGGAGAGGTTGAGTAGGCTGGGACTGTATTCTTGGAGCGCAGATGGAGGATGTGTGATATTATAGAGGTAAACAAGATCACGAGTGGAGTGGATCGGGTAGAATCGAATACCAGTGGACATAGATTTAGGTGAAGGGGAAATGATATAATAGGAATCTAAGCGGTAACCTTCTCACACAAAGGGCAGTGGGTGTATTGAACTGGCTGCCCGAGGACGTAATTGAGGCAGGGACTACCCCAACGTTTAAGAAATATTTGGACATGTAAATAGATAGGGCAGGTTTGTAGGGTTATATACCAAATGCGGGCAGGTGGGACACATGTAGATGGCGCACGTTGGCCAATGTAGGCAGCTTAGGCCGAAGCGCCTACTTTCATACTGCATCACTCTATGACTGTGATCCTATCAAGATTTATGCGAACATTATTTGTGGCAACATATTTATTTATCAGCATAAATTCATCGCTATATTTAGTGTTATGATGCCTTTAATGAGACACGGTTCACATAGATTAATATTGAACAAGTATAACATGTCATTTTTAGTCAGTACTTCAGTCAATAACTCATTATATAAACAGAACTGGTTGAAAATGATCAAATCACGTCCCATTACACACCGATTCAAACCATATACGAAAAGATTGTTTGAGAAATTGAGTGCAGATAAGATTCGATGAGAGTTGGATTGATCTTGTAAACAACCATTTCGTATTTGTATTTTGCTGATTAACTATATCGTTTCGCAATTTACTGACAATTGTGCTTTCTTTTTGCCCGATAAAGATGAGCTACTGGATAAAAATGCAGGTAAAGTAAAATTATCGAACTATATTTCATTGCTGCAAGTATAGTTCATTACGACATGGAACATAATGTTATGGTAATATTCAATTGTGATCCTCCACTTCAAGCGTTCAAATTTTTCAGTTGCATTTTGGTAAAAAGTTCGACGATTTACATTCCAATCTTATTTGTCCACTTCCGAATTCTTTGGATATGTCGTGATCAATTTGGACTATTGTTCAGAACGGTTGAGCACTGTAATTGACAACACAATCAATTCACAACCGTTACATGAATATTTTGTGACCTTTGTTGACTACTTTTGCAATGGAAACAATTTTAGAAAAAGTAAACTCATAATGATCACCAGCCTGAAATGAAAGTCGATGGGTGCATTGGTACCTCAATGTCTGTCTGTAAGGGTGTCGATATGCATTTATTTTATTGCCGTATGCAATAGAACAGTTATTTAATCACCAAGTACACGTCATTTCCAGGATCGATATATAATATATGTTTTACTATTCAGACGTTTATTCCGTGTTACTTAATCATAGGTCTGGAATGTGCTAAATCGACCCCTTTTCACCACCCAGGTGTTCGACAAGAAACATCGCGACATTACTGTAATTCGCCTCTCAGTCTGAATGCGGGAGTGCGTTTATCAAGGACTACTCGATCCGCTGATTGCCAAACATTTAAATGATCTTCCATGTTCATACTGACATTACTGTCCTGGGCCTCCCCCATTGCCAGAGTGAGAACACACGCAAACTGGAGGAACCGCAATTCATATTCTGCTTGGGTAGTTCAGTGCCGAACTGTATGAACATTGATCTCTCCAATTTTAGTTAACTGCTAAACCACCCACTCCTCGCCTCCTCACTCTTAAGCCTCACCTGGAATCTCATCTGTTTCTGCACTACCCTCCAATTCCACCAACATTCCTTTCTCAAGTGAAGAATCAAGAATCAAGAGTTTTTTATTACCATGTGTCCCGAAGCTGAACATTTGCATGTTTGCTTGCAGATGCACAACACATATCTAAACATAGTACACTTTCAACACGATAATAAACGACAAAAATAAGTTCAGTAGATGTATATAAAAAAGCAAACAATATTGCAATGCCAAAAACAATGCCCCCAAGTCCATTTTGTTCGGAGCTTATGTGGAGGCTTTAATAGGCTGATAGTTCTTGGGAAGAAGCTGCCTTTGAACCTGAACGTTACCGTTTTCAGAATGCTATAACGTCTTCCCGATGATAGGAATACAATGAGAGTGTGGCCAATGAGAGTGTGGCCAATGAGGTGTGGGTCTCTGATGATACTGGCTGTCATTTCAAGGCAGCAACTCATGTAGAACTCTTCGATGGTGGTGGTGTGGGGAATGAATACGCTTGACGGACTATGCAGTATTCACCACGTTTTGCAATCTTCTTCGTTTCTGGGTGTTCGAGTTTCCGAAGCAGGCAATGATCCTCTCTAATGTAAGTCCATACAGGTTCAAGGTACTTTCGTCGGCATTCCGAATTCCCTTGAGCTTTTAATGTTTTATTGGAAGTAGATTAAGTGAGTGGTATCTTCATAAATCCGAACATCTTCAATCCTTTTGTCTCACTCCTTCTGCCTTTCCATCTCTGGCCTTTGTCCAACCATCTGCCTATCACACCTCGCCCTCCCTCCCTCAACAACCGCCAACACCACCAACACCAACACCTGTATACAACAATAATTCCCAGGCTCTGTCCTGCACATTGCCTTCCAGCTGGTTTCTCCTCACCCCTTCTTCCACCAGCAGTCGGAGGAAAGGTATCGAACCAAAATATTACCTGCCCCTTTCATAGATTTGCTCCATGATCCGCTGATTTGTTTCAGCACTGCCGAATATCATCTACAGTCCCCGTTTTGAGGACATTATGGTAGTTCCACGCTGACATGACAGTGCGCCTACAATGACGCAAATATCAAGATATGTAGATGCTCTATGGATATTTTCCGTCCCTCTGCTCTGAAATTAAATTACTGGAGATTATCAATGGAGATAGCATTTGGCGATATAAGCCAGTTAATCCTTTGGGAATTACCTTCTGAGATGATTAAAATAAGCACACCACAGCCTACCAATACATTTCGATGGAGCAGACGGGCTAAATATGCGCGCAGATTCAGTCACATATCGTTCACACGAAATTTAAAAATATATATTTCTGTAATACTTTATACCTTTATATAATTGAAAAAGCATTTTCAAGTTGAATGCGTGTATTCAATTTTCAGTGGTATGTATCAGTCAAATGCGCGCCATTGGCGGTTTATCGTCGCACAAATGTCGTCTTTTCGCCCAAAGGTAGACAATTAAATTGAAGTGCCAGTAGATTGCCCAGCTGGTCACCGTGCTGACGGTTGGCCTCAACTCATGCTTCCACAGTTGAGCTAACATTTTTTTGCTGTGCTAACCAAAGAAAACGTGCGTAAATTTGTGGTTGGCAGAAAAAGAGTACTATTCCATCGAGAACAAAAAGCGGACATCAATCTGCGCATCTATAAAGTGCTGAAATAAGTCAACGATTGCTCAACACCGAGGATAGGCACAAAAAACTGGAGTGACTCCCTCTATCTTTGTGTTTATCGTTGGTGTTTACCAGCATCTGCAGATCCTTTCTACACATAGAAACATAGAAAATAGGTGTAGGAGGAGGCCAGTCGGCCCTTTGAGCCAGCACCGCCGTTCAATGTGATCATAGCTGATCATCCCCTATCAATAAACCGTGCCTACATTCTCCCCATATCTCTTGACTCCACTAGCCCCATAGAGCTCTATCTAACTATCTCTTAAATCCATCCAGTGACTTGGCCTCCACTGCCATCTGTGGCATGGGATTCCATAAATTCACAACTCTCTGGGTGAAAACGTTGTTTTCTCACCTCAGTCTAAAATGACTTCCCCTTTATTCTAAGACTGTGGCGCCTGTTTCTGGATACGCCCAACATTGAAGTATAAATTAAACAAAATATACACTGATCAAGTTTTAAAATATTACCAACATACTAAACAATTGCTGTTTGAATTTGGAGACAAACCCCAAAAATTATTGGCTCGCCAATTAAGGAAAATTGAAGCTGAAAAAATTATACATAGGATTAAATCACAAAACGGTGAATTATTAATACAACCCAAAGATATTAATGAAAGATTTATGCAATATTATAAAAATCTGTATACTGCTAAAGCGACAGTAAATAAAACAGAAATAGATGCCTTTTTAAATATATGTAACTTAAAAGAATTCGATTTACAAAATAGAGAACTATTAAATGCTGATATTTCAATAAAAGAAATCCAAGAATCTATTAAATCATTAAAAAATGGTAAAACTCCAGGACCGGATGGTATAGGTTCGGAATTTTATAAAATTTTTCATGATCAAATGGTCCCATATTTAAAATCATTATATGAACAGATATATACACAAGAGAAATTACCAGATACATTGAACGAGTCTATTATAACACTTATACCCAAAATAAATAAAGATTTGGATGACCCAGGATCATATAGAGCAATTGCTTTATTAAATACGGATCAAAAAATTTTAACAAAGATACTAGCACAAAGATTAAGCAAAGTTGTTAACGAATTAATTCATCCTGATCAAACAGGATTTATACCTAAAAGATATTCTTCATATAATCTAAGACGGTTATTTAATATTATATATTCGAAAAGAAGTGATAAAAAAGACTTAGTAGTTATCTCGCTGGATGCAGAAAAAGCTTTTGACCAGGTGGAATGGCCTTATTTATTTTCGGTGATGGAAGCTTTTAAGCTTGGTGATAAGTTTACTACTTGGATCAAATTATTATATGCAAACCCAACAGCTAGAATAACAACAAACCATATGTTATCAACTAAATTTAGTCTATCTCAAGGTTGTAGACAAGGCTGTCCTTTATCACCTTTACTGTTTGCGTTAGCAATCGAACCTCTTGCCCAAAGGGTAAGATTGCACCCGGAAATATATGGATATGATACTAAAGATACTAAGAATAAAATCTCGTTATATGCAGACGATGTATTACTTTATATCACTAAACCGGAAATAAGTATCCGTAATTTGTTAAAACTAATAACGGAATTTGGTTTAATTTCAGGATACAGTATTAATTGGAATAAAAGTGAACTTATGCCAATAACCATGAATAACTTACAGATATTACAACAATTTCCTTTTAAGATAACAAATGAAAATATTAAATATCTTGGTATTTTTGTTACAAAAAGATTTGACTCTCTATTTAAGTCTAATTTCCCGTTATTACTGAATAAATTAAATAAAAATATTTTATACTGGAAAAGTTTACCTATTTCAATGTTAGGTAAAATAAACGCAATAAAAATGATTTTTCTCCCACAATTATTATATTTATTTCAATCAATCCCGATATATCCCTCTAATTTTTTTTTTTAAAAAGTAGACTCTATAGTCACTAACTTTATCTGGGATTATAAGAACCATAGAATAAATAAAAAACACTTATGTAAAGCTAACATAAACGGGGGTTTAGCATTACCAAATTTTTATGTTTTATTATTGGGCAGTTAATATTAAAAATATGAACTTCTGGTTAGAAGAAACAGATAATAAACCAAACTGGTTAAAAATGGAAAGAGAAGACTGTTTTCCATTTGAAATTAGCTCTATAATATTTGCTAATATTAATGTACCTAAGAAAATTTATAGTGAAAACTCGATAATAGAAAGTGGAATACGTATTTGGAAACAAATAAAGAAAACATTAAAACTAAAATTTATACCGCTAGGTCTTACTATTGCCAACAATTTTACGTTTAAACCCTCAACGATGGATAAGGCTTTTATACAATGGAAAAATAAAGGAATTTTAAATATAGGGGATCTTTATAAGGAAAATGTTTTTCTTTCATTTCAAGAATTACAACAAGCTTACGGGCTTCATAATAATGAATATTTTCAGATACTTACAAATCAGAAACTATATCTCTGCAAATACACAAGAATTCAGAAATAGAAAGAGTGAAATTTTAGATGAATGCTTGAATAAACATCCAAATACAGAAAAAATGATATCATACATTTACAATTTTTTTGTTGGAAAGTGATAGTCCATCATCGGAAATACACAGACAGCGTTGGGAAAATGAATTAGGTCAAATAATAAGCCCAGAAATATGGGAAGAAAGCTTACAACACATACATTACTGCTCGTTAAATGCTAAACATGCTCTTATACAGTTTAAAATTTTACATAGATTACATTACTCTAAATCTAAATTACATAATATATTTCCAAAATTATCGCCTATATGTGATAAATGACAAATCTTAGAAGCAAATTTGTCACATTCATTTACTAATTGTACGAAGATTGTAGAATATTGGAACGAAATATTTAAGATAATCTCGAATGTTGTTAATATTACTATGATTCCTGATCCAAAGTTAATAATACTTGGAATACCGGAAACGGAACAAATAATTACAAGGAATCAAAGAACTTTTATCGACTATTCTCTAATAATTGGGAAAAAATTAATACAAAAATTTTGGAAAGGCCCTGCATCCCCTACAATTAAAATGTGGATACAGAAATGTCGGAGACACTTCACTTGGAGAGATTGAGACTTGTCCTTATGGATAGGTTAGATCTCTTCAAAGGGATTTGGTCTCCATACATTAAATATTTACAGGGTCATAATGGTTCGGCGCGGGGACTTGACTGAGGCCTGAATATCTGAATGGATGAAGAAATACATATAATAAATCATGAATATATCTCCAAGAATGGATTATTTAGTAATATTTTAATCTCCATCAAACTTTTCACATTTTCTTTTCTATTTTCTACTTTCTATCTCTATCTTTCTATCTTTAACTAGGGAAAAAAAAGTATAGAAACATATTACATATATTCTTAATATTAGTATGAATACACCTATTATTAGTTTTATGAAAAATATTATAGATGTCTTAAATTTGTAATTATATAAAATTGTGCATTTTCAACTATATAATAATTTTGAATTATAAAGTTAATACTAATACAAACACTTTTAATATTATGAAAAATATCATGAATATCATAGAAGTTTGGTTAAGATTGGGTATTATGTAGTTATATTTAGGGGGGATTTGTATTTGGTAATTAGAAGAAATATGTGTGGTATGAGAAGTATGAGTATATTGCTTATTTTAGGAATATACTACATACACTCCCAATTATACAAAATAAATAACCAGGAAATGTATAATGGATAACATTACAATTAACACAAACAGTATGAATTGATAATCAATATTATATAATTTTGTATATTATATAATTTTCAATGCCGTATAAGAGTGTACTCTGTATATAT
This sequence comes from Okamejei kenojei, assembly GCA_035221665.1. Classification (NCBI taxonomy): domain Eukaryota; kingdom Metazoa; phylum Chordata; class Chondrichthyes; order Rajiformes; family Rajidae; genus Okamejei; species Okamejei kenojei. The sequence goes on along the minus strand of CM069160.1, from coordinate 22,258,394 downwards.
TGTTTCTATAATAAAAAAAATTATTAAAAAAAACAAAAAAAACATTGGGAACATTTTTCCTGTATCTAGCTCGTCCAGTCCTGTTAGAATGTTATATGTTTCTATAAGATCCCCCCTCATCCTTCTAAACTCCAGTTAATACAAGCCTAGTCTTTTGAATCTTGCCTCATATGACAGTCCCGACATCCCAGTGATCAATCTCGTGAACCTACGCTACACTACCGCAATCACAAGGATGTCCTTCCTCAACTTAGGAGACGAAAACTGTACAAAATACTCCAGACGTGGTCTCACTAGAGCCCTGTACAACTGGAGAAGAAACTCTTTACTCCTATACTGAAATCCTCTTGTTAAGAAGGCCATTATTCCATTAGCTTTCTTCACTGCCTGCTGTACCTGCAAGCGAACATTCAGTGACCGGTGTACAAGGACGCCCATGTCTCGCTGCACCACCCTCTTACCTAACATAAACCCATTGAGATAATAATCAGCCTCCTTGTATTTGCCGCCAAAGTAGATAACCTCACATTTATCTATATTATACTGCATCTGCCACGCATCTGCCCACTCACTCAACCTGTCCAGGTCACCCTGCAACCTCCTAACATCCTCTTCACAGTTCACACTGCCACTCAGCTTTGTGTCATCCGCAAACCTGCTAGTGTTGGTCCTAATTCCCTCTTCTAAATCATTAATTTATATGGTAAACAGTTGCGGCCCCAACACCGAGCCTTGCGGCACTCCACTCACCACTGCCTGCCATACTGAAATTGACCCATTCACTCCTACTCTTTGCTTCCGGTCTGCCAACCAATTTTCTATCCATGTCAACACCTACCCCCAATAGCATTTGCTTTAATTTTAGTCACCCGTCTCCCGTGCGGGACCTTATCAAAGGTTTTCTGAAATCCAGAGACACTACATCCACTGGCACCCCTTCATCCATTTTACTTGCCACATCCTCAAAAAATTGCGGATGTTTAGTCAAGCATGATTTCCCTTTCATAAATCCATGTTTACTTGGACTAATCATTTTACTGCTATCCAAATGCCCCATTATTACCTCTTTAATAATTGACTCCAGCATCTTTCCCACCACTGAAGTCTGGCTAACTGGTCTGTAATTCCCCATTTTCTCTCTCGCTCCTTTGTTGAAAAGTGGGTATCAATCTGAGTAGTTTATGTTTATAGATAAATACAAAATGCGTCAGTCAAAATGTCACAGATCATCTGAACGTCGTACTTCACGTTTAGACTTAAGACATTTTCTCCCGTTGTTTATATTGCCATGTTTCACATTGCCGTATTCATGGCAACATCTAGGAACTCGCATTTCACCTTCACACCTTCCACTTTTGAAGCTATAGCGCGGACTCCCGCTGCCTGTTCTTCATTCCAGTTCTTGTACTTACTGAACAGCAATTTTGCACGATAATAGGCTTAGACATTTAGTTATCTTTGTATAGGAAACATTTTATTTAATTTGCTGTTTCAATCGAAGTGGAAAATCGCTTGGTCGAAATGTCAAAGCCAAATGTCTCAAAGTCTAATTAAAAAATATTACTCCAGGCAAAAACTAAAGATTATTTTTCAGTTCTGATCATTCAGATCGTTCCCTTTAAGCGATGGAGAATAATTTGAAAGTGGTTGCACTTCATGCATAAAAATATGTAGGCTTTGATTGTGAAAAAATAGTTAGCCGAGAACGCTGGAAACTAAATTATTCGCACAGCATTACATTTTGACGCGGTTTAGTTCCGCACCGGTTCTTCCAGGCCTACTGAGTGTTCCCCGTGTTATCTGCGGTTGTTTGAATGTAATAGCTAGTCAGTCACTGGGTTGCCTTGGATCACGTTTCTTAATACCGCTTAGCGTCGTGACCTGGATGTACTGACCTAGGAGCAAACTCCTTAACCATCATCCTAGCGCACCTACAGTTCAGTTTAATATATTTTATTCATGGTTTCTTTTGCCTTGGCAAATGTTTGTCAGCGATGACTTTACGCCAACTTTACATCAATATGATAATCGATAGTCGATATTTTTTTGGTTTTTCGAAAAAGGAAACAACAACCTTAATTGTTTTCCCCGTTCTCAAATCTGAGTGTATCTGTTCGTGTTTACTGTGAATGATAAACCGCAGCTTGAATAAAATAAGGGAAACAGCTCGCAGTCGAAAATTCCTGACATTCTGAATTTAAGTGGAAGTGCATTGTCGTGTATTGTAGCATTTCTCTATGTAGGAAGGAAATGCAGTTGCTGTTTTAAAGCGAAGATAGACACAAAAAGCTGGGGTATCTCAGCAGATTAGACAAATCGATGGAAAAAAGGGATGTGACCCGTTCGGGTCGAGACCGTTCTTCAGACAAAATACATTCGTTCGCTATCTCTCACTGATGAATCGGCAAACGTTGCAAAGATCTCCCTCCTCAGTTAAGTACCTTCGTTCCAATATTTATATTGGATAAATATATGTCCGCCAGATCCCGCCGAACGATGGCTGCCTCGCCAACGGTCTGTCTCGTTTTTTTCCTTCTTTGTTGTTTTAGGTCTTTTGTTAAATGTATGTTTCAGTAAACTTTTAGTTTTGTATTATGTGGATGATGGGATGGTGGGGGATACGTTCTGTATTTATTTCCCCGACGGTGATGCAACTTTCTTCTGTATCGTATCTCCGTCCGCGCTGTGGCCTAACATCGAGGACTGGCGGCCTCTTTATGGGGATCGACCTGGTGACTTCTAACCGCGGGAGCCTGCGGACGATACATAGAGGAGCTGGCGTCCCTTTGTCAGGGATCGTCCTTGGGAGCTCCAACCGCGGGAGCCTGGAGTCTAAACATCGTGGAGCTCACGGACCCTAATTTGGGACCGAATTCGGGAGCTCCATCCGCAGGAGCTTCGACGCCCGATTGCGGGAGCTTCGATCGCCCTGACGAGGGGGTTTCGATCGCCGGCTGCGGGAGCTTTGATCGCCCCGACTGTGAATGTTTCAACTGCCCCGAACGCGGGAGAAAGGAGGAAAGAAGATAAGACTGTATTGCCGTCCAAAACAAGTAGTGGGGCCGCTGTGGTGGCTGCTTATGTTAAATGTTACGTAGTTGTGTGTCATTTTGCTTTTTTTGGTGTGACTGTATGGCAGCTTCATGTTTTTGTATGTTGCAAAACATATTTGACTAATAAGATTACGATTACAATTACGATATGTGTTCTGGTTATATCGTATAATTCATTGTGCAAGTAAAGTCCCAGCAAATGCTGTTACTTGAACTCACGAATATTCATTCGCACCCATTGTTGTTGATTGTTTCTCCACTTATTGTTTTTAGATTTGGAAAAACTTATCGCGGAGAGCAGTGAGTACAGACTTTTATAAACCAATATATTTTGTTGGAGATAAATATTAACAGAAATGAGAATTAAAGCAAATTTTACGTGTGACGTATCAATCTGTTCCATTTTGTTTTGTTTTATATTACTTTGCTCAAGGATCAGAGGAAATAATGGTTTGATTATTTTTTCTTTTACTATTCTTACAGTGAAAAAGATGCTTGCGAAAGACCTAGGTAATGTTTACCATCTAATAGTAAATATATTTCAGATTATACTTCGCACATTTTATTTAAAAAAAATCAATGGCAGTGTCAGACTTGCAAACAAATATTTTGGAATGCTGTTAAACGAATAAAGCAAAATGTTCGGCTTCGCATGAAACAAATCACCTAGTTTATTTCATCATTATATTCGGTATCATTAAAATATCGTTCCGTTTCCTACTGAGCTAATCCATGAAGCCCGGATCCATGCATTCGTCGCCCATTGGAATTCCATGTTTTTTGTAACCCAACAATATTCTGAGAAATAACATCAATCTCCATTTGTTTCTTGCTCAATGTTCTGATTGATTCGATACTCGGTGTCTTAAAAGTTAAAGAAGATATCTTATAAATTATCTCGATAAATATGCCTCATGTAATCATTAGTTGTATGGACATTCAAAAGTAAATTATCGATGATTGAACTAATTGTACTTCAAATGTGTGATTCGTATAGATAGAGTGATCTGACATTGTGTAATATTCTGTTTCATAAGAGATTGAAATTCTGAAGTTAAAGGTTTCGAACGGCGGTAAGGAAACACTCCATTCTATTGAATTAAAATTACGCGGCAGTCTCGCTTCTGCGTTAACACAGAACAAAATGTTTGCGTTATTTCCTTCAAGATCTGATTCCATTATACCTCGTGTTTGACTCAATTAATAATTGGTGTGTTTTCGTAATTTCCCTAGGCCTTTCTCAATTGAAAACATAATTACCTCGTGTAGGGTATTGTTTTAATTTCGTACGGAATGAAAGTATTGCTACTTTCAGTAAATATATTTGCACTTCATCTTCAGCGGTCCTTTTAAGATTAATGGCCATTAATATCTATTTGGCATTGCTCTGCAGTTATCATTGTACACATATTCTGTGTATTAATTTAATGAGAGAGACATCAAGAATTGCAAAATCAAGAATTCAAAGTCAAAGACACATCAAGAATTGCAAACTAGTTTAGTTCGCTTTAATTCATCAGAGTGGTTATAATTGTGATTTGTGTAATGTAAGAGCTGGATAGTTATCAGCGTGTTATTTACAATTTTCTGCTTTCAAAGTACATTGAGCACTCTGCCATTGAATGGCTTTGCAAAACCATTATATATGTACCAATGTGCATCAAGAAGTCTGAAAACATGTTTCCCATGAATGACATTTGTTTTAAATTTCCTTCGTATGGGACAAAATTGAATAAATACGCTGGGGCTGGGCGAGGAATAATAGGAATATTAAAAGGAAAATTGCACATATTGTCATAATTAACATGTGTCCATCGCTCATTGTGATAAACATGGATGCAATTGCAAGTGATGTTTATTCTTATACCCATTCCCCATTTAGAGGTGGACGAATAAAACACATGTCAGAACGACCTATCGTCGAATTTATCCTCTCAAACATTGCTTTAGGTATCACCAAATGCCAATTGAAATGTCGGTTTTCGGCAATATACGGGAGCTTGCACCGTACTTTGAGGACATGGAAATGCCATTGATATTTGAAATATAAACGCATACAGGATGCCACTAGTCATAACGCTAATCAGTCCACTTATATTATTTAGCGACCTCTAAGATGTGTCAATGTGTCACAAGCGGGCGTATCGAGGTGCAGGGTGGTTGTGTGACACTTCACTAAGGACGTTTGGACTTGAAGTTGATCTCAAAATATTTTGGAATTAAAGACATTAACTAATGATGCTCGTATTAAATCGGAGTACAATGCAAGACAAAATTGCACAGATATAAAGGCCTGAATACGAAATAATACCCTTAAGACAGTGGAATTGATTGTAGACTTTAGGAGAGCGCCGCCTCCCCCCCCCCCCATTCACCATCAACAAAACCACAGTCACATCTGTGGAGTATTTTTCGTTCCTGGGAATCATCATCTCCAAGGATCTTAAGTGGGTGGCTACCATCGACTCCACAGTCAAAAAGGAACACAGAGGATGTACTTCCTACGACAGATGAGGAAGCACAATCTGCCACATGCAATGATGGTCCAATTCTACACAGCCATCGTAGAGTCTGTTCTCACCTTCTCCATCATGGTCTGCTTTGGCTCAGCCACCAGGCGCGACACCTGAAGGCTGAAGCGAATCGTCCGATCAGAAGAGAAGGTTATTGGCTGCAATCGTCCCTCCATTTATGAACTGTGCACTGCAAGGGCCGGAAAGCGAGCGGGTAAGATCATCTCTGACCCCTCTCACCCTGGCCACAATTTATTTGGATCACTTCCCTCTGCAAGGCGACTCCGGACTGTCAAAGCTGTCACAGCCAGACATAAAAACAGTTTTTATTCACGAGTAGTCGCTCTTCTCAACAGCCAAAAATCTGTAGCCTCCCTTTGATCAGGTATTTTGTTGGTTCACATGCTTGATCAATGGTGTTTTATCATTAATATATTATTAATATTAATGTTCAGTGTTTTCTGAGTCATTCCTAACTGTCACTGCATGTCATGTTGTTACTTGTGGGCGGAGCACCAAGACAAACTCCTTGTATTTGAATACTTGGCCAATAAACCTAACTACTTACTTAATTACGTATTTGTTTGGGAAATATAATAAAACCAATGATATTTGCAGGTGATTCTACGACTTCCATGAAGTTTTGGTTAATGTGTAAATGATTCGAATTTCATAATTGTCTATTGTATTGGGGAGTGCATTTTCCCTAAATTATATCATTATATCCCAATTGGCAAGACAACTTCAATATGCCAGATTTTATTTTCTGCAGTTGTCTATATTCTAGATTGTATTTAATGGTTTGTCGAATCCATACTTTTCACAGATGGCACTACCGATACAGGTAAGATGTAATAAATTATGTAGCAAAGCTGCACATGAACTGATCATAAAGTGAAGCGCTCCATTGATGCGTTAATATTTTTTATTACGAGGACGAGAAAAAAAACTTCAGATTATTGACATGGTATCCACGATAGGGGATAATGGAGAATCAGTTGTTAATTAGGCGCCAATCTGTCGGGGAGAAAAGCACTATGCATTGTTGCCACGACAGAGTCCAATCTTGTGTTTTTTGCTGCCCTTTAACAGTACAGCTCATGCCAGCATTATCATTTGCGTACATTCACATGCAGAAATCCGGAATTATACTGACCAAACCAGCATGACTTCGAAATCGCAATGTTTGTAACCCTTTTGGTTTCCGTCAATATAACATCACGTCAATTGGTGCGGATTTGACTTCTTAACGAAATATTACCGACATGATATCCTGATAATCCAATATGTTCAGTCATACCAGAAATTATATTATTTCTCTAATGTCATGCACAATGAAACTATTATTGCAGGCATGACTTGTGATTGCCATTATTATGATAACTGTTAACAATGCTTTTGCGTGCCATCCAGTGGATCAAGTGAGTACAAGGGAGTTAGAATAAACATTATGTAGAACAAAGTGTTGCACTTGCAGATGATATGAAGAGAATGTGCAGAGACGAAATAGATCGCGAGATAGGGATTTAATGCTTCTGATATTAAAATCAATTTAAAAGTGTGATAACAGTGGGAAATGAACATTTCCTGAATGTAGCGGCACATGCTTTCAGACTTTGCAGCGGCTGCCTGGTGGGTGAGAGGAAATAAGAGAGTGACCGTGTCTGAATGTTCCTTCATAATCTTGGCTGTTTTCTGAGGCAGCTTGAAATATCAATGGATACTTTGTTAACGGGAGGGGGCTGGTGTGGGGTGGGGAGAGGGGGGGATCAGATCTGCGTGATGGAATCAGTTGCGTTTTCTAGCAAGCGCTAGCGGACTTGAGAGCAGCACTCTACACTCGATAAGATGTCTCTGCTCGCGCATTAGTAAATTAGGATGCTAACGTGCCTTTGTAAAACCAGGTAAGTCACTTGCCAAATCTCGTTACATTTCTTGTCAGTAGTTTCAACGTGATTAGATGAGGACAAATGGTTGGTGAAATTTATCCCAATATCTCATCCCTTGTATCACCGTACTAATTATGAAAGTGCTTATCAAGAATTGGTGTACGGCACTTTTCCAGCATTGAACAGCACACCGAAAACATTTTCAGAATATTTCTTAATGTAATGTCATCACTTCCCAAGGTAAAAAAAAAAATATATATATATATATATATAGGGTACACAAAAGGCTGGAGAAACTCAGCGGGTGCAGCAGCATCTAAGGAGCGAAGGAGATAGGCGACGTTTCGGGTCGAGACCCTTCTTCAGACTGGTCAGGGATCCGGGAAACGAGAGATATAGACGGTGATGTGGACGGATAATGAACAATGGATGAAATATATGCAAAAAAGTATCAATGATAAAGGGAACAAGCCATTGTAAGCTATTTGTGGTGTGAAAATGAGAAGCTGGTGCGACTAGGGTGGGGGAGGGAGATAGAGAGAGAGGGAATGCCAGGGCTGAGGGAGAGGTGGGAAGGGGAGGAGACAGCAAGGGTTAACAGAATTGAGAAAATTCAATGTTCAAGCCCAAAGGATGCAGACTGCCCAAGCGGAATATGAGGTGCTGTTCCTCCAACTTGCGGTGTTGCTCACTCTGGCCGTGGAGGAGGCCCAGGACCGAGAGGTCGGATACGGAATGGGAGGGGGAGTTCAAGCGCTGAGCCACCGGGAGGTCGGGTTGGTTAATGCGGACCGATCAGAGGTGTTCGGCGAAACGATCGCCAAGCCTCCGCTTGGTCTCACCGATATAGATCATCTGGCATCTGGATCAGCGGATGTAGTAGATGAGATTGGAGGATGTGCAGGTGAACCTCTGTCGGACCTGGAATGACTGCTTGGGTCCCTGAAAGGAGTGGATGGGGGAGGTGAATGTACAGTGTAGCATTTCTTGCGGTTGCAAGGGAAAGTGCCCGGGGAAGGGGTAGAGCGGGAGGGAGGGAAGAATTGACAAGGGTGTCGGGTTGGTTAATGCGGACCAAGCGGAGGTACATATATATACTTTATGTTGCCCATTATATGCGCAGTCTGTTTTGGTCTTATCTGCAAAATCCCTCAGGACGAGATGAAATCAGATTATTCTCATCGTGTTTGTGAATTGTATATTATATAAATAGAGGTATATGATATTTAAAGGATATGCGAATGATGTGGTTATATGTGTTTTAATTGCATTACAGACAGTGAAAAAGAAACAGGTAAATTATCAGTACATGTATCATAGATAGTTGCTTGAATCATTAGTTTTACATGTCGATAAATAATTTATGGAACATTGGTCTCGAGATGTAATAGTTGAAGAGTGAATAGGTATCTTTACTGTGTGTGGTTTTATTAGAATCTATCTGTTTGTCTGTCTGTCTGTCTGTCTGTCTGTCTGTCTGTCTGTCTGTCTGTCTGTCTGTCTGTCTGTCTGTCTATCTATCTATCTATCTATCTATCTATCTATCTATCTATCTGTCTGTCTGTCTGTCTGTCTGTCTGTCTGTCTGTCTGTCTGTCTGTCTGTCTGTCTGTCTGTCTGTCTGTCTATTCTATTATATTCTATTTTCTATCTCTCCATAACTAATACTCTGATCTTGTTTTCATCCGGTTTGTGTGGTATTTCTATTTGCGCCAACACGTTTCACGCCAGCGCTACGATTATTCGCCAGTTAATTTATCGATCTCCTATGCTGTGATTGCACCAAATTCTGTTCCGATCGGTTGAATGCTGTAAAATCTAGAGGGCTTTAAACATATTACAAACCGCGCGTGCACAGCTCGATCTCTTCTCCTGCCGTTCCGCACCACGCGGATTAGTCTCTTCCCCTGTCACTCGCAAAATGGAAAGGGGAGAGTCTGATCCCGGCGGAGGAGAACGACCAGTGACCCATCGCACCGCCAATTCCAGCAACAACCACTCTGGTCCCCCTCGCTGGATCCTCCCCCCACCTCCCACGTGATACCCCTCTCTCGCTCATGGCTCTTCCCCGTCATTTCTCGAGCTTACCTCCCCGCCCCACTAACCCATCTCCCCCCACAACTCCCCCCCCCCCCCCGACCTGCACATGCCTGTCACCCCCAACTCCCCCCAACTCCCCCCCAACCCCACAATTCCCTTCCCCGCCCCCACAACCCCCCCCCCCCGGCCTAACGTAACAAAATATATATAACTTATTTACTTTGTTAATTTAACATGACTTTGCACCGGCAAAATCAATGCATTTCCATTGCTATTATAATGGAACCTCGTTGGCTCAGATCATAAACAAACCTCAGGTGAAATAATATCAGATTGTTATCAGCGTGTTTGTGAATTGTTTATTGTACAAATGGAGGGATATAATGGTTATTGGACATTTGAAAAATGTGGCTAGATGTGTTTGAATTAGCTGTAAAGTTGATCAAGAAACAGTTAAACTATCAGTAATACCAGTGTTTATATCCGACACAGTTGTTTGAATCTCTAACTTTACACATGGAGTAATAATTTATGGGACATATCTCTGGAGATACAATAGCTGAAGGGTGATTACACTGCTTTTATTTTGTTACATTAACATGACTTACAAAATAAGCTTAAGTATGTAACAGCTGTAGGGTCCATTAAACCACCCGTAGTCTTTCCTGACATCGGCAGGCGGGAACAAAATAAATGTGTGCCGACGACATAGAACATAAGGATGTTTTAGACTACGCTGTTCAAACATGTTCAGTAATAACAGAAATTATATTATTTCTCCAAGGTAACGTCATGCTTAATTACGTTTTTATTACCGGCTAAACATAATTGCCAGTATGCGGCAACGTAGAAGTATGCAATTTTGCATCCGATTCAGTAGATAAAGGGTGCTAAAAGAATCAACGCAGAACAGAGTGTTGCACCTACAGAGAATGTGCAGAGATATAAGTGGAGGGCTGAAACGAAATAGGTCATGAGATCCGGTATTCATGCTTCCTAAATGAAAGTCTATTTAAGGGTAGAGTTACAGCCGGAAAGAAACGGTTCTTGAATCTGGATTCGGAGACAGCCCGTTCGGTATGAGAGAGGGAGATCCCCCCAACGGGATTCCACCACTGGCCACATTGTCCCTTTCGGCTTTCCGCAGAGACAGCTCCCTCCGTAACTGCCTGGTCAATTCGTCCCTTCCAAACCAAACCACACCCTCCCCTGGTAGTTTCCCTTGCAACCGCAGGAAATGCTATACTTTCCGCTTTACCTTCCCTCTCGATTCCATCCAAGGACCCAAGCAGTCTTTCCATCAGACGCAGAGGTTCACCTGCACCCCCCCCCCCCCCCCCCCCCCAACCTCCTCTATTTCATTCTAGGTGGCAAATGCTCTACATCGGTGAGACCAAGCGCAGGCTGGGCGATCGCTTCGCCCAAAACCTCAGCTCAGCATCTGCCTTTCAATCTTTCATATTCGCTTTCCAACGGGAGAATAGAGAATGTTGAGATAGTCCGTGTCACTACTACCTCGTCTGGCAGCTTCCTCCACACATCCACAACTCTTTATGTGAAAAAAAAAAACACTTCTCAGATTCCTATTAAAGCTTTTCCCCTTCACAATAAACCTATGTCCGCTGGCCCTCGTGTCATCTACTCTGGGGCAAAAGACTGTGCGCCTTCCCATGATCCTATGCAGCTTAAAAAGATCACCCCTCATCCGCCTGCGATCCAAGGAATGGAGTCTCGGCCTACTTAACCTTTGCCTTTAGCTCAGACCCTCTAGTCCTGGGAACATTTTCGTAAATTGTATCTGTACCCTATAGCTCGGCAAAGTGTAATATATTATATATTCTGTTTGCTTTGAACTGCCAGATACGCAGTTATGTCATATTCACAAATTGGTCCAACACAATTAGTTACCTTGCAAACGAAAGAAATATTCTACATATTAGAAAACATTCTGCCACCCCTTTCTTTCCACTTTAATAATCATAACCATACATTATGCATAATCATAAAAATACTTTATATTAGCCCAAAAGTATGTTTTGCAACATACGAGAAATTTGCTTTGCCATACAGTCATGCCATGCAGAACACACAAAATACATTTTAACATAAACATCCACCTCAGTGAGCCCACCACATTTTTCACTGTGATGGAAGGCGAACATAAAAGTTCAATCTCTTCCCTTCTTTGCTCTCCCGCGGTCGGGGGCTTCGAACCTTCCGGGACGATGTTACATCGGAGAGCTGGTGGTGGTGTCCTCCGCGTCGGGGCGATCAAGTTCCTACATCGGGGTTCTGTCTGCTCCCCGGGCCTGATGATCGTCCCCGATCGGGGCTGGTCGTCTGCAACTTTGCAACTTCCCGACATCATTTACCCGAGACTGCGTGCTTCTCGATGATGAAATCCGCAGGCCGCGTTTGGAGCGTCGATCACAGGCAAGGGATCGGCTCCGATGGTAAGTCCACGGCCGCGCGTTGGGCCTCAATATCAGCCCTCAGCAAAACCTCCAGCTACATTATGTTGGGACGCAGAGCGACCGGAGGTACGACCCGGAAAACAATCCCATCTCCGGCAAGGTAAGAGATTGAAAACAAGTTTCCACCAACACCTTTAATTCCAACCCATTTATTTCCAGTTCTACCCTGATGCAGACCTTTTTCTCCAACTATCCCCTATATTTTACCGTACGAATTATGAAAGTTCTTGTCAACAGCTTATGTCCTGCACAATTCCAGCACGGAACAGAAACATGAAAACATTTTTACGAATACCTCACACTGCAATGTCTTTATTTCCCAATGCAGAATCGATAAATTTGCCTATTAACTTTGCAGTCCAGATGGCTCTCATGAGCAAAATCTCTCAGTATAATTTCATGTCAAATTATTGTCAGCGTGTTTGTGACTTGTATAATATACAAATTGTGGTATATAATATTGATTGGATATGTGAACAATGTAGTATTTGTGTTGTAATTACATTACAGGCAAAGGTGACCAGGAAGCAGGTAAATTATCATCAATATCAGTGTCGAATGCTATCTATTTGCCTGAATCGCTAGCTCTACATGTCAAGAAATAATTTATCGAACATAGGACCGGAGATAATATATTGTTGAAGAGTGACCACACAGTGTTATCGTGCATTATTTTGTCAGGATTCTGTACACTAATGTGAAACCAATGAGTAAAACGTATTTATATTGTTACGTTAATATGACTTTCATGTCCCATTGTCATGACATACAAACAATGTGGCTACATGTGTTTTATTTACATTACAGCCAAGGGTGACAAAGAAACAGGTAAACTATCAGAAATACCAGTTTTTATATCTTACTTAGTTACTTGAATTACTGACTATACCGGTCGAAAGGTGTTCATGGAATATAGGTCCAGAGATATAATATTGTTGAAGAATGAATACACAGCTTTATTGTGTACTATGTTATTAGAATTGTGTATTTATTTGAAACCACCGTTTGAAACGTGTTTCTTGGAACTTGGAGAACTTTGTTGTTATTCAGACCTCGCGGTCTGAACGAAATTTCGTTGCCTGCAGTCATACATATAGTAAATAACAAAAAACACACAATAAACACATACACCACAGTGAGTCCACCAGACACCTCCTCACTGTGGTGGAAGGCAAAAATCTTCTCTTTGTCTCTTTCCTTCTTCCTCTTCCTCTTCCTCTGCGCTGAGGCGACCCGGGCCTCCGATGTCGTGACCGCACCGGGTGATGTAAATATATCCCGCGGGTGAACCACGCTCCGCGAGCGGGCCGGTTGAACTCTGCTGCCCGGAAGCGGTCGGAGCTGCCGAAGCTGCCGCCCTCCAGTCCAGCGGACGCAGCTGTTGCCGCGGGACCCATCGCACCGCCAATTCCAGCAACTACCCCTCTGGCCCCCCTCGCTGGATCCTCCCCCCACCTCCCACGTGATACCCCTCTCTCGCTCATGGCTCTTCCCCGTCATTTCTTCGAGCTTACCCCCACGCCCACAAACCCCACTCCCCCACAACCACCCCCCCCCCGCCTGCATACCCTGTCTACCCCGTAATTCCCCCCCCCAACCCCACAACCCCCTCCCCGCCCCCGGCCTAACGTAACAAAATATATATAACTTATTTACTTTGTTAATTTAACATGACTTTGCAACGGCAAAATCAATGCATTTCCATTGCTATTATAATGGAACCTCGTTGGCTCAGATCATAAACAAACCTCAGGCGAAATAATATTAGATTGTTATCAGCGTGTTTGTGATTTGTTTATTGTACAAACGGAAGGATATAATGGTTATTGGACATTTGAAAAATGTGGCTAGATGTGTTTGAATTACCTGTAAAGTTGATCAAGAAACATTTAAACTATCAGCAATACCAGTGTTTATATCCGACACAGTTGTTTGAATCTCTAACTTTACACATGGAGAAATAATTTATGGGACATATCTCTGGAGATACAATAGCTGAAGGGTGATTACACTGCTTTTATTTTGTTACTTTAACATGACTTACAAAATAAGCTTAAGTATGTAACAGCTGTAGGGTCCATTAAACCACCTGTAGTCTTTCCTGACATCGGCAGGTGGGAACACAATAAATGTGTGCCGACGACATAGAACATAAGGATGTTTTCGACTACGCTGTTCAAATATGTTCAGTAATAACATAAATTATATTATTTCTCTAAGGCAACGTCATGCTTAATTACGTTATTATTACCGTCTAAACATAATTGCCATTATGGCGCCAACATAGAAGTATGCAATTTTTGCATGCGATTCAGTAGATCAAGGGTGCTAAAAGAATCAACGCAGAACAGAGTGTTGCACCTACAGAGAATGTGCAGAGATGTAAGTGGAAGGGCTGAAACGAAATAGGTCGTGAGATCGGTATTCATGCTTCCTAAATGAAAGTCTATTTAGGGGTAGAGTTACAGCCGGAAAGAAACGGTTTTTGAATCTGGGTTCGGAGACAGCCCGTTCGGTATGAGAGAGGGGAATCCCACCAACGGGATCCCACCACTGGCCACATTGTCCCTTTCGGCTTTCCGCAGAGACAGCTCCCTCCGTAAGTCCCTGGTAAATTCGTCCCTTCCCAACCAAACCACACCCTCCCCTGGTACTTGCAACCGCAGGAAATGCTATACTTCCCGCTTTGCCTTCCCTCACGATTCCATCCAAGGACCCAAGCAGTCTTTCCATCAGAGGCAGAGGTTCACCTGCAACCCCCCCCCCCCCCCCCCAACCTCCTCTATTGCATTCCAGGTGCCAACTGCTCTACATTGGTGAGACCAAGCGCAGGATTGGCGATCGCTTCGCCCAACACCTCAGCTCCGCATCTGCCCTTCAATCTTTCATATTCGCTTTCCAACGGGTGAGACGAATAGAGAATGTTGGGATAGTCCGTGCCACTACTACCTCGTCTGGCAGCTTCTTCCACACATCCACCACCCTTTATGTGAAAAAAACACTTCTCAGATTCCTATTAAATCTTTTCCCCTGCACCATAAACCTATGTCCGCTGGCCCTCGTGTCATCTACTCGGGGGCAAAAGAGTGAGCGCCTTCCCATGATCATATGCAGCTTAAAAAGATCACCCCTCATCCGCCTGCGATCCAAGGAATAGAGTCTCGGCCTACTTAACCTCTGCCTTTAGCTCAGACCGTCTAGTCCTGGGAACATTTTCGAAAATTGTAGCTGTACCCTATAGCTCGTCAAAGTGTAATATATTATATATTGTGTTTGCTTTGAACTGCCAGATAAGCAGTGATGTCATATTCACAAATTGGTCCAACACAATTAGTTACTTTGCAATCGAAAGAAATAATCTACTTATTAGAAACATTCTGCCACCCCTTTCTTTCCACTTTAATAATCATAACCATACTCATATGCATAATCATAACAATACTTTATTAACCACGTATGTTTTGCAACATACGAGAAATTTGGTTTGCCATACAGTCATACCATGCAAAACACACAAAATACATTTTAACATAAACATCCACCTCAGTGACCCCACCACATGTTTCACTGTGATGGAAGGTGAACATTAAAGCTCAATCTCTTCCCTTCTTTGCTCTCGCGTGTTCGGGGGCCTGGAACATTCCGGGACGATGTTAGATCGGAGAGCTGGTGTTGGTGTCCTCCGCATCGGGGCGATCAAGCTCCTACATCGGGGGTCTGTCAGCTCCCCGGGCCTGATGATCGTCCCGGTCGGGGCTGGTCTTCTGCAACTTTGCAACTTCCCGACATCATTTACCCGAGACTGCGTGCTTCTCAATGATGAAATCCGCAGACCGCGTTTGGAGCGTCGATCAGAGGCAAGGGATCGGCTCCGATGGTAAGTCCACGTCCGCGCGGTGGGCCTCAATGTCAGTCGTCAGCAAAACCTCCAGCTATACATTATGTTAGGACGCAGAGCGACCGGAGGTACGACCCGGAAAACAATCCCATCTCCGGCAAGGTAACAGATTGAAAACAAGTTGCCACTAACACCTTTCTTTCCAATCCATTTATTTCCAGGTCTACCCTGATGCAGACCTATTTCTCCAACTATCCCCTATATTTCACCGTACGATTTATGAAAGTTCTTGTCAACAGTTTATGTCCTGCACAATTCCAGCACTGAACAGAAACATGAAAACATTTTTACGAATACCTCACACTGCAATGTCTTCATTTCCCAATGCAGAATCGATATATTTGCGTATTAACTTTACAGTCCAGATGGCTCTCATCAGCAAAATCTCTCAGTATAATTTCATGTCAAATTATTGTCAGCGTGTTTGTGACTTGTTTAATATACAAATCGTGGCATATAATATTGATTGGATATGTGAGCAATGTAGTATATGTGCTGAAATTACATTACAGGCAAAGGTGACCAGGAAGCAGGTAAATTTTCATCAATATCCGTGTTGAATGCTATCTATTTGCCTGAATCGCTAGCTCTACATGTCAAGAAATAATTTATCGAACATAGGTCCGGAGATAATATATTGTTGAAGAGTGACCACACAGCGTTATCGTGCTCTATTTTGTCAGGATTCTGTACAAAATGTGAAACCAATGAGTAAAACGTATTTATATTGTTACGTTAATATGACTTTCATGTCCCATTGTCATGACATATGAACAATGTGGCTTCATGTGTTTTAATTACATTACAGGCGAGGGTGACAAAGAAACAGGTAAACTATCAGAAATACCAGTTTTATATCTTACTTAGTTATTTGCATTACTAGCTATACCGGTCGAAAGTTGTTCATGGAATATAGGTCCAGAGATATAATATTGCTCAAGAGTGAATACACAGCTTTGCTGTGTGCTATGTTATTAGAATTTTGTATTAAATTGAAACCACCGTTAAAAACGTGTTTCTTGGAACTTGGAGAACTTTGTTGTCATTCACACCTTGCGGTCTGAACGAAATTTCGTTGCCTGCAGTCATACATATAGTAAATAACAAAACCACACAATAAACACATATTATTCACCGGACACCTCCTCACTGTGATGAAAGGCAAAAATCTTGTCTTTGTCTCTTCCCTTCTTCCTCTTCCTCTTCTTCTGCGCTGAGGCGACCCGGGCCTCCGATGTTGTGAACGCACTGGGTGATGTAAATATGTCCCGCGGGTGAACCACGCTCCGCGAGCGGGCCGGTTCAACTCCGTGGCCCGGGGTGGTCGAAGCTGCCGAAGCTGCCGCCCTCCAGTCCAGCGGACGCAGCTGTTGCCGCGGGAGCTCCGGAAAAAACAAGTCACCAACCTGTGACCTGCGAGCTCCCGACGATGTCGTCCACTGGGCCCGCGGCCTGGCCTCCGAAGTCGCTGCCGCCGCCACCGTCACCGGAAAGCCGCCACAGCTCCGAGTCGGGCCGCGGAACGCCTGAGCCCGCCGCAGCCCCGAAGTCGGCCAGCCCCGGGCTGGTAAGTCCTGGCTTGCTCTACCTCCGGAGCCTCGGGTCGGTCGCAGTTAAAGTTGTAGGCCGTTACAAAATAGTGTTTCTTTTGTAACGTAAATAAAACGTTCCTTTCCCAACGTAAAGTCGATACATTTTGCCGATTATATTTACAATGAATATGGGTCTCATCCGCAAAGCCCCTCAGGCCGAGATATTGCCAGATTATTCTCAGTGTGTTCTCAGTTGTATATTGTAGGAAATATGTTATTTATTGAACATGTAATCAATGTGGCTACGTGAGTTCTAATTACCTTGCAGACAAAGGTGAGAAAGGAACTGGTAATCTATCAGCAATAGCGGTGTTTATATCCTTGCTTGACACAAGATTTACACGTGGAGAAATAATTTATGGTACGCATAATTAACAACACGGTTTGGCGATTACACACTGTTGAAGTGTGAATACAGCTTTTATTTGTCCACTTTAATACGTTAATATGATTTGCAAAATGAGATCAATTTTGTTTCAGCTAGTGGAGCCATTGAACTACCTGCATACTTTCCTGATATAGGCAGGCGGGACGAAGCAAATTTGCGCCCGACGACACATTTATGAAGGATATTTTAAACTGCACTGGCCAAACATGTTCAGTGATACCAGAACATATTATTTCTATAAAGTAGTGTCATATTTAACGAAGTTATCATTGCAGGCTGGACTTGTGATTGCCAGTAGTAAGATAAATGATACGTGTGTGATTTAGCGTTCCATACAGTCAAAGCAAGTGCATCAAGTTAATACAAGAGAGCAAAAAGGAACTGAATGCAGAACAGTGAGTCACAACTACAGTTATGAACAGATAAAAAATGTGGAAGGGCTGAAAGGAAACAGATCATTAGATCAAGGATTCATGCTTTCGATATGAACGGATATTATAGAATATGACAACAACGGGATAGAAACATGCTTTCAATCTTTGGCTCTGAACAACAACAAAACCTGTCCAGACAAGATATATCAGAATATTCTCAGCCTACATGTATTTCTATATTGTATAAACGGACGTACTTAATGGTTATTGGATAAATGTAAAAAAAAACAATATCGATGCTTCCTATGCTCAACCATTATCTGACCTGTACATTACACAAATTACGATGTTAATATTTATTGGATATATGAACAATGCAACTACATGTGTTTTAATTACATTGCAGGTAAGGTGACAAATAAACAAGTAACTTAACATCAATGCCATGTTTATATCGTACATAGTTATTTGAATTACTAGCTTTACATGTCGAGCAATAATTTATGGGACAAAGTTCTGGAGATACAATATTGTTGTGGAGTCACGACACAGCTTTCCCGTCGCTTTATTTAGGCGGAAATCGTTTTACTATACCTACATAATCCCTGCTTATTTTTAAATGACATTTGCCACATTTTGCCTTTTCACACGCAACATCTGCTACCTTTTAGAAGTAGAGAATTTGAGAGTCAGGCTGTAAAGTGGCAGAAATAATTTAATGGAAATTGCCCCCAAAAAATACATGTCTTGGTATCTCAGAGCCTATGGCAACACAGGTTAGGAGTGCATTCAGTTTAACTACTGGGATTCGCATACCATAATGTAACCCATAATTCAGTTTTCGGCTTTTGCACAACAGGAGACGAAGACAAAGATAAAGAACGAGGTAATTACTTTGGGCTGTTAAGCTAGCCGCAACTTGCCAGTGATGGACACTGATTTGCGGAAATGCATGTATGTTCACAAGTTCACAAGTTATAGGACGAAAATTAGGTCATTTGGGACATCGAGTCCACTCCGCCAATGAATCAATCTCTTCCTACGAATACAATTTCCCTGCCTTTTCCCCATAACCCTTGACACCCTTTCTAATGAATGACGTGTGCAACCATAGTTTCTACAGTGGCAGGCTGGGTCGAATGATCGATCAAATCCGCGAGGCTAGGCATTAGACCTCAAACAACATAAATAATTATTTTGAAGGTAAGCATATCCTCAGTGTCCTATTTTGTCACAGAAAACGTCCGTGCTTTTGACATGAAAAACGATCCGAGTATTCAGAAAGTCTAAAGGAGGATTAGTCCTTTAACGCACTCTTTTTCAAATATTATAAACAAGCTATTACATGTTTAAGGCTACGCATTTATAGATTGGATTAAACAATATTTTATGTAAACGCGCAGTGTCACTAAAGTACACTAGGATTGTTTGCTTTACTTCATAAATTGATAAATTATTCCAACGTCACAATGCTAGTCATACTTCTAATGCGCATTGATATGTAATGTCGATTGTTCCATTGTTGTTGTTTACCAGCGAGACGTAGAAGCAATTATTTTATTTTTAAATAGAAATAATGAAGTGCAATGAAACTAAAGGTTTGCCTTTCTATTTCAGAGCTCGAAAAACTGAGAGAGAGTCTGAGCAATGCAGGTGGTTTCGCTAATCAAAGATATTTATACATTAATTCATAGAGAGAGAAAGACTCATAGAATCATCCAGTGATACAGTGTGGAAACAAGCCCTTCGGCCCAACTTGCACATACTTCAGCTACACTTTTAGTGACAAAAAATGGAGTTATAATCGTCGTTCTTAGTTTTGTTGTTTGGTTTTTCCATTTCCCACAAATTGTTACCTGGTGCAAATAGAAATCTCTTATCTAATTTCATATACTTGTGTGTTGCGCAACGTTGCTAATTCGTATCTGGTTGTACCAACCGGATTTTTGCAAATCCTATGATTATGTTCCCTCCATCAAAAAGGCGGAATCAGCCATTCTTCTCGACCTGTATCCATTTCAACCGCTGACCTCCTTTATAATTAGCGACGGCTTTCGCTTGCTTTGCAGTAGATCGTCTCGCATCTCCGCTTGAACAAACACAGATAATCTGATGACCATATTTGACTTCTGTTCCACTCTGTCTATTTCTTCAAATTAATACTATGCTTGTCTTCCATATTTCCCGATATGTTTTAGCTTCGTCCAATAGCAGTTGGCGAGGGAAATATTGGGAACCAAGTAATAGCATGTACAGTGACACGAGCGTGCACTCAAGCATGCGTGAATGTGTTTACTTATGTACGTGTGCCCGAATGCGTGGGTATCTATATATGTGCTGCACACGCGTTTGGGTCTGTGCGTCATTGTGTGTGCGTGTGCGTGTGCGTGTGCGTGTGCGTGTGCACTCGTCTTCAGCATTGCTGAGTGTAGTTACAAAGATGAACATTTTCACCTTATCCTGAAAAGGCATGCTTTGCTAATATTACAAAACAGCAAAGTTGTTGTGCTCAGTAATTGCAAGTTCTGTGCCATGAAAATACTTTCAGCAAAAATAAGATCAAAACAATGTCTATGACAACGGGAAGTGAAATCTTGCATCGATGACTATTGCTGCACCAGAACAACTATGAGGCAAAATATTTCAAACATATTTTTATTTTCTACAACAGAGGGAATAAATGGGTGATATTTACAGAGGTAGAAATTTAAATTTCGGAATATTGATATGTAATCCAAATGTATTAACTTTATCATTTTCTCATGGGAACGGAATTAAATTATCTTCGCAGCATGTTGAAGTGCGAAACATACGTTGATGTAGAAATTATGTTACTGTCCGTGGGAAACATTAGTTTGTTGCAATATCGTCTCACAAGGTAAACTGGATATTTTGAAGGTTACTGTGACGTAATGACACCTACTGGGATATAAAGCATTTCATCGCTGCTGTGTAAACTCGGAAGTTTCACATATATATGTCAGTTTTATTTTGAGATGCATGGACAAACTTTTAAACAAGGCAGGCAAGTCGTGTGACCGACGCCGTCGGGAGTGCTGTTGTCTTCATTACCCGTTATCTGGCTATGATATTCTATCATGGATTATCGGTAGCGGAAAAGCAGATTACTCCAAAGGGTTCAAAGGTTCAAAGGTTCAAAGGTTCAAAGGCTCATTTATTGTCACATACACCAATGGTGTAGTGAAATTCGAATGCCATTGCAGCACATTAATAAGAATACAACACAACATTATAAAGGAATTTAACATTAAACATAAAAAAGCATCCCCCACAATGGCTCGCACTGTGAGGAAAGGCACAAAGTCCAGTCCCCAACCCCTTGTGCACCCATAGTCGGACCTATTGAGGCCTCTGCAGTCGCCGCTACGGCGGCCCGATGTTTCTGCTCTTCATGCCGGGTGATGGTGCTCCTGCGTCGGGAGAACCCTCTCAGCGGCTATGGGATTTCTGGAACGGCCGCCTCCTTACCGGAGACCCCGGCTTCCGAAGCCAACAGGCCGCGCTGGACTGAACTGGCGAGAGATCCAAGGCTCCACGATGTCAAAGTCAGCGCCGCCGCCCGTGGCTGGCCGCTCCACAGACCCACAGCTCCACGATTTTCAATCGACGGACCCAGCACACCGGAGCTCCAGAGCGGGACCCGGGCAAGGCATCGCCCGCTCCGTGATAGCGCCCCAGCGCTTTGCCGCCGTCGACGCCGCGGTTCTGGCCGGTCCCCTCAGGAAACGCCGCGCCAGACCCGATGGTAGGCCGCGAGGACGGGTCGAAGATGCTGCTCGGAGGAAATCCGCCTCGCCGACCAGATAAAAGACTTATAAGTGTTTAAAAAATCTTGCGATTCTCTCTACTGTCAATCACCGCCATGAAGACTACGCCCCGTCCGGTGGGAGGGTGGAGGACCATAAAACCCGGAATTGTTGGCGTGGCTGATTTTGTATGCAAGATAGCGAGGGGAAGGTCACAGCTCGCTGTCTGAGCTGGGAAACTACAGAGAACTGTGAGTATGCAATGTACTTTAAGAAATGATTTGTGAGCCCTTAATGACAATGAAATAAGTTTTTTGGCCTGCCCTGTGCTTGAAACTGCAATGGCAGTAGAAATGAAGTGACAATTCAATGAGCTGTTTGGCAAGAGCCTGCCATGTGCTTGGAACTGCAATGGTAACGGAAATGTAGTGGAAATGCAATAAGCTGTTTCGATTGAGCCTGCCCTGCGCTTGAAAGTGCAATGGCAATGGAAATGAAGTGAAAATGCAATGAGTTGTTTAGCTTGGGCCTGCCCTGTGATTGAAAGTGCACTGGGAATCGAAATAAAGTGAAAATGCAATCAGCTGATTGGCTTGATCCTGTGCTCGAAACTGTAATGGCAATGGAAGTGAAATGAAAATGCAATGAAATATTCGGCCGGCCTGTGCTTGAAACTGCAATGCAATTGGAAATCAAATGACATTTTTTTTAAAGAGCACCTCCGACCCATAAGGCCTGTACTAGCCAAGGAGTCCCTTCGCCCCATAAGAAGGCACCCCCTTCAAGTATTTAAAAACATATTTTTCTCACTCCCTTCATTTGCTCCATGTGAGATCCAGGCCTGGATAGACTTTCCTCATTCATTGCTGTGACCTGTAGAAAAAGATGAAAAATGTCTAAAATGTATTCTCCACCCTCTTCCCCTTCTCTCTCACAGAGTCACTCACCTGCTTTGGGCAGCATTTCAGGCAGTTTCTGAGTGACAGAGCTGCCAGCCCTCCAGGCCTGAATGACTGAGCTGCCAGACCACCAGGCCTGGGTGACTGAGCTGCCAGCCCAAGAATCAATACGGCCTACAATATCCGTACTAGCCCTCTGCGAACCAGTCACTTCGGCCCACAACACCCATACTAGCGCTCCAGAAATCCGCCTTCCCCCCTCCCGGCCAGCAGTATTGGCATTGGTGTGGAGGTGGAATACTACGTCGGGGGACCAGCACTCCGGTGTGAACATGTGATCCAGCATGTCCCACTTAGTCTGGTAATATAGATAAATGTGAGGTCATCCACTTTGGAGGCAAACACAAGGGGGCCGATTATTAGCTCAATGGGGTTTGGTTAGGTAAGTGGGGGTGCAGCGAGACCTGGGTATCCTTGTACACCAGTCACTGATAGTTGACGTGCAGGTACAGCAGGCAGTAAAGAAAGCTAATGGAATGTTGGCCTTCAAAACAAGAGGCTTTCAGTATAGGACTAGGAAGATTTTCTTCTGCAGTTGTATAGTGCTCTGGTATGAACACAGCTGGAGTATTGTGTACAGTTTTAGTCTCCTAATTTGAGGAAGGAGATCCTTGTGATCGAGGCAGTGTAGCGTAAGTTCACGAGATTGGTCCCTGGGATGACGGGACTGACTGAGAAAAGATTGAAAGGACTAGGCTTGTATTCACTGGAGTTTAGAAGGATGAGGGGGATATTTCTAGAAACTTATAAAATTACAAAAGAACTGCACAAGCTATATGCAGGGAAAATGTCCCCAATGTTGGGCGAGTACAGAACCTGCGGCCACAGTCTTAGAATAAAGGGGAGGCCGTTTAAGACTGTGGTGAGAAAACACGATTTCATTCAGAGAGCTGTTAATTTGTGGAATACACTGTCACAGAGGGCAGTGGAGGCCAAATCACTGGATGGATTTAAGAGAGAGTTAGATAGAACTCTAGGGGGCTAGTGTTTTCAAGATATATGGGGAGAAGGCAGGCACGGGTTATTGGTTGGGGACGATCAACCATGATCACAATGAATGGCGGTGCTGGTTCGAAGGGCCGAATGGTCTCATCCTGCTCCTATTCTCAATTGTTCTATGTTTCTAAGTTCTCCCGCAATAGGGGTGGCGCCGTGATGCAACTAGTGGAGCTGCTGCATCAGAGGGCCAGAGATCGGGGTTAGATCCTGTCCTCGAGTGATGCCTCTGTGAAGTTTATTTCTTTGAGAGCGTTGGATTCCTCCGGGTGCTCCGGTTTTCTCCTCTATCCCAACGTTGTGCGGGCCTATTGGTTAATTGAACTCGGCAAATTGCCACTAGTTGTCGGGTGTGGGTGAGAAAGTGGGATAACGTAGAACAAGTGTAAGTGGGCGATTATGGTCGGCGTGGTCTTGGTGGCCCAATGGGCCAGTTTCACTGCTCTATTTCTAGGCACAATTATATTGAACCTTACATGAGAGATGACTAGGAATATAGTGCTAGCAATAAAATGGATAATAAGTAGAACAACTAGAATTAAAGCTCGTTAAACATGAAAACAACGTGCCACTTTCAATTGATCATAAGGCATAGGAAGCATCAATATTGCTTTGAATCGTAAATCAATATAAGGACCAATTTCGTCAGTACTGAAAAAGTTATGCTAAAGTTTATTCACAGTGCTAAAGAAGCACATTTAATTTACATGTTTTATTATTTGAAAAATGTCGACTGAGATACACCGCTTTTATTCATCGCAAAGGAAATCACTTTGTCAACTATTATTTGTATTAATTTAAGCTGCATTTGAAACCGTTATGCCACAATCGACCACTCCAAACAAATTCCTAGTCACCTTATAGCGAGACAGTAACTCAAAAGCTAATTAATGGCGGATGCAGTAAAAGCAAATAGCAGCACAGGATCGGTCAGAGTCAGCAAGGATTTATAAAGGGGAAATCATGCTTGGCTAATCTTCTGGAATTTTTTGAGGATGTAATTAGGAAAATGGGCAAGGGAGAAACAGTGGATGTAGTGTACCTGGACTTTGAGAAAGCATTTGATCATATCCCACATAGGAGTATAGCGGGCAAAATTAAGACCCATGATTTTAGATGTAGGGTACTGACATGGATAGAAAATTGGTTGGACGACAGGATACAAACGGTAGGGATCAACGGGTCCCTTACATAATGACAGGCAGTGACTAGTGTGGTGCCGCAAGATTGCGTGCTGGGACTGCAGCTATTTACAATGTACATGAACGATTTAGATGACGGGATCAAAAGTCACTTTAGTAAATTTGCAGATGTCACAAAACTGGGTGGCATTATGACTGGGAGGATGCTATGAGGATGCAGGGTGACTTGAACGGTTTAGCTGAATAGGCAGATGCATGGCAGATGCAGTTAAATGTGGATAAATGTGGGGTTATACAATTTCGTAGCAAGAAAAAAAAAAAAAGAAATGCAGATTATTATCTGAATGGCGTGGTTATGAAAAGGGGAAGTACAACAAGATCCGGCTGTCCTTGTACATCAGTCACTGAAAGTAAACATCGAGGTAAGCAGGCAATGAATAAAGCTAATTTTGGCCTTCATAACAAGAGGAGTTGAGTAGTGGAGCAAAGGTCCTTATGACGTTGTTAAGGGCCCTGGTAAGACCATACATGAAGTATTGTGGGCAGTTTTCTCCAAATTTGAGGAAGGACATTATTTCTATTTAGACAGTGCAGCGTAGGCT
This sequence comes from Okamejei kenojei, assembly GCA_035221665.1. NCBI lineage: Eukaryota > Metazoa > Chordata > Chondrichthyes > Rajiformes > Rajidae > Okamejei > Okamejei kenojei. Next base: position 22,232,707 of record CM069160.1, on the reverse strand, counting down.
CACGAGATTAATTCCCGGCATGTCTGGACTATCATGTGTTAAAAAAATGGAACGACTGGGTTTGTGTACACTGGAATTTAGATGGACGAGGTGATCTTATTGAAACATATAAGATTATTAAGGGATCGGACACGCTAGGGGCAGGAAACATGTTCCCGATGTTGTGGGAGTGCAGAACCAGTGGCCACAGTTTAAGTATAAGGGGTAGGCCATTTAGAACGGAGATGACGACAAACCTTTTCACCCAGAGAATTGTGAATCTGTGGAATGCTCTGCCTCGGAAAGCAGTGGAGGACGATTTCTCTGCATGCTTTCACGAGACAGTTCGATAGAGCTCTTAAATTTAGCGGAGTCAATGGATACGGGTGTGAAGGCAGGTACGGGGGTACTGATTGTGGATGATCAGACATGATCACAGTGACTGGCGGCAACGGATCGAAGGGCTGAATGGCCTATTCCTGCACCTGTTGTCTGTTGCATATTGTCTATTCTCTTAAGACGTATTTGAATGCTGGGATTGTTTGCAATGTCCGCTATCTGAGTACATGGATTTTATGGTATTATCTTGGAATAATATCAGTATCTTCCCCAGAACTGAGTGCAGCTGACTGAGAGTTCGCAGTCATGTAGTGTCGTATCTACTTGTTTGCAATTTGATTATTGTCATCAACATTGCTGAGCCATCTTCATTCAAGAATAGCCTTAACTTCAGCCGGCAAAATGTATTTTAATTCAACGAAGACCCCTCACGTCAATCGTGGTTGCTTTTTCATTGTCTGGAATTGAGTTGGTAATTGATCTATTGACGAGAGTTATATTGATACCGGTAGAAGAAGAATACAACACCGGTGATAAGGATTACGCAATGATCTATAATTCATAGGTTATTGAGGCAGCTCTCATCATACCGTGGTTTTGCTGCAAATATTCGAATCCGTGGTCATATTTGACCTGCTGGATAACCTCTGTCTATTTACGTCTAGGAAATACCCGGGCTATGTTTTAGATTGCTTTCTTGGAGGTTTTAGTTTTTTTAGTTTTTAAGTTTTTCAAAGACGAAAAGTAAAGGCTGTTATTGCCATTCGAGCCTTTGTATTGCTTGGGCATGCCCACACTTGCTTTATCTCTGGATATCTGATATTTTTATTCATCAATGCAATTGAATTGAAATAGCGGAATACCTCACAGATCGACCATTGCTATCAATATGAGCATCCGAGCTAAAGATCAAGCATGAAATCAGCTCTGTGTGTGATTTTTTTGAACCGTGCTTTTTCAAGACGACGAATTCTATGGATCGCCTCCGAAACAATTAAACTGTTTCATTACAAAACGTGTTAAATTGAAATCTTCGACCTGGGCTTTTTATAATAAAATAGTGTTAAAACACGGGGAATCGCGTGGATATTGCCTTCGGAACATCTTTGGAACACCGGGCATTATGCCTTCCTGCCTTATGCACTTGCCCATCTCTCAGTATTCACATGAAAGTATATCTGCAGCGACATCGCGAATTATTACCATTGCATTTTCACATCCTATATAGCCATGTATTGGTCCTTCAAGTCTGATATTTCGGTTAGAGATTGGGAAATGAGCATGCAGGATGGAAATGTCACATTTTCAAATGTATCAACACATATTGAGGACAATAATGGTGTGAATTAGTGAGCTGGACTAAAAATCATATATAAAGGTAAAACGAAATTCAATATAAATGGTTGGTTCATTGTAATATTTGAGAGGAAAACAATATAGCGCAACTATAGACTGGCAGACATCCCACTTTCGTTACTTAAAAATTAACAAATATAGCATGCAGCCTTTCTTCGGATCAAATCTATCCATTCCAGTTTTTAATTCATTGTACTCCCACAGCGGCTTCCAAAATCAGATTTCCTTCAAACGAGGAGACCAATACTACACGTAGTATTCCAGATGTTACATCACTAATGCCAGATGTAAATGCAATATAACTGCCTCATCCGTGCAGCTAATTCTGATCGCAACGAGTCAAGTAATCAATTAAGTTTCTAATCATTCCTTATCAGAGCACCATAGTGTTCGTGATCTGCTGAACAACATCTAGATTGAGTCTCGCCATTGACACAACGTGTCCTGTTTGGTTACATTGTCAAAGTGGGAAGATTCGTACTTATGAATTATTAATCTTATTAAGCCAAATCAATGCCAATTAATTATGCTCTCTGCATAATTTACAGACTTTCCGAGTTATTCTTGTGCAATTTGCAAATTTACCAACAATGAGTTCGATGAGTATCGAAGCCGTTTGGATCAATGGGGAACAGCTTGAGGATCCAGATCGGACCGCCTGACAACACACGTTATAATCCTGTTGCGGAAAAACACAAACACTTGATCACTAATCTCTGCCGTAATAAATGCCCCAGTATATACACATGGGCTATGTCAAAAACTATTTTACACCCATCAGCTCTTATTTTTAGCGGATAGATTTGCTAATTTACCTTATAATGTTTACATTAAATTACAATTTAAAGCACAGATCGCTCAGAATACAAGACATGAAGGACCCGGAAGCTGTCCAGAGAATATACAGCGGTTTAAGACATTGAGTAGCTAACGTACACTGAAAGAGCTTTCATTTTTCTCTTGGTTCAAGAAACAAAGATACCGTTGATAGTTTACAGGGGTGATAGATAATCGTGGCGGTAACTGTTCATGCAAATATGACATCATTCGCAAGGTTGGCCAGAAATCTTGCGAGATTGGGCCTTGTAGGATTATTCCATAAAGCATACGCTCACAATGCTCCTGTCGGTTTCGAATTTGTACTTTGTTACTTTTTGATTAAATGCTTGAGGAGGAATAACATAGATCAATTCTGAGCGAAGGAAACCGCAATTTTAGACGACATCGTGTGAAACCAACGTGAATGATGTATTCGCCGAATGAATCATACGATTTGACTTGTATTCGCTTCATGTTGCCAAGATGTTAACAGTTGCACATGATCAGTTTTGTCAAAACTCGAGCTCTGCTCTTTAGACTGAATACACTGTAATTGAGACATAAATGTTTCTGCCTAGTCGATGGGTTAAAGAGTACATAGGTTTAGCAATTAAAATGTCTCAGTGGTTGTTAATACTCCGAAACCATGCAGAGGCTTACTCTTTCATTTACAAGATTTGGTGAATTGGAGACTATTTTTTTTTTTTTGCGTTCACTATCAGAATCAATACGAACAATACGTTGGACTCAAATAGGTATCTTGTCGTGTATTGGGGTAATTGATGCGGTGTTTTGAAGACACGCTTTCCTATTTACAACTGAATTATCGATTGTTGGCCAATTACACGAATAGGCTGCAGTCCTTAATTGGGGGGGGGGGGGGCATTCTAGACGAGATCTTCGAATCAAGCAATCAAATAGGATTTCAAATGAATTACGTTATATTTTTCCATCCCATTGTAAAGACTTTGAGATTATATATATATATATGCATATATATATACATACATACATATATACATATATATGTATATATTATCATATATATTATATACATATATATACATATATACACATATATACATATATATATACACACACACACACACACACATAATATTATATATATATATATATATATATATATATATATATATATACATATAACATATATATATATATATATATAATATATTATATATATATATTTATATATATATATATATATATATATATATTATCTCAGAATATAAATGCAAGCACTTATATATATATATAAGACCATACATGAAGTATTGTGGGCAGTTTTTCTCCAAAATTTGAGGCAAGGACATTATTTCTATTTAGACAGTGCAGCGTAGGCTCACGAGATTAATTCCCGGCATGTCTGGACTATCATGTGTTAAAAAAATGGAACGACTGGGTTTGTGTACACTGGAATTTAGATGGACGAGAAGTGATCTTATTGAAACATATAAGATTATTAAGGGATCGGACACGCTAGGGGCAGGAAACATGTTCCCGATGTTGTGGGAGTGCAGAACCAGTGGCCACAGTTTAAGTATAAGGGGTAGGCCATTTAGAACGGAGATGACGACAAACCTTTTCACCCAGAGAATTGTGAATCTGTGGAATGCTCTGCCTCGGAAAGCAGTGGAGGACGATTCTCTGCATGCTTTCACGAGACAGTTCGATAGAGCTCTTAAATATAGCGGAGTCAATGGATACGGGGTGAAGGCAGGAACGGGGTACTGATTGTGGATGATCAGACATGATCACAGTGACTGGCGGCAACGGATCGAAGGGCTGAATGGCCTATTCCTGCACCTGTTGTCTGTTGCATATTGTCTATTCTCTATAAGACGTATTTGAATGCTGGGATGTTTGCGATGTCCGCTATCTGAGTACATGGATATTATGGTATATATCTTGGAATAATCAGTATCTTCCCCAGAACTGAGTGCAGCCTGACCTGAGAGTTCGCAGTCATGTAGTGTCGTATCTACTTGTTTGCAATTTGATGATTGTCATCAACATTGCTGAGCCATCTTCATTAAGAATAGCCTTAACTTCAGCCGGCAAAAATGTATTTTAATTCAACGAAGACCCCCTCACGTCAATCGTGGTTGCTTTTTCATTGTCTGGAATTGAGTTGGTAATTGATCTATTGACGAGAGTTATATTGATACCGGTAGAAGACGAATACAACACCGGTGATAAGGATTACGCAACTGATCTATAATTCATAGGTTATTGAGGCAGCTCCCATCATACCGTGGTTTTGCCACAAATATTCGAATCGTGGACATATTGACCTGCTTGGATAACCTCTGTCTATTACGTCTAGGAAATACCCGGGCTATGTTTTAGATTGCTTTCTTGGAGGTTTTAGTTTTACCAAAGACGAAAAGTAAAGGCTGTTATTGCCATTCGAGCCTTTGTATGCTTGGGCCATGCACACTTGCTTTATCTCTGGATATCTGATATTTTTATTCATCAATGCAATTGAATTGAAATAGCGGAATACCTCACAGAACGACCATTTGCTATCAATATGAACATCCGAGCTAAAGATCAAGCATGAAATCAGCACTGTGCGTGATTTTTTGAACCGTGCTTTTTCAAGACGACGAATTCTATGGATCGCCTCCGAACAATTAACTGTTTCATTACAAAACGTGTTAAAATTGAAATCTTCGACCTGGGCTTTTTATAATAAAATAGTGTAAAACACGGGGAATCGCGTGGATATGTCTTCGGAACATCTTTGGAACACCGGGCATTATGCCTTCCTGCCTTATGCACTTGCCCCATCTCTCAGTATTCACATGAAAGTATATCTGCAGCGACATCGCGAATATTACCATTGCATTTTCACATCCTATCTAGCCATGTCTGGTCCTTCAAGTCTGATATTTCGGTCAGAGATTGGGAAATGAGCATGCAGGATGGAAATGTCACATTTTCAAATGTATCAACACATATTGAGGACAATAATGGTGTGAATTAGTGAGCAATGAATGCTGGACTAAAAATCATATATAAAGGTAAAACGAAATTCAATATAAATGGTTGTTCATTGTAATATTTGAGAGGAAAACAATATAGCGCAACTATAGACTGGCAGACATCCCACTTTCGTTACTTAAAAATTAACAAGTATAGCATGCAGCCTTTCTTCGGATCAAATCTATCCATTCCAGTTTTTAATTCATTGTACTCCCACAGCGGCTTCCAAATCAGATTTCCTTCAACGAGGAGACCAATACTACACGTAGTATTCCAGATGTTACATCACTAATGCCAGATGTAAATGCAATATAACTGCCTCATCCGTGCAGCTAATTCTGATCGCAACGAGTCAAGTAATCAATTAAGTTTCTAATCATTCCTTATCAGAGCACCATAGTGTTCGTGATCTGCTGAACAACATCTAGATTGAGTCTCGCCATTGACACAACGTGTCCTGTTTGGTTACATTGTCAAAGTGGGAAGATTCGTACTTATGAATTATTAATCTTATTAAGCCAAATCAATGCCAATTAATTATGCTCTCTGCATAATTTACAGACTTTCCGAGTTATTCTTGTGCAATTTGCAAATTTACCAACAATGAGTTCGATGAGTATCGAAGCCGTTTGGATCAATGGGGAACAGCTTGAGGATCCAGCATCGATCGCCTGACAACACACGTTATATCCTGTTGCGGAAAAACACAAACACTTGATCACTAATCTCTGCCGTAATAAATGCCCCAGTATATTCACATGGCTATGTCAAAACTATTTTACACCATCAGCTCTTATTTTTAGCGGATAGATTTGCTAATTTACCTTATAATTTTTACATTAAATTACAATTTAAAGCACAGATCGCTCAGAATACAAGACATGAAGGACCCGGAAGCTGTCCAGAGAATATACAGCGGTTTAAGACATTGAGTAGCTAACGTACACTGAAAGAGCTTTCATTTTCTCTTGGTTCAAAGAAACAAAGATACCGTTGATAGTTTACAGGGGTGATAGATAATCGTGGCGGTAACTGTTCATGCAAATATGACATCATTCGCAAGGTTGGCCAGAAATCTTGCGAGATTGGGCCTTGTAGGATTATTCCATAAAGCATACGCTCACATGCTCCTGTCGGTTTCGAATGTACTTTGTTACTTTTTGATTAAATGCTTGAGGAGGAATAACATAGATCAATTCTGAGCGAAGGAAACCGCAATTTTAATCAAATAGAAGACGACATCGTGTGAAACCAACGTGGAATGATGTATTCGCCGAATGAATCATACGATTTGACTTGTATTCGCTTCATGTTGCCAAGATGTTAACAGTTGCACATGATCAGTTTTTGTCAAAACTCGAGCTCAGCTCTTTAGACTGAATACCACTGTAATTGAGACATAAATGTTTCTGCCTAGTCGATGGGTTAAAGAGTACATAGGTTTAGCAATTAAAATGTCTCAGTGGTTGTTAATACTCCGAAACCATGCAGAGGCTTACTCTTCTCATTTACAAGATTTGGTGAATTGGAGACTATTTTTTTTTTTGCGTTCACTATCAGAATCAATACGAAACAATACGTTGGACTCAAATAGGTATCTTGTCGTGTTTGGGGTTATTGATGCGGTGTCTTGAAGACACGCTTTCCTATTTACAACTGATTATCCGATTGTTGGCCAATTACACGAATAGAACTGCAGTCCTTAATTGGGGGGGGGGGGGGGGCATTCTTGACGAGATCTTCGAATCAAGCAATCAATTAGGATTCCAAATGAATTACGTTATATTTTTCCATCCCATTGTAAAGACTTTGAGATTATATATATATATATATGCATATATATATACATACATACATATATACATATATATGTATATATATCCATATATATACATATATATACATATATACACATATATACATATATATATACACACACATACATACATATATATATATATATATATTACACATACATATATATATATATATATATATATATATATATATTATCCTCAGAATATAAATGCAAGCACTTATATATATATATATAAGTTTATATATATATATATATATATATATATATATATATATATATATATATATATATATATATATATATATATATATATATATATATATATATATATATATAAGTTTATATATATATGCTTGTATTTATATTCTGAGGATAACGTCCCGTGTCCATTCTTCTAGATTTTTTTTCAGGATGTGTAAAGTAAAATGGATGAAGGAGAGCCAATGGGTGTAGTGTATCTGGACTTTCCGAAAGCATTTGATAAAGTCCCTCACTGGAGATTATTCGGCAAAATTAGAGCACATTGTGTTGGTGGTATGGTATTGACATGGACAGATAATTGTTTGACAGACAGGAAACAAAGAGTAGGAATAAACGGATCCCTGTCAGCAGTGCAGTGGTGAGTTGAGTGCCGCAAGTCTTTGTGCTGGGGCTGCAACTAATACTATATATGAATAACTTAGATGATGACAATAAAAGTAACACAACCAAATTTGCAGATGACACAAAGCTAGGTGGCAGTGTGAACAGCAAAGAGGATGCTAGGAGGTTGTAGGGTGACTTGGACAGGTTCAGTGATTGAGCAGATGCGTGGCAGATATAGTATAATCTATATAAATCTAAGGTTATCCACTTTGTCGGCAAGAACAAGGAGGCAGATTATTATCCCAATGGTGTCACATCAGGAAAAATGGAAGTGCAACGAGACCTGCGTCCTTGTACACCAGCCACTGAGTGTAAACATACAGGTACAACAGCAGGGAAGAAAGCTAATGGCGTGTTGACCTTCACAACGTGAGCATTGTGTATACGACTAATCAGGTCCTTCTGCAGTTGTACAGGGCCTTGGTGAGACCACATCTGGAGTATTGTGTGCAGTTTTGGTCTCCTAATTTGAGGAAGGACATCCTTGCTATCGAGGCAGTGCAGCGTAGGTTCATGACGTTAATCACCGGGATGGCGTGACAATCATGTGAGGAAATATTGGAAGAACTGGGCTTGTATTCACTGGAGTTTAGAAGGAGGGGGGGGGGGGGGGTCGTATTGGAACGTATACAATTATAAATTGACTGGACAAGCTCGATGAAGGAAACATGTTCCCAATTTTCCGAGAGTCCAGAGCCACAGACTAAGAATAAAGCGGAGGCCACTTAAAACTGAGAAGAGCAAAAAACGTTTTCACCCAGAGAGCTGTGAATTTGTGGAGTTATCTGCCTCAGGAAGCAGTAGCGGCCGATTCACTGGAAGAATTTAAAAGAGAGTTGGATAGAGCTCAAGGGGCAAGCGAAATCAAGAGATATGGGGCGACAACAGGCACGGGTTATCGATTGTGGATAATTAGCCATCAAAATGAATGTCGGTGCAGGCTCCAAGGACCAAATGGGCTCCCCTGCTCCTATTTTCTATGTCTCTCTGTTTACATATCATAACGCATGTTGGCCGAAATCGTGCAAGTGTTGAAACTGTAAATCAGCACACACAGTAAATTGATAACATATTAGACAGTGTTTGAATAGCAATGCGTGACAACCATGATGAACAGCAATAAATAACAATAGTGGGAGCTGTAATTACATTTCTTGAAACTAATGGATGTATTCAATGACGGTAGCTTCGTCGTAAAGTAATTTAATAACAGTTTAGTAATGTTTAAATGCGATCAACTACAATGTGGGATAAGAATTGCATCGTGTACTGTGTTTTTTATGTGTGTCCGTGTGTGGCTGGGTGCGTGCGTGTGTCACTGTAATGTCCTATATGCACAGACAGTTTAATATGAACGTGTACATATAATTCATATCTGGTTATGTCGTTTAGAATTACAAAAAATTATTCAAGGTGCCAGTAAGCGAATATATTGAAATTATATGCGTTAGCAATCCCCACAGTATTGCTTTGGTAATTTATTGAAAGACGATCTACGATACATTACTGGCATCATGTCATAGAGTAAGTTATTTACACAATATGTAATATATTTAAATTTTCCTGGTATGGATACAACTATATTCCTTAATCCACATTCGTAAAATCCTGCCAATAGCTGATGCATAACGTTATATGAATATTAGGGGTATATTGCAAGAGTTAAATCAAATACTTGTTGCTCATTGTTTTCTACATTCATCTTGCTTGCTCTGAAAGCCTATTTTTCTCTCGAACATCATCTCAAAGCAATCTAACCCGCCTGATATTTCACCGTTTGTCCTCGGCACCTTCAGAATTAGCTTCTTCTGTTATCACATTCATCTTGATTTTCATTGAACCCGTCGGCCTTCTGTCACCTTTGCATTACATTGCTGATTATTCGCCTTTTGGTTCGAATGTAAATTTCCCGTAGAAGGGGAATTTTCAAACGCATAGATTTACAAAACTACAAATAGTGGAAGTATAGAATTGTGCTCGGATATCTTACAGTGATCCAGACTAAAAACGCCGTAGCTAGATTTGAACGCGGCGTCAGATCACATAAATAAATTATCATATACGTTGTTTACGTCTGTGTATGTGAATATCCTTTGTGATATCCAACTCTTTTGTTCTCTTTTGTGCTGCTGAATGCGTACATGCCCACTGTCTCATATAAATGTCATGGGGCGCCAGGTAGAGTTGCTGCCTCAGAACGCGGCAGACACCCAGCTTCGACCCAGACCTCGGGTGCTGGCTGCGTGCAGTTTGCACATTCTCCCTGTGACTGCATAGGTTTCCTCCGGGTACTCCGGTTCGCTCCCACGTCACAATGGGTGCGGGTTTGTAGGTTATTTGGCCTGTGTAAAGTCTATGCTGTGTGTAGCAAGTGGAGAAGAAAGTGGGACGACATAGAACTGGTGCTGTGGTGATCCATGGTGGGCGCGGACTCAGCGGGCCGAAAGGCCTGATTCCAACCTGTCCTTTAGAAATAAAACAAAACGAAATTTCCCATCGCCCGGAAGATATTGATGATCAGTTTATCACCTGGGCTCAAAATGTCCGATAGTTGCTGGTTGAGAAGCAATCGGAGGAGCAAACCTTTCTACATCCTTAACCATGTAGTGATCCCAAACGACGCAGACTGAGTCAATAAAGATGAGAGAATGAGAAAGGCGAGAAATTCACCCAGCAGCCGACTTTTCTTCATTGTGTGCTCTAATTTAACAGGAGTCTATTGGCAGATCCTGGTAATTGTATGGGCAGGGTTGGTCACTCCCGTAAATGCCGAGAGGCCCCTTCTCGCAACACGACATCTGAGCGGCCATTCGGGAGAGCACTGTCGCCGTGACCCGGCTCTTTTCCCATCGCAGACAATGTCTGGATTCGGCAACGACTTGCCCGTTCCTGTGTCAATGATATGGATGGCCTTGAGAGTGTATTGGGTACCATAAGAATGCAGACGCATTCCATGTACTGCTCAATTTATAAACTTCTGCCAATTAAACTGATTAACTTGGAATACAATTTATGTAAATGATTAAATGAAACATAATCGTTCTTAGTCATACACTTATTTCCCTGAAAAAACATTGATAATCGTTTCAAATTTCACGTTGATAATCTTGCATTTACTGACAACCCTACCTAATAGTGGATCCTACAATTGTAAATGAAGTATTTTGCATTGATTGCACAGCACTTGGGTCTGTAAATCAATTCTCCATCCCTTGACCTATTACAGAATATAAGACAAATCGGTATATACATTTGAAATGATGATAATTTATAAGAAAGCATGTTTAACATTAGATGGTTATTTTTCTTTTACCAGTGAAACAACTTCTTCAAAAAGACAAAGGTAAAATAGAGCAGATAAATTCACCTACAGATTCGTAGATGGCAATTAGCTATGTTCACGTGCATTTAATTCGTACTCTTGTGGTTACAGGCTCATAACGTTACAACGAACTTTAATTGGATTTTAAATGTATAGATGTGTAAACTGGCAAATAGAACAGTGAACAAAGTCCACGTCGACTGCTTGAAGTAATATGCAGCAGTCTGCTGGCTTTGATTTTTTGGGAGGTTATTGCATCCACGAACAATAAATCCATGGCCTTTTAAAGTCATTTGTTGTCACCCGCATGAATGGAAGAAACATTGTTCAGAAAACAACGTTCTTGTTTAAATCTACGCAATTAATACAGAACGTGTACTGATAGACTAATGCTAAGACATGTCCTTGGCGTTATGATAACAACGGAACACCCGCGTTTTCTCCATATACTGTAAAAATTAGATCCAAATAAAACCGTCAATCTCGCCAGCAAACAGTTCAGACTGACGACCGGTGTCCTCTAGTTGATATGTTGTTGGACCGTTGGCAAGTGCCTTTCTCCAGTAATATTGATCGCGCGAAGATTGCACATCGTAGATGGCAAATAGTATCAAACCGATTATATTTTAACCGACCTTTTCATTTATAATTTACCGCACAATTCGTGCATTGCTCATTCACTCTACTGAGAGATTATATATTTTGTTGTTATTCTTGATATTTTTAACGAAGTAGGCTAAAGATGCTACATAGAGAGTTGAGATATACTATACATCAATATAATCACGTCAACATGCAGTGCACCATATATTATTCGAAGCACATCAGTTCCATGGACCAAATCGAACTCCACAGGGGTTAGATGTGAATCGGTCAGTATCCCAAACTGCTGTGCTCAAGTTAGATCCATTTCTGTGACCTTTTTTAGCAAAGCCGATCAGTATGAATTGATCAGTAAGTGTGCTTTCTCCGATTTGACCCAGCGTTTATCGATAAAGACGACGTCAAGGAAGAAAACAATTTGTACATCGCGATTTGTGTCACAAAGAAAACTATCTTGATAGGTTAGGTGCGCTTGGACACACAGATAACTCACCTGCCGTTCTTATTCTTCTATTTTCCAGAAATAGATGCATTGAAGGAAAGCTTGCAAGAATGTGGTGAGAATATTTCTGGAAAGGTTTACAGGTCGAAGTAAAGAAGCAAGCAACGGTGCTTCACCGAAATGGGTTTCACACAAATTCAAAGAGTACTTATGTCCGGAATGAAATTGAATGGCTATCTTAATTTATGTCAATTGGCAATTCGAGGAATTTACAATGTAATAGCTACATCGCCATAATATAATGTGGAAAGCAAAAAATTATTTGGTTCAATCCAATTTTTAATCTATCGGATTTTAGAGATGTCATCCTTAAAACGAATGCATCGATCATTCGTATTGATAGCTATTCTATGGACAGTCAGGGCAAAACACGATCATACATTCGGCAGACATTTAGAATCAGAAATGTTGCTCAGTGTATTGAAATTAAATTTGATATTGAAGCTTTCTTGTTTTCACAACAATTCCCAACATCTGACAAATATATTATAAAATGGCCCAGGCACGTTGGAACGAGTAACATATCTTCAAATACAGTCAAACGAAGGTTATGAGTTACAAAGCGTTTAGAGCCATAGAGTAATACTCTTGACCAAAGCCTCACTGCCCCTCGTCATCCAAGCTTCCTTACGTTTGCCTACCTTGCCCTTCACTCTAATTGTTTAGGATAAATACATGAAAAATCAGGGTAAGAAGAAGAGCCAACAAACATGATCGTGCCTCAGAATTGGACAGTGGTAGATTAGCTGGAGCAAAAGGCGTCCACTTTGCATTCATCCCAACTTTCATTTTGTTTTTTATTTAAAAACAAAAATTCTGCGGGATGGGAAAAAATGATGATTGAACATCAAATGTTCTGTGAAATCCTTGCTGAACGATATTATTTAAATGTGTTTCTCTTTCAGAAAGCAATCTAAGAAGAAAGGAAATTGGTAACGTATTAACATGAATGCCTTTTGAAAAATATATACGTTGTATTATTGGGTAGTATAAACAGAAAACATCACCAAATGGTTTTGGCATGCAATTGAATTATGTTTTTAAATGGGTGGATTATCTCCAAAATTTCGTAATATTTTTTCTATGAAATAAGATAAACATCGAGGCCGAGGGATAACGAGATATCGGAGAACATAGTTGAGGCAGGTATAATCGAAAAGTTCAAGAAACAGGTATATGGGTCGGACAGGTTTAGAGGGCCAAATGTAGGCAGGTGGGATGAGTATACATGGGACATGTTGGCCAGTTTAGGCACGTTATGTCGAGGATTCCGCATCCACACTTTAAGCGGCTATGACGTAATACGAACACGCCTTGTCAGCAGTAACACCAATCGTCAATTGTATATTAGACATGGACGTGGTTGTTGTATAGATATTTACACTGTAGTTAATATCCAAGCTTACTTTCACTGGGACTCGCAAATTCCGAGGTCCCATTCATCCACAATGCATACGATGTGGAACCAAACTACGTGTTAGTTGTCTATGTATGTCGTCCTTTAACCCGACATTCCTGGGAAACACGAAGTGTCCGTCATGGAATTTCTTTAAGTTGCAATAAACATGGGAAAACGAGGGAATGAATGGATGACTGGTTTCCGATGCAGGTCAAAACAAGTTTGAATGACAGATCGTGGTTGAGCCAACAGAGAAATGATGGGTGAACGTACCGTATCTGTAACGCCATGAGGGGAACGTATGGAATGAAATGATGAGGACATATTATCTAGCCAATCAATAACATGACAGAACGGTGCGACGCAAAATACTGCATCCTTGCATAGCTCCGCAGATCTCGTCGTACACCTGTAGTAGGTAGGGAATGTATAACAAAAAAAAAGTTCAAAATGATTCCCAGAAAAGAGAACCATTCCATACTCTCCCCTCATGTTGTTACGGGTAAGGTGCGTTCATCCATCATTCACCCAACCACATCTGTCATCAATCTTGTTTCAAGTTCAACACGTCTCATAGGAGCTGACAAAGAGATAAAACACATCGTTCAAAATATTTTTGATTTTGTTTCCCCTGGCACTTCTGTTTACTTTTTGGGTCACATTATATAATCTGCAATTATGTTTAGTTGAATTGTTTAGCTGAATTGATGATCATCCAATGAAAGCCTCAGTATGGAATGCACGTACAATTATGATGTCTGGTGTTGTGATGATCCAAACGGGAATGGTTGAAAATATGTATGAGGTGTTTAAGATAGAACTGATATAATTATGTTTTTTGATTTTACAGAAGTGGATGATCTCAAAAGACGTGTGAGGGATCAATGTGAGTATATCCGCTTTTAAACTAAGTTTCAAAAATTAAATTTCTGCTGAAACACAACTATGTTCGTAGTGTTTTTGTTTCCGTTTTGATTATGTAAAGAACTTGCTTGTAAATTTCAATCCACATTTTCCCCTGTTCTTGTACTTGATCTTCTGCATGTATTTAGATTGAATTAGTAACACAGTAGGACAGAATGGATCTAATTATAGAAGTCTTATGCTGCTTCCTCGTTTGCATGTATTTCCTTTACGAGTGTCTTAATTTACATTCATTAATGCCCATTTACTTTGATTTAATAAATCTAGGCCATTTTTCTTCCTGTTCACAGCTGATAAAGAGAAAGGTACACTTATTTTTATCCAGCTTGTTTGAGTAGTACTCTTATAATGCATTGTGTATTTCATTCGAGCCCGCCCCGCCATTCAATATGATTATGGCTTTTCCATCCACAATCCGTACCCCGTTCCTGCCTTCTCGCCATATCCCGGACTCAGCTTTATTTCAGAGCTCCATCCAAACTCTCTCTTAAAAGCATCCAGAGAATTGGCCTCCACTGCCTATTGAGGTAGAGAGTTACATAGATTCACAACTCCCTGGGTGAAAACCTTTTTCCTCATCTCCGTTCTAAATGACCTATTTGTTATTTTTATGCTGTGATCCCTGGTTCTGGACTCCCTTCCACCCCCACCCCTCCCCCGCCGCCCCTCTCCATCGGGAACATGCCTCTTGCGTGTCCAATCCCTTAATCATCTTATATATTTCAATAAGATCCCATCGTAACCTTCTAAATTCCAGAGTATATAAATCCAGTCGCTCCACTCTGTCAAGTCGTCACTTTTATTGCTATAGCACATTTAAAAAAACTACTCTCATTGACCAAAGTGCTTTACATTGGTGGAGGTACTAACGTTATACAACAGTGGTTTACAGATTATGTACATACATAAATACATACATATAGCCCTGCCTCAGAGGACGTCAAGAAAGGCTTGAGAGTAAAGACGAGTTCTGAGCCTCGACTTGAAAGAGTCGATGGAGGGGGCAGTTCTGATGGGAAGAGGGATGCTGTTCCACAGTCTAGGAGCTGCAAACGCAAAGGCGATCGCCCCTGAGCTGATGCCTAGACCGCGGGATGTTCAGTAACCACAAGTCGGCAGATCTGAGGGACTTGGAGGTGGTGTGCTGGGTGTTATGGGCTTTGTAAAGATAAAGAAAGATCTTGAAATGTATTTGGAACCGCACATATGACAGTCACGCCATCCCGAAAATGAACCTTTTGAAATTACGCTGCACTCCCTCAATAGCAAGAATGTGCTTCATCAAATTGGAGATCAAATCTGCACATAATGCCCCTGGCGTAGTCTCACTAGGGCCTTGTACAACTGTAAACGGACACTTTGCTCCTTTACTCAACTGCTCATGTTATGAAGGCCAACATGCTATTATATGTATTCACTGCCTACTTTACCTGCATGTTTACTTTCAGTGACTGATGTACAAGGACCCCCAGATCACGTTGTGCTTCCCATTTTCACAACTTGACACCATTCAGATTATAATCTGCCTTCCTAACCTCACAAGTATCTACATGAAACTGCATCAGCCATATTGTAAATAGCTGCGGTCCCAGCACCCAGCCTTGCGTTACCCCTCTTGTCACTGCTTGCCATTCTGAAAGGGACCTGTTACTTCCTACTCGTTGTTTCCTGCATGTCTTCTAATTTTCTAGCCATGTCGGTACCATACCCCCAATACCATGTGTTCCAATGTTGCCCACTAATCACCTATGTGGGACCTTATCAAATGATATTTATATCATTACAGAACACTTGGAGGACGACGGTAAGCATCAGTTTTACCTTGTAGTGTGGATGTCATCAAAATTATCCAACATTATTGAATCAACAGTCAAATGTAATCGCCGATATCCTGTTCATTTTGAAAATATATATATTTGCCTTCCAATCCGTGCCCTGACATTTAACTTTGCCAGGAGAAAGCTATGATGGATTCATACTGACAATAAACACGGTAAAGTAAATTAATTTATGAAAAGTAAACCTGTCAGGAATTTAGATACAATGCCTTACCGTGACCTCAATATATACAAGTAGCCAACTATACTATGACAAGGTAGGAAACTATGTCGCTTAGGTCCTCAGGGACAGGGTAGTATGCACACGAGCGAAGAAGCACATTGTGATGTTGACGACGATATTTTGCTGATATCAGTAGTCGATAGCCATGATTGACTGTTGGAGGTACAGTCGAAGGTGAGTGACCTGGTAGCGTGGAAAGAGGGAATGTAACGTACATTCTACAGAGTTATAGATGTCAGAATTTTAGCACCTCCACTTGGCGAAAACGACTACAATATAATTTGCATGTATATGTATCCACAAATTATCACGAGACTTTAATTAAGAGAAGTGCCAATTTGTTATATTTTCCAGCTATTGCATCAAAGCAAACTTAATAATGTAATTATTTAATCGTAATCATTTAATATACATTTCATTTAATCATTTAATTTAATAAAGGACACGAATGCACATAATGCTTCCCGAAGCATTGAGTGGATTTCCACTATATTGCTTCCACGTTGCTTGGAAACACGAAGTATCATGTATTACCTGAGGAAACACAGGATTATCTAACCATGATCCGCGAGAGAAAGGATGCAATGTGATTGTGTATCGGCATATCACGAATCATTTCACAACTTCGCCGTGGTTCAAGTGAATATCAGCGAGAATGAGCAGAGAAGATCAACTCTCTCGCAGATATAGTGCAATGTTTTTATTCTGTGTTATCTAGTTTGCGAAGAAATTCGGAACGGGTTTGCCCGCAAGTAAGCCTTCATTTTGACCATGCATATTTCTGGGAAATACTAACACTTTCCTTATAATTTAACCACAGACGCTAAGTTGCGTGAAACAAAAACAGGTATGTTTTGCTTCGTGTTTGGGCAAAGTTTGCCGAAGGGCCTGTTTCCACACTGTATCACTTCATTTAAGTAATCGTTATATCAGAATATTGAGTCCGCTCGAGTAAAAGCGAAATAGGGAATATTTGCAATGATACCTATGAAGAGGTAGGACACATATTCTCTGCACATATAATTAATTTAAACCGGAACGGTCAATATGCAGTCCATCTTGCATTATACCTTCTCGATGTATTATTAGCCAAATGATTAGTTGAATTTAATATGGTGATGCAGCATGCAGACAGGGTCTTAGGCCCACAGAATGCACGACTACGAGCTATCACATCGTTCATATTTATTCTAAACGATCATAATTTCGCACCAACTCCTTAAATATTAGGGGATATTTACGCAGGCCATGTATCCTGCAAAATATTTGGGTCGTATGCGTCACAGGGAGAACGTGCAACATTCAAATAGACAAGGCCAGATTTCAGAGTCGAGCTCGTGTCGCGGGCTCTGTGCAGCAGCAGCTCGACTAGCTGCGTCACTCTGCCACAGAAGGAAATTAATTATCCCTAAATTCATGAAAATAAGAGTTTATTTTATACATTCATTATGCCTGGTCAATATTAAATATTTGGCTTCTATGACACAGTTATGCACGGAATGCCGGAATGTTTCGTGATCAGTTTGAAGTTAATATAGAGGGCTCCACCCAGAGTGAATGAAAGCCTTTTTGTTGAGGGTTTTGAAAGTGTTAATGAAAAAAATATCGGATAATATTCGATTTTGTATTCCGGGAAGGAAGATCGGTTTCTGAGAAGAAATCCCACTTTAATAACTGTTTGATTTTTTTTTTTTATTTTAGCCGTCCAAGACATTCTGTAATTAAATAGGTTAAACCAATACAGTACTTTCAACGTGCAATTCAACATACAATGCTGCGAATATTAAAGTACTTTACCAAAGGGACACGTAAATATCATTCTCTTCCGATATCGGCTCAAATTTGGAATTAAATAATGTTCTCACCTCATGCATAGCTCCAAATAAATATTTTGTACGATGCTCTTCATCCTGCCAACCCAAGTAAAGCGTCAGCATTCAAACTACGCCCAGCACAATGATATACCGCAGTTCTAAGTCCGGCAGGTCATGACTGAATACTATGGAAAATGTGATTACAACTATTGTTTAATATTTATTTTTAGAATTGGAGCGAATAGAAGAAATTCGCAAAGACGTCGGTAAGATATGCTATGAAATGTTTTTGGAGGAAGGTGTGAGGATGGAACCAATCATTTAGTTTTGAGAATATATTATGCACAATTTTGACTCCGGGCAATCAAGTATAACAGGTGAGGTCCGCAGCTGACACGACAAATTTACCTTAAATCATGTTGCGTAAACCACCACAGCAGTTACCCTACATTAGACCTAGCGAAAAATAATTTTGCCACTGATGAAAGTTGAAAGTGAGTAAGACCTGCTGGCACTAGCCGGCTTATACCACAACTTACACTGCAAACGTATTTGTAAACTCAAGTAATGCAATGTATTTTCTCCATTTTAATACCGTAGAATTATTTTCTAAGTATTTTGTAAAATATTTCCACGACATTTTGCGAATAATAGGTCATATTTTCATAATGCACTCATAAGTGATAATGCTGTCATATAGATTATTCCAAAATCGGACCGATTTCTATTGGAGAAATCCCTGAGTGTAGCCTTCACAGTTGTCCTGCGAGCACATTTAATTTGTATCGACAAGGCTCCCAAATTCAACAAAGGTTTGGTGATGGAACTGTTATATAAAACTGCAAGTAGGACACCGAGGAAGGAAATTGAAGCTCTCTGGAACTGTCCTGAAAGACTTTTTTTGAACAGTTCTGTAAGAAGCCTGTCTGAAAATACACCGAATGAAACGATTACATTTGTAGAGAGTTGATCCCGGAAATCCTCGAACATAATTGTCGGAGTACACGGTTTTCTGCAGGATTTTGTGCAAAGCACAACACATTGATGTACTTCGGAAATGTATAAACTTTAAGCTAACGAAAGCGTAAGAAATATATCTAATTTCAATGTGAAAATCGGGTGCTTTCATTTCTGCATTGACTGCCTGAACTTTTCACGAGTTTACATATGACCCTACGTTCTGAAAAAAGGCTGAGACACTTTGCATGTTACTACAGCAAGCCAAACTGCAGCAATATCAGTTGTTCAGATTTTCCTGACAATTCATGAGCAGATATCTGTTGTATTTTGCAAGTCCCAATCGAGCCCTGTCCAATAACGTCGATGTTCACAGCATAGCTTCACAGCCATCCACAAACGAATGATAAACGTGAATAACTTCATGGATTACAAATATGAACGGTAGCATTTACTTCGCTAATACAGTGCAGACATATCCTGCGTGTCCCGCGAAAATAAATTACATTCATAAAGGTAACCACATTACATTTATTTCGTCGTCATTATTAAACATTTGCCACTTCATCTGTTATTTTCAACTTCACGACTTGAAAAATACAATGACAAATATGTATAATGATGGTCTGTACATAATAAATATGCATTCCATATTTCCATTTGACTTATCTTCTCCCAATAAATCTAAAAGCAGAGTAAACATTTCCAAAATCATATTTCTCGATGTTCTGTTTTTCTGCTCATTGCACTCGTTTATTTCACAATAACTCTCGCAAATTCCCAAGTTTTTTTTTCTAAGTATGGGCGTACACTTCCAGGAAAAGAACAGAACTAGATTGTTTATTAACGAAATTCATTCTGCCATCATGCATTCCTATTTATCATTGCGCTAACCGTGTGTTAAAAGCAGACACGTTGAACGGAAAGTTTATGTATTCTTACAATATGATGAAGTTTGTTCATTTTTCTGCAGAGAAACTTTTAAAGCTAAAGGATGAAGGTATGAGAGCATACATTGTGGAAGTAAACCGGATTTTGTCAACATTCGAAATTAATCCTAGTGGATTGCAAATTAATTGTTTACTCCTCATTTGATCCATATTACCAATTCTATTGAAAGCAATTTGTTTTTTGAAAGATAAATATCGTAAGCTTGGTGCAAGTATACTACCGGTCTTTTACACTATGCCATACACTTGAAAGCTATCAGCGTGATTTTATTTGTGGGTGGAGTATCTTCTTCATCTTCTTTCGTGTGGCATGCACAGCCTTAAGTTGTAGAACAACTTGTTCTATTTGATCTTCTGTTTGTGCAGGGCGAGTTGATTGCATTAGTCGAAACAGGGCGGACCACGTGAAGGTTGCAACCTTCGACTCCGGGGTGGCGTATATAGCATTGAATAAAAATAACACATTATTTTACCCGTGAAGTGATTTGACAGGTTTTACATGTGGTGGTTGGAGAGCAAGTGTTACTGTTCCCTGGAAACACGATCGTCATCACTTCTCAGGGATGTCCCTCAAGTGGTCAATCTAATAATCGTTCAGTTGAATCTATGGGTGAAACCAGACTTTTTCTTGCGTATTTGTCTCGGATTGCATTAATTCTTTGTCATACTCGTGGCGGTGTTTCGTTGGTGAGCGGCAAATGCACAACAAATCACAATTCTCAATTTGTAAAAAGCCAAATTGGCAGGTTCGGGATTAGATTTATATTAGCCACGTATATAGAGGTACAGTGTAAAGCGTTGTTTTGCATGCTGTCCAATTAGACCAGATAATACTACACATAAATATAATCACGTCAAGCTAAAGCACAATAGATAGCCCAACGGGGACATACAGCATGCATGATACAGTTCTCAACATACTAGAACTTCAGTTCCACGTATAAAGTCCAATGCCCGCAATGGGGTAGACATTAATTGTACCGTACCCTGCTTTATGTAAGGGCTATACGGAGGCCAGATAACGGGGAGGAAGTAGATGTTTCTGAATCTGGTGGTGCGCTTTTTCACGGCTCCGTTACTTCTGCTGAACGGGTGAAGAAAGAAGAAGGAATGACCATGGAACTGTTCAACTGTTTGGATTGGTTGACTTATTTTGCGAAGCAGCTTGAAGTGTATATGAATTCAATGTGCAGATTCTGGTCTGTTTGATAGACTGGGATGCATCTACAAATCAGCCATTTATTGCGATCCTGGGGGATTTGGCCCCCTACGCAGCTGTAATGCATCCCGGAAGTATGTTCCATCTGCAGAAGTTTGATAGTCATTGAATTTCCTCAGTCTCCTCAGGAAGTAGATGTATTAGTGTGCTTTTTTTCCCTGTCGCACCATTGTGGATGGCCCACGACAGATTTCCTGCCGTTGGTATACTAATGCCAAGGAACTCCTAGCTCTCGACTATGTCCATGTAAGCACTATTGATGCTTATTGGAACATCTACTCCACCATTTTCCTGCAGGCGATAACTAGTTCCTTCGTCTTACTGACATTGAGAGAGAGGATATATTCCTGGCACATTTTGCAAAGTTATCTATCTCCTTCGTGTACTCTTTGCCATTGTTCGTGGTCCATCCCAGCACAGTGGTGTTGTCCGCAGTCTTGTAGATGTATTTGTAGCTGCAGTGGTTAGTAAGACATGCACGAGAACGACAGGCGCTATTCAATCCTATCATGGAGGTAAAAGGAGGACGAGTTGTCACCTATCCGTACTGATTGTGCGCTGCGCATCAGAAGGTTGAGGATCGAGAGGCGGGGTAGTGAGGGGGGCAGTTTGTGGGGGTTGGGGCGTTGCGGATTCCTAGCTCCTGTAGTTTGGAGAAGAATGTGGAGATGAAATTAGATGCGATCGTGGATTTTAATGCGGAGATGTGTTCGATTAACCGGAGTTTAACGTTGGGATCTTTGTTGGCTAGATGTTTCAGAGATGAGTTGACAAAATGTCCCCGAAATCCTAAAGCCATTTTCTGTGCCTTAGCTGACATTTCAGAAAATGCTATATTCATGTCATAGAACAATCAAAACTTAAGGCGCCAATTTTGTTTTTTGAGAGAAACTGCAATGTACCACTTAACAGAAAACTTTGAGAATAAAATGCCGCTGGCAGTTTTCCACCCCTTACAAAAGAGGGTTTTGGTTGGTCGTTTAATCAATATACAATATAAATCATACGCACGCCCTTCGGCCTAAAACGTATTGGAAGTAATGTGGTTCGTCCATCAGAATCTCCAGATCTATCATGCTAATAATGTTTACAACGAAAATACAGCCATTTTGTATGTTGGATTCTGTTTTTGGGAGAGTGAGAGAGAGAGAGAGAGAGAGAGAGAGAGAGAGAGAGAGAGAGAGAGAGAGAGAGAGTGGTGATTCGTAATTACTTTGGTATATGTTATGCTTTTTTTCAGAAATCGAATATCTTCGCAAACAAGCGGGTAATATAAATCAAATGACTTGCTTCTGGATATCTGGTTACGTGACAAAAATAAATGTTGTCGTGACAAAAATAAATGTTGTCGAGCCATTTCAAAAGTAAGATGAACGTATCGTAATCAACTGTCAAGAGACGGACATACTGAATCGGCCCATCGATCCGAATCTGAGTGAAATACAAACAATTCGCTCCGCCAGTTCATCCCTTACAATTTATTCTCCTTTTTCTTATCATCATCTGCCGCGCACCGTCGCATTTTACCACTTTACAGGGTACAATAAGGAATAGTCAGTTAAGTTACGAACACATCTCTGAAGTACAGGTAGAATGGATTAGTATGCTGGGCTGATAATGTTCGCAAAACTCTAACGAGTACTAGAATTTCATGTCTCATGATTCGCAACGTTCAAAGGACTCGGACTTCCCGCGGATAACAAAAAGCGGAGGCCACGGACAATTACACTAAGACGAGACGGCGTGCAGCGATGAACTTCCCCCTTTTCCTGTAATGTGAACTAATTCGAGAAATAATCCCTGAAGCAATTCCATAACCAAAATATTTTCCATTTTTTATATACGAGTTTCTATAGTTAGAAATATTGCAATATTGGCGGCAGAACAAAAAAATGTGCACATTTTTACCCCAACATTTCACTAGGTGCAAATCATGTAATTTCAGGAACACTCTCCACTAGATGTACCTCATCCAGATACCCACCCGTTTACACGATTTCAAATGTCCAAAGGGTCAAAGCAATTTTATTGTCACGCGTACGAATTAAGTGAAACTCGTTTTATCATATAGTCATACTAAAAAAAAGCAACAAGCACATAACTACATGAAAGTTAACATAAACATCCACCACAGCTGATTCTCCACATTCTTCACTGTATGGAAGGCTGTAAAGTCTAATGAACTCCACTCTTCATGTGATCAGAATGTTTGTCTTGCGCATGCATCTGACGCCCTAAATTATTTAATAATTGTATTCTGGTCTCCAGCAAAAGTTCGTCCCACTCCATCCACGGTCGAAAAGGGTAAGAAAAGCACGTGAAATTACTGGACATGTTTCGGAGCTGGCTAACATGCTTATTAGGGCCCCACATAGACGATAGCCCATGAGTGGATAATTATGCGTCCATTATAGAATCTGCTCTGTTGTATGATATTACAAATCACAAATTAATGCAACATACAAATAGTGATGGTGAACAATTTAAGCATTGGCAATGACCTGTTACTTTACGTGCTCTACATTAGCTTAATTTCAGGGTTTTTTTTCAAAATCTGTCACGCTGCTACTTTCTCCCTTGGAAGTATATGTTTTAAACAGTCATATACTGTACACGTAATAACTTGAAACTATTTATTATTATGTTACATATCTATTTTCTAAGTTCGATACGAAAACTAACAGAAGAAATAGGTGATCTTTGCAACCGTGTTTTGCTATAATTATTGGCATGAAATAATGCAAATTCGATCAAACAGTGCGATATCATGTGATAAATATTCAAAATGTGGTAATAGTTCTAAGTAACCAACCGATATAAATACTGATGCTTGTTCGATACACTTTTGCTTTAAAATCTGTAAACAAAATTGATGGGTTGATCTCAGAAATAAAATAAACCATGATCTCTGATAGACAGAGATGTTGCTTATTTTTAACATCTGACTTCTAACAAGAACGTGTACATTAGAGAATAAAATATAGTAAAATATGCACGACAAGGC
Organism: Okamejei kenojei; assembly: GCA_035221665.1. Classification (NCBI taxonomy): domain Eukaryota; kingdom Metazoa; phylum Chordata; class Chondrichthyes; order Rajiformes; family Rajidae; genus Okamejei; species Okamejei kenojei. The sequence goes on along the minus strand of CM069160.1, from coordinate 22,207,986 downwards.
CAGGTGTTATTCAATTCGACCAACAGCTGTAGTTACCCGGACCTTCCCACGACATCTCTTGTTTACATTTCCCCCGACATTCAGCCAGAAGAAGGGTCTCGAGCGGAAATGTCACCCATTCCTTCTCTTCCGGTATGCTGCCTGTTCCGCTGAGTTACTCCAGCATTTTGCGTTTATCTTCTAATTTAATAGATGTATGTTATTCCCAATGGAACGACCGAGGCCGAGGAATAACAATATGGGCGTTTATTAAATCGTAAGGGGATGGATAGAGTGGATTCGTCAGATAGAGTTCATTTTACTCCCGGGGCCGGGAACACTAGAACTAGAAGGAACATGTATACGTTGGGAGGGGCGATATTTGACAGAGATCTGTGCGGTAGGAGTTTCACGGACAATGTTGCGATTACCTATAACGACCTATCGTGGGAGACTGGTGACGGATGCATTTACAATACTTAACTGCATTTTCGTTATGTATAGAGGAAATACGTATAGGACATACACCGACTGAAAACAAACCTAGCTAGATATCACGGTCGTTAGAAACATAGAAACATAGAAATTGGGTGCAGAAGTAGGCCATTCGGCCCTTCGAGCCTGCACCGCCATTCAATATGATCATGGCTGATCATCCAACTCAGTATCTTCTCTCCATACCCTCTTATCCCTTTAGCCACAAGGGCCACATCTAACTCCCCCTTAAATATAGCCAACGAACTAGCCTCAACTACTTTCTGTGGCAGAGAATTCCACAGATTCAGCACTCTCTGTGTGATAAAAGATTTTCTCATCTCGGTCCTAAAAGACTTCCCCCTTATCCTTAGACTGTGACCCCTTGTTCTGGAGTTCCCCAACATCGGGAAAAATCTACCTGCATCCAGCCTGTCTACCCTTAAGAATTGTATAAGTCCATATAACCATATAACCATATAACAATTACAGCACGGAAACAGGCCCTCTCGGCCCTTCCAGTCCGTGCCGACCATTTGTTTTCCCCTAGTCCCATCTACCCGCACTCAGACCATACCACTCCATTCCCTTCACGTCCATATACCTATCCACTTTACTCTTAAATGTTAAAATCGATCCTGCCTCCACCACTTCTGCTGGAAGCTGATTCCACACACCCACCACCCTCTGAGTAAAGAAGTTCCCCCTCACGTTACCCCGAAACCTCTGTCCCTTAATTCTCATGTCATGCCCTCTTGTTTGAATCTTCCCTACCCTCAATGGGAAAAACGTATCCACGTCAACTCTGTCTATCCCTTTCATCATTTTAAAGACCTCAATCAAGTCCCCCCCTTAACCTTCTGCGCTCCAAAGAATAAAGACCTAACTTGTTCAACCTTTCTCTGTAACATAGTTGCTGGAACCCTGGCAACATTCTAGTAAATCTCCTCTGTACTCTCTCTATTTTGTTGACATCCTTCCTATAACTAGGCGACCAAAATTGTAAACCATACTCCAGAATTGGTCTTACCAATGCCTTGTACAATTTTAACATTACTTCCCTACTCCTATATTCAATGCTCTGATTTATAAAGGCCAGCACACCAAAGGCTTTCTTTACCACCCTGTCTACATGCGATTCCACCTTCAGGGAACTATGCACAGTTATTCCTAGTTCCCTCTGTTCCACAGCATTCCTCAATTCCCTACCATTTACCATGTACGTCCTATTTTGATTTGTCCTGCCAAGATGTAGCACTTCACACTTAAGAGCATTAAACTCCATCTGCCATCTTTCAGCCCACTTTTCCAAATGGCCCAAATCTCGCTGTAGACTTTGAAAATCTACTTCATTATCCACAATACCACCTATCTTAGTATAGAAACATAGAAACATAGAAATTAGGTGCAGGAGTAGGCCATTCAGCCCTTCGAGCCTGCACCGCCATTCAATATGATCATGGCTGATCATCCAACTCAGTATCCCGTACCTGCTTTCTCTCCATACCCTCTGATCCCCTTAGCCACAAGGGCCACATCCAACTCACTCTTAAATATAGCCAATGAACTGGCCTCAACTACCCTCTGTGGCAGAGAGTTCCAGAGACTCACCACTCTCTGTGTGAAAAAAGTCTTTCTCATCTCGGTCTTAAAGGATTTCCCCTTATCGTTAAGCTGTGACCCCTTGTCCTGGACTTCCCCAACATCGGGAACAATCTTCCTGCATCTAGCCTGTCCAACCCCTTAAGAATTTTGTAAGTTTCTATAAGATCCCCTCTCAATCTCCTAAATTCCAGAGAGTATAAACCGAGTCTATCCAGTCTTTCTTCATAAGACAGTCCTGACATCCCAGGAATCAGTCTAGTATCATCTGCATACTTACTTATCCAATTTTCCATCCCGTCATCCAGATCATTGATGTACATGACAAACAACAGTGGACCCAACACAGATCCCTGAGGCACCCCACTGGTCACCGGCTTCCCAACCTGACAAACAGCCATCCACCATTACTCTCTGACATCTCCCATTCAGCCACTGTTGAATCCATCTTGCTACTCCGCCATTAACACCCAAAGATTGAACCTTCTTAACCAAACTTCCATGGGGAACCTTGTCAAAGGCCTTACTGAAATCCATATAGACAACATCCACTGCTTTACCCTCATCAATTTCCCTAGTTACCGCTTCAAAAAATTCAAGAAGGTTTGTCAAACATGACCTTCCAGGCACAAATCCATGTTGACTGTTCCTGATCAGACCCTGTTTATCCAGATGCTTATATATATTATCTCTAAGTATCCTTTCCATTAATTTGCCCACCACTGACGTCAAACTAACAGGTCTATAATTGCTAGGTTTATTCTTTGAACCCTTTTTAAACAATGGAACAACATGCGCAGTACGCCAATCCTCCGGCACTATTCCCGTTTCTAATGACATTTGAAATATTTCTGTCATAGCTCCTGCTATTTCTACACTAACTTCCCTCAATGTCCTAGGGAATATCCTGTCAGGACCTGGAGACTTATCCACTTTTATATTTTTCAAAAGTGTCAGTACTTCCTCCTCTTTGAATCTCATAGTTTCCATAGCTACTCTACTTTTTCCCCTTAACTCACCGAGTTCAATATCCTTCTCCTTGGTGAATACCGAAGAAAATAAATTGTTCAATATCTCCCCCATCTCTTTTGGCTCTGCAGATAGCTGTCCATTCTGGTTCTCTAATGGTCCAATTTAACCATCGTTATCCTTTTGCTATTAATATAGCTGTAGAAACCCTTTGGGTTTACTTTCACCTTTCTTGCCAAAGCAACCTCATATCTTCTTTTAGCCTTCCTAATTTCTTTCTTAAGATTATTTTTACATTCTTTATACTCCTCTAGCACCTCATTTACTCCATGCCTCCTATAATTATTGTAGATATCTCTCTTTTTTCGAAACAAGTGTCCAATTTCCCTTGAAAACCATGGCTCTTTCCAATTTTTACTATTTCGTTTCAACCTAACAGGGACATAAAGATTCTGTACTCTTACAATTTCCCCCTTAAATGTCCTCCATTTCTCTTCTACATCCTTCCCATGAAACAAAGTGTCCCAATTCACTCCTTTAAAATCCTTACGCATTCCCTCAAAGTTAGCCTTTCTCCAATCAAAAATCTCTACCCTAGGTCCAGTTCTGACTCTCTCCATAATTATATTGAAACTAATGGTATTGTGATCACTGGTCCCGAAGTGCTCACCAACGCATACCTCCGTCACCTGACCTGCCTCATTTCATAACAGGAGGTCTAGCACTGCCCCTTCTCTGGTCGATACCTCTATGTACTGCTGCAAAAAACTATCCTGCACACATTTTACAAACTCCAAACCATCCAGCCCATTTACAGAATGTGTTTCCCAGTCTATTTTTGGAAAATTGAAATCTCCCACAATCACTACCTTGTGCTTACTACTAATATCTGCTATCTCCTTACATATTTGCTCTTCCAATTCACGCTCCCCATTTGGCGGTCTATAATACACCCCTAAACGTGTTGCTACACCGTTCCCACTTCTCAGTTCCACCCAAATAGCCTCCCTAGACGAGCCAAATCAAAGTATGTCTCTATGAGAGCCCCCCCCCCCCCCCCCCACTCAATCTTCTAAATTCCAGCGAGTACGAGCCGAGTCTATCCAGTCTTTCTTCATATGGAAGTCCTGCCATCCCAGGAATCAGTCTGGCGAACCTTCTTTGTACTCCCTCTATGGCAAGAATGTCTTTCCTCTGATTAGGAGACTAAAACTGTATGCAATACTCCAGGTGTAGCCTCACCAAGACCCTGTACAATTGTAGTAGAACCTTCCTGCTCTTGTACTAAAATCCTTTTGCTATGAATGCCAACATTCCATTCGCCTTTCTTCACAGCCTGCTGCACCTGCATGCCTACTTTCAATGACTGGTGCACCATGACACCCAGGTGTCGTTGCTTCTCCCCTTTTCCTAATCGGTCACCATTCAAATAATAGTCTACTTTTCTGTTTTTGCACCCCAAAGTGGATAAGCTCACATTTATCCACATTATACTGCATCTGCCATGCATTTTCCCACTCACCCAGTCTATCCAAGACAACTTGCAGCCTCCTAGCATCCTCCTCACAGCTAACACTGCCCCCAGCTTCGCGTCATCCGCAAACTTCGAGATGTTGCATTTAATTCCCTCGTCCAAATCATTAATATATATTTTTAAATAGCCGGGGTCCCAGCACTGAGCCTTGCGGGACCCCACTGGTCACTGCCTGCCATCCTGAAAACGACCCGTTCATTCCTACTCTTTGCTTCCTGTCTGCTAGCCAGTTTTCTATCCACATCAATACTGAACTGCCAATACCGTGTCCTTTAAATTTGTATACTAATCTCTTGTGTGGGACTTTGTCGAAACCCTTCTGCAAGTCCAGATATAACACATCCACTGCTTCTCCCTTATTCACTCTACTAGTTACATCCTCAAAACAATCAATAAGATTCGTCAGACATGATTTACCTTTCGTAAATCCATGCTGACTTTGTCCAACGATTTCACCACTTTCCAAATGCGCTGCTATCCCATCTTTAATAACTGACTCTAGCAGTTTCCCCTCTTCCGATGTTAGACTAACTGGTCTGTAATTCCCCGTTTTCCCTCTCTCTCCCTTTTTAAAAAGTGTGGTTACATTAGCTACCCTCCATTCCTCAGGAACTACTCCAGAATCTAAAGAGTTTTGAAAAATTATCACTAAGGCATCTACTATTTCTGGTGCTACTTCCTTAAGTACGCTGGGATGCAGCCTATCTGGCTCTGGGGATTTATCGGCCTTTAATCCATTCAATGTATCTAACACCACTTTCCGGCTAACCGGGATTTCACTCAGTTCCTCTATCTCTTTTGACCCGCGATCCCCTGCTATTTCCGGCAAATTATTTATGTCTTCCTTAGTGAAGACAGAAACAACGTAGTTATTCAATTGGTCTGCCATGTCCTTGTTCCCCATGATCAATCACCTGTTTCTGACTGCAAGGGACCTACATTTGTTTTAACTAATCTTTTTCGCTTTACATATCGTTATAAGAGATAACGTCGAAAAAAACCCTACTTGGGCAACATGATTCTACGATTAGAAGCCAGGCATAGTTCTGATAGTAATTTCCATAACATTTACTCCCTTCAATGCCAGGATATACTTACGGAACAATCATTTTGTCACTTATATCGAGAACTATTCGTTCAACTTTTTGCACGATTCTTTCAACGAATTAATACGTTTCTGGAGACTTTCATTATAAGCGGACACTAATTGTTTGTATGGTCCAACTACTTGAATTGATTAAGTTCACATTTGGCTAAATTGCTTGTGCAAGGATAATTGAATGTCCGATTGTGTGGACCTGCTATCTCCCCTGCCAACTACAGTATTAATTAAAGGTATCTAATAGTTGAAGGAATACGAAAGAAGTATGTAAATTAAAGTAGTAAAATTATTACAAAATCTAGGAATATTTATGCACATTTATTTCCAATAAAACGAAATGGATCCAAAATATTGCGATATCTATAAGGGGAAAATAACTGATTAACTGATCTCGTCTTTTCAATCACAGTTGTTGGTTTTATTGAATTTAACATGCCTGGTTACATATAAAATGGTTTAACATTGCTCATGAACAAGAACATTTCTATAAAGTTCACATTCCTTGTAGGCGCACTTCCTTGGTGACTTAAAGGAATGGCATTGCTCAATTGAGAAAAGAAGAAGACTAGTAAGATGCATCAATTTATATAATCCTAAAATGTAGCACTGGCAGCAATATTTTGGTTGCTGTGTCCTAGAAATGGGCAGACATCAGAGAAAGTTTGTTGGGTTCTAAATGGCTCCTCCTCCTCAACTGGCCGCAAGCGACTTGTATGGGAACTTTTTGAGAACTTGTCATCATCTCTTTGAAAACATCGTGGTTCGAATAATATCCATGCAGGATAGTGGGAAGTTCGCAATTTAAACAACTGACGTGACTTTGCGAATATTTGGCAAGGTGTAAACCAATAGCTTTCTTTGGTTAATTGTTTGTGAAAAATAAACTATTCTCTCACTGCAAGGGAATGTTCATTCAAAACATTAACCAACTGACAAAACAAATAAGATGAAAGCAGCATATATCAATATAAAACTATGATGTATTTCCCAAACAGATAGACTACTGAGGCAAAAAGATGACGGTAAGTGTGTGACCTTATTTGACTTGCTACCAGCAAGATTTTATTTTATCGTAAACCCGTAAAATGGTTCATTTTTAGAGACCCATTTGCTGCTGATTTTTATGTGAATTGTGACGATATTTTATCCTCTATTATTGTGGATTTTTCATGATAAAATAATGTGCACCAGTCCCCTCGAAATATATTCCGTCTATACGTTTGCGTTGGTATGATATCACATTCTTACGTGAAGTATAGTCCTGTACATGGCCGTCCGAAGGGGGGGGGGGGGGGGGGCGGGGATGCACCCCCCCCCCCCCCCCCCCGAGAAAGAAAACATTCCGAGGGAAAAAAATTCGGAGCGCAATCAGCGTTTCGACTTTGTCGGAAATCGCCCGACATTTTGGTTCCGGCCGCAGGATGAGTTGGCAAAAGAGAAAAAAAGCGGTCATGTTGCAGTTGCATAAGAAGTTGGTGAGGCCGCATTCAGAGTATTGTATTCCGTTCTGGGCAGCATGTTATAGGAAAGATTTCATTAAACTGGAAAGGGTGCAGCGAAGATTTACGAGGATGTTGTCACGACTAGAGGGCCAGAGCGATAGGGAGAGGTTGTGTAGGCTGGGACTATTTCATGGAGCGCAGGAGGATGAAGGATGATCTAATAGAGGAGTATAAAATCAAGATTTAAAGAGATATGGTTGAGTCTTTTGCCCAGAGTAGGTGAATCGAGGAGCAGAGGACATAAGTTTAAGGTGAAGGGCAAAAGATTTAATATGAATCTGAGGGATATGTTTTACACAGAAAATGTGGTAGGTGTATGGAACGAGCTGCCAGAGGAGGTAGTTGAGGCAGAGACTATCGCGACGTTTAAGAAACAGTTAGACAGGTATATGGATAGGAGAGGTGCGGAGAGATGTGGAATTCGTGGCGTTACTGAGAAGCGTCGTAGTTAAGTGTAACAAGCTGATTGACATCGAAATATGCCAGTGTAAGAGGGACGACACCTGTTGTTTGAGTGTGTCACAAGAACTTTGTTGCTGTTCATGCCACATCCAGGCAGCGTCTTTGTGGGTTAGATGCCGCAGGGGCGCCGAGAGCTCACTGAAATTGGGATTTAATTTCCCAAGGTATTTAACAATGCCCAGAAATCTCTGCAGGCTGGTGACATCAGTTGGCGCTTTCATCTCGCTGATGGCGGCCATCATGGAAGGATCAGCCTTGAGGCCATCACCTGATTGACACGCAATTTACACTTGTGAGGATTAAGTTTCAAGTGTACCTCTCTGGCACGTTCGATACACTCTATTGGCACCCGAGGGAACATGTAGCGGCCGAAAGAAGTGCTGAGGGTGGTGAGCCTAGACGATGCGTTGTAGACAATAGACAATAGACAGTATGAGCAGGAGTAGGCGTTCGGCCCTTCGAGCCAGCACCGCCATTCAATTTCATCATGGCTGATCATCTCCATGACTTCTCCCCATGCCCCTGACTCCGCTATCATGAAGAACGTTATCTAGCTCTCTCTTAAAAGTATCCAGAGAACCGGCCTCCACCGTCCTCTGAAGCAGACTCACAACTCTCTGAGAAAAAGTGTTTCCTCGTCTCCGTTCTAAATCGCTTACCCCTTATTCAGAAACTATGGCCCCTGGTTCAGAATTCCCGCAACATCGGGAACATGTGTCATGCCCCAAGCGTGTCCAAACCCTTAATAATCTTATATGTTTCAATTAGATCCCCTCTCATCCTTCGAAACTCCAGAGTATACAAGACCAGCCGCTCTATTCTCTCAGTATATGACAGTCTCACCGTCCCGGGAATTAACCTTGTAAACTTACGCTACACTCCCTCAATAGCAAGAATGCTATTCCTCAAATTAGGGGACTACATCTGCGTACAGTATTCCAGATGTGGTCTCGCTAATGCCCTATACAACTGCAGAAAGACGTATTTTCTCCAATACGCAACTCATCTTGTTATAAAGGCCAACGTGCCATTCGCTTTCGTCACAGCCTCCTGTACCTGCATGCTTACTTTCATAGACTGATGTACAAGGACCCCCAGATCCCGCTGTACTTCCACATTTCCCAACAACACCATTTAGATTGTATCTGCCTTCCTGTTTCTGTTACCAATTCGGATAACCTCACATTTATCCACATTAAACTGCATGTGCCATGCAGTCTCATAGCATCCTCCTCACAGTTCACACTGCCACCCAGTTTTATGTCATCTGCCAATTTCCTAATGTTACTTTGAATCCCTTCATCTAAATCATTGATGTATATTGTAAATAGCTGCGGTCCCAGCACCGAGCCTTGAGGTAACCCGCTAGTCACTGCCTGTCATTCACAAAGGCACCCGCTAGTCCCTACACTTTGCTTTACGTCTGCCAATCAATGTTCTATCCATGTCAGCACAGTGCACCCAATAGCACATGCCCTAATTTTGCCCTCTAATCTCCTATGTGGGACATGATCAAATGCTTTCTGAATGTCCAGGTACACTATATCCACGTGCTCTCCCTTGTCCATTTTTCTAGTTACATCCTCAGAAATCTCCAGAATATTTGTCAAGCATGGTTCCCCTTCGTAAATCCATGCTGACTCGGACCGATCCTTTTGGTACTATCCAAATCTGCCGATGTTTGATATTCTATAATTTATCGAGCATCTTCCCCACCACCGATATCAGGCTAACTGGTCTATAATACCATGTTTCCTCTCTCCCGCCTTTCTTAAAAAGTGGGATAATATTAGCTACCCTCCAATCCATAGGAACTGAACCTGAATCTATAGAACATTGGAAAATTATCACCAATGCGTCCACGATTTCCAGAGCGATCATTTTCAGTCCCATCAGTGTACCCAACACAATTTCCTGCCTAATGTGCATTTCTTTCAGTTCCTCCGTCACCCCAGACACTCTACCCACTATTATGTCAGGAAGATTGTTTGTGTCCTCTTTAGTGAAGACGGATCCAATGCACCTGTTCACCTCATCTGCCATTTCATTGTTCCACATAATACATTCGCGTTTTTCAGTCTTCAGGGGTCCAACTTTGGTCTTAACTAAATGTTTTCTCTTCCCGTACCGAAGGAAGCTTTTACTATCTTGCTTTATATTTTTGGCTATCTTATCGTCGTACATCATCTTATCTCCCCGAAATGCCTGTTTAGTTATCTTCTTTTGCTCTTTAAACATTACCCAATCCTCTTCCTCCTTGCTCATCTTTGCTTCCTTGTACTTTATTTTTATACTATCCCTGACGTCCCTTGGCAGTCAGGGTTATCCCTTACATCCCGTGGAATCTTTCTTCCTCTTTCGAATATACTGATTTGATCCTACACCTTCTGTATGATTCCCAGAAATGACTGCCATTGTTGTTCCACTGTCATCCCTGCGAAGGTGTCTTTCCAGTCAACTTTGGCAGCTCCTCCCTCGTGGCTCCATAGTCCCAACTGTAACACTGACACCTCCGATTTACCATTCTCCCTCTCCAATTGAAGATTAAACGTTACCATCCCTGCCTCCTAATGGCTCCTTCACCTCGTTCCTTTATGAAATCTGGTTGCCCAGATAAATTGGCCATGAAGAGCTCTTGGCCTCTAACACAGAGAAAACTGTCATCTTTCCCATGTGAGCAGCTGCTTCCTCTACGGAACGATGTGGCATTTTGAGTGTGGTGCTGAGGTCCCTGGGATTGATACGCGCGCATCTCCTGTTTGTTCTTCTTGATGGCAAGTAACCTTGAGGCACCCAGTCAGTGGGTTCCGAAAGAGGTATGATGACTCCCAGTGCTTCCATTCTGTTTTCTTCGGCTTTGTCTGGGTCCCGCATGGCACTCGGAATGTGGTTAGCAGGACGGGTCTTACATCTGGGTCAAGAGTCATATAATATGTTATCGGTAGCTTACCAGTAACCTCGGTAGGATTGTGGTAGCCTGTGAGAATACGATGTGTTAAATCAGGAGCTGGAGTCAGTTGATGAACAGCCTTGCTGAACGAAACTAGTCACATGCCTGTGCAGGCATCAAGACCCAAGAGCGGCACCATTTGCCTGAGACAATAGACAATAGGTGCAGGGGCAGGCCATTCGGCCCTCAGAGCCTTCGACGACGTAGAACTGCAACTTGTATGTTTATTCCCCCAGATGGCACTGCAGCTTTACCATTCCAATAGGGTTAACCTCACTGTCCCCGTATGCTTACAGGGTGAGGTTACATGCTGTTCATTGCTCAGCGTTCTGAATGCGAGTGAATTCCGTTTTAGACTTAACATTGCTTTTGTCTCCAGTGTATATTTTCATCTCAGCTGCGATATTGTTTACCTTCACTATGGCCATGGGTTCGCTGTTCCGTACATTTCTTCCCTCAACTGAATGTGTGTGCAGCATCATGCCGTAGACCTTGAGCACTTCATTCGTACTGCTATCATATGGATCAGATAAAGACTCTGACTGTAACAGATGTACACATTGTATTGTATTCTCTTTGCTGAGACCGCATGGTCGAGATGTGTTGCATTTCCAGAAATGATTGAATCTTATGCGGCCGAGGCAGATTTGGCCAAAAGCATGACATTTCTCCCTCGTTGCAACATGAGCACCTCCACAATTAGTGCACTCGGTAATAATTCGTGTCACAGGCTTATCAAGCTGTGCTTTCATTGCTATCCCAGGCTTCTGCAGTCTTGGAAACGCAGCCTGGACAGTATCAATTACTGAAGTGGAATGCTGTGCCTCTATCAGTGTTCTGGCGTTAAGAATAATTAACTGTTTAATTTTCGAAAATGGAGACAGCCTTATCCAAAGTTTAGCCAGGGTCACGGTACGCCCCTGTCCCACATTCACGACCTAATTAGCGTCCTCTGACTGCCATAAACGACGTTTAAAAAATTCAAGGTCGTGCTAAACTACGACCTTCCACGACTGTGTCTAAGACCTGCTACGACTGTTGATGACCTCCCACGACTATGAAAGAGGCCTCTTACGACTACGAAGAACTTCGACCTCCTCGACTATGTAGAAGGCTTCTTCGACCATGTACGTTTTGCTTCAGCAGCCTTTGAAGGAACGCAGAAGGGGAAGAGCAAAGGTGAAGAGAAAGTACAATAAGGAGTCTCAATGGGTGAAGGGAGATGATAGAAACATAGAAACATATAAAATAAGTCCAGGAGAAGAACTTTCTGCCCTTCGAGCATGCACCGCCATTCAATATGATCATGCCTGATCATTTCAACTCAGTATCCTGTACCTGCTTTCTCTCCATACCCCCTGATCCCTTTAGCCACAAGGGCCACATGATGTGATGGATTGTCCCAGTACACCAGATGAATGGAAGAGAGTGGCGCTGGGCTTTGACAAAAGATGGAACTTTAAGCACACATATGGGCAATGGATGGTAAGCATGCCATTATTGTCCCTGTCCCTGTACCCCTTATTTTCCTTTTCGTACAGGATGGAATTTTGCTGGAACCATTCCTCAAGTCCCCCCCCCCCCCCCCCCCCCCCCCCGCTGCCTGCTGAAGGTGTAGGACATAACCTTCCTTTAGCCGTCCGTCACCACCTCCTCTAGCGTCACCTCCCGCCACTCCACCTCTTGGGTGGGCAACACTTTCATGGCCGTTTTTTAGGGTTGTGCCCTCCCCCTGCGCTGTTGCCTTAATGGTGCCGTCTCTAAAACACAAGTCTCCTCTAACAAAAAAACTCTCCAGCTATGAATGAACATGCTTTGGAGTGACAGAGGTGACGTTTTAATAAGCATTTTAATCTACTGACTTTTTTTCACCCCGGAGCTATTACCCTCGATTGCCTCCGACCACCTACGACTACCTATGACGAGCATCACGATCTCCTACGGCTTCGTGGCGAGCAAATTCGCTTCTTTCGGTATCCATGCATCTGCATATGTCTCTCAATAATACCAACCTCCGCCCACCACCAACATTGGAACACTTTCCAAGCACTAACCGTTGTCTGTGTAAACGTTTGTTCCACACATCTCCTTTAATTTCCTTTCCCATCTCAAACGTATACTCTCTCGTATGTACCATTATCAATCTGGGGAAGATAGACCTGACAGTCTTCCTTACCCATGCCTTTCATGATATTTTATTCATCTGAAAGTTCACCTTTCAACTACAGACTTTCCGGCGTAACAATCCCAGCTTTTAAACACCTTTTGATCAAATACAAATTTAATCCAGGAAGCGTTCGCCAAAAACGCTTTAGTGCCTTCTCCAAAGCCTTCGCTTCATTCTTGCAATAGTCCTAGTAAAACTGCATATACATAGAGGGTGTAATCCCCAACCAAAGTTATAATGCTGCTACTATGAGGGAAATATGAAGACTGCTCTGTACATAAATGGTGTTAATGATACTGTAACTTAGTGAAGACTTTCACGTTACATTTGACCTCTCAAAGTGGAACAGTTCACACACTCGGATTAAACTACTTATTAAATTTCTCCTCGAATGCATGTTTCAAACGTATATCACACTGCATCCCTTGACAGCCGTCTTAACTGCCGCCCCTCCACCAATTGATGAGCCGTCTGAATACCCACAAATCAAACGTCCAAATCGGTTGTATACATACCACAAAAATACAGTAATCTCAACATCGATGGATGAAGTACTCCCCTGCCTAAAACTAATGATACTAACTTATACTTTACATTTTCTTTTCAGAAATACTTGAGTTAAAACGACTCCTTAAAGAAGCAGGTGAGAGCTTCACTTTAAACTATTATTTTCTTAAATGTCAGCTGTATTGTCACTTACTAGCTCGTACAGAAGACAATGGCTTCTTTCCTCCGAATGACAGTTATTCAATGAAAAATAATAATGGTTATATTCTAATCGTTTCCTCTAGCTCGAAACAATTATCTACAATCTTGTTTGCCCGACTTTTCTCGATGTCACACTATAATTGTAGTGACAGAAGCTAACAACGTGTGTTAGCAGTCAGATATCAACAGATGATATCAACAACTTGACTCGGATGTGTGGCAGGTTGCCTTAGATATGCAACTGCTTTCATCGAAACATATAAACATAAAAATAGTTGCATACTGACCTTCGAGTCAGCACCACCATTCAATATGATCATGGTTGATCATCCAAAATCAGGCCAATGTTCCTATTCTCTACACATATCCCTTGATCCCGTTAGACAAAATAGCTATATCTAACTCTCCCTTTAATACATCCAGTGAATTGGCCTCCACTGCCTTCTGTGGCAGAGAATTCCACTTATTCTCTGGCTGAAATACGTTTTATTCCTCGTTTCAGACCTGAAAAGGCCTTCCCCTTATTCTTAAAGTGTGACCCCTGGTTCTGCACTCCCCAAACATGGGGAATATTTTGCATTCATCGAGCCTGTCCAATCCCTTAAGAATGTTATATGTTTCTCCCAGATTCCCGCTCATCCTTCTGAATTCCATTGAATACAAGCCAGTGGATCCATTCATTCATCATATGTCAGTCCCGCCATCCCGGGAATTACCAATTGAACCTATGCTACACTGCCTCAATAGCAAGATTGTCCTCATTCAAATTAGGATACCTAACCTGCACACAATGCTCCAGGTGGTGTCTCACCCGGGCCCTGTACAACTTTAGTAGGACCTTCTGACTCCTATATTCAAATCCTGTCGCAATGAATGCCAACATGCCATTAGCTTTCTTCAATGCCGGCTGACAGATGCTTACGGGCAGTTGTTTTGAAGCGATGGTTGAGTTTGGAAATTACAAACTTTCATGTTATTAACTAAATGTAAAATAATTAAGTGAAACACCATTGTGTTCGTAAATGATAAAGTAAAATTTTCCAATTAAGCAACCATCTGCGTCTGTGGGAGAGAGGTAGAATTCTGTCACCAACACCAGACATACTTGAGGCAGCGAAGGTATTTAGGCTGTAGCTTCCCGCTTTACGTCTGACTCCCAGTAGAAAATGGTTAGGTTTGGCAATTAGAAGGATGTGACTGTTGTACATTACAGAATTTTGGCCTGCATGCCAGCCTAGAGCCCGTCTTGATCAGTGAAACGTCGACACACGGGTTAATCGTCGCTCTACTCTCTCCTGCATGTTGCTCTATTTTTGGAACGAACATAAGAAAAAGAAAAACAAACAGCCAATTATTTGCAATTTTTGCAAGACGGCTCCAATAAATGCCAAGTAATTGTGATCCTCTGTATTCAATGCGGTACCGGGATTCTGCCAACAACAGACACCGATAATATCACAATCAACAGGTAAAACGTGCATGAGAGCTCAGACATGAAATTAAGTTTTATTTGTGTCAGAATCTACTGCAGAAAGGTATTGATCGTTGCCATTTTTTTTAGAAGCGAAAGTCTGCATAACAGATGGTAAGCTAAATAAATAATGTTTAAGCATTATTTGCAGCATTTTTTGTTTGTTTGAAATATCTGCCGCCAACGCAATCTTATAAACATCACCATCCAGAAATGAATAGTTGACCTTTCATATGTGCTCCATTGGTATGTAAATGATACTGTGATCGTTTGCGACTAGCTGTTTACCACAAATTAACGCACTTACTCCCTTGTTGATGAATGTACAATTGTCATGTTTATTTATGTATGACGCATTAATTATGTAGTATTTAAATTATAGTGCAACTGAATAACTAATGCGAAACACCATATGAATCACTCTATCACGTGGTATTAGCCAAAGAAATATAGCTAACATCTACGTAAACTTAATTCATAATGTTATCAAAAAAGTATTAGTCATAGAATCATACAGTGTGGAAACAGGCCGTTCGGCCCAACTGGCGCGCATCGGCCAACATGACCGATGACCATCGGCCAACATGACCTGCCTGCCCTTGGCCCATATCTCAACAAACTTGTCCTATCCATGAAACTGTCTAACCTGTTTCTCAAAAGGTGGGATAGCCCCAGCCTCATCTACATCCTCTGGCAGCTTTTTCCATACACCCACCACCGTTTGTGTGAGAAAGGTACCCCTCAGATTCCTATAAAAATCTTTTCCCCTTTACCTTAAACCAATATCTTCTGGTGCTCGATTCTGTACATCTGCCTGTTCATTTCATATCACGATTTTATACATCTCTATAAAATCACCCTCATCTTCCAGCGCTCCAAGAAATAGAGATCCAACCTACTCAACCTCTCGAAAAAGATCACACCCTACAGTCCTAGCAACATCCTCGTAAACCTTTCAAGCTTGACAATATCTGTTCAATAACATGGTGTCCAGAACTGAACACAATATTCTAACTACGGTCTCACCAACGTCGTATACAACTGCAGCATAACTTCCCAACTTCTATACTCAATACTATGATGATGAAACCTATTGTGCCAAAACCCTTTTTGACCACCTTGTCTACCTGCGATTCGACCTTCAAGGAACCATGCACCTGCATTCCTGCATCACTGTGCTCCACAACACTCCCCAGCGGCCTACAATTGTATATCCTGCCCTTGTTAGATTTCAGAAAATGCAACAATTCACAATGTTACCCTTTTCTTAATTGCAGAAGAACAGCAGAAACATAAAGACAAAGGTAATTGAAACAGTTTGTTTATATATTGTTCCTGTTATCCTTATGAACATTACCCGCAAAATGGGCAGATAAATGCGAACTCATTGTTTTCGTTAAATCTATTTATCCATGTTTGGGTGTAATACGCCATATAGTTCTGCTGAAATTTGATCAGGATTGGTAGCCGACAACAGGGCGATTCCCTGCAAATCTATGCAGAGCAGAACTGATTAGAATGAGCTCTTTCAATGCCACAACTATATTAATGATAGACGTTACATCAGTAGCGGACTACAGAAGGGTTCTGGCCGAAATGTTATGGATCCATGTGATCTGAGAATGCTTCCTGCAACATGTTGTGTATTTCCTTGGTAAACCAGCATTTTTCTATATCACTAGCAGGACCAAATCTCATGTACTGATACTTTATCACACCCACGCTTCTTTCTGATTTTTGCAAGCCAATTCCCTGATTGCTGCTCTCTATATAATCCGAGCTGTTTCCCCCTTCTTACATTTTGCATGAACCGACGTAACGAACAATTGTTCTGCAAGATTCTGCTACCAATCCTGGTTAAGTTACAGCCAGGACTCGGTGATAATTCTGAGATCGTTAATATCAATTGTCACTTCTTCCCTTGTTTTTTTTTTTTGCTTCGAATGCTGCATGTAATAAGGACCTCCTTATGTCTGTGTTTCTGCAGTAAACAATGCATCAACTCAAATTGTAATTATGTTTCCGTGATTGTATATTCTGTCACGTTCTTCAATAATTTCCTTACCGAAATGTCCATTACCGATGCACCTAACATCGGAAAACTTCATTGATACCGCATATGGCAGACGCAACACAATGTACTAAAGTATAATGCATAAGTACGCTGAGATCTTGTTATTAATAAACGGGTTTGAAATATTTATTACCACAGCAGTAGAGGATAAATATTGCATTGGAGTTCCGTAGTTGACTTTCGTGTGCAGTGCACAATGCTGCAGGGGAAGGTACATTTATAGAATACCCTGCAATGTTGATCTAGTAGTTTAGAAGAAGGAGGGGGAGGGACCCCATTGCAGCATACCGAATAGTGAAAGGTTTCGATAGACTGGATGTGGAGAGGATGCTTCCACGAGTGGGAGTGTCTAGTAGAAGTGGTCATAGCATCAGAATCCGTTCTTTTGTGAAGGAGATGAGGAGAACTTTATTTTGTCAGAGGATGGTGGATCTGTGGAATGATTTGCCACAGAAGACGAAGGCTGCCTAGTCGGTGGATGTTTTTAAGGCGGAGACAAGACTAAGTGGGACCCGTTGGGTCCCAGTCACACAGTGCCTTCAGACTCCACACAGCGGTTTACCCGACCACACACAGCGGCTTTCCCGATCCCACACAGCGGCTTTCCCGACCCCACACAGCGGCTTTCCCGACCCCACACAGCGGCTTTCCAGACCCCACACAGCGGCTTCTCCGACTCTACGTAGCCGGCTTTTCCGACTCCACACAGCTGGCTTTTCCGACTCCAAACAGCTGGCTTTTCCGACTCTACACAGCGACTCTACCGTCTCCACTCTTGCGGACTCAATGAGTTCGTGTTTACTCAGCCCGCCTCCGAAATTTATTTTCCAGCGGGTCCCGGAAGGGGTGTCTGGGGATTGACAGGCGAGAAGACAAATCTGCTGATCTCACGATTTTATAGACCTTCATAACTTTTGTATAATTTCACCGATCGGAACAAAACTTGGTGGGTTAGAGTAGAGGGGAACGATGTAAGGTGGCGAAAAATCCTATCGATAAAGGGTATGGTTTTTGCGCAAATTTAAAAAGAACCAAACCGGAAGTGATCGAGATGACAGTTTTAGTAATAGTATAGATGGATAGATTCTTGATTAGTACAGGTGTCAGATGTTCCGGGAGAAGGCTGGAGAATGGGGATAGGAGGGAGAGAATGATCAGCCATAATTCAATATCGAAGTAGACTTGATATGCCGAATGGCATAATTCTACTACTTACATTTATGACCTCTGACCTCGTCTAAACACATTTACTTCTCTTTCGCGCAGCGGTTGATAACAAGCAACTATTGACTCCCAACCTATCTTATTTCAGTGGATATGTCGACTAATTTCCTTTGAAAATAAAATAAATCTACCGCCATGCGGTGCCAAAGTTAGTTGTATCAATTGTAAATTTGAAACTACTTGAGATTGTCTGTGGACGCTTAATCGTACTTGTCCCATTAATTATATGGTGTATTATCCAGGAAGAAAAAAACGTGAAGATATGATATTTCTTCATGATCTTAGAGAAAATCCGCTTAATGAGAATTGTTGCTAAGAATGAAAACAAAAGAAGCCGTCTGTACAACTGAAGAGATGTTGAATTAAAAAGTGGACCAATATTTCTCGAAAATTTGGTTTATGGCAGTGGATTTTAGTGTCACATTATGTCAGGAAGAGTTAATCATGTTGTTGCATTTGATTGTTTTTGCAGACAAAGAATTACTAGAAGCCTTCAAGAAAGATGTTGGTGAGAATGTAGGAAAAGTTACACGATATATAAGAAAATCATCGAAAACATATTGTCCAACCAGAATGCCATTGAACAGATTTGTTACCCTGCTGAGATAATGTTAAGGGCAAATACAAATGTAGTAACTAACTTTTGCATTAATATACATGGACGTAAGTGTAGCAGGTATTTGCACAGGCAATGTATTTATCGAGAAAGCCTTGGTGTTATGATAAAAGGAAGTATGAAACGTTCTTGCGTTATCACTTTAAAACGTGTTTTCATACTTTATTTACAAATCCACCTTTGATCCACACTGCACCATATATTGAGCAGGCGGACTGTTGACAAGTTGGTGGACGAAACTGGCGCAAAATGTTGTATCCATCTCTCGAGAGAGAGACAAGCTGGCAGATATGCAGAGATAGGAGAAGATATCCGGATTCATAAATGTTGGACATAACATGGAAATAGAGCGTGCCGAAATTAACCGAATACGACCGTATCGGTTGTGATAGATGCAGAGTAGACGTTAACTATACATTCGGATCAAACCTTCGTACGATTGATTGTATTCAAATTGATACATTTCACGAATATTCCTGTGAATGGGCCATCGGTTCAGCTTCAGTTTATTTTTCTGGAACATTATGTCTCTTAACTGTGGCGTTTTCTTCATTTAATAACTGGATCGCTTCGATTTTAATTACTGCAATATGCGTTCATCTCTCAACAACAAATTATTTTAGCTTATCATACTTTCAGTTATAAGACTTCAATTTTCACCGCTGCCTTTTATGGAATAATAAGCAAAGTGAGCAGTTTCGATAGCTTCACATCAAAATTAACGTTATTTGCGTATGTGGCATTATTGGTTAGTTTGGAATAGCTGGTAACTTATTCATTAATATGTTAACATAGCTGATTGGTGATGGTTCGCTTCTAACTTGTTACCACATATTAACGCATTTACTCGCATGTTCCTAAATGTATAACTGACGTGTTTGAATATGATGTATTAATTAATCATTTTTTTAAATTATAGTGAATCACATGATGTATACGATACAACACGTGGCATAAGCCTAAAATATATAGTTGACAACTCTGTAAACTTGATTTGATAATGTTATCAGAAAATTACTATTCTTCATTTTTTTAATTGCAGAAGAACAGCTGAGACAAAAAGACAAAAGTAATTAAATCAGCATGTTTATATAATTATTTGACTGTCATTATGAACATAGGCCTGGAATTGTTCAGCAAAATCACATCGGAAGAATTATAAAACGACCTGCAAAATAAGTAGGAGGGCAATGCGAGTTGTTTGTTATAATATACTCTAGTTATCGATGTTTGGGTGTAAAACGGACTAAAATCTGGCGAAAATTTGTTCAGGATTGCAATCAGCCACTATATGTCGATTTGATAGAAATTATTGCCGAGCAGAAGTGATTAGAATTACGTCTTTCAATACTACCACTTTATTAACGACAGAAGTTACATCAGGAGCAAACTGAAGAAGGGTCGCGACCCGAAACGTTATCAAACTATGTTCTGTGAGGATGCTTGCTGACCCGATAAGTTACTCCAGCATTTTATGTATATCTTTGGTAAACCGGCATCTGCCTATATCACCAGTATTCTCTGGGGGCGCAAGGTCAA
Organism: Okamejei kenojei; assembly: GCA_035221665.1. Classification (NCBI taxonomy): domain Eukaryota; kingdom Metazoa; phylum Chordata; class Chondrichthyes; order Rajiformes; family Rajidae; genus Okamejei; species Okamejei kenojei. Next base: position 22,187,613 of record CM069160.1, on the reverse strand, counting down.
CTATCCGCCATTTGCTGTAAATCTATCTTACCCCTGCTAGTTTCTGATTTTTGCAAGCCACTTTCCTCGATTGCTGCACTCTTTGTAATCGGAGTAATTACCCCTTATATATGTTGCCTGCCCTGACGTTTCGAACAGTTGATCTGCAACATTATGTCACCAATCCTAGTTCAGTTACTGCCACGACGTCATAATAATTCGGCGGCAGTCAATATTAATTGGCACTGGTCGTCTTGTTTACTATTGCATATGCTGTTGCATGTAATCAGATAGCGAGCTCCTGCTTTTGTTGTTTCCTCCATGTAACAATGAACCAACCCTAAATTGAACTATGTTTGCATGATTGTATATTCTGTCACTTGCTTCAAGAATTGCCTGACTGAAATGCCCATTACCGATGGTCCTAACATAGGAAGACATTCATGATAGAGATGATAGACACAGCACAATGTACTGAAGTAGAGATTGTGGGTACGCTGAGCGATTGTATTTAACAGAGATCTAACCGGGTTGGAACAATAATTTACCAGTGCAGCACAGCTACATTTTCATAGTTTAAATAATTCTATAAATCATATTGTTACAATCAAAATGCCATCGCGACACTGACATTGTTTTCCACGGGAATATGTATGATGGATAACTTGAATATGAGCAGGATTTTCCCAGACCACAGTAAAACATGTATATATTAAAACGTGCATTTCCTAAGTTGTGCACAGTCAGAGTAACAATTGATTTATGTTTTAATGGCCAAGTTTATTGCTCGAAGGCAAGACTGAATGAGAAATCACACTACTTTTTTTCGTTTCACCACGATGCTTTGTTTTGATTATTTAAGAGGTTAATTTGCAACGTTATGTTATTTTTTTCATACAGTGATTGAAGAGTTGATGGGCAAGACAGGTAAGAAAGAATCAGCAATCTTGAAGCAGATTTCTATCCATGGTATATTTTCCAGAATTAACACATGGCACAGATATCTGAATGAACTAAATACCTTGCTACAATTCCCACATTGTTGCAATGATTTGTATCAGAAATTGACTTGTTAAGTTCACACTGGCTGCCACATTTTTCAGATAAAAGATGTTCATAACTGCAGTTGATCCTGATTCAGAAGCAAATATATTACCTTTGATGGTTACGCTGCATTGTAATTGGTTCATCGCTAGGATGCACTTCGCTCGTCTCGTATCAGCATTGAATAATTAAATGACTGATATATCGCACGAACTTCACGGGAATTACAGCAGAGTTGATGTAATCGAGACTACATACTACAGACAGTTTCTAGTGATATGTGCAGCTATGCATATTACAGGCTCTAAAATTGAAATTTATGTTTCAGTATACCTTTGAGTTTGGAATTTGAAATTCTGCTCCCTTTCCACACATGCCCCATTTATGCAGAGAGGGGCCGGGTCTGCGTCCCGTTTCCTCCTGAAGTCTAGTATTAGATTCTTTGTCTTTGTGGTGTTCAGTGTCAGGCTATTTACTGAACACTACCCACTACGCTGCATCTCGTCCCTGTATGCTGACTCGTGTCCCCCAACGCCCCCCCCCCCCCCGCCCCCCGAGATGAGCCCGACGACACTTGTGGCGTCAACAAATTTAATAATCGTGTTGGAAGGGTGGGCAGGTGTACAGTCATAGGTGTATATGGAGTAGAGGACAGGACTCAGCACACAGCCTTGAGGTGCGCCAGTGCTTAGTGTGATGGAGGAGGAGATGTGGGGGCCGGTTTAACTATCTGTGGGCGGTTTATGAGGAAATATTTGAACCAGATGGGGAGGAGAGGCCGTAGTGAAACAGTTTGCTGTTTAAAATGTCCAGAATGATTGTATTGGATGTTGAGCGATAATCAATGAAAAACATCCTCACGTAGCTTTCCCGATGTTCCAAGTGGGTCAGTGCGGTCTGAGTTGCTGTGGCGATGGCGTCCTCAGTGGATCTGTTATCTCGATATGCAAGCTGATGTGGGTCGGAGGAGGGAGGTAGGCTGGTTCTGATGTGATACAGGGCTAGTTTCTCGAAGCACCTCATAATCACTGGTGGAAGTGCAATCGGTCTATAGTCATTCAGGTTGTCGGGGTCTGGGTTTGGAGGAATAGGAATGATCGTGGATGACTTTAAGCATGGCATGATAGCTTGTGACAGGGAGATCTTTGTGAAGACCCCAGCGAGTTGGTCAGCACATGTCTGGAATACTTTACTCGGTAATCCATCAGGTCCAGCATCCTTACTATGATTTACTGACCTCAGCACACGTCTCACATCCTGTTCCTGTAGTGGGAGTGTGTGGGTGTTAGAGGCGGATGGAGAAAGTGATTCTGTAGCTGGCCTGTTAGCCTCAAACAGGGTGAAGAATCGGTTAAGCTCCTCCGCGTCGGCATTTAGAATGCTGCTGGTACTGCCTTTATAGATAATAAACAATAGACAATAGACAATCGGTGCAGGAGTAGGCCATTCGGCCCTTCGAGCGAGCACCGCCATTCAATGTGATCATGGTTGCTCGACCCAACCAGTACCCCTTTCCTGCCTTCTCCCCATATCCCCTGACTCCACTACTTTGAAGAGCCCTTTTATAGTTGGTTATGTGCTGTAACCCTTGCCACACACTCCGGGGGTCGTTGTGGGACAGGTGGTCCTCAATCCTCCTCTTGTAGGCCGCCTTGGCCTCCTTTATGCCTCTCTTCGGATTGGCTCTCGCGGTGCTTTACCAGGCTTGGTCACCTGACCTGGAGGCGGTGTTGCGGTTTTTAAGGAGTGTTTGGACGTCCCTCGTCATCCAGGATTTCTGATTGGGAAACACTCGGATGCGGTTATTGATTGACGCTGTCGATGCAGATTTTAATGTAAAAAATCACAGTTTTTGTTTATTACTCCAGGTCCCCTTGATCGAATAACTCTCATTCTGTGTGATCAAACCAGTCTTGTAGCTGGGATAGAGCCCCCCTCGGGCCAATTTGTGATAGTTTTGGTACTTGGTTTTGTTGTTCTTCTGAGAGGGGTGTATACAGGAAACAGGAGCAGTGGGAGGTGGGTCGACTGGCCGAAGTGAGGGAGAAACAATTCTGTAAACATGTTTGATGTTTGAGTATATAGGGTCTAAATTATTTTCCCCATTGTTGGACAGTACATATGTTGGAGTAAGTTGGGGAGTACTGTTTTAAAACATTGATTAAAATCGCCTGCTATGATGTGTGCACCATCAGGATGGGTTCGCTGCTGTTTGTTTACAATGGCTAGTAATTGGCCGAGAGCAATGCTAATATTAGCTTCGGGTGGGTTGTAAACAGCAGTGACGATCACTGCAATCAACTCTCGGGGTATATAAAACTCAGAGGGCTACAAGGTCAGGCCAACAATGACGGGCAACAATCTTGCTGTTGGCACACCAGTCATTGTGTAAATAGACACAGAGCCCCCCAACTCTGCTCTTCCCCGACTCCTTGTTTCTGTCCTGCCTGTAGCTAGTGCGGCTTGCTAGTTGCATTGCGGCGTGAAGGATTAACGGGTGTAACCTGCATTCGGTTATAATCATCACGCAGCAGGTCCGGACGGCGGAGTTAGAAGCGATCAGCAGCTCCAATTCGTCAATTTTGTGCTTGACAGATTGGGCGTTTGTGAGGAAGATACTTGGAAGCGGGGATTTGTGTGATTGCTTCCTGAGCCTAGCAAGTAATCCTGAACAGCATCCTCGCTTATGCTCCCTCTCTCTTCACCGTTGCCTGCCGGTCCAACTCACAACACACGGTGACTCCGGTGGGCTAGCGATGTCCTCCTATATGTTGTAAGCCCTCTGAAAGTCATTTGTGATGGCTAAATTGTGCCGTAGTCCGATGGTGATTGTCCTGTCGACTATACACATAGTCTGTTTCACACAGATTTAAAAACGTAGACAAAAACTAACAGATAGAGCATAGAGCCGCTGCACTCGCGCGTGCCGCCATCTTATCAGTCAAGGTTACAACAATTCAGAGTTTTCAAACAAATGCGGTTAAAAACGTTCAAAATCAAATTGTATTACAGCTGTCCGATGCTTATTAAGTTCTGTCGACTATACACACAGTCTGCTTCACACAGATTTAAAAACGCCGCCAAAAACAAACAGATACACCAAACTAGAGAGCATAGAGCCGCTGCATTCGCGTGCGCCGCCATTACCATCTTCTACTAAGGAATTATTCTGCAAAGTGTGATTAACCATTGTGGCCTTGCCTTTGGTTCAGGGTATGATGATTAGGTTTACCTTCAACAATACCCCAGGGTGGAGACAAATGTCACTCACAGGCTTCCAGTTGCGCTCTGTGCTTCTTCACATCAGGGTGCAGGACTCGGCGCATGCTGACGAGCTTCAACAGCAAGCATTTCAGATCCAAAATAGAAATTGACGAAAATACTTCGTGGATCACAAGCATTTGTGGAGGTAAATAGACAGACGACGTTTTACGTCGTAACCTCTCTTCAGACCGCAACCTGACGACGCCAGACAGACACGAATGTTGCACTGCCTGCCGAGAGCTTCCATCTGGATGTTTCATGCACAACATTGCAGCACCTGCAGTCTCCCAACAAGCAGTTTGATGCAATGCGTGTCCCCAGTTCCAGCAAATAACTACCACATTAGCTTCATTGAATCAAAACTTTAAATTACTCCATGGCGGGAGAGATGAGGTGATATCGATCGAGTCACAACTGAGCGAAAATATAATAATACGTTTTAAACCAGTTATTTGGAAATGGGAGACGATATACACCGCCCAATATGTTTTTTATCAAGCATTTATAGTATCGCAAAAATAATTACTGTAATTACAAGAATCAACTGCGGGTAAAGATACCACATCTTTATTGAACACTTGTACCATAGGATCTGCAGTACGTTACATCTCCGAGCTGCTACATCTACTTCCCTACGTAGGCGGATTTTTAATATTATAAAGTATGCATTAGGCGGGGCTACTACTAACAAGCCATTCAGCTAGCATGCAATGGTGATCGGGTTACAGATGTGTTTGTAGGATCAACTGTGATCCAATACTTTACAGGCAACTTGCTATGCCCATCATTAAACAGGTAGTTGTACTGGGAGAGCAGTTGTTGAGCTGGCTCATCCGTGAGGCATAGTTTGTGGTCCGCATGTCCAAAATACACCCGGCGAACGTCGTGGCATGCATTGATACGAAAAAAAACGTCGATGAGTTTGACTATACAATGGGAAATTGAATGGTGCACGTCTGCTAGTCTACTGTGCACATTAAATCTGTTTTTCCCAGTGGAGGTAAGATCTCTCCCCCGTAAGCCCGAAGAGTTGAGGAGTCCTTAAGCATTCGTTCGGCATTTCGGAATTATTAAACCCCCTTATCGACATGACGTTGACCTTTAGCCCCTTATCCACTTAAGCTAGTATGGGCCTTTTATTTATGAACACAGTCACTTCAGGGTCGAGTAGCACGTTAGACGAAGGGAGAAGGGAATGAATAGCAGAACTTTTATCAGCAGTGTCTGAACACTGCTTGTGTGAGGATGTTTCAGGCTCTGGGGCGTCGGTATCGGAGATCTCTTGTTGAAGCAGGTGCAAGTTTGTCCTTGATGGATTAGCAGTCACACGAGAACGGCAGCATTTCGCAAAATGATTCTGTGTTTTACAATAATTGCAGGTATTTCCGTAAGCTATGCAGAATTGGCGATCCTTTGCATGAAAATAGTTTACACTTCTGACATCGCGCGGCAGGCACATTGGGTGCATTGCGGGAGGGTGATTAGGGAGATTGACGTTGTGTTGGTGTCGTGGGTTGAAAAAGATAGGATCAGCAATGGGAGCAGAGATCTCTGAAATTCGACATGAATTAATCGCTTGGCCAAGAGTTAGTTCGGTGTTGCGAAGGAGCTCAGCTCTCGATGTGGTATCGATCATGCCCCCGACAAGCTTACCTCCAATACCTTAATTTGTCAATTCACCGTAGCAACTGCGCGCAACCATGTGTTTCAAGTCGCTAATAAATCCTTCAATAGGTTATGCAGCCTGCTGCAAACGAGCATAGAAGTTCGTCCGTTCAATTATGCTTGACGGCAGATCATACAGTTCTCTGAATTTTCTGTGCAGGACCTCGGGGTCATCTATGCTCGGCAGGGACTTGGACCTGCCCGTTGCTATCCAAAACAGCAGGAACAAAGTCAAAGTTGTCGGCACGATTCATTGCCTGGACCCGCTAGACTAAGCAGTAGTGATGCTTTCAAGTCAACAGGGTCAAGCCGATGAACAATGCGGATATAATTGGTGTAGTCACGTTCATAGAAACGCCATCGCTCTGCGATTTCTGAATCAAATATCAGAGGGTTCGGTCTGCGGCACGAGTTCGCCATGACGGAGAGAACAAAGTGATAAAATAAAACTGATAAAAATAAATGAAACCAGGTAAACTTGGCGGAGTGAATCCGGGCCACGATCTGACACCACGTAATTACAAGACTTAAAGCGCCTAAAGATGTAAGTGTATAATTATTATACACTTTATTATATATTTACACATAGGATCTGCAGTACGCTACACCTCCGACCTGCTACATCTACTGCCCTACGTGGGCGGATTCTTAATATTATAAAGTATGTATTAGGCGGGGCTATTCCTAACAAGCACTATGATTGGTTAGCAGGCAACAGCCGATCTATATTTACTATTATTTTCATTGCCACGCAATAAAACATGATACCACATTGATATTATTTCAGTCGATCCAAGCGGTTTACATACGTCGACGCGCCTCTTTGTTTCTGCATATTTACCTTTTTATCGGAGGAACACGTAGCATATACGTGCTGCATATTGTAATTGAAAATAATATTTGAAGAACTTAATGAATAACGAATCAATGAACATTCCTCATAAGTCTATTGTTCATTACTTTCTAGATAGTTCGACAACTGATAAAGAATCAGGTATGCACTTGCATGAATTTCAATATTTAAAATACAGCTGGCCAACGAGCCCAAAGTCCTTGAATAGCTCTGACGTGAAAAAAAGGACTACTAGATAAATAATATGTTGTTTTTGGATAACGGCCCTTACCTCCTTTCTTGCACTTACTTCTAAATACGCTTATCAATAACTACTCTTATTATCTCAATATACGGAAGCAATTTTTGGATTTTAGCCACAATTACCGTCGAAAGGTTCATCCCGCAATCTATTCGTGTCTTGATTCGAACACCTTAATTCCGCATCACTGAGCCATTTGATAAAGCGAAATTGACCTATGTAGTTTTACAGGTGCAGTGGTTGTCTTTTATACATCTATTAATTTTAATCACCTTTACTCGTAACATTGCAGGTAGCATGGTGTCATCTTCTACCGATATATTGATCCTTGATATACTATAAGAATGTTGGTGTACCTATGATAGCCTATACTAATCTTAACTTCCATCACGTTGAATAATCTCATCTGGACGGCGGCAACTTGTTTTAATCCTCTGAATAAGCACAACACGTGTTTTACGAAATTGCATCAAAAATATCACAGAGTAATCCAGAAAATCATGCAAGATTATTCTTCATGAGATCCTCTAAATAAGCAGTATATGTAAAGCTATATAAATATTATTAATATTTGTCTGCTTTTCCATTCTACAGACGTTACAACGCTGCGCGAATGTGGTAAGGACAAACTGGGTACATGGTATTACGAAGATAGACACGAAATGGTGGAGTAACTCCGTTGAACAGTCACCATCTCTAGATAGAGGGAATGGGTGATGTTTCGGGTCGAGACACTTCCCCAGACTGAGATTCAGGGAAGCGGAAATATAGAAATAAGGAAGTCTAATGTGTGAGAAGGGGAATTCAAGGGGTGTGAATATCAAGGAAAATGTAGAATAGATCATTGTTAGCTAGAAAAAGGTAACAACAAAGCAAACGGAGATAACATGTATTCAGGGACTGTCAGAGTGGTGGGAGAACTGGGAAGATGGAAGGATGAAGAGAGAGGGAAAGCAAGGGTAACTTGAAGTTGGATAACTCAAAATTCATACCGCTGGGGTGTAAGCTGTCCAAGCTAAATGTGGGGTGCTGTTCCTTCAATTTGCGGTATGCCCCACTCTGACAATGGAAGAAGCGCAGGACAAAAAGGTCAGCGCGGGAATGGGAAGGGGAGTTACGTATTTCGCAACAGGGAGATAACGTAGGTTTAGGCGGACTGAGTGGTGTTCAGCAAAACGCTGCCGTGTCTGCATTTGGTCTCCCTAATATTTAGGTCCATAACTGGAACAGCGGATACAGTAGATAAGTTTCGAGGAGATGTAAGTGAATCTCTGCCTCACCTGAAAAGACTGTCGGGGTCCTTGGCCGAAGTCAAGGGATGAGGTGAAGGGAAAGGTGTTGCATTTCCTGCTGTTGAAGGGGAAAGTACCTGGGGAGGGGGTGGTTAGGATGGGAAGGGATGAGTGAACCGAGGATTTGCAGTGGGAACGTTTTCTGTAGAAAGCGGAAAGGGTTGGAGATGGGAAGATGTGGCGAGTGGTGGGATCCTGTCGGAGGTAACGAAAATGACGGAGCGTTGTGTGCTGTATCTGGCGGCTGATGGGGTGAAAGGTGAGGAATGTCCCTGTTGCGAGGGGAGCGAGGGGGGGGGGGGAGCAAGAGCGGATATGCGTGATAGCGAGGATACCCGAGTGAGGGTCTCATTTCCGATGAAAGAGGACATTTTGGATCGTCTGCTATGGATCACCTCATATTAGGCGCAGATCTGGCGTAGACGGAGGGCATTGGAAAAGAGGATACTCTGCAGGCGGCAAAGTGGGGACAAGTGTAATGTAGATAGCTGCGGGAGTCAGTGGGTTTATAATAGACATCAGTCAATAGTCTATTCCCTGTGATTGAGACGATGAGATCAAGAAGTAGCAATGAAATATCAGAGACGATATTACGTCTCAGTACACAAATGAGTTGGGCAATGAACACTCTACAAACGAAACATTACAGATGCCATTTTTGATTATATCTCACGTAATATATTGAGTCATTTAGTGATTTTTCAAGAAACTTTAAATGTTCCGAGATCTATAAACGGATCATCACCCTCTCTCACGCACAGTTGTAATAAATGCACAATTAAACGAGACTGGAAGTGTATATTATTAATTATGTGGTAAATAGTTGCATTAAAAATGTATATGTACACAGTCACCAACGTAGCACTTTAAATTCACCTGTAATTTCTTCATAGATACAGGCCGAGAATCAAATTTCACAATACCTAGTTCATTCTCGTGCATTCTTATTGCAACAGTGACATGTTGTTTTCTTTGTAGGAAAATTGTTGGAAGAGCTAAAGACTGGTGAGCAACGTCGAATTAATAAAAACATTGTTATTTGGAACAAAGCATATACTTCACAAATCATTAATAACTTGAAAGCCCAGATACACGGGTATTATGACGCGTCTGGTGTCCACAGCCGCTGCTTTACGGATGTCTTCCATGCCGCTGCAGGACGCGTCTGCTCCGGAGCGCCGTATAGATGGTTGTGGTGTGGCATTTCTGATATCTTCTGGCATTCTCTTGCCTGATCGAACATCCAAACACTTGAACTGCTTGCCCGACTCCAAATCCCAGGGGCGTCCAGGCAGCTGGAGGTTTTAAAGGGACTAGTATGTTTAATGTCGAGCAATGCCACTCCCAGATACAGTCCCTCCAAGCTGTACCAACCTCTCATCTTGCTATTTTCAAACTTCAACCAAGTCGTCTACTGAGACTGATACTATGGTCTCCGAGCATTTTTCTTACTCTTCCCCCTAGCCACAGAAAGTATAGTGTGTTCATCGGTGTGTTTGTTTGACTCAGAAGTTTTACTGTGTGCTCATCCTGCCGGCCTACTACAACCGAGTTAATGACGGTAAGTTGGCACACCCGTAGCATTGCTGCCTTACTGCACTTCCAGCGCCGGAGACATGGGTTCGATCCCAGCTACGGGTACTGTCCGTACGGAGTTTGTACGTTCTCCCCGTGACCGCGCTGGGTTTTCCCGAGATCTTCAATTTCGGCACAAAGGCGCTGGCCATGCCGCATTTGGAGTACTGTTACCATGACTGAGGAAGGATGTGCTGGTTCTGGAGAGGGACAAGATGACGTTGACAAGAATGTTTCCAATAATTAATGTGTTAGCATATGATGAGCGTTTGACAGCACTGGGCCCCTTATAGGCCAAGTCAGTGGATTGTCCGCGCTGTATGTCTAAACTAAACTAGAAACTAAACTGATGATTCACTCTGCTGCAACCGCAAATCCCCAGTAGTCATGGATGAAAAAATGGCAACGACTTCACGGGAAAAAGGGCTCAGTCGTCCTTCACCGCCAAATAACGTAACGTAGCGATTAAAGTAAATATGTTATTTTATAAACACGAACGTATTCTACAAAGCTGATATTTTAGAAATATTCAAATTTGGAAATGGCAACCGCTTGAAAATAAAATCGATTGAGAAGGGTCTCAACCAGAAACGTCATGCATTCCTTCTCTCCAGAGATGGTGCCTGGCCCGTTGCATTACTCCAGCATTTTCTACCTACGTTCGTTTGATCTAGTTCTCACATTGATCTGCATTTTAACCTTCCACAGCTATGATACTTAAGCAATTTTGAATTTTTAATTGATCCCTACGGAACTATTAATTTCAAATTGCTTAATGTTCAACAACTTAACTTCGTGGATAAAAACACAATCAGGGCTGCCTGCAAACTAAACCTTGTCACTACCATAGATCACAAGTATTCGTGCTGAGCCGCATGTGCGCAATATTTGTAAATATGCTCATCGGTTGCGAATTACGTCGCGATATAACGAACATTACAACAAAATCGAATTAAATGTGAACAATAAATTGGGACATTTTCGTTAGGTGCTGTTGTTGCACACCATTTTTTCGGTGGCAGATTTCGTTACCAATGCTGAACGACGTATGACAAACGTGTAGATGTTATATTAGTTAATATCAATGCGATTTAATATGAATGTCAAAAACACGTACATGAATTTAATTTATTTTCAGAATTACAGAGCGTGAAACAAAGATTGAAGGAAAAGGGTAAACGATAATGCTGAGCATACTTTAAAATGTTGACGTTGTGCTGTTATGATTTGGATTGCAAACGGCTAAAAATGAAAGATAGTATATCATCTATATTTCCTTACCCATCCTTTATTAATACTGTGTGGAACGCATTTCAATCTCAGGACCTCATGTTCAGGTGCAGCAATCACTTCATATTTTGAGTAATGCATGCTTTCCGTTGGGGGGAATCAGATAACCATTGACATTCATTGACAACAAGCAGATGAGAAAAAAAGCCCATCACTTCTGCATTTCTAGCCAATTTGGCATGACACTGCAATTCATTACTAAAATACCGATCACAGAAAACACCATATACCGTGCTTCCTTTACTTTGTTTCTATAAATGATTTGGTCGGTTTTGTTTGTTCGAGCTAATTGCTCGTATTGGTATTATGTAATTTATCTCCATTATATTTTAAAAACGATTGAATGTTACAGACAGTGACATGTTTTATAATACCCTCACAGCACTGGCAGCTGGAAATAAGTCAGCCCAGAGTTTCCCCAGCAATCATCCCATGCAGCGGTGTTCCGGGGGTGGCGGGGGGCCTATTATTTTGTTTTGGCGCAGTACAACCCATGCTGCTACTGCCTGCTCAACTTCAGTTCAGTAAATTAGACCATCGAAAATCAGATCAGTTCATGACAGGGATCGACGTATATAGATTCCGTCTCGGTAGAGATCGTGACTGAGAAGAGAAAAAAAAAACTGTTCACCGACACCACAACAATGACATAGAAACATGGAAACATAGAAAATAGGCGCAAGAGCAGGCCAGCACCACCATTCATTGTGATCATGGCTGATCGTCCCCTATCAATAACCCGTGCCTGCCTTCTCCCCATATCCCTTGACTCCACTAGCCCCTAGACCTCTATCTATCTCTCTCTGAAATCCATCCAATGATTTGGCCTCCACTGCCCTCTGTGGTAGAGAATTACACAAATTCACAACTCTCTGGGTGAAAAAGTTTTTCTCGCCTCAGTCTTAAATGACCTCCCCTTTATTCTGAGATTGTGGCCCCTGGTTCTGGACTCGCCCAACATTGGGAACATTTTTCCTGCATCTAGCTTGTCCAGTCATTTTATAAGTTTATATGTTTCTATAAGATCCCCCCTTATCCTTCTAAACTCCAGTGAATTCAAACCTAGTCTTTTCAATCTTTCCTAATATGACAGTCCCTCCATCCCAGGGATCAATTTCGTGAACCTACGGTGCACTGCCTTAATCACAAGTATGTCCTTCCTCAAATAACAATTTGGGCATTATCCTATTCTGTTGACACTGTGCATTTAAAACATATGGATTACAAAGAAAAATTCTGGCATTGAACTTTTCTGGTTGTTATTATTTGATATCTCTTCGAAAATAAAAATGTGTACATGTGTGCACATGAACTAGGTGTGCGCGCGTGCGTGCTTGTGTATGTGTGTGTGTGTGATAGAGAGCGAGTAAGAAACCCCAGGATAAAATGCTCCTCCCATCTCGTACAAGTTACAGAAGTAGCAACATCTGAACAATTTAATAAATGATTATAATCATAATCGCAATATATTAGCAAATATGTTTTGCAACATACGAGGAATGTGGTTTGCAGTCATACCAAAACTGCAACAAAACGCACAACTACATAAAAAATCACATAAACATCCACCACGGCGCTCCTCTACATCCCCTACTGTGATTTAAGGCAATAAAGTCCTATCTTCCTTCCTCCTTTGCTCCCGCCGTCGGTGGAGTCAAACCATCCGCAGCCGGCGATCGAGCTCCCATGTCGGTAGGGGCTACGCTCCCGCATCGGGGTGGTCGAAATTCCTGCGGCTCGGAGTTCCCGAATTCGGTCCCTAAACAGGGACCGCGAGCTCCACTATGTTAAAGTCCGTAGCTCCCTCAGCATGGAGCACCATAGGCCAACCCCTGGCAAAGGGACCGCCCGCTCAGAGATGTTAAAATCCGCAGATAGTTTTGGAACAATGCCGAGAGTATTAAGACTGAAAATGCTACTATTATATACCCCAGTGCTAATAGACATTTAGGTTACCATGTTTTCATTTCACAGAGGACGAACTGAAAAATAAAGGAACAGGTACCACATTTTAATTAATGTGTTGATTAATATTTGGTATATTTCATTGATTACATTTGATTACATTTTTTGCTGAAATTATGCAATGTCGTCGCATATTTCGAATGCAATGTGTAATTGGCATGTTCAAATATCTTTCATGACAGAAATGACCAAGCATGTGCAACTCGATGGTGAGTGACGAAATATTACTGACAACCAAATCATAAGACTATGCATTTTAGTTCGCACTTGATAAGACAGACAATATAACGGAGTAATAGACTGAAAATACGGTGTTAAGAACGGGGTGAAGAAGCAGCGCAACATCGGTAGTAATCTCTGGATTATTCCTCGCTTCGCATACTTATAAAGGTAGAAATGGAACAAAGAGACAGATGACTGGGTCGCCGAGGAACTAGCGCGGGTAATGGGGGAATCGCTTTTGGATCATTAAGATTTTGCTAAGGCGACCTTACGCACGAGAGAATGGTTGCATCTGAACTAAAGGGAGATTTTCTGTTGCAAATCGTGAGGGTTTAAAATAATTTGCCTCAAGGAGCGTCTCAAGGTGCAGATAGGAAGTGCATAAGAAGTTGGGCGGGATACTGTAGTCGAAAGAACAGATTTATTCGACAGTACATACAAGAGCACAACCATGAGAAAGTGTTTAAAACTGAATTTACTTCAATGCAAGTGCAGCAAGTAAGGCAGTTGAATTCAAAGTGTGAATTGTCTTATGATACTCATATCTCTGGAATGGAAACCTGACTGAAACAAGTGCAGCGTAACTGCAGGCATGATAGAGATACAGGCAGGAGCCCAGTGGGTTGCCTTTTTGGTGAGGCATCACAACGACATTGCGTTGAGAGGATGTTCGAGATGCATGTTCTAACTGGGCTACATGCGTAGACATTAGAAACAAGAAGAGGAAGGTTACTTTCAGAAAGCCTGCGGAATAATGGGGCAATATTAATCTGAGATTTGAACACCCTCAGTATTAACGGGGTCACATCGTACATTCTGCTTGAGCGGGGGGGGGGGGGGAGTTTATTACATGTGTCCAAGCACACCCCGTTGATCAATATATATATTTCCCGACTGTAGAGGAACCTCAAGTGCGGGTCAACGTGGGGCTTGGGCAGGCTTTACTACATTTTGTATAGACATTTGTTGATTAGGGGTAGTCAGCACTAATTTGTGAGTGGTTTATCATCTCCCATAAACCTGTCAGAGTTTACTGATGCGATTAATGTGTCCATTAGTACAGCTGCCAGAGGTTATGGAGAGCAGGCAGGAGAATGGGGTTAGGGGTGAGAGATAGATTCGCCATGATTGAATGGCGGAATAGACTCGCTGGGCAGAATGACCTAATTTTACTCATTTGACTTATGACCTCATGTCGTTGGCAGCCCCGCCAACAGTCTCTGGTTTTTCGTTTTCTAAAACAAATTTTAGTGTGTGTTAAAAGTCTGTGTGAATGTTCTCCAGTTTGTTTTATATGGGGGAGGGGGGTCGGGGGGGGGGGGGGGGGGGGTGTACAATTTTTCAGTTTCTTACCTTGCCGGTGATGCGATTATTTTCCGGATCGCATCTTCGATGGTGCTGGCGGAGTCCTGGGACTGGCGTTGTGGCCCACCGCGGGGCTTGGACTTAACGTCGGAGCCGATCCCTTCGGAGCCGGAGGGATCCCTCCAACCGCGGCATGCCAACTTACCATCCAGGGCTCGCAGTCTAGGGGGAGGCTAGTCGGGAACTCCAAGGAAGCAGAGGCTGGACCAGCCCCGAAGCGTGGTCCGATCGCAGACGCGAGGGAGCTGACCTCACCCCGATGCAGGAGCTGATCGTTCGATGCGAAGGTTCCCGCAGCCGGCTGCGGGAGTCAGGATCGTCCCCTCAACGGAAGGCTCGAGGCCCACGTCCACGGGAGAGCAAAGAAGGGAAGACATTTGAACTATTTTTCGCCTTCCATTACAATGAGGAATGTGGAGGTGTCACTGTGGTGGATGTTTATGTTAAAAAAGTATTTTGTATGTTTGTATTATTTGTATGACTGAATAACAAATGAAATTACTCGTATATTGCAAAACATACTTGGCTAATGAAGATTTATTGTGATTGTGAAGAGGATGGAGGCGAGCGGGGGGCGGGGTCATTTGATGGTTGGGACGACGTCAAAATGGAATTCAATTTATTCAACAAGGGCCGCATAGTTGTCTAATCGGGAAGGTAAGATCTCGGGGGATCCGGTGCGATTACGTGAATTGGACACCTGATTTGGTCTATGGAACGAAGCAGTGGATGATGGTGGAACGTTAATATTTAGACTGGAGGTTTGCGGCTAGTGTTGTGCTACAGGGACCGATGCTGTATCAATTGTTATTCGGCATTTATTTAGGCGGCTTGGATGAGAATTTATCAGGCATGGTTATTTAGTGTGCAGATCATTCTCAAGAAGAAATTGGAGATAGTTAAGACAATCGATAACTAAAACTGCCGGCCATCTTGTTCGGCGACGTAAGTGAGGCGATGAATGACAAGTATTGTTACATTCAGATAGTATGAGGTTTTGACACAGGGAACTGCAGTTGCTGGCATCTTTCCAAGAAATAAATCCACCGGAATGGTCACCTATCCAGGTCCTTCAGATTTGCGGCTTGATCCGCTGAGTTACTCTAGTACTTTGTGTTCTACGCGAGGTTGAGGTGATGTATTGTTGGAAGTCAACCCCAGGTTAAGGTGTTCACAATGAACGGCAGTGCCCCACGTAGAACAACAGGGCCAAGGTACACAAACACACAGCTGTCTTGACGTAGCGCAACAGATCGAAGGGTTCTGCAGAAGGCTTTTGGCGCGCTAGCCTTCATCAGATTCCGCGATGAATATGGGATTTGGGACGTTATGTTGCAGCGTAGAAGATGTTGGTCAGGCGCTTCTAAACAATGATTTATTTATTGAGCATGTTGTAAAAACATAGGATCTGCACTTCCTTTCTGTTGTTGAAACCAACTAACCTTCTCCATTTGACCTTGCAGATGAAAAGTTACGTGAATTGAAAGCAGGTAAAACTATTAATCAACATTTATTTGATGATCATCAGCTAGGAATATCTTACAAGAACAAAAAAGGAAAGGCACTTTATTTTATTATTTTCAACATAAATTAACAACCATGTCAATTGCCAGTGCGTCAGTCGAATTATCCTGACTTTGTCTTGTTTTTATAGTTTATTTATAGTTACTGACGTGTTACTTCTTAGTTAAATTCTCTGCCCGATCTGTTCTCGGCCGGTAGCAAGCAACGGCTCCGGGATATAACCTTTTGTGGTCTATCTCCTGCAGTGCTACCTGTTTATGCAGTCCATGAAGATTGCTCAGCAATATTATAAACTGTATGATCTTGTTGATGTTAAACTTAAGTCACTGTATTCGGATGGAGATACTCAGATGAGTATCACTCAGTTCAATGCACATAATATATTGCCGACGTAATTTTCAAGATGAAACTATGGCGATGAGTAAAGGTAGTTATATCTGTGATGTTCTATATTTATTTGAAACCGATCAACTTGGATTTTGACCACGTTTTAATACGTTTTAAAATGTAATCACTTGGATATGCTTCGTAACTCACAGAATGTGAAGTTCAATAGCAGCAGAATATCCTTGCCTGCCGTGGATATGTCTGCGCTGATATTCAGTTATATTTCCCGTGTTTCCTTTATTATATAGATGTAATAGTAATTTCCGTGTACAGAAAATGCATATATTTACATTTTCAAAACCAAAAGAAATAAATCATCTCTATGCACGGTATCGTGTGCGGGCGTGGCGCCGACGGACGAGAAGCCAAAGCAAACAAGTCGAAGCCAAAGAACCGAATTGAATCGAGGCCGAAACTTCAAATGACCGAAAGGGCACGAAGCCGAAACGCCAACGAACCGAAAAGATGGGACGACTAAATGCAACCTCAGCGAAAGGGCGGGACGCCTAAAAGCCAACGAACCGAATAGCGGCGTCGCCTAAAAGCAAACTCACTGAATGGCCGCTGTCTCGAAACGCCACCTACCGAATGGCGGTGTCGCCAGAAGCCAGCGAACCGTAATGCCGCTCACCAGAAAAGTCAAATAACGGACATGACATTGCCGGGGGCGGGACGTGTCATCCATTGGTACAGACCCCCGCGTCCATTACATCACTGTGGAGGGATGAACATAGACCTACAACTCCGCTCAACCCGACCCACAGCCTGCGAAGGGTGGCCGTAGGAGAGTGGGGGCTGTCCCGAGAGATGCGCAAATTCGGTCGCTTACAACTTGGTGCTTGGGTTCAGATTGCCTAGTCACCTATGGCTTGTGTGAAAAATGACCCCACGCTCCCATTTCCCCCTTCTCCCTCCCCTCTCTCACCCTCACTCTCTCCCTTATCTCTCTCCATTCTCTCTCCCCTGCTCTCTCCCCCCCCCCCTCTCTCCCTCTCTCTCCTTCTCTCTCTCCTGGTCGCTCTTCCCTCCTCTCTCTCCCCCCTCTCTCTCCCCTTCTCTCTGTCTCTCCCCTCCTCTCTCCCCCTCTCTCTCCTCTCTCTCTCTCTCCTCTCTGTTCCGCTTTTCTCTCTCTCCCCCCTTCTCTCTTGCACTCCCTTCTCTCTTTCCTTCTCTCTCTCCCCTTCTCTCTCTCCTCTCTCTCCGTTCTCTATCCCCTCCTCTCTCTCCCTTCTCTCTCCCCACTTCGCTCTTAGTCTCCCCTTTTCTCTCCCCCGCTCTCCATTCTCTCTCTTTCTTTTATCTCTCTCTCCCCTTCACTCCCCCACCCCTTCTCTCTCTCCCCACGCTTATGCAGAGATGCTGTGGAAGTTGAGAAGACTGGCATTGACAGCAAAGATGGACACAGAATGCTGGAGTGACTCCGTGGGACAGGCAGCATCTCTGCTGAGAAGGAATGGGTGGCGTTTCGGGTCGAGACTCGTCAAACACAGTCTTCAGGTTTTAAGAATGGTCGTGTCACGAAACGTCACTCATTCCTTCTCTCCGGTGGAGGCGGAGAAGAGAGAGAAAGGGGAGAGAGAGGGGGGGTTGAGAAAGAGAGAAGGGGAGAGAAAGGAGAGAGAGGAGAGAGAGGGGAGAGATAGAGGGGAGGGGTGTTAGAGGATGATAAAGAGGGGAGAGATGAGGGGGAGAGAAGAGGAGAGAGAAAGAGAGAAAGTGAGAGAGAGAACGGAGGGAGAGGGGGAGAGAGAGGGGGGGAGAGAGAGGAGGGGGGAGCTGGGGGTGAGAGAGGAGGGGGAAAGAGAGGTGGAGGGCGAGAAGTGGGAGAGCGAGAAAGTAGAGAGAGGGAGAGAGAGAGAGGGGGAGAGAGAGAAAAGAGGGGAGTGAGAAGGGGAGAAGGGAGCGAGGGGTTTCATTTTCACACACAAGCCATAGGTGACAGGGGCAATCTGAATCTAAGCACCAAGTTGTAAGCGGCCGAAGGTGCGCATCCCACGGGACAGTCCCCACTCTCCCTCGGAACACACACAGCAAGCTCCCACGCACAAAACACCAGAATCTGTAAACTGTTTTAACCGAAGATGGACACAAAAAAATCAGCGGAACAGGCAGCAGCTCTGGAGAGAAGGAATGGGTGACGTTTCGTGTCGAGACCATTCATCGGACCTGAAGACTGCGTCTGATGATTCTTGACCCGAAACGCCACTCATTCCTTCTCTCCAGAGAAGCTGCCTGTCTCTTTGAGTCGCTCCAGCATTTTGTGTCTATCTTTGCTGTCAGTGCCAGTATTCTCAATTTCCATAGCAGCTCTGCATTTATTGGGGGAGAGAGAGAAGGGGGGGGGGGGGGGGGGGGGGGGGGGGGGAGAGAGAAGGGGGGAGAGAGAGAAGGGGAGAGAGAGAGGGGAGAGAGAGAGGGGCAGAGAAAGAGAGAAGGGGTGAGAGCAGTGAAAGAGATGGGGAGGGGAGGAGAGAGAGAAGTTGGGAGAGAGAGAGAAGGGGACAGAACGAGAGATGAGGGGGGAGATAAGAGAGGGAAAATGGAGAGAGAGGAGGGAGAGGGGAGAGAGAGAAGAGGGGAGAGAGAGAATGGGGGAGAGAGAAGGGAGAGAGAGAGATGGAGTGGGAGAAAAGGGGAGAGAAAGAGAGAAGGGGAGAGAGAGGGGACGGAGAGGAGGGGAGAGAGAAGGGGAAGAGGGAGTGAAGGGAGAAAGAAAAGGGAGAGAGAGAGGGGGAGAGGGAGAAAATGGCAGAGAAAGTGGGAATGGGAAAGAGATAATGGAGAGAGAGGAGGGCAGAGATAAGGGAGAAGAAGGGAGTGAGAGGGGGAGAGAGGGGGAGAGAGAGGGGGATAGAGAGGGGGAGAGAGGGGGGAGAGAAAGAGAGAAGGGGAGAGAGAGCAGGGAAAGAGGGGTGAGGGGAGGAGCGAGAGAGGACGGGAGACAGAGAGCGAAAGGAACAGAGATAGAGTGAGAGCGAGAGATGAGGGGGAGAGAGACGAGGGAGGATAGAGAGAAGAGCGGAGAGAAAGAGAGAATGCGAGAGAGAGAAGGGAGAGATGGGGAGAGGAGGGGATAGAGAGGAGGAGAGAGAGAAAGGGGAGAGAGAGGGGGAGAGAGGGGAGTGGAGAGTGAGCAGTGGGGGAGAGAGAGAGAAGGGAGAGAGGAAAGGGAGAGATAGATGGGGAGGGAGAGAGAATAGGGGAGAGAGAAGGGGGGTGAGAGTAGGTGTGATTTTTCCAAACATGCCATAGATGACTGGGCAATCTGAACCCAAGCACCAAGTTGTAAGCGGCAGAAGGTGCGCATCCCCTGGGACAACCCGCACTCTCACATGGCCACCCTCCGCGGGCAGTGGGTCGGGCGGAGCGGAGATGTGGGACACTCTTCTTTCCTCCACAGTGATGTGATGGACGCGGGGGTCTGGAACATTCGCTGACAAGTCTCGCCCCCCGGCAACGTCATGTCCTTTATTTGACTTTTCTGGTGAGCGGCATTCGGTTCGTTGGCTTATAGGCGACGCCGCCTTTCGGGGAGGTGGTGTTTTGGCAGAGCGGCCATTCAATGAGTTTGCTTTTAGGCGATGCAGCTTTTTGGTTAGTTGGCTTTTAGGCCTTTCGGTTAATTTGCATTGTTGCGTCCATCCTTTCGGTTTGTTGGCATTTTGGCTTCGTACTCTTTCGGTTATTTGGTTTCGGCTTCTCGTCCATATGCCCCACGCACAGTATATTCAGTGATATCATTCGTCAATTTATCTTTGTTTCTAAATATGGACATGACAAAAAGTATTAATGCATAATATTCCCTTTATTACATCAATCGGAATGCTTCATATTCTGATGACTGACCAAGATAATTAGAAACCGCTGAAATTATTGACTTAGAATTGAAACCTTAGATGTATTTAACTGTACAATATTTATTGAAACGATTTAGAAATATTTAATGTATGATATTTTCGTAGAGCATCAGACCTTACTAATTATTCGCCAAGACCTGGGTAAGAATTTTATTTTCGCTATTTATGCGTACATTCTCACATTAAATGATATATTTTATTATCAATTAATTGGCATTTCTTTTCACTTTATGATGCGGATAAAAGCCAATTACATCTGCCAAAGCAGGTTTAGTTTATACCGTTGATATGTTGGAAGATCAGTACTGAAATCAAGAGTCAAGAGTCATGAGTGTTTTATTGCCATATCGACAAAACTTAACAATGTAAATCTTACTTGCAACGCCAGAACAGATATGTAAACGCAGTACTCTGCAAGCACGACAATTAAAACTCAAAGTAAGTTGAGACAAATAAAGAAAAAAATTATAATGACAATGGAAAAACCAGAACAATACATGCAAGTCTATGTAGTTCGGAGCTTATTTGGAGTCTGTAGTGTTCAATTGCCTGATGATGGTTACACACGTAAATCGTCAGGTTAGTACAAGTTTACTCTAATAATAGAGGAGGTAAAAGCAACGTCAGCTCTGTCCTGTGATTTAGATTATCTACCATGATTAATGGCATTCATATTGAAACGAGATGCAAAAAGCTGTCCATTGGACTATTCGCGTGTTTTAGGCTAACTGAACGATGTGCATTTCTGTGTCTTCCGTTAATAAAAAATATAGTGACACGCAGCATTTTTTTTATTCAACCTCATTTAGTCTCATTATTGGGCTTTCGACTAGTTGGCAGTTATCTGCCATTCGCCTAAAAGTTTATGGTTTATTTAACACAATGTATTATCTTGCTTCTTCCCATTTTAAGAACAACTGCTACGCGCAAGAGATAAAGGTGATGTCAAAGATTATTTGCGTTTTGTTATATGTATTCCGTGAATTCAAAATTGTTTTAAATAGACGACGGACATTGCTCCCTATCATAAATTAAGTTATAGATAAATAAATTTATTATGCGAGTACTAAAGAACAAAGTAAACAATTCAACAAACGCCGGTCAATTGCGGAAATAATTCGCAGAAATGTTACAACGTTCATGTTATCTTGGATAGAGTGGATGTGGAGAG
The DNA here is from genome assembly GCA_035221665.1 of Okamejei kenojei. Taxonomy (NCBI): domain Eukaryota; kingdom Metazoa; phylum Chordata; class Chondrichthyes; order Rajiformes; family Rajidae; genus Okamejei; species Okamejei kenojei. The sequence continues at coordinate 22,165,919 of CM069160.1, read as the reverse complement.
GAAGTTTCCACTATTGGGACAGTCTAGATCTAGAGGTCATAGCCTCAGAATTAATGGACGTTCCTTTAGGAAGGGGATGAGGATGGATTTCTTAGTAGCCGAATGGTGGTGAATCTGTGGAATTATTAGCAACAGAACGCGGTGGCTATTTTTAACGCAGAGATAGATTCGTGATCAATACGGGATTTGAATTAAATTTTTGCAGTCATGTGCTGTCAATGGCCAAAGATTGAACATTTCTTTCAGCATTGGCTAAACCTGTTTTCGTCACCGTAGCTCGCAGAAAAACTGCAGCACTTGAAACCCGCTGCCTGGTTATTTTTGATAATTAGAGCCCCGGTATTCAATTAAAAATGATTTTAACAAATTGCTACGATTGATGACGATGCACCCAGATTGTATTTTTAAAGTTGTAAGCAAGCTTCTCGTAATTTACTTACGCCCGTCATTATTATTATGTTTATTTCGTTTTAGTTTTAAAAATACAACGTGGAATCAGGCAATTCGGCCCTCGAATCCGAGTCGACCAACGATCACCCGCACACTAGTTCTATCCTACACACTAGGGACAATATTCGCGAGCCAATTGACCTAAAATCCTGTAGGTATGTGGGCTGTGGGAGGAAATCAGAGCACCTGGAGAAAACCCACGCGGTCACGCGATAAACGTGCAAATACAGTACATAATCAGGGTTGAATCCGTTGACTTCCGCTGTAAGGCCTCAACTCTTCCGATGAACCAATATTTATGTTTACCCTTTTACAGTCGCATAAGGAGTGATCTGGAATTTGCAAGGATACGATAGTGTAGTTAGATAGATACATTATTAGTTTGGCTACTATAATACTCCGCTGAAATATGCGAACACACACTCTACAAATCATGCTATGCTTCCTTGCACTTGGGGCTGTAATAGACAAAGATAAAGGGGAATAGAAGCACAATGGTCACACGTGTGAAACTGGACATTGTAATCTCTGCAGTATGTGACTTAATCAATTAAACGTGAAAAGACCGAAGAACAGTTCGCATCTCACTTATGAAATTTTATAAAGATTCGTTACTTTTGTGAATATAATTTTGCATTACTCTTTCCCTTGGACAGAAAACGAGGAACTTCGTAAAGATGGTGGTGAGCATTAATGTTAGAGCAGAAATGATTATATAATCATATTCAAATTCGGCGTAATACGTATGTCGAGCAACACCGAATACTGAAATTCAAGCCATCTTTTCTGTTGCTGTCCATTGGAATAACGACTTTATTACTCAAAGAGCCTAACTTTTTGAATTATATCACTCAGCCACTATCGATAAATAGGTTACACACAAAAGCGTCAGTAACCTTCTTTGCTTCCATGAAACGTCATCCTGACAGTAGAATGTCGTTTTAATTCACGCTACCAAATAGGCTTTTCAAATATAATTTGCAAAATCCTTATGTTCACTGGACGGTAATACTTTGTTCAAGAACCTCACCAAGATAGATAACGGAAATAGTTCAGACTGTGAACATTTAGATGTACCAGCAGATCATCTATGCACATACCCTATCATGAACAGGAACTTCCAATTATGTTTTGTTGAGGAGCAACCTAGATAGCCATTGATATAACGTGCTATATATGACACGGGTATCAAGGAGATCATGTTTCCTAACATTATGTCCGAATAACCTTCTTGTGCGACGGCAGTTCTGCGGCGAATCTGCAGTGCAAAGGTTTCTTGCTTCCTACACCTTTGGTTGGAATGCGGAATGCAAATGCTGCATTTGCGACCAATAGCCTGTATGATTGGTTGTCTTTACCTGCTTTGGGTCTACAAATGAATTCCAATGATGATAAGCTGAGAGTCCAGATACATTTTGCATTCAGCAAGAAAAAAGCAAACTGCTGAAGGGACCCAGCGAATGTGTGTGTGATGAGGGGGTGGGGGCGAATATATCCAAAAGGGACGCTATTGAGACCAGTGAGGACAATTAACAGAAAGAGCTTCCGCATATTCTTCCAGCCATTTATCTTGCTCTATATTCTACCATCTGCAGTGTCTTGTGTTCACACCGCTCAGTTATTCCGTTAGTTACAAGTCCACCGTGGTCTGCATTTGAAATACTGTATTATTTGATGTCGACAAAGAACTGTGAAACGATTACTACCGAAGGTGTGTGTTCTCCTAAATGCTTCGCCACAACATGTTATTTTAGACATTTTAAATTGTGTTTGTATGCAATAAACACGTATAATATCGCCAGGGTTCTTCTTCAAATGCATTTTCGCACGTCTGAAAATGTTTTCGCGATCAGGGAACAGTCATGCAGGTCAACATGGTTGACTGAGCTTGAGGTATTATGTGCACTCTGCTGACTCAATGGTGAGAATCCAGAAATCGGAGATGCAAAGGGAATTGGGAGTGCTGGTGCATCCATACCCAATAAGTCAATTATGCAAATCGCATTAGTGGTAAGGAAAGCAAACTCAATGCGAGCATTTATTTCAAGCAATTTTGGCATCATATCTAAGGAGGTGTGTGCTGGCTAAGGAAAGGATTCAGATGGGGTTAACAAGAATGATCCCAGGAATGAATAGGTTAACTTATGATGAACATATGTCTGCACTGGGCCTGTCCTCCCTGGAGTTTAGAAGAATGATGGGGGACCACGTTGAAACATTCAGAATAGTGAAATGCTTGGATACAGTGGATGCGGTTAGGATGTTTCCATTGGTGGGGGAGTCTAGGACTAGAGATCAGAGCCTCAGAATTAAATGTCGTTTTTTGAGGAAGGAGATGAAGAGACATTTCCTTAGTCATAGGGTGGTGAATCTGTGGATGTGTTTGCCACAAAAACTTGTAGAGGCCAAGTCAGTGTATACTTTTAAGGCAGAGATGAACATATTCTTGATTAGTACAAGTATGAGAGGTTATGGTGAAAAGGCAGGAGAATGGGGTTAGGTGGGAAAGCTTGATTAGCCATGATCATATTGAGTAGCAGTTTTGGCTCGAAGGGCAGAACGGACGAATGGCCTACTCCTGCACCAATTGTCCATTGTCAGCCATGATTGAATGCTGGACTCGACTTGATGGGTCGGCTTCTTATCGATTCCACACACAACACTAGAAATTGTTCAACCAGAGCTTCTTCTTCTTCGCGCGTATGGCGTGCAAAGCCTAAACTTGTAGGACAACTTGTTCTATTCGATATTATTTGATTGCGCATGCCGGGATGATTGCATTCGTCGAAACAGGGTGGACGACGTGAAGGTTGCAATCTTCCACCCCAGCCAGACTTGAACACACTTCTCGGCATATGCATACAATGTTGTCTATCTTGTCGCTTCTTGTGCTTCTTGTGCGTTGTGGTGGAAAGATTGGTGAAAACAGGACAGCGACGCGAACGCTCTTTCCTTGACCCCACTTGATGTGTCGAATGGCCTAATTCTACTCATATCCCTTATGACCTTACGATCCCTGGTTTTATTTGGACAACTTGGCTTTGTGGAAGGAGGATAGAAGAGCGTCGTGAAATAAATGTTATGTCCGTCTACTGCAGCAGACTTTGTGGAAGTTCCAAGGCTGGGTGAGGGATGACCCCGTCTTTCAAAGCTACAGTCATTTGAACTGCTTTCAATGCAGGTTTTTACTCCTGGTAAAATGAATTTTCATAACATTCAGTGAAAATATGAAATTGCAAGGATGTGCAGTATTATCGCATATCAGGAATTATAGTTTGTGTGACAAGCGTGTCAGCATAGTTGTGAGCCGTGTGTTGAGTGCTTGCCGATGATGATGTTCAAGCAATATATGCTTGAACCATTATTTACCATTTGCCTCATGTACTATAAAACAATCGGTCATAGGAATTTCTAAACGTAAGTGTTTTCCTTTGCACAGGCGCGGTGGAACTAAAGAGAAAATTGAGCGAAGTTGGTGAGTAACAGAAAGAATAGTTAGCAGAGACATTGATTGTGGGGTTGAAATGTCTCTAATATATCTGTAAATATTTAATATCCATGCAGCTTTTTGAGTTAGTTTAAAAGTTATTGCAACTGCGCACGAGGCTTAATACGGTAGTTCGTTCGAAACACCCACTACCGTATGTGTGAAAGTTGCCGCTCAAATTCCTATTTGATCTTTAAGCCTTTAAGCCATGAATTTAAGGCATGCACTCTAATTCTTGGTTTCCTATTCTAGGATAAGCCCGTGTAAATCCAATCTATCCTGCACTTCAAGCTTTTATACACCTCTATGTGATTACTGTGCGGTCTCGTGCGCTCCAAGTGATGACCGCCCAACTAGAAGGTCACTGCTTACTGTTGCTCAGACCCTCGAATCCTGGAAACATCCTCGTAAATCTTACCGACAATCTTAGTGGAATATTTCCTATGGCAGTGCGACCAAAACGAAACACAATACCATTGTGGCCGCAATAACATTGCTTAAAACTATACCATAACTTTCGGATTCATATACACAATATATTCCATGCTCGATGCAGGGCGACATGCTAATTAATTCTTCGCTCAATTTCTATCTGCTCAACTTACCACTCTCACGGACGTACTTGATTGTACACCTCGCTCCCTTTGCTTTATATCATTCCCCAGTGACTACTCTTTTCTGTAGTGTTACACACTAGTTTGAATTCGTAAATTAAATACCTCACACCTAAACTGAATTTCTCCTGAAATTTGCCATTCATCGGCCCACTGGCCAGCTAATCAAAATCCCGCTGCAATTTTAAGTAACATCCTACATTGTCTACAATGCCTCCTTTTCATCGTCATCCGTGATTTTACACGACAAAATCGTCAATACAGACGACAAGCAATGAACTCAGTGCCGATGGCTGAATTGCGCCACTCGGCACAGACCTCCAATCTCACAAAAAATACTTCAACTACCAATCTCTGTTTCCAACCATTAAGCACATTTTCCATCAAGATGTATACGTGCCCCTGCATCTAATGCGATCTAACCTTCATGACTGCTTATTACGTCGAAACTGATGAGAACTTCGCGCAAGGCTACATAAAATACTTTGATATTGTTTTCCTTTTTGCTTCCCTGTTCATGGTTTCAAGGACTTACTTCTGCTCCTCCCAGAGTCCATGAGACTAATTGATCTCTCTCTGGCAGGTACAGAATCATACTGATTACTCTTGAAGATACTTAAAATAACAGGAAATAATTATGATTTCAGTAGACTATGAAAATTAAAATTAGTCAAGGTACCCATGTTCTCAATCGGTGCATCAGTACGGAGTCAAGGTGTGTTATTTAGTTCTTCACATTTGCAGCGAAGACCGACAAATAATTTAGAAGCACTGACAAAAATGAAAGGTACCTATTCCTTTAATGCTGACGCGTATTCTTGCAGCAAGTTTTGAACTTAACACGGTTACCTGTTATATCCGGTTCATAATGGGATGTGAGTATGGAGGTAGCTAATTAAAATATTCATTTTTCATGGATATTGATGAGTCGGACATTTGCGAACATAGGTACGGATAGAAATTTTAAAAATAAACAATATACTGTAACAATTTATGCACAAAATATTAGCCGATTGAGAGCTAAATTCAGTACTGAAAAGGGGGATAAATCTTCCTCATCAAAACTATCAGTAATAAGGTGATGTTTTAAAATTAAAAGCCATCAGTGATCTAAGAGTCAGGAGTGGGGGATACACAAATAAGGAACTGTAGCTAGTAGAAGGTAACAACAAAGCAAATAGAGATAACATGTAATCAGGGACAGCCAGACTGGTCGGAGAATTTGGAAGGCAGGAATGTACATAGAGGGATATCAAGGGTTACTTGAAATGATATAAGTCAATATTCATACCGCCAGGGTGTCAGCGCCCGACGCGAAAAATTAGATGCTGTTCCCCCAATTTGCGCTGGGCCACACTCTGATAACGAACGAGGCCCAGGACAGAAAGGTCAGTGTGGGAATATGAGGAGGTTTTAAAGTGTTTAGCAACCGGGAGATCAGGTACGTTTAGGCGGACGGAGCGCCGCTGTTCAGCAAAACGATGCTAAGCCTGCTCTTGGTCTCACCGATATATAGGAATCCACACCTGGAACAGCCGAAACGGTATATGAGGTTGGAGGTGTCATGAGTGAACCTTTGCCTCACCTGTAAGGACTGTCAGGGTCCTTGCACTTAGTCGGGGGAGGAGGTATAGGGGCAGGTGTTGCATCTTTAACGATTCAAGGTGAACATACCTGGGGTGTCGGTAGTTCGGGTGGGAAGGCACGAGTTAATCGGGGAGTTGCGGAGGGAATGGTCACGGAATGCGGAAAGTGATGCAGACGGGAAGATGTGGCTAGTGGTGGGATCTCATTGGGGGCGGCGCAAATGACGGATGATTATGTGCTGTGTCCGACGGTTGTTGGGATGAAAGATGAGGACTGTCCCTGTGCAATTGGGGTAGGGGAAGCAAGAGCGGTGTTTCGATGGAATCCTAATGAGGATGACGGAAGAGGGAAATCCCTGTTTCCTAAAGAATGAGCACACCCCTGATGGCCTGGTATGGATCACCTCATCTTGGGCAGATATGGCGTAGACGGAGGAATTGAGAGTGGGGGATAAAGCCTTTGCAGGAAGCCGGGTGGGGAGAGGTGTAGTTTAGATAGCTTTGAGAATCAGTAGGTTTATAATAGAGTAAGTGGGACCAGTCCTCCCAGGTTCACACGGGAGGACTGGTTCCCCAACGCAATATTCCACATCTCCACCAATTCCAATATACACACAACACAATCAGACTCACACACACCCACATATAGATTCACACACACACACACACACACACATACACTCACTAAAACACTCACACACAAGCACAGACTCACACACAGACGCACACACTCACACATACACTCACACACACACACAGCCTCACACACACACATACACACACACGCACACACACACACATTCACACACACACCGACTCACACACACACATGCACTCACACACACGCGCATACACTCACACACACGCACATACACTCACACACCATATATATGAGAGTAACCTTTCTGGAATCTGCTCACACGGCTGAGCGCTGTGGGGTTTCCGCAGTCAGCGCCACCAGTCCACTAAGCGGAAGTCACGAAATGAGCGGGACTTTTGGACTAAACACAGTCGGGCGTAATTAAGCATTTTCCCTTCCAAACAGTCGGACCTATTAAAGCATTTATTCTTTCCAAACGCAGTCGGACCGAATAAAGTATTGCAGTTTCAAGCACAGGCAGGGCAGCAGGCCAAACAACTCATGACATTGTCATTAAGGGCTGACAAATCATTTATTGCAAGTACATTGCAGACTCACAGTTCAGTTGATTCACAGTTTAGAATGACAGTCGTGGCCTCTCCCTCGCGATCTTGCATGGTGACTGAGACACGTCCAGGCATCCGGGGTTTTATAATCCTGCAACCCCACCCCCCTGGAAGGGGCGTTACCATCATCGCGGTGATTGACAGGTGAGAGGACCAATCAACTTTTCTCAAAATCCTCGGGGCTGGCTCAGCGGAGGAGGACTGTGAGTGAGATGGCCAGACATCACAGCGATACAGGGTATCGTTTTTTCTAAAATCAATATACAGCGCAGACACGAAGTGGTCAAGATGAGACTTTTAATTATGCAGATATCAGTCATTAGTCTATCTCGTGTGATGGAGACGGTGAGATCAAGAAACGTAGGGAGATATCAGAGATGGTATTGCGTCTCAATAAGCAAACGCATTGGGCAATTCCCAGTCTACAAACATTACATGTACTATTTTTTTATTATACCTCACATAATATTTGATGAATCAATTAGTGATTTTTAAGAAACTTTAAATGTTACGAAATGACTAAACCGATCACCTTCCTTTCCCGCACACAGATGTGATTAATGCTTCATTAAATACGACGGAAAGTGTATTTATTCATTCTGTAGTAATCAGTTGCATCAAATAAGTACTGTACATGTAGAAAGTGGTAAATGTTCTGCTTTGTTAACAGATGCAGGCCTAGTAGCACATTTCACAATACCTATCTTCTTCTCACGTTTATTCTTATTGCAACAGTGATTTTTTTTTTCCATTGCAGAAAAGTTGTTGGATGAAAAAAATATAGGTGAGTAATTTCGAAATAAGGTAATTGTTTTTTTTGAACAAAGGACATACATCATGTATCATGAATAAATTGAAACCCCGGGCACACGGTTATTGTGACGCTGTTGCTGGCCTCCGCCGCTGTTTTATTGATATCCTCCATGCGGCTGCAGGCGCGTCTGTTCCGTACGCTCGTCTCCTGGATAGCCATATAGATGGTTGTACTTTGGCATTTCTGATATATTTGTCTGACCGAGCACCCAAAGACTTGACCTGTTTGCCCGATTCCAAATGCATGGAGTAAATGTGTGCGTCCAGGCAGCTGGAGACCGCAAACGCAATGTTAAAATTAATGGCGCCCAATTCCACTCCCAGATGGATGCCCTCGAAGCTACGGTGCCAACCTCTTATCTTGCCATTTCCTAACTTCCAACAAGTCGTCTACTGAACCTGATACTATAGTTTCCAAGCCATCTTTCTCAATCTTCCCCCTAGCCACGAAACAGATTTCGTCTTCATCGGCGTTTGAACAGGAAGCTTTACTGTGTGCTCATCCTCCCGGCCGACGAGAACTGAGTTAAACGCCGCACGGTGGGGCAGCGGTAGATTTGCTGCCTAACAGCACTTCTAGCGCCCGAGTCAAGGGGTCGATCGTAACAGTGAATAAAGGGGAGGGATTTAGGCATGGGATGATGAAAAACGTTTTCACCCAGAGACTTGTGAATATGTTGAATTCTCTGCCACAAGAGGCAGTGGAGTCGAATTCACTGGTGGTTTTCAAGAACCAGTAAGATTTAGATTTTGGGGCTCAAGGAATCAAGCCTGGATTTTGTGTGATCAGCAATGATCATATTGAATGGCGGTGCTGGCTCTATGGGCCGAATGGAATACTCGTGCACCTATTTTCTATGTATCTATGTTTCTACTACGGGTGCTGTCTGTACGAAATGTGTATGTTCTCCACGTGACCGTGTGGGTTTTTGTCCGAGATCTTCGGTTGCCTCCCACACTCGAAAGACCTAAGTTAATTGGCTTGGTGTAAATGTAAATTGTCCCTCGTGTATCTGGGACAGTGCTCTCGTGCGGAGTAGTTTTAGCACAACAGATATGTAATGCTGAGGCTCCATAAGGCGATAGTCATGTCGCATTTGGAGTACCGTGAGCAGATTTGAGCCCCATATCTGAGCAAGGATGTGCTGGATCTGGAGAGGGTCCAGAGTAGGTTTCAGTTCAAAAGCTCATAAGTTCATAAGTTCATTCATTTTCACATACACCAATTGGTGCAGTGAAATTCACTGGCCAGGTCGGTCATACATTTTTTAAAGCAACAGACTCAATAAAACACATTTTAACATAAACATGCATCACAGTGACTCCTACACATTTTTCACTGTGATGGAAGGCGAACATAAAGTTCCAAGTCCTTACCTTGTTGTTCTTCCTTGGTTGGGGGCCTCAAGCCGCCCGGTTGACGGGACGGTCTTGAGTCCCTAAGCCGTCGGCGTTCGGGCCCTCCTCGTCGAGGCGTTCAGCTCCTGAATCGGGGGATTGTCAGCTCACCCGCGCTGGGCAATCCAACTTCGCTGGACGAACCTTCTGCAGCGTTGGAGCCCCCGACCAGTCTCTCCCGAGCCCTTGAAGGTAAGTCCGCAGTCCGCGGTGGGAGCAATCCCAGGCAAGGGATCCGCTCCGATGGTAAGTCCGCGCCCCGCAGGACTTACCATCACAGTCACTGACCGCGGTCGGAGGGAGGGGGTGAATCACCCTGGTGTGGAGGTTGGGGTCCGATGGTGGTGCATACCTGTCATTGACTATGGGACGCTCCCGTGGGTGGAGACGGAGGGGGAGAGAAGGGGAGAGAGAGAAGTGAGAGAGAGGGGGCGGGGAGAGAAGGGGGAGAGAGAGAAGGGAGGGAAAGACAAGGGAGGGGAGAGAACGGAGAGATGGGGGGAGGAGGGGAAGAGAGAGGAGGAGATAAGAGATTAGTATACAAACTTAAAGCATACGGTATTAGGGGTTCAGTATTGATGTGGATAGAGAACTGGCTGGCAAACAGGAAGCAAAGAGTAGGAGTAAACGGGTCCTTTTCACAATGGCAGGCAGTGACTAGTGGGGTACCGCAGGGCTCAGTGCTGGGACCCCAGCTATTTACAATATATATTAATGATCTGGATGAGGGAATTGAAGGCAATATCTCCAAGTTTGCGGATGACACTAAGCTGGGGGGCAGTGTTAGCTGTGAGGAGGATGCTAGGAGACTGCAAGGTGACTTGGATAGGCTGGGTGAGTGGGCAAATGTTTGGCAGATGCAGTATAATGTGGATAAATGTGAGGTTATCCACTTTGGTGGCAAAAACAGGAAAGCAGACTATTATTTAAATGGTGGCCGATTAGGAAAAGGGGAGATGCAGCGAGACCTGGGTGTCATGGTACACCAGTCATTGAAAGTAGGCATGCAGGTGCAGCAGGCAGTGAAAAAAGCGAATAGTATGTTAGCTTTCATAGCAAAAGGATTTGAGTACAGGAGCAGGGAGGTTCTACTTCAGTTGTACAGGGCCTTGGTGAGACCACACCTGGAGTATTGCGTACAGTTTTGGTCTCCAAATCTGAGGAAGGACATTATTGCCATAGAGGGCGTGCAGAGAAGGTTCACCAGACTGATTCTTGGGATGTCAGGACTGTCTTATGAAGAAAGACTGGATAGACTCGGTTTATACTCTCTGGAATTTAGGAGATTGAGAGGGGATCTTATATAAACTTACAAAATTCTTAAGGGGTTGGACAGGCTAGATGCAGGAAGATTGTTCCCGATGTTGGGGAAGTCCAGGACAAGGGGTCACAGCTTAAGGATAAGGGTGAAATCCTTTAAGACCGAGATGAGAAAGACTTTTTTCACACAGAGAGTGGTGAGTCTCTGGAACTCTCTGCCACAGAGGGTAGTTGAGGCCAGTTCATTGGCTATATTTAAGAGTGAGTTGGATGTGGCCCTTGTGGCTAAGGGGATCAGAGGGTATGGAGAGAAGGCAGGTACGGGATACTGAGTTGGATGATCAGCCATGATCATATTGAATGGCGGTGCAGGCTCGAAGGGCTGAATGGCCTACTCCTGCACCTAATTTCTATGTTTCTATGAGATAGAGAAGAGTGGAGAGAGAGGAGCAGAGAGAGAAGGGAGAGAAGGGAGGAGAGACAAGGGAGAGAGTGGAGAGGGATAATGGAGGGAGAGAAGGGAGGAGAGAAGGGGAAGAGAGGGGAGGGGAGAGAGACCAGTGGAGAGAGAGGAGGAGAGAGAAGAGGGGAGAGAGAAGGGGGAGACGGGGGAGTGGGGTTAATTCTCCCACACAAGCCATAGGTGACTGGGCAATCCGAACCCAAGCACCAATTTAAAAGCAGCCGAAGGTGTGCATCACTCTCCCACGGCCACGCTCTGCGGGCTGCGGGTCGGGTGGAGCAGAGGTTTAGGACACTGGTCATGCCTTCACAGTGATGTGATGGACGTTGGCGTCTCGACTAATCGCTGACATGTCCCGCCCCGCGGCAACGTCAAGTCCGTTATTGGATTTTAAGGAGGAACTGCAGATGCTGGAAAATCGAAGGTAGACAAAGGTGTTGAGAAACTCAGCGGGTGCAGCAGCATCTATGGAGTGAAAGAAATAGGCAACGTTGGGCGTTTCTGTTGAGCAGCAATCGGTCTTTTGGTCTTTTTACCCGTCTTTCGGGTAGGTGGCGTTTCGACAGAGCGGCCATCGACAAGTTTGCTTTTTGGCGACACAGCTTTTCGGTTCCTCGGGTATTAGGCGTCCCGCTCTTTCGGTTATTTTGCATTTAGGTGTCCCATCCTTTCGGTTAGTAGGCGTTTCCTCTTTGGTCTCTTTCGGTTTATTGTCGTTTCGACCTAGTTTCCATTCCTTTCTTTGGCTTCGACTTATTGGCTTCGGCCTCTCGTCCGTCGGCGCCACGTCGGCACACGGGTTCTCGACTCCCCCCCAGCATCGGGAAGATGTTTCCTATCAACAAGGTAATTCCAACCAAGCTGCACTATCCAAGTTTAGAGATGCAGCACGGAAACAGGTCCTTTGGCTCACCGAGTCCATGCCAACCAAGACGCCCAATCCAAGTTTAGAGAGACAGCTTGGAAACGGGCTCTTCGGCCCACCATCTAACGCAAACCAAGCTACCCTTTCGGTTTAGAACGACAGTGCGGAAACGGACCCTTAACCCCGCCAAGTCAATTCCAAAGAAACTGTTAATGTCCTATCTAACATTAAAGACAACAAGTTAAAACAGGCTCTTCGGCCCACCGGATCCACTCCCACTAATGATCACCTGTTCACACTAATACTGTGATGTCCCAGTTTCTCATCCAATATATCAGGGACAATTTTCAGAACCCAATTAACCTACAAACCTGCATGTATCTGAGATGTGGGAGGAAGCCAGAACATGTAGGGAACCAATGCAGAAGATAAAAGCAAATTTGCAAACGAACAGGGAGGACGCAAACACAGTCCAATGTGTCTCCTTTTGGCCCATGTCCCTCTAAAACCTGTCCTATCCATGTACGTCTAATTGCTTTTTGGACGTTGAGTTAGAATCTACCTCAACGAACTCCTCCGGCAGCTCGATCCATACAGCCACCAACATTTGTGTGAAAAAAGTTACCCCTCGGGTTGCCACTAATTCTTTCCCACGTCCCCTTAAACCTATGCCCTCTGGTTCTCGATTCCCCTACTCTGGAACAAGAGACTCTGTCGGTCTACTCGATCTATTCCTCTCATCGCTTCAAATACAAGCCGGTGCCTGGCTTGGGATAGAATGGACTTATCCTCAATTGCCTGCATTCAAAACAGAATATAATCCAACGCCCGGGATCCCAAAACGTCATTTTATGAAGGTGCATTCGGCCGTGATCTGTTCCACTGAGGGTCCTGCAAAGAAAGTCAACTGTTCTCAATTGGCATCCAGATGCAGTGAGCAGTTGGAGAAGACCTTGGAAATTTCACACAGAGAGTGGTGAGTCTCTGGAACTCTCTGCCACAGAGGGTAGTTGAGGCCAGTTCATTGGCTATATTTAAGATTGAGTTGGATGTGGCCCTTGTGGCTAAGGGGATCAGAGGGTATGGAGAGAAGGCAGGTACGGGATACTGAGTTGGATGATCAGCCATGATCATATTGAATGGCGGTGCAGGCTCGAAGGGCTGAATGGCCTACTCCTGCACCTAATTTCTATGTTTCTATGTTTCTATCACAGCCTCCAAAGTTTTCAAAGCCATAGCCCTATTCCACCAGTCCCTCTTCCTTTGTGCACACAACTAACTGTTCAAAGCTCAGAGATGCAAGTATGGAAACAGGCTCTTCGTCGTATCGAGTACACGCTGACCAACGATCATCCATTCACACCAGTTCTACGGTATTGCACGTTCTCATTCACCCCGACACAATTGGGGCAATTTACATGATGCGAATTAACTTACGAACCTACACAGTATTTGGGATGTGGGAGGAAACAGGAGCACCCGGAGAAAACCTTGCCAACCAACGATCACCCGTTCAAACTAGGTCTATGCTATCTCACATTCTCATCCACCCCTTACACACGAAGTGACAATTTACAGAGGGACAATTAAACCTGCAAACCCCACACGTTTTTTGGGATGCGGGGGGAAACCGTGGCTCCCGGAGAAAACCCACGTGGTCACAGAGAGAACGTGCAAACTCCACACTTAGGAGGCAGCGATCAGCCATGACTGAATGGCGGAAGAGACTCGATGGGCCGAATGACCTAATTTTACTCATATATATTGTGAACTTGTGAACTTGTGATGGCTGGTTGGTGGGAAATCGGTGGACCGAAGAGCCTGTTTCCGCGCTGTATAACTAAACGAACCTAAAAAGCAAACTGATGATTTACTCTACTGCTAGCGCCAGCCCCTAGTAGTCATCGATGAGAAATTGGCAAAAGCTTCACGGAAAAGAGTAGTCCTTTAGCAGATCTCCAGTGCCAACGAAGGCATACTACGATTAAAGCAAGACATATGTTATTTTGTAGACATTCAATAATTCCACAAAGCTCATATTTTTGAAATATTCAAATCCGAAATTTGCAACCAAAGTTTATTTTATCATAATTAGATTTTTAGGAAGCGATTATAACGTAATAACTGAAGGATGAGAAGCAGGATAAATGCATGTCTTGTTTTTTACAGATAATGAAGACGATTTTGAACTATCACGTTTATCTTCATATAAAACATTCACGCATATGCTGTTTTGCAGTTTTGAATTTTAATTGATCGCCTCAGAACTATAAATGTCAAATTACAGCGTTCAACAACTTAAATTCTAGGATTGACACGACCAGGACTACCTGGAAGACAAACGTGGTCACTGTCAGAGATCACGTATTTATGTTAAGCCATAGGTGTGCAACATTCTTTAATAATCTCATGTGGCGCGAATCACGCCACGATATAATGAACAATACAACGCAAACGGATTAAATGTGAAGTATAAAGTGGAACATTTTCACTGGGTACTGTTGATCGCAGCCATTTTTCTCGGTGGGAGATGTTCGATACCAATCACTTACTGTCAATGCGATTTACTGATTGGGGAAAAACAATTCGTGAATTATTTTATTTTCAGAACTACAAACCGTCAAACAACGTTTGAAGGGAAAAGGTAAGCGATAAAGCTGAGCATACTTTAACATGTTGACGTTTTGCTGTTATGATTGAGATTGCAAACAGCCAGAAACCAAAAATAGTATATAATGTACATTTCCTTGCCCAACTTATATTAATAATTTCAATCTCAGGACCTCATGATCAGGCGCCGTAATCAGCACATGTTTTGAATAACGCATGCTTTTAGTTCAATTAATCATTGAAATTAATTGACAACAAGCAATTTAGACAACATTCCTTCACCTCTGGATTACTTACCAAATTGACATGAAACTGCAATTCATTATTATAATACCGATCACAGAAAATACCATATACTGTGTTTCCTTTACTTTGTTTCGAGAAATTATTTGCGTGGTTTAGTTTGTTTGAGCTAATTGCTCCTATTGAAATTATGGAATATATTTTCATCATATTTTAAAAACTATTCAAGGTTACAGACAGTAGCATGTAGTGTAATATCCTCACATCACTGGCAGCTGGAAGTAAGTCAGCCCAGAGTTTCCACGGCAATTAACCAATTCAGTCGTGTTTCGCGTATGGGGGTGTTATTTCGTTCTTGCTGGCCTTAAATGTTGGCACAGCCCGACCTATATTGCTTCTGCCTGCTCTACTTCATTTCAGTAAAATAGGCCATCCCAACTCAGTTTGAAGAATGGTCTCGACCCGAATCGACACCCATTCATTCTCTCCGGAGATGCTGCCTATCCCGCTGACTTACTCAAGCATTTTTGTGTTCGCCACCCAAACTCAGAAGAGTTCATGACGTCTGTCGAAGAATACAGATGCTACCTCGTCTGGCTGGGTAGAGATCGTCATTGAGAACAGAAAGGCCAGTTAACTGACATCACAACAATGACATAAGACAGTCACATTTTGGCTAATTTGGGAGAAGGCATTAAGAATGAAGGATCAATTGGAAATTTCCATTTTACACTCTTTCCTTTCATACAATGATATTAACGAATGGTAGCGTTTTCAAACAGTAATGGAGACATTTTATTAAGATTAATTAACTTAATTTAATTGCGACTGAAATCAGTTATTTGAAAATTGTGCACAAGTGTCTGCTAATTGCCGTCATTATGTCCCTGCTTGGGTGAACTGATGGGTGTTAGGAATGTTCTGCGAGATTATATCTTTGCGTTATTCAAACTGCACCTGGTATCGGTGCTGGTGTGAAATAGACACAGCAGTATTCCCTACAAATCAGGGTGATTTAACCCATAGGAAGGATTCTGATTGTTATTATTTTATATCTTTTAACATAAAAAAAAGATCGTTCAACATCGTTCTAAGAACAAGTGCTGGATGAGCACCGAAATTGTAATTTAACTATGGACAACGGATGGAAAAGTAGTGTATTTTGCAGCAGTCGGTGCAATGTGAGAGTGAGTGAGTGAGTGAGTGAGTGAGTGAGTGAGTGAGTGAGTGAGTGAGTGAGTGAGTGAGTGAGTGAGTGAGTGAATGACAGAGTGACTGAGTGCGTGCGCGTGTGTGCATGTGTATATGTATGTGAATACGTATTTGTATGTGATAGAGAGCGAGTAAGAGGTCCGAGGATAAAATGCTCCTCCAATCTCAAACAAATTAGAGAAGTAGCAACAATTTGCCGCAAAATATTGGAACAATGCCTAGAGTAATAAGACATAACATACTACTATGATATATCGTAATGCTAATAGCCATTGAAGATTCAATATTTTTATTTCACAGAGGACGAACTGAAAAATAGAGAAACAGGTATCACATTTAATTAAAGTGAGGTGATCTTCTAAAAGGTCGACCTGTGTTGGTTAATGATTTGGTATGTTTGTTAGATTAAATGTTGTGCTGTAACGATGTAATGTCATTGCATATTTCCGATGCTATATGTAATTGGTATGTTGATTTTTTTTTCATAACAGATATGGACAAACATGTGCAACTCGATGGTGAGTGACGAATTATTCCTGACAACCAAAACATAACACTAAGTAATTGTGTTCACTCTTTATGACAAAAAAAAAAACAACGGGGTACAATAGAATGAAAATAGAGTGTTATGAACGGGGAGAAGAAGCAGCGCCACATAGATATGAATCTATAAATTACAGCTCGTGCCATATACTTGTAAAGGAAGAAACGGAAAGGGAACACAGATGAATGCGGCACTGAGAACAAGTGCGGGGAACGGTGAATCACTTCTGGATCATTGGTATTTTTTCCGGTTGCAAAGGCGACCTTTTGTAAGAGGGCATGCTTGCATCTGAACTGGACGAAGATTGATATCGTGAGGCTTTAAAGTAATTTGCCACGAGGGTCTCAAGTTGCTGACAAGGAGCACATAAGAAGTTGGGGCGAGGGGACACGGTCTTCCAAAGAACAGGTTTATAGGACAGTACAGCCAAGCGCACACAGATCAGAAGTGGTTTAAAGCTGAATTTATTGCAGCGCACGTACAACAAGTAAAATGTCAGCTGAATTCAGAGTGTGAATGTTTCATGGTACGTTGATATCCGGAAAGGGAACGCGGCTGAAACAAGTGCTGAATAGCTGCAGGAGTGGCAGATATACAGGCGGGAGAGCATGGGTTGCATTTTTTGGTGAGGGATCACATTAAATGTGCATTGAGAGGATATTCGAGGAGGATGTTCCAACTGGGCTACAAGGGTAGGAATTAGAAACAAGAAGTGTAGGATTACTTTCAGAAAGCCAGTAGAATATTAGGGCAATTTTAATCGGAGATGTGAACTTCTTCAGTATTGACAGTATATCGTGCGTTCTGCTTGTGCGGGGTGGGGTGGTAAATGTGTCCAAGTACACTACTTTAATCAATATATAAATCATCCTATTGCAGAGGAACCTCCAGTAGGGAACAATACAGGACTTGAGCACCATATTTTGTTTAGACAATGGTTGATTAGGGGCAGTCAGCACTAATTTGTGCGTGGGTCATCCACTCTCACAAAGCTGTGAGAGTTTACCTAGGAGATTAATTTCTTGATTGATACAGGTGCCAAAGGTTATGGATAGCAGGCAGGAAAATGCGATTAAGAGGGAGAGATAGTTCAACCATGATTGAATGGCGGAGTAGACTTTTTTTTCACTTTAGTTTTTATTGCTTTTATGTATACACAAATAAAATACAAATATAACAACGAACGATACAATACAGTGAAACGTACAACAGTGTAGCGGGGGGGGGGGGTTCAGTTTACAATTAATGATGCAATATACAGAACTATTTTCTTATTTTAAAAAAATCCAATAACTTACTTCATTCTCAATAAAATGATACAGTGTTGATGTCTTTATTTCTATACCTAATCCATTTTCCCATTTTATGTTATACTCGTCTTCTTTCACTCTTAGAGAATATGTCATTTACTCCATGACAAATATTTCCTGTACTATGTCTAACCATTGTCTAAGTCTGGGTGTGTCCGCTGCAAGCCAGTTTCTTGTAATGGCCTTTCTGCCAGCTGTGAGTAGGATTTTAACCAAGTAATGATCTTCCTTCAGCACCACTGTATTTATATTACCCATGTATAAAATGGATCACTTCTTGGAGACTATATATCCTAATACCTCCGTTAATTATGCATTCATTCTGTCCCAAAATGGTTCTATTTTTGGGCAACTGCAGAAGATATGTACATGATTTGCGTCTGTTCGTCCACATTGCCTCCAGCATGTTTGCTGCCTTAGAATTTGCTTGCTTTTTATGTTAGGCGTAATAAAGAAACAAATCAAAATTATCCAATTAAATTATCTACAATGTTGTTAATTAGTGGATGTCTGTAGTGTTACACACATATGGTGCCATTCTTCTTCTGAGATTATGATGTTCAATTCCTTTTCCCACTTAAATTTTACATAAAATGTAGTTTAAGCTTGACATTCCATTAAACTATGATAACGTTTAGAAATAATCCTTAATATATTTTGATGATACGCATTAACTATCACTTCTATCACTGGATTATGTTCTTCTAGTGCCTCCTTTTTACCTTTTTTTATTGCAATAATATCTCAGTTGGAGATATCTAAATAAGTCTAGGTTCCGAAGTGCAAATCTATCCTTCAAATCTTGAAAACCTCGTAAGTCTCCATTTTCAATAACAGTACAAAATGCAGTCATTCCTTTCTTCATCCACACTTTAAATGTTGAGTCATACATCCCTGGTTTAAATTCATTATCCAAAGCTATCTATCTTAAAACTTTTTGTCATTTATTCACTTTAAGTTGTCTGGTAAGAGTGAACCAGGTTTCTAAAGTAAATATCATTATTGGATCGATTATGCTCCTGATATGTCCAGGAAGCGCTTTTTCTCCCAAAAGTGTTTGGATGTTGAAGTCAGGGATATATGTCTCAATCTCTTTCCACCTAGCTATATAGCTATCCTCACACCAATTAATTAGTGGTCGAAGTTGGGCTGCATAGAACTATATCCTAAAATTTGGAAGTGCCATTCCACCTTTGTCCTTTGGCAACTGGAGTGTAGTGTGTCGAATTCTGGCCTCCTTTCCTCCCCAAAAAATCTAGATATTAATTTATCCTATTCCGTGAATTGTTTTAATGGTACCTCTATTGGCAGAGATTGAAACAAGTACAATAGCCTTGACAAAATATTCATTTTCACCACATTTATCTTACTACTAAAATCCATTGGGTAGGTGGACCATCTTTCTATATCCTTTCTTATGTCTTGGTTGATGTGATTATAATTGGCCCCATACAACATTGATGTATTTTTTGTTATATGTACCCTTAGGTATTTGATTGATTTTGAATCCCATTAATAATATAATTGTGTTTGATTTCTTCTGGAGGATGACAATTAAATAGGAGGATTTGAGTTTTGGAAATATTCACTTTATATCCTGCATAAAAAATAAATTTATCTATGATCCCCATCATCCTTGGAAATGCGGTGTTTATTTTCGTGAGATACATCATTACATCATCTGCAAAAAGACCAATTTTATATTCTCTGTCTCTTATAGTTACTCCCCTCAGTTCTCTATCTTGACGAATCGCTTGAGCCAATGGTTCAATATATATAGCAAACAGGGTAGGGCTAAGACAACATCCCTGTCACGTTCCTCTTCCCAACACATATCTCTCAGTTAAGGACCCATTCACCTTTACTTTTGCAGTAGGTTGCTGGTAAATTGCTTTAATAACTAGAATTGAATCTTCGGTAAAGACAAATCGTTCTAGTGTTTGATATAAGAATTCCCAATTAACACTATCAAAAGCCTTTTCCGCGTTTAGGCTTAGCAGGACAGCACGCATACTTTCCTTTTGAATCTTGTGTATTATATGTAGGGTTCTTGGAATACTGTCCTGTGTTTATCTGCCTATTATAAAACCAGTCTGGTCTTCATCAATTAAATCTGGTATGAACTTTTCAACTCGTTTGGAGATAATTGAAGGATATAATTTATAGTTCACATTTAGAATTTAGATCGGTCTGTAGTTGGTACATATTTCCTTGTCTTTCTTCTCTTTGTGGATTAATGTTATAATTGCCTCTTTCTATGACGGGGGTGTCTTGCCTTCTTTGATAATCCAGTTAAAGGTTCTCAGAAGAAGTGGGTTCAGCTCATTCCGAAACATTTAATACCATTCTATAGGGAAACCGTCCCTGCCTGGGGCCTTGTTTGATTTCATCCTACCAATTGCCTTTCCTATCTCCTCCAGTGATAATTCTGCTGTGATTATTTTATATATTCTCTCTCCAATATAGGTCAGATCTATTGTACTTAAAAAAAGTCCTCATTGATTCCCCATTGATATACTTGATGGGCCTAACTAACTGCACTGTTATCATTGATGACCTTATAACAAGAGGATGGATAGGGGGCGAGGAGGGGGAGAGGATCGTTTGGTGGTTGGGACCGGACGTCAATATGGACTTTATCAATTTATTCGAGAATGGCCACATAGTAGACTGATCGGGAAGGTTATATCGCATGGAATATGGGTAGGTCACGTGAATTGGATACCTCGTTTGTTTAATGGAAGGAAACAGAGGGTGATGGTGGAAGGTTAATACGTAGACTGGTGGTTAGTGACTACTGTTGTGCTACAAGGACCGGTGCTGGGCCAATTGTTATTCGTCATTTATCTAGCAGACTTAGATGAAAAATTTATTACGCATGGATAGTTAGTTAATGTGCCGATGGTTCCCCGTGATGACGATATGCAAAAAAAAAATGCATGCCATCTTGGACAGCGAAGTAAGTGAGGTGCGGAATGACAAGTAGTGTTGAAATCAGATAGTATGAGGTGTTGACACAGGGAACTGCAGATGCAGGCATCCTGCCGAGAAAGAAATCCACCCGAATCCTGACCTATACATGTCCTTCACATTTGCGGCTTGACTCGCTGAGTTACTCCAGTTCTTTGTGTTCTACGCGTTGATGATTGATGCATTGTTGGAAATCAACCCCAGAGTAATATTTTCACAGTGAACGGCAGTGCCCGAAATTGTGCTGGAGAACAGCGGGGCCAAAGAATACAGACACATAGCTCGCTTGACGTGGTGCAACAGATAGACGGGTACTGAAGAAGGCTTTTGGCACGCCAGCCTTCATCAGCTTGGGAAATGATTACGGGAGTTGGGACGTTATGTTGCAGCTGTTGAAGATGTTGGGCAGGCGCTTCTAAACAATGATTTAATTAATGAACATGTTGTAAAAACATAGGAACTGTACTTCGTTTCTGTTCTTGAATCCAACTTACCTTCACTATTTGAATTTACAGACGAAAAGTTACGTGAATTGAAAGCAGGTAAAACTATCAATCAACATATACTTGATAATGTTCAGTTTGAAATAAATTTAAGGAACAAGAAAAGAAAAACAATTTATTTTAATTATTTTCAACGTAAAGTAACAACTGATATCAATTGCCAGCGCCTCTGTCCAATTTGCATCAAGTTATTGAAATGTTGCCTCAGGAATGTTTCTTCTTAGTTACATTTTCTGGCTGGTCTCTTCTCGGCCGGTAACACACAAAAGCTCCAGTATATAACCTGTTGTGGTCGATCTCCTGCAGCGCTGCCTGTTGACGCAATCCATGAACATTGCTCAGCAATATCATAGACTGTATGATCTTGCTGATGTTAAACTTTTGTCACTTTATTCGGATGGAGAGACTCACAGGAGTATCACTCTGTTCAATGCTCAGCAATATATTGCCGATGCCATTTTCAAGATGAAACTTTGACGATGGTTATATCTGCGATGCTGTAAATTTATTTGAAGCCGATCAACTTGGATTTTGAGCACGTTTTAATACGTTTTAACGTGTATCACGGTTTTGCTTCGTACCATACAGAATGTGAAGTTCAATAGCAGCAGAATATCCATGCCTGCCGTGGAGTTTTCTAAGCTGATAATCTGTTATATTTCCCATGTTCCCTTAATTATATAGAAGGAATACAAATTTCCTGGTGCATATATTTACATTTTCAAAAAGGAAAAAGTAATAAATTATATCTATGCACAGTATATTCAGTGAAATCAAGCGTCAATGCCTCTATGTTTCCTAATATGGACAAGATAAAATGTAAGGGTACACAAAAGGCTGGAGAAACTCAGCAGGTGCAGCAGCATCTAAGGAGCGAAGGAGATAGGCGACGTTTCGGGTCGAGACCCTTCTTCAGACTGGTCAGGGATCCCGCTGAGTTTCTCCAGCCTTTTGTGTACACTCGATTCTCCAGAATCTGCAGTTCCTTCTTTAACAAGATAAAAGGTAATATCTGCATTATATTTACTTTATTACATCTATCGGAATACTCCATATTCTGGTTGACGGACACAAATAATTTGAAACTGCTGAAATAATAGAGGTATAATTGAAACATTAGATTTATTAAAGGGACAATATTTATTAAAACGATTTGAAATTCTTAAATGTTTGATATTTTCGTAGAGCATCAGACCTTACAAATTATTCGCCAAGACCTAGGTAAGAATTTGATTGTGGCATTTGTGCGTCCATTCTCACTTTACATTTCTCATGCCTAAAACATAACAATGCAAATCTTGCTTTCACTACCACAACAGATATGTAAACGTACTACTCTGCAAGCACCATAAGGCACACTCAAAATCAGTTCAGTAAATAAAATGAAAAAAAAAAGAAATAATAACAATGGAAATACCAGAATACCTGCAAGTCTATGTAGTTCGGAGCTTAGTTGGGGTCTGCAGTGTTCAATTGCCTGATGGTGTTTACACTTCTAAATCGTGAGGTTCGTACACGTTTATTCTAATAATAGAGGAAGTAAAATCAACGTCAGCTCTGTCCTGAGATTTAGATTATCCAACATGATAAAATGGCATTGATATATAGACGAGATGTAAAAGCTATCCGCTGGTCTATTCACGTGCATTTAGGCCAACTGAACAATGTCTGTATCTCCCGTTAAAAAAATAAACAAACGTGCCTCATTGAACCTCAGAGTCTCTTTATGTGGCTTAGCCATGGTTGGAAGTTATATGCCATTCGCATGATAGTTTATGTTTTTTTAACAAATGTATTGTCTTGCTTCATCTCGTTTTAAGAAAAACTGCTACGTGCAAGAGATAAAGGTAATGTCAAAGATTATTTGCGTTTTTTTATTTGTCTTCCTTGAATTCCAAGTTGTTTTAAGACCGACATCGTTCCCTATCTTAAATTAAACAAATTTTTTAAAAAAGCATTTTGCAATATTATGTTTTACATTATTATGCGAGGACCTACTAAAGATATATCTAAGCAATTCTGCAAACGCCAATCATTTGCGGAAATATTTAACAGCATTGTAACAAAGTTCATGTTATCTTGGATAGAGTGGACGTGGAGAGGATGTTTCTACAATTGGGACAGTCTTGGACTCAAGGTCATATACTCAGATGTAAAGGACGTTCCTTTAGGAAGGAGATGAGGAGGGATTTCCTTTTTCAGGATGTGGTGAATTTGTGGAATTCCTTGGCACAGAAGGCTGTGGAGGCAAGGCCAATGGATATTTTAAAGGCAGAGATAGCTTCTTGACCAGTATGGGTGCCAGGGATGTGGAGAAGGTATGGGAATGGGGTTAGCAGGGAGAGATAGATCAGACATAATTGAATGGCGGAATAGACTTGATGGGCCGAATGGCCTCATTCAACTATCACATGATCTTATGATAATATTACGGGGGAATAAATGCGGATAAGCAAACAGCAATCACCTTGAGTAGAATTAGAGGAAAGCTGGTTGTATTTTGGGATTGCCGATAGGCAAAGTCAGAAGACGTTTTGAGCACATGGATTAAATAAACAATACAACGTAGAGCATTGCACTAAATTGTGTGGTGTGATGGGAAAGTTAGCAAGGCTTTTAGGCATATATATTTTTTTGCGATCATTTGCTGTCAATGGCCAAAATTTGAACAGTTATTCCCGTATTGATAAACATGATTTCCGTTACCATCGCTCGCAGGAAAAGTGCAGCACTTGAAATCCGCTGCTTCATTATTTTTGATAAATAGAGTCCGCGGTATTCAATTAAAAATGACGAAATAAATTGCTACAATTGATGACATTTGACCCAGTTTTAACATTGTAAGCAAGCTTCTCGTAATTTACTGATAGCTGTGACTTTATTATGCGTATTTTGATTTTGAGAAATACAGCATGGAATCAGGCCATTCGACCTTCGGGACGACCAACGATCACTCATACAATAGTTCTATCCTACACGTTGGGTACATTATACAATTTCAAGTGAAAATAGCGAAAAACAGTTCGCATCTCACTTATGAAATATCATAACGATTCGTTACTTTCGTGAATATATTTTTTCATTATTCTTCCCTTGGACAGAGAACGAAGACCTTCGTAAAAATAGTGGTGAGCATCACTGTTTAGTAATTATTGTAGAATCACAAACTGATTTGGTGTAATACGTATATCGAGTAACACCGAAGACTGCAATTCAAGCCATCTTCTCTGTTGCTGTCCATTGGGATGACAACTTTATTACTTAAGAGCGTACTTTATGAATTGTATCACTCGGTCACTATCGGTTAATGGGTTACACAAAAAAGTGTCATTTACCATCTTCGATTCCACTAAACGTCATCGGGACAGCAGAATGTGGTATTCAAACTCGATAGGAAACAAAGGCTTTCCAAATATTTTTTATAAAACCTTATATTCACTGGACGATAGTAATTTGTTTAAGAACCCGACCATGATAGCTGACAGAAATGCATCAGAGTGTGAACGTTTAGATGTACTAGCAATGCATTTCTACACATATAATGCCACAATAGTAGCTTCTTATGATGTTTTGTTGGGAAGGAACCTTGACAGTCATTGTATGTACTAATATAGCGGTGCTATATATTAGTAACGGGTAACAAGGAGATCATATTTCCCAATATTATGACCGATTAAACTACTTTTGCGACGGTAGTTATGTGGAGAAGCTGCATTGCAAAGGTTTATTGGTTTATACGCCTTGCTTTGGAACGCGATAATCCAATGCTGCATTTAAGTCCCGAAGCCTGTATGACATGATTATTTATCTGCTGTTGGGTTTACAAATTGATTCAAACGATGTTAAGCTGAAAGTCAAGATACACTTGACATTCAGTAACTGCTGGAGGAACTCATTGGGTCTTCCATCATCTGTGGGGAGGATGGGCCGCGAACATATCGAATCGGGTGGCTCTTAATACTGCTGAGAAAAGTAAACATAAGGGACTTCGGCAGATTCTCCCAGCAGTTTATCTTGCTCGATAGTTTAGCAACTGCAGTGTCTTGTGTCCATACCTGCCAGTTATTCTGTTAATTTCAAGTCAACCGTCGTCTGCGTTTGAAAGACTTCTATTTGAGGTCGACAGAGAAACGATTAGTACCGAAGATATGTGTTCTCCTGAATCCTTCGCCACCACATTATTTGAGACATGTTTACATTTGGCTGTATGCTATATACATTTATCATCTGCAATAAAATCGTCAGCGTTCTTCTTCAACTTAATTTTCGCACGGCTGAAATGTTTGCGCGATTAAGGAATTGTCATGATTAGAGACCAACATGGTTGTCCGGGTTTGAGGTATTATGTGTACTCTGCCGACTCGTAGACTACTTTCTCGATGGGATGGGAATCCAGAAATCGGAGGTGCATGGGGACTTGGGTGTGCTGCTGTAAGATTCCCAAACAGTAAATCTGCAAGTCAAATCAGCCGTAAAAAAAGTAAACTCAATGCCAGCATTGAGTTTTGTATACAAGCCCTTGTATTTTATATACAAGCCCTTTTATTTCAAGAGAGCGTGTATTTAAAATAGGGATGTAATTTTAAGGCTCCATAATGCGTTGGTAAGGCCACATTTGGAATATGATTAGTAATTTTGGGCACCGTATTAGAGGAAGGATTAGCTGGCTCTGGAGATGGTCCAGAAGAGTTTTACAAAAATGATTCCATGCATGAATATGTTAACCTATGATGAGCGTTTGATGGCATTGGGTATGTGCTCGTGGGTGTTTAGAGGAATGAGAGGGGACCTCGTTGAAAGATACAGAATAGTGAAAGGCTTGGATAGAGTGGATGGGGAGAGGACGTTTCCACTCGTGGGAGAGTCTACGACTAAAAATAATTACCTCAAAATTAAAGACAGTTATTTTAGGAAAGAGATAAAGAGAAATGTATTTAAACTTAATGTTTACTTTTGCACACAGGTGTGGAGGAACTAAAGAAAAAATTGAGCGAAGTTGGTGAGTAAAAGAAAAAAGTGAGCATAGACATTGATTGTGGGGTCGAAATGTCTATAATATCTCTGCAAATATTTCACATCCATGAACCGTTTTCAAGCAGTTTAAAAGTTATTGCATCTGCCGACACTACTTAATATGGTAGCTCGTTCCAAATACCCACCACCCTATCTGTGAAAACGTTGCCGGTCAGATTCCTATGTTATCTTTTCTCATCTGACTTTAAGACATGCATTTTAATTCTTAATTCTCCTCTTCTAGGATAAGACCGTGTACATTCAATCTATCGTGCACTTCAAGCAGTTATGCCCCTCCATGAGATAGCCGCTCAGTCTCCGGCGCTCCAAGGGATGCCCTGCCAGCTGGACTCACTGCAGCTCAGACCCCAGAATCCTGGAAACGTCCTAATAAATCTTTCCGACATTCTTTCAGCTTAGTGGTATCTTTCATATAGCAGGGCGAGTAAAACTAAACACAATACTCCAAGTGCGGCCGCATTAACTTTGCGTAAAACTGTTCCATACCTTTGGGTTAATGCACACAATATATTCCATGATTGATGCTGGTCGACATGCCAAATCTTCGTCGAGCACTGCACCTGCTCTCCCTAACACTCTCACGGACTTATGTGATTGTACACCTCGCTCCCTTTGCTTTATATCACTTCCCAGTGCACACTGGTTTCTGAGAAGCCACACCCTAGTTCGTATTCATAAAAGCAATATCTCACACTTAATCTCAATTATACTCCATTTGACATTCATCGGCCCATTTCGCCAGCTAATCAAAATCCCGCTGTAATTCTTGGTAACATCCAACACTGTCTACAATGCCACCATTTTATCGTCATCCGTGATTTTACTAATCGTGACTCATCTACACAGATTACAAGCAATTATCTCAGCGCCGATGGCTGAGTTGCGCCAGTAGTCACACACCTCACATCCAAATAAATAAATTGTTTCCCTGCGATCAAACCTTCAGGGCCGCTTTTCATGTGGAAACTGGTGAAATACTTTACGGACGTCTACATCAACTACTTAGATATGTTTGTTCATTTTTGCTTCCTTGTTCGTGGTTTCCTGGACCATCCGTTCCTTCCAGAGTCTCCGAGAACACATGACCTCTCTCTGTCTGCTTCAGAATCGTAATGTTTGCTATTGAACATACAAAACCCGGCGTGGGGGTACCGACGTGAAGAACAATGGGGACCCTGCTTGCGGGGACCGCCGTGAGGGACGGTGGGATAACAAAGAGGGACCCGGTGTGGGGCGGGGGGGGCACTCTAGATTTAGAATCCTCCGCTGGATAAAAGCTTGCGTTCGTTTGTGTGTTTGTTCATTCGTTCGTTCCTGTTAAGGTGCTGTGCACACAGCCGGTCGCCACAGTCGTTTGTGTCCTTTACTTTTCTTTTTCCACTTTTAATTTCAAAATTTCGCCTACCTTGGTTGCGTACTGTGACTGTTGGCAGACCAATTTCCCTCCGGGGAAGAATAACGTTTTATCGTATCGTACAAGATAACGAGCAGGCAAGGATTATAGTTTCAGTATACTATGAAAATTAGAAGTAGTCAAGTAGTCATGTTATCAATTGGGGCATCAGGACGGAGTTATGGTGTGCTATTAAGTTGTACACATTTTAGACAAGTCCTACAAACGATTTAGAAGCACTAACAAAAATGAAAGATAGCTATTATTTGATGCTGCCTCGTATACTTGCAGCGATATTTGAACTTTACGGAATTACCTGTTATATCTGATTCAACAATTTGATATGTCTGGAGGTAGGCAAATTCGAATATTCATTTTTGAAGGATGTTAACGAGTTGGAAAGTTTGCAAACATTGCTATTGATAGATATTTTCATCAAAAAACATATTCCTGCAAGAGCAGTAGTCGCCTGGGAGTTAAATTCAGTACTGAAAAGGGGGATGAAAGCCCCCAAATCAAAACAATCAGTAAAAAGGTGTTTTCTTTTAATTAAAAACAATCAGTGGTCTGAAGAAGGGTCTCGACCCGAAACGTCGCCTATCTCCTTCGCTCCTTAGATGCTGCTGCACCCGCTGAGTTTCTCCAGCCTTTTAGCTTTATAACTTTACGGAAAGATTGACGTCACAACTGGTGCCGATTTAAGGGTTATTTTGCAGGGCGTGTAATTCACAAATGTGCTGGCATCGAAGGCTATAGTGTTTGAAACAGCAGATACAGTATACTCGTTGCGTAGCTCAACAGTTTCCTACATTTGTAATGCTCGCATATTAAGATCTTAAATTTATCTTCCAGAGACGGAGTTGGCAGCAAAAGAAAATGGTGAGTTCGTTTCCTCCGTGACAATTTTTTGCTTCCTGACTGTCGAAAATGAACGTTAGCGATAGCCCCAAAAATAAACACAATTTTATTGTTTAAATATTAATCAGATAGGCCCCTACTGTAAATAACTAACGTTTCCTTAATCTGTGAATATTACCTTTTAAACAATGCTTGTAAACGGTCCTCTGTAAAGTTAAGTCGTTAATCATAATTTGACTGAATTAAACGTTCAGCTGGTGATGATGAGAATACATTTCATTTTAATGAAACGACGTTCTCATTTTTATTCTTTAGAACTGAAAATAATCAAAGAATCCACACACGGCAAAGGTAGACAAAACATTATATGGTTTTGTATGGAATGTAAATTCATTCGAAGACTCATATAGAGACAGAAAGCGCAACTGCTTGTTGAGGACGTGCGGCTGAATATGATGAAGAAGTAGCTTCTTTGTCATTTGTGAAACGCGCCTCATCCAGTGCAATTAACTGGTTGCCAGCGTGGGAATCACGTTAAAAGCGGAAAGCGATCGGAGGGCCAAATGGTGTGTTTCCGCGCTGTTCACCTCAATGTCCCAGAAATGGTAATTATTAGTAAAATAGCTGTTCTAGGCAGGATAAACATGAAGGGAAAAGCAGATCCGTTGCCCTGCATTCGAACCTACAAGTATAACGTACGAGGAATGCGATATGCTTAAGCAAGCTTCATCCAAAATTAATTTGGTGACAGGAGGACGCTATGGGGATGGATCATTGGTTTTCTGACGAATAATTTGTCACGATTGCTGAACCACGGCGTGTGTGACAATGTCGGTGGCCAGGCTTGTAGGTTTGATGTTTGTCGTGCGCAGTTTTTATTTCAAAGCTCCGTTCTATTATGTTTAGGATTTTTCGAAATATATCCGATCTCCCTTTCTAAGCATTTAGACGGTTTACCATTTAAACATTTTGGGAATAGCTTACGTTTGAAATGTTCTTTCTATCTTAAAATCTTAAGATTAACTGAAAGGTCACCGGCAATGGTCAATTACTTTATGAATATGTTTTTATTTTGTTTTTGTAGAAGCATGCGGGCTGGGTGAGTAGAGGAGCTTTATTTATTGGTTTGCCCACATAACCATATTATCATGCTAGCCATGACTTGAATGTCCCCGAACACGAGGTACAATTCCAGTAACAGATAATGACGCTGATAGTCGCATTACGACGTCATAAATTTTGAAGCATGCTTCTGAATGCATGTTGAGGTCAATAAATGTTACTTATATTTTCCTATTATATTATATCCTACGGCGCTGATGCAGCGATTTTCTGGATGGATGAAAGTATACTTGCCGAACTGAATGAATCAGAATAGTCAGCATGATCAAATCAGATATCGAGCAATGGATGTCATGAAATACATTTTATGGAATAAATAGTATGTTTCGAAATTCAGTGTCGTGGACACGATATTAAAATGTCACATTCCATAAATTAGACACATTGCATTCAATTATGTCCCTGTTTCTTGTCTAACTTCAAAACCAAAAACTACAATATATTACACCGGAAGCATAAGAACTCAAAGGCAGTTTATTGCGTGCTTGACGTAGGGATTACATTTGAAACTTTAATATGTTTTCCTGGTTCTTATTTCATGATAACCACAGAAATTATTTAAACTGTCCGCCCATGAGTACTTTAAGCAATGAGTGGAGATGATAAACGAAAGAGACTTCTGGGCTGAAAAACTGGAGATACGTCACTTTCCTTATTTTCTTCCATGCTTCCATATGTTTTGGCACGATTTATAAAAAAACATATACTATTAATAAAAACTATACGATTTAAAAAAACAATGCCCATTTAATATCTCTTGTCTGTTCTTCTGACATTCAATCATATTTCTACATTAGTCCCCCATTACTGCATGCATCACATATCGGCCATTCTACTAATCGACAAGGTACATCGTTTTCCTGAATATGTCAACCTGCTAACGAAGTACCATTGCCTCGTGGGAGGAACCCAATCCTAAAACTGCACTTCTTCGCAAACGTAAGGAAGTGCTTATTCGCCAAATGCATTAAACGGTTAGTCGTCATATTTGTCGTGTTCGAAGGAAGTTAATGGCACCGACCTACTTATCGTCGGTTTTCAGTGACTCCAACTCTCCCGCTTTCGGCGGGAGATCTCCCGCCGAAAGGCCATTTTCGCAAAATCTCCCGCTCTCCCGCTTGGGATTTAATTTCTCCCGCTCTGGCTTTGTGTCTCAAAAATAAGCCTAAAATAGCACCAGAGAGCATCTAGAACCCTAGAGCTGGACCCCGGCCGCAAGGGACTTCGCGCTTTGCGCTCGTGATGTGCGCTTCGCGCACATAGGTTTGGACTCTGCAGTTTCCTAGGGGATCCAGGCGGGAGAATCTCCAGATCAGAAGGTGCTTGGGGTTGGAGTCTCTGGGTTTACTGTCTAAGAAGCAGGTGGTAGAAAGGAATAGCAAGCAGTCCGTGATAGGGCTGATATGATCAACGTTATGCTACCGCTGATCCGATTATATCCCTCCAAATATAGAGTGGTATGAGCGACAATCATCAAATCAATTGGCCGTTGGAACGTATTGCTTACATTATATAAAGGCACATATTAAACGAGATCCTGACACCAACGTAATCTTTCTCATTAATGGAATCGTTTTTTTTTAATGGGGAAAAAATGAAAATAATAAAGTTGGAATGAAAACAGGCAAGCTAAAAAAAATGGTGTCAGGTTTACCATTGTTCGATATTTCTTCGATTTTTTTAAATATGAATTTGAAAAGTACTGCTATTCATATTTTCCTATTTCATGTGAGCGTGAGAATTTATCATCTAATGTATGCTGTGCCAAAATTATCATGGACTAATACAGAAAATAGTGTGACAAATACATATATCTTGTAATAATGTGCATTCCTTTTTTTAAAGAAATAAAGAAACTCAAGGATGATCTGGAGGCGAAAGGTCCGTAGGCTTTCATGGATTTTACCAAAATGCCGTTTACACGTGTGTCATCCCAATGCTGGCATTTTTAGCTAGAGAATAGCGGGCAGATACAACGAAACATGCATTTATTTCGCACAAGTGGTATACGAGGGGGAAAAAAAAACATCGCTTCTTTCCAAGATCCTGGTGCTGATGTTCAATTTTGTTTATGGCTTATTATTCTTGGGAAAATGATAAATGTGCCGGATTAGTTTTCCTACTGTGAGTACTTGACTTATTTCTACACCAAACGGGAAGCACTGCGAACATCTGTCCAGGACGAAAACACAACTGAATAATTGAAAAAATTAACCTTACGCAGGTTGTGGTACTTCCATGAGAACTTGTTCAATTTTTTTCCCGAATGTTATTAACGATCTACACAGACGACCCAGAACGAAGTGCCAACTTCTAAACCTATTAATTATGTTAAGCTTGGAGCTCATTATCATTTCATACTCCAATTCTATAACATACTGCATATTGATTCTGATGGTCCACTTCGTTTATTTTGTTGGGCCTTTCTACCCATGTTAGAAAACCTAATGTTTTCAACTTAGCAACGCAATTTCTGTGTCAGTCAATCATCATTTTCTGAAGTGTATCATTATCACCTATGGCTACATGTTTCGTGTAATCGTCTTTCTTTCTTATATTTTTCATTGCAGAAACTGCTTTGAGTGTGAAAGTTAAAGGTGAGAATTCTCCAGTACTTTACCTTTCTGTTGATAGCCGTATTAATAGTTTGCAAGATCGAATTGGCTGCTACTAATCGAGAAGCACACTGCTATCCCAATGGAAGTAATGCGCTTTTATTTTGCATTGAATAGCAAATCGGCATTAATTTGATGCTCCATTTCTTGTGACTCCTATATCTCACGGGAATGTTAAAATAAAATTCGGTAATACATCCACAATTTCACGCTTAAGCCCCCTGAAATATAATTAATAACACCATGTCCAAATACAGCGAAATGTTCTACTTGGCATGAACATGTCATAATATGGACATGAACAACACATATGATAACCGTCTGGTTTGTACATGGTGGTCTACGTCCTGAAAAAAAAAAAAACTATACCGGCTGTTTGACATTTCTCAGTTGCTTTTTCCAACAACGGCATGCAGGCGAAGATACGTTTTTCGAAATTCCACTAAATATAGTTTCCACAGTCATTTTCATTTCCTGAAGAACGCATTGATGGCAACGCCACAGCGGCACTTAATTTAAAGAAATGTATTTGACTACGTTAAGCCAGTAACGACCGTTTAACACCCGCGTGGTTTCGTTGCCAAAGTAAACCAAACACAACTGTCTGCACATGATTAATGTATCTCCACTATACGCATGTCCACGTGTCACTTATCAATCGCTACCATGCCCGAGAGGGCATTCCAGGCCATCCCGTTCTTGTCGAAACACTTGTCCGCAGTTGTTCTTTAAACGCCCCCCCCCCCCCTTCTTTAAATATGCACCCTCTCAAAGTTAATATGTGTAGCATGGGAAAAATATTATCGACTATCGACTCGCATAATTTGATGAACTCCTATGAAATCTCGTCAGGCAGCTTTGCAATAATTCGGAACTGTTTAGTTAAGGGTAGTTACAACAACAATAAACAATGTTAAACATGATTGGTGAATTAATAAAACAAGAGACCGTCTCTATATTACCCACAGTATCCGAGTCGCTATTCTACCGAATCTCTAGGGCAGTTAGCCTTGTCAAATGAAGAAATTAATTGTCATGTTTATACCTCCCTCAGAGTAACATTTTGAGCAGTAGGTCTGTTTGATCATAGACCCCCCCCTCCCCCCATGAGGCTAGGATTGTCCCATCTTTTAGGAAACAGGGCGATGGGTACCAGGATAGGACAGGCTTGGAGGGTTATGGACGAAGAGCAGGTAAATGGGACTTGAGTAGCTGGGACATTGTTGACCGGTGTGGGCGGGCCGGAGGGCCTTTTTCTACGCTGTATCACTCAATTCATGATCCTACTACTCGAAGGCTTTGTTTGGCAAATGTATTTCTCGTATATTGTAGGAACCCACTCCCTTCTCTTAGATCTAACAGTTATTTATTTAATGACTTTATATCCATTTATTTTATAATGCATTACAGAATTACAACATTAAATACAAAATTGCCAAATAAACGGTTCTTCAACAGAGTTTGCTCTTTCTTTCAGAATTAGAGCACATAAAAGAGGAGCTAGAGAAAACAGGTGAGAATAGACTGCGACGTTTAGGTGCCTTTGATAAATGCATATCGAAAACAAATCGTTGGCAAAATACATGCTACAAAAACAGTCCCTATGTTGTCAATTAATAATTATAGTTCTGGAAAGAATGTACCCCGCAAGAAGCTCTTCAGTTAAACGATCAAGACGTCCTATGCGTCCTCGCTTTACACTCAACGCTGCTGTATATCTGCCAGGATTATATACGTAAAGCAACTGCAGCTTTTGATTTCCGCTGGGTTTGTCATTAAAAGGGTGAAGCAAGTTAGAGTCTGCAAATTATGACAATGTGTTTACTATTTGTGTTCTATTGTGTTCTAAATCTATTCTTTGTTTATAGCTCATAAATTGAAGAAGAATGATGCAGGTACGAAAGAATCAGAGAGTGGCGAAAAGATTCTTCATGATTTGAGTATGGTAGCAATTTTCTGCACGTTCATTACTTTCAATATTCACTGTTCGACAATAATTCTGGCTTAATTATCTTTAGAAATTGCAGAACATCTGAAAAACGATGGTAAGTAAAGATCATCAGTTATAAGGAAAAGAAAACACATTTGAAAGTGGCTGTCAACATAAGTGAAGGGAGAGAGGAGGCCTTGGGTTATGAAACTTTGCAGAGTTCATTTTTATTCAAACCACCAGACCTACTAACTGGCGTTCGCATATCTACGTGCCACCACGGTTAAAGGAGTATTACACTTATTTTGTACTGCTGGTATCGAAACTACTTGAAGGTCGTGATATGAAAGCAGCCCGGAGATACGGGTAGGCAGAGACAGTGACAATTCCAGCATTGCCATTAAACCCGCCATCAATGGAGGTGTTGCTGTAGTCTGGTACGCTGACCTGAGTCTGAAAAACGATGTCGAATCTAAATGTCATCATGCATGTTCTGCATGGATGCATCCAAGTCATACTGAGTTACTGCAGTATTTTGTTTCTTTCCATTCGTTTCTTCCCGTTTCCGTTCTCTACAAGACGAAAATATCGATTAGTATTATAGTCAGTCTGATATCTCGCAGTCACAACACAGCACAAGGCAACGTACGAATCCATTTGGTTGCCCAAGGGACACTTTCAACACATTGACTTTTAAAGCTTTATTTTACTTGCAAGCTAACTTAAGAGGTCTTGGAATCTCATAATCAAGAATAAAGATGTTTCATAAGGTTCAACTGCTATACTTCTCAACATTGTTGTTTATATCAATATAAAAATCAGAAGGGTGTTGATGATAAGCAGTAATTTGGCTAAACTTCGTGCTACTTTATGTTTTTTTTTGCTTTCGATGTTTATACCATGCCACTTTTAATTTTCAGAATTGCGTTTAAAAGAATCGAAATCAGGTTAGTGCATCCGCGTAATATTTACGATCTGAGAATCGACTTTTCCCCACCAAATTCAGTGACATAATTTCGGTCCTTTTTGTGAAGGGCGCTTGATGCTGTATATTTCGTTCGCTGTCGTCGTTGGGCAATGGAAATTTACAGAAGTACATTTTGCGTGCATACGCGGACCCATGCATATTACCTCACGCAGTGAAGTAAATATGGAATGAAAAGTGCATTTCAATTGTGCGCAACATGAGGGACGTTTTTTAATTACATTATTGACATTGTCTTTCTTTGTTTCCCCGTTTATTGGGTTACATACTGGGACTTAAGGCAAATTTGGCCTTGTAATGCTCTGCGAACAAATGCTGGCACATGTATTAACGGTAACTGCGTGATTGTCTAACAAGCTTTATAACTTTGGAAAGTGGGAACTCTGTGCAACGTTGTACGAACAGATATAATTGCAAAATATGTTTGTCTTGGGTGCTGTGTGTGGCTACGTGGGAGTACTGTACGTGTTGAAAAAATATGGAGAGCTGAAAAGAATTAACTTTCTAATTTCAGAATTAGACAAATTGGAAATCATTCGCAAGGACGTCGGTAAGCAGCGACACCTGCTTTCTTTGGAAAATGGACGTGGACTTTCATTAATTACGCTAAACTATAAACTGAATAAAGCATGTCCTGCTTATTTCTAACGATGTGCTCCGCTCGGAATACAAAACTCGCGAAATGCTTCTGGCTTTGATATATAAAAGAGCAAGCTACCATGCTGAACCAATGGTACTTTGCTTGTCACATATGCAACTGCCCAGTGAAAGTATTTGTACATAAATAGCTCTTTCTGGCGCCGCCATTTTAGGCGCCAGTTTTCGAAGTCCTGTTGGCCTGCGCACGCGATGTACTGGGGCAGTTCCCCGAACCGACAACCCTCTCCACCCCAGCGAATTGTTTGTCCCTGTGCGCCTTCTACATCCGTCCTTAAAGGCGCTGGATGCATTACTCCGGTTCACCCTTCTACCGACCCTTGCTCCTCGCGTCCCGCAGGCCTTCCAGTGAGTCCCGCCGAACGAGGAGTCTTAGTGCGGGCCCCGAAGAGTCTTCGAGCGAGGTCCCACAGGCGACGAGCCTTCCAGCGCAGATCCCACCCCGCCAAATTAATGCGTGAGATTAACGGAGAACGGACCAATCAAAATAACAATGCTGTTTCGAAAGTTCCACCTTCGCGATAGAATCCGAAAGCCGATTATATTTTTTCCCAAATACCTCTGCGGCAACACCTGTGCAGCCCACCATACTAAAGCTGCTTTCCCGCTACTGCACCGTTTTACTTTTCTATCACACACACACATTTGCAACACACACACGCCCACTTGCACACTCGCAAGCACGCACATCGATCATATTGACAAGTTATCGAGGTCACTGGACTTTTAAAGATCTGGTTGCTTTGCATTTCCTTTGCTCATCCCGTTGGTGCGTAGTGATATCGTAGGTGACGTCTTAAGTTTTTTGAAAGTATTTCTTAAATTTCTTTTTACGGTACCATGAGTATTGACATTATTATTCGAAGGCATGCATTCCATATAATCAGAAGGCATTGAAATACATGGGATGGTACGGAAGGTTATTCTGCATGAAATTAACCAGGACTACTTTGAAGCAGGCGTAGCGTCAACTATGTCATGTGATTAATCGTGTGAAGCTGAATGGAACGTTAAACCATTCTATATGTCATCCATTTAATAACAGTATATGACTAATGTGCACGTATGGCACGTAATCTTATATTCTATTTTGATTGTCAGAGGCATTGGTTAAGCAAAAGGATGAAGGTAAAGCATTTCCTGATTTATCTACGTGCCTTTTGATATTTCCGTTACAAAATACCTATGATAAACATGTGGCAGTAAAAACAGTATATCATTGACCATGATGTCCAGGTAGCGTGAGTACATGATGAATATTAAAACGTATGCTCTTCAAGCAAATACAGTTTCGGTAAAACACTAGTTAACACTTACGTTTCACTACAAAACTATACCACGCCGCTATTTCAAATTAATCTACCTGCACGCTGAAGTTGAAACGACACGGCTTGTTTAATCGTGAGGGTAATAGCTAAAACACGACGATTAATGAGCCACAATCAAGCGGGAATAGTAGTCAAGTAAGATTCAATTTGGATTGATGGGCAGAAATAATCAAGTGGGACGTACATTTGTATCTATCTTCCTATGTCACGCAATACGTGTTATTTGAGATTAACAATCGAGTCAGGTTAGGCCGAGGTTACTGGGGTTACACCTAAAC
This sequence comes from Okamejei kenojei, assembly GCA_035221665.1. Classification (NCBI taxonomy): domain Eukaryota; kingdom Metazoa; phylum Chordata; class Chondrichthyes; order Rajiformes; family Rajidae; genus Okamejei; species Okamejei kenojei. Next base: position 22,128,185 of record CM069160.1, on the reverse strand, counting down.
AAGAAAATGCAGGAAGTAACTGATGTCCCTGATGAAATAACTTTGGAGGTACTCAGCAATTTCTAACTTTGCAATGTGCCTTTGTGTTACAGAACTTGAAAGGCTACGAAATATTATCAGTAAGTTATGGCATCTGGCATTTAATTATAACGTTGCGTGCTGGCGTTGTATTGATATTCAACATGAATTTATCAAGAACGATGTCCGGCTAATCCTCCGATATATTTCACACGAAAACGCACATGTAAAGCAGAAACCGGCAAGGATAATTTAACTGAACACGAGTCGGGATTTTGGCTGCGTAGTCTGTGACAGTTCGATTAAGGTGATGAACTAAATTAATTTATGTTATAGTTGCGTGCTTAATTTTCCCTTTTCCTATATATATTGACATTGTAAAAATAATGTAACGGGGCGACAGGGAAACAACATAACACTTGGAACATAATTTAGACATAAAATGTGAAGATTTTAAAACTGGTAAACACGCCGAAGTATGTTATAATGGGTAAGATATTGTGTAATTTGGAAATTGATTATGACCTGATTTTCGTGCACAAATCATTCAATGCCTTATGTAGTTATGTAATTGTGCACCCATGCAGAACTCACTGACTTCATCTATTTCACCACTAACGTCCATCCGGCACAGAAATTCACCTGGACTATTGCCGACATCTCCTTACCCTTTCTAGACGTCACTATAGACGTCACTTACCCTTTCTAGACGTCACTTCGCAGGTGACAGACGATTGCCGACATATACTACAAACCCACTGATTTCCATTGCAATCTGGACTACACATTTTCCCACCCTGCTTCTCTAAGGACTCTATCCCCTACTCCCAATTGCTCCGTCTACGCCGCATGTGCACCCAGGAAGAGGAGTTCCAAACCAGGGCATCGGAGATATCCTCATCCTTTAGGGAACGACGGTTCGTCTCTTCGACTATAGAGGAGGCTGTCAGCAGGGTCTCCGCTATATCCCGCAGCTCACTCTCACTCCCCTTTCCTCCACTCGTAACGAGGACAGATTCCGCCTTGTCCTCACCTTCCACCCCACCAGTCGTCACATACAACAGATAAGCCTCAGCCATTTTCGCCAATTCCAACGGGATCCCACCACTGGCCACATCTTTCCATTTCCTCCCATCCCGGATTTCCGCAGAGACCGCTCCCTCCGTAACTCCCTGGTCAATTCGTCCCAAACTACTCCCCCCTCCCCACGGTAATTTCACTTGCAACCGCAGGAAATGCTACACTTCCCTTGCAACCGCAGGAAATGCTACACGCTTTACCTCCCCTCTCGACTCCATCCAAGGACCCAATCAGTCTTTCCAGGTGAGGCAGAGGTTCGCCTGCACCTCCTCCAACGTCATCTATTGGTGTCAACTGCTCTACATCGGTGAGACCAAGTCCGGTCTTGGCGATCGCTTCGCCCAACACCTCCGCTCGGATCGCATTAACCAATCTTATCTCCCGGTGGCCCAGCACTTCAAATCCGCCTCCCATTCCGAATCCAACCTTTCCGTCCTGCGCCTCCTACATCGTCAGATTGAGCCCACGGCAAATTGGAGGAGCAGCACCTCATATTTCGCTTCGGCAATTTACACCCCAGCGGTATGAACATTGACTGCTCCAATTTTAGATAGTCCTTGCTTTCTCCCTCCTTCCCCTCCCATTCCCCTCCCCTTCCCAGCTCTCTCACGGGCTACTGTCTCCGCCTCTTTCATTCATTCCCCTCCCCCACCCCCCACACCAACATCAGTCTGAAGAAGGGCCTCGAGCCGAAACGTCACTATTCCTTCGCTCCATAGATGCTGGCTCACCCGCTGAGTTTCTCCAGCCTTTCTGTCTACCTAGGATGACAAGTAATCTGGATTTTATGATGGTAGGATTTCAGCACGAAACTAAATTATCTTTAATGGGGCAATGGTAAGACTACGATGGTTATAATGTGGATATATTTGTCCTCCCTAACTTTCCATATCAAATATGGAAAAACCTTTCCTACAGAGGTTTACAGTTCGTCCAACTTCATTTCTCCCGATTTGCTGCAATGAGATGTCAGTTCAAATATATTACGGGGATGGGGGCTTGATGGAAGATTATTGATTCCCATGAGGAAAGTGTCATAACCAACGATTTCTGTCTTGGGAAAGGGATTTATATCTTTGACGGATATTAGAAGAAATGTCTTAAGATATACGGCAGTGAATCGTTTGATTTATCTATCGCGGAGAAATCTAGCAATAGCTGTGCAAAACAAGAAACAGCATTACCCCGTTTATACGTATGTCACAGGTACACAGAGGGAAACAGATAATATAAAGATGAACTTTAAAAGTATTTATTCGCCCGATAAATTTACCGAACTGCAAGGGTTAGTTTGCACTTGGAGGTTAGCACCTTAAATTAAAGGTTAATAATTACATCAGAAGCATGAGTTGAATTAATAGTTTGGGCCCTGTAGAATTATTAAGAATTATACACGATTATACAAGTTATTTCTGGAAGAGCATATATTTCTCATCGACGTTTACAACTCCCTTCTCTTTGCCACAACAGAGGATCGGGAAAGATCGAATGCAGGTAAAATGTTTTGTTTTATATGGTTACATTTTTTTTACCAGCTATTGCATCACAAACTGTTCGATGCAAGAACGCACGAAATTGCAGAGTTGTGGACGTAGCCCAGGCCTCCCTTCCATTGACTCCATCTGTACATCTCGCTGCCTCGGCAAGGCCAGCTGCATAATCAATCCTTTATGGTCTATCCTTTACCTGTGCTCTGTGCACAGATTGTATTCATGCAAAGGTTCTTTGAATGTATGGCACGCAAAACAAACCTATATGCTGTAACTCGGTACACGGGTTAATAACAAGCTAAGGTAGACAAAAACGCTGGAGAAACTCAGCGGGTGTGGCAACATCCATGGAGCGAAGGAAATAGGCACCTTCAGTCTGAGAAGGGTTTCGACCCGAACCGTTGCCTATTTCCTTCGCTCCATACATGCTGCCTTCACCCGCTGAGTTTCTCCAGCATTTTTGCCTACCTTCGATTTTCCAGCACTGCATTTCCTTCTTAGGCAATAGTAAACTAAATCGTTTTACGATTTTCTACATGGACAGAGGGGCGAAATTGAGAATCCCAGATTCACTATACTATACGAGAGGTATTTTATTTGCACTTCATGTTTATCTTACCTCAGATTTAATTTAAAACCATGTCCATGTGGTTCGAGGATATACCATTTGTAGAAACGCCTTGGCATATGTCATGTTGTGCCCCAATTATTACAAATACCCTTTCAAGAACGATTTAATATACCTATTCGTTCACTGCTTTCTGAGGCTTTCTCTTGCTCTCGCTTTCCACCTTCTTGGGACGAAAACCGTGACTGCAGCCGAGGGACGAAATCCGTGACTGCATCCGTAACTTTAACATTGAACTTTCTAACTTCATGTATCCTTAGATTTCCCTTTCCCTCCGTCCCTTTCTCTACCCAGATCTCAGACCACTTTCAGTCTCCTACTACATTTTACCAAGTACAGCGGGATCTGAGGGGTCCTTGTTCATCAGTCAATGAAAGTGAGGTTGTAGGTACAGCTGGCAGTGAAGAAAGCGAAAGGCATGTTGCCCTTTATAATAAGTGTAGTTGAGTACATGAGCAAAGTGGTCCTTCTGGAGTTATATGGGGCCGTAGTGAGACCAAACCTGAAGTATTGTGTGGAGATTTGGTCCCCTAATTTGAGGAAGGACAGCGTAGGTTGGCAAGATTAATTCCCGGGATGGCGGGACTGTCATATGCTGAGAGAAGGGAGCGGCTGGGTTTGTGCACTCTGGAGTTTAGAAGGATAATTGAAACATATATGATTATTAAGGGTTTGGACACGCTAGAGGCAGGAAACATGTTCCCGATGTTGGGGGAGTCCAGAACTAGGGGGGCACAGTTTAAGAATAAGGGATAAGCCATTTAGAACGGAGGCGAGGAATACTTCTACACACAGAGAGTTGAGAGTCTGTGGAATTCTCTGCCTCAGAGGGCGGTGGAGGCCGATTCACTGGATACATTCAAGAGATAGTTTGATAGGGCTATTGAAGATAGCGGAATCAGGGGATATGGGGAGAAGGCAGGATCAGCCATGATCACATTGAATGGCGGTGCTAGCTCGAAGGGCCGAATGGCCTACACCTGCACCTGTTTTCTATTGTCTATTATCTATTCCCTATTGTCTATATCGCTGTTTGTTTTGATGTTACCTTATACCAGCTAACGATGCACCGTTTTCACACCGTACACTTTCTTATCTATGTATCTCCCTCTCCCCTGATATAATTCTGAAGAAGCATCTCGACCCGAAATTCTCACTCATTCCTTCTCCACAGATACGCTGCATATCCCGCTGAGTTCCTCTTGAATTATGTGCCTATATTCGGTGTAAACCAGCATCTGCAGTTTCTTCCTACAGACTGCATCCGGGTTGGTGAAGAGTGGCCAGTGTAACAAAATGGATGGATAGTCTAAACTGTAGGCTGGTTCGGTAAGATTTGGTTCAAAGGAGAAGGAAACTAAATTCTCAAATACAACACAAATGCTCCAATTTCACATTGTCATGTTCTGCCAAGTCGGTTCAAAGGATTTTATTTTCAAAATTGTTAAATCAAAATTAGCCTTTACCTGCTGCCTAATTTTACTTATTTTTAATTGCAGGACGCATGTAACCCTATTGTCCTTTATGCGACAGCAGTATCGGAGCTCAAGAGAAAACAGTCTGTTTGCTTCAACTGGATCTATTTGCTTTATTTTAAATATGCTCGTAACACTCTTTTATTATATACATTTTGGCATTACAGTATAGTACCGCTTTCCATTATGTAAAACAATCTGCAAAGCTGTTCATCTGTTCGTCTTTTTCCAAGTGCTTTTGAACGACACACAGAATCATGTTTTAGAAAACAGCTTTACGAAGAAACATGCTCTACCTGTTAAGTGGAAGGTGAAATTGTCACCGGACAATGAAACAATGCTGTTTTTGTCAGAGAAAGGTTGGATGCCTAAAATAAGAAGCGGATTATTGTTAATGATATCAACGAATCTTCAGGCTAGAGAGTGTGGAATAACTATTGAATTTTAGGCTGGCTATGATATTAAAGTTTCATCATCATGTACTTTCTTATTTGAAGCAGAATGTGAACGTAGAAATTTTGATATTTGCGAACCATGCATTACACATATTGTTCGGTGAAATAGAGATGTAGTTGTCTTGGATATGTTCGGCACGTTGGAAGTGTTCCCAATGCGGCTTTATAGCGGTATCACCGAATTGTTCCCATTTCCTATATTATGCATGAGAACATGATAACAAACAAACACTTTTTGCTAAAGGAAGACTAACATTGGAAAACATTTCTTCGAAATTACTAAATAATTCCCGAATTAAGAGGCGGGCTGGGATAGTGGAGAGTGTGGAGTGGGAGATTGAGTTCACTTTATCATAAGATGACGAACCCTCACCTACTCTGAAAAGTGATCAACGTTTTTGAAATGCACACTGCATTTCTCTCTACGATAATGCCGTCTCACGTATCCATTGTATTTTCATTATTCCTCCACATGTTCAGCAATGCCATTCCATACCCGAGTTTTTGATAGCGTGTATATATAGTTTAGAACTAAAAAAAGTTCTGTGCATCTTAAATTATTTATGAATTCCTTGAAAGTAATTTAAATCAGTTAAATTCAGAAATTACCTCTACTTCAGATGGACCTTTTAAATTAACTTTCCTCAAATGACAAAACACGGCATTCGATCATGCGAATCATTAACCACAAATGGGTGAAATTCGAACTAATTTCGATAGAGACCTAAACTGAATAAACCGCCATCAAATCCGCCTCGTTACTTCATGGACATTTAGCCGAAACGGAAACATGATCAAATAATGGAAGCAAAATGTCATCATTTCCTTCTATGGTTACAGGAAGCCACCTAAAGTACATAATTGATTGTTGACTATTTATAAAGATGTTTGATGAATTCCTGAGTGGAGATTGGGAGCACATCACATAGCATTTTAGTTAACATATACGAATCCTGTTTAGCTGCAACATAAATAAACCTTCAATTTATGCTCGTCGTTATATCCTTCTCAAATAATATAATTGGTTTCATGACAGATCCATGCAGCCGCTTAGGGTTGCAATTGCATGGTTTAATGCTACTGTATTCATTTACTTCGTTATATGTATGTGTGTTTACTTAATGACACTATTAATATTTCACTTCATATGTTATTCTACTGGTTTGGATATTAATAAAAATCATAACGCGAATTGCATGCCTTTTACTAATGGACAAGAAGTCACCTAATGGAATCATTTCAGTGACGTTAGTGGAATGTGAAAAAATATAGCAGTGGCAGACACATATACGTACACTCTATTTACCAGCGGAATGGGGGCCTGGGATTTGCTTGGCTAGTCCAATATCCGCCGTTTTACCTCACATGTTACAGATGTCGGGCAGATATATTCCAGTGGTCATAATTTCTTCGAAGATAGCTGAAGCTGCCTGGGGGCGATGTTCAGCTTAAGATCTTGAGTTTGTATAAGATATTGCTATCCACGGAGATGCGTAATCCCTTCGCCAATCCCTGAAGAATTTCGAAGTTTATACACTTCACAGCAGTATGAATTATATAACCATACAGTGAATGAATAATACACCAAGCTCTTCAAGACCGAATTAAGCAGAAAACGCACAAACGAATCACAGCAATGATGTACCTCCATTAACCAATTTTTAATTCGAGGAACTTTGAACATTCCATCACAGGCGTTCGGCTGTTTACATTAAATAGTGATATTCCAGACGTCTAACCATTTGCACGTGTAAAATACACATATTATCACATATGCTCCAAAATATTCCACGCGTTACATGCAACAGCCTAGGATAGAAAAAGTTAAATGTCTTATTGGACAATTCTGAACAGGTATAACATAATACATTCTAACCAATTCGGTTGAAAAATTGCGATTATTCGATTAATCAGAACCACTTGGTCGTTTCCGGTTCCGTGTAATAGATGCCGTATTTTAGAGATGAAATGTTAGAATTATTGTGATTAGACTCTCTCTGCAGGTGCTCTAATTATCATCCACTGGGGATGACGGTTGTTTGGAACCGTTATTCGTAAGAGCCCCGTGATGTTTTGTCGCTATAACTGGCCCCATATTCAGGATTTTTTAAATATATATGGAGTGTGGAATGTTTGGGAAGGAACTGCAGATGTTGATTTAAACCGAAGATGGATACCAAATGCTGGACTCAGATGGACAGGCAGCATGTCAGCTGTGAGATGGGAAGATTAGATGTTGTGAGGAAGGGGTTTGAGAAAGTGAGTTCGGAGAGCTGAACGGATAATCGCTGTTGGACCGGGAGTAAGGATCAACCACTGATCGGCAAGTTATAGCATGGTATGTTAAATTGGCTGATAACCTGATTAATTCATTGACATCGAGTATTCACTATGATAATGTGAATTAGGTTGTCTCGCAGCTCTAGAATGAGCGAACGCGTGGAAAAAAATAATGCAGCGAGCCAAATGATCGACAGGAGATGTCAACATCTCATTATCTATGGCTTAGAACGACCTTAAACAAGATCAGCAAATATTCTGACAAATACCAATAAACAATGGCATGTATGGGTATTATAGCTTCGAATACGCCCAGGGGAATGCATGGTAATAGAAAGAGAAGGGTTAATATGAGCCTACTATTGATTTAAGAACAGATCTTGCAACAGTGAAAAAACTGCCTAAGTAGGTAAAGAACAAAGCAGGCGCATTGCAGACTACAGCAACCTAACAGTGATAGCAAAGAGGCAGGCGGGCCAGGGTATGGACATGAATACGGAGAATGATTCAGGGATGGGATAAACGTCGCAGCGAACACAAGGTACATAGGTAAAGCAATGCTCTGATTTCCAAGAAATTTCAAAGCGCACAACGTGTATTAAATCTGATATTACGTCAATTCCATGTCGGTTTATGAACAGTCAGATCAAGAACATTGATGCGCTCCTAAAATACTAAAGGGGGGGGGGGGAACGATGTGTTTATGTTGAACGTGCATCATGCCTTGGAAAGCAAGCCATGAGGATAAGAAGGGGGAGAGAAGTTTCTGCTAAACCGAGATGGAGTCCTTTTACAGGTAGCGCTGGTAACTGGAATGCCCCATTTTTTTTTTGGTAAATATAAATTTAATAGAAACCCGAATGTCTGTACACTTTTAATTGTATACTCCTCATTACATTTAGACATATTTATGTACACATTTATAAATAAAATCCTTCACCACCAACCCCTCTCCCCCCCCACACACACACACACTCGCTCATTTTATGGCCTCCTGCTGGGCAGCCACCATAACTGCTGCAGCGCGCTCTCCTGTAAGCACGCCGCAATGTATTTACTTTCACTGGCCGACCGGCTTCTTTCGCTGCCGATTTAACTTCCTCCACGCCCCACCCCCTCCCACGGGACCGCCTCTCTCTCTCTCTCAAGCCAAAGATCGCCTCTTCCACCGCTGCTTTTCGCCGTACTCGGAAATATAGCGTGGGAACAGCCGTTATCCATCACCAAAACTTGTCGGTGCCACGAGAATTGAAGTGATTGGTGGTGATTCTGTCTCTGGAGTAAAGGGAACCTGAGGTAGACTCAACCAAGAGGATGACGAGGATATGTTTGCCGAGGGAAAACGGTGGTAATTGTCAGGTTTGATCCGATTAATGTGCTTGTGGATTGTTGTGGACTTCCATCCATGTTTCTTCCGTGGGAGAAAGCGATTCTTCACTAATTAGAACTGCTTCGTCCAAGATCCATGGAAAACATAGTTCTTAATGAGACATCCAGGTCACGGAAGGGATGGGAAATATTCGATGTGATGTTCTTAACTTTGCTGGAGGAAAATGCAGTAAATTCTTCGCACTTAGCAGGGGACCCAGGTAAGCTGGTGCTGGGGGCAGGACATATGATAGAGGTGATGGTACTAAAAATGACCTTGGAGGTATGAGCGTTTTTGGAAATTAGGCCGGAAAAGTATTTCGTTCTTGCAGGTTTTACTGCTTCCTGGTAATGACTCCTTCCTGGTAATGACGTCATCTGACGTGGCTTGGACTTCCTACTGATTATAGAAACCTGGCTTAACCCTGGTGAGCTTGCTCCACTCGTGGTATTCTGTCCTGATACCTGTAACTGTTTCAGCTTGCCTAGGCTCTCCAGTCGCGGTGAGGGCCTAGCCACTGTGTTTAGGAAGCATTTCAACTGCCGCCTTCTGAACGCAGATCATTCCGCCATGTTTGAACATAGTTGGTCTAATCTGTCCACTTTTATTTTTTCTTGTGTATCGCTCACCAAAAATGCATAAGGACTTTATCATACAATTTGCTGATCTTATCGCTAGCGTGTTGCCAAAATTGGACCGGGTCCTGATTCTTGGTAACTTTAACATTCGTCTGTGTCCCACAAAGCCTCTTGTGTGTGAATTTATGAACCTGGTTGAGTCCTTCAATCTGACTCTATTCACCACTGGACCCACGCACAAGCTTGACCATAAACTAGACCTAGTGCTTTCGTCTGGTCTCCCATGTTTTAATACAGAAATTATTGATGCCTGTTTGTCTGATCGTAGAGCACTTATATTCGATGCCTCTCTGCCTCTCGCTCCCTCAAAATCCCATCTCCCTGCTCGCTACTCCCGCTACGTAAACGCTTCGACTGCCAGTAAGTTCTCTGAGGCTATCATAGCCGACTCCGACATCTGCACTATTGAGGCGTCTCCCCTCCATCTCACCACTGATGATCTCATTGATTTATTCAACACCACTTCCTCTTCCATCTTGGATTCTGTTGCTCCTCTTAAAATAAAAAAGCCTAAGCCTAAAGGCTGGCCGTGGCTCAATGACACCACCAGAGCCCTAAGAAGAGAGTGCAGAAAATCAGAACGGAAGTACAAATCTGAGAAGCTTCAAATTTCCTTTGAACTTCTGAAAAACAATCCTCACAAATACCAGGACACACGATTTTCAGGAAGAAAATTATTCGACGAATATGGGACCCGATGCGAAGCGTCCTTTGCCCATTCCCTCCACTGATGCTGCCCGGCGCATTGAGTTCCTGCAGTATCTACAGTTTCTTGCCAATCGCGCATTTTAGACGTGCTGAATACCGCAGTGAATGAAAGTGTGCTTACCCACGGAATGATAGCCAACGGGTATGTCTTCCTCACTTCGCAAGGCACGCAAGGCGGAAATCAAGTTTTCACGCGAGAACAGTAAAATACTGCCATCAAGGCCACTGGGATTTCAAAATGCCTTGGAGATTTACAAGGGCGGAGGGAGAATATGAAAGGTTTCACTATAGGTATTCGCGGGTTTAAGGAGGCATCTGGTTTGTAGATTGGCAAACTAACTATTTCCCTTTGTTGGTTTCAAGTAAAACAAGCGCATTGATTGGCGATAAAATCAGAGATTATCAAACTGAAGTGAAAGCACCTTGCCATGTTTACAAGTAACGGAGGTCTGAAGCAATACTGAGAGCGTGATACGGAGGAGAATTGCTGGAAACTTATTGTAATTATTTGGATAACATTAAAGGTAAGATCGAAGGTTTAGTGTAATGGTGGTAGAAGGGGATAAGCATCTCGAGGTAAATGTTGAGCGCAATTTATTTAATTTAGGCTACACGTTTTGCTGAATATAAATGTATTTAGAACAAATATGACACATCGGTGATGTTTGAATCAATAGATATTGAACGCAAATGCGGATCTTGTTGTCTGGACGTGCTAAAGCCTGGTGAACAAAGGCCATGGTATGTTATACAGTGGCTTGCAAAAGTATTCATACCCCTTGAATTTTTCCACATTTTGTCATGTTACAACCACAAGCGTAAATGTATTTTATTGAGATTTTATGTGATAGACCAACACAAAGTGGCGCATAATTGTGAAGTGGAAGACAAATGATACATGGTTTTCAAATTTTTTTACAAATAAAAAACTGAAAAGTGTGGCGTGCAAATGTATTCAGCCCCCTTTACTCTGATACCCCGAAATAAAATCCAGTACAACCAACTGCCTTCAGAAGTCACCTAATTAGTAAATAAAGTCCACTTGTGTGTAATCTAATCTCAGTATAAATACAGCTGTTCTGTGAAGGCCTCAGAGGTTTGTTAGAGAACATTAGTGAACAAACAGCATCGTGAAGCCCAAGGAACACACCAGACAGTTCAGGGATAAAGTTGTGGAGAAGTTTAAAGCAGGGTTAGGTTCTACAAAAATATCCGAAGCTTTGAACATCTCACTGAGCACTGTTCAATCCATCATCCGAAAATCGAAAGAGTATGGCACAACTGCAAACCTACCGTCCATGGCCGTCCGCCTAAACAGACAGGCCGGGTAAGGAGAGCATTGATCAGAGAAGCAGCCAAGAGGCCCATGGTAACTCTGGAGGAGCTACAGAGATTCACATCTCAGGTGGGAGAATCTGTTCACAGGACAACTATTAGTCGCGTACTCCACAAATCGGGCTTTTATGGAAGAATGGCAAGAAGAAAGCCATTGTTGAAACAAAGCCATAATAAGTCCAGTTTGCAGTTTGCCACAAGCCATGTGGGGGACACAGTAAACATGTGGAGGAAGGTGTTCTAGTCTGATGAGACAAAATTGAAGGTTTTGGCATAAATGCAAAATGCTATGTGGGGCGGAAAAATAACACTCCACATCACCCTGAACACACCATCCCCACTGTGAAACATGGTGGTGGCAGCATCATGCTGTGGGGATGCTTTTCCTCAGCAGGGACAGGGAAACTGGTCAGAGTTGATGGGAAGATGGATGGAGCCAAATACAGGGCAATCTTGGAAGAAAACCTGTTAGAGTCTTCAAAAGACTTGAGACTGGGGCGGAGGTTCACCTTCCAGCAGGACAACGACCCTAAACATACAGCCAGAGCTACAATGGAATGGCTTAGATCAAAGCATATTCATGTGTTAGAATGGTCCAGTTAAAGTCCAGACCTAAATCCAATTGAGAATCTCTGGCAAGACTAAAATTGCTGTTCACAGACCCTCTCCGTCCAATCTGACTGAGCTTGAGCTATTTTGCAAAGAAGAATGGGCAGCAATTTCAGTCTCTAGATGTGCAAAACTGGTAGAGACATACCCAAAAAGACTTGCAGCTGTAATTGCAGTGAAAGGTGATTCTACAAAGTATTGACTCAGGGGGGGCTGAATACGTTTGCACGTCGCACTTTTCAGTTTTTTATTTGTAATAAAATTTGGAAACCATGTATAATTTTCCTTCCACTTCACAATTATGAACCACTTCGTGTTGGTCTATCACACAGAATCCCAGTAAAATACATTTACGTTTGTGGTTGTAACGTGACAAAGTGTGGAAAAGTTCAAGGGGTATGAATACTTTTGCAAGCCACTGTATGTGGCAAATCTAATGCAATGAGCACTGCATCTTTGTATACACAGAAAGAAACTTGTGTAGAACAAAATGATGGCGGAAAACGGTTATCTACGTCTCTCTAGAATAGTCTTGGAGAAATAATATCTGCGAAAACAAAATGCTTTGTGGTATTGTGTCAATCATTCTTAGCTGTTAAATATTTAAGGTTTGATGCAGGATGTCGAATACATACGACTAAATTTGTGTATCTGCACTAAAATAGAAACGCGTATTTTGATTTTCCATTCAGACAATCACCGTACCTGGGAGAACTCGAAATTTTGGATGGTTGAACTGATCAGTTGAACTATCAGTTGAACTATCAACTGATAGTTTAATACACTGTGCGTGAATATAAATACGGGAGGAGATCAAGTAGATAGTCAATTAATGTTATTGAGCTTTCCCATCGCTTTAACCTAACATATTTGTATGTGTGGGGTACACAAAAAGCTGGAGAAACTCAGCGGGTGCAGCAGCATCTAAGGAGCGAAGGAGATAGGCGACGTTTCGGGTCGAGACCCTTCTTCAGACTGGTCAGGGATCAGGGAAACGAGAGATATAGACGGTGATGTGGAGAGATAAGGAACAATGAGTGAAAGATATGCAAAAAAGTATCGGTGATAAAGGGAACAAGCCATTGTAAGCTGTTTGTGGAGTGAAAATGAGAAGCTGGTGCGACTGGGGTGGGGGAGGGAGATAGAGATAGAGGGAATGCCAGGTCCCGAGGGCTGAGGGAGAGGTAGGAAGGGGAGGAGACAGCAAGGGTTAACAGAATTGAGAAAATTCAATATTCAAGCCCAAAGGATGCAGACTCCCCAAGCGGAATATGAGGTGCTGTTCCTCCAGCTTGCGGTGTTGCTCACTCTGGCCGTGGAGGAGGCCCAGGACCGAGAGGTCGGATGTGGAATGGGAGGGGGAGTTGAAGTGCTGAGCCACCGGGAGGTCGGGTTGGTTATTGCGGACCGAGCGGAGGTGTTCGGCGAAGCGATCGCCAAGCCTCCGCTTGGTCTCACCGATATAGATCATCTGGAGCAGCGGATGCAGTAGATGAGGTTGGATGAGGTGCAGGTGAACCTCTGTCGGACAATCACAAATGACAATCACAAATGGCCTCATTCTTCAGAGAACGGGGATTCCCCTCCCCCACTATTGATGAGGCTCGCACCAGGGTCTCCTCCATACCCCGCAACACTGCCCTCGCTCCCCATTCCCCCACTCGCAAACAGGGCAGAGTCCCCCTGGTCCTCACCTTTCACCCCACCAGCCGGCAAATACAACATATTGTCCTCCGCCAGTTTCGCCACCTCCAACGTGACCCCTCCACCCGCCACATCTTCCCATCTCCCCCCCTGTCTGCCTTCCGCAAAGACCGCTCCCTCCGCAACTCCCTTGTCCATTCTTTCCTCCCCTCCCACTCTACCCCTTCCCCGGGCACTTTCCCTTGCAACCGCAAGAAATGCAACACTTGTCCCTTCACCTCCCCCCTCCACTCCTTTCAGGGACCCAAGCAGTCCTTCCAGGTCCGACAGAGGTTCACCTGCACCTCCTCCAACCTCATCTACTGCATCCGCTGCTCCAGATGCCAGATGATCTATATCGGTGAGACCAAGCGGAGGCTTGGCGATCGCTTCGCCGAACACCTCCACTCGGTCCGCAATAACCAACCCGACCTCCCGGTGGCTCAGCACTTCAACTCCCCCTCCCATTCCACATCCGACCTCTCGGTCCTGGGCCTCCTCCACGGCCAGAGTGAGCAACACCGCAAGCTGGAGGAACAGCACCTCATATTCCGCTTGGGGAGTCTGCATCCTTTGGGCTTGAATATTGAATTTTCTCAATTCTGTTTAACCCTTGCTGTCTCCTCCCCTTCCCACCTCTCCCTCAGCCCTCGGGCCCTGGCATTCCCTCTATCTCTATCTCCCTCCCCCACCCCAGTCGCACCAGCTTCTCATTTTCACACCACAAACAGCTTACAATGGCTTGTTCCCTTTATCACCGATACTTTTTTGCATATCTTTCACTCATTGTTCCTTATCTCTCCACATCACCGTCTATATCTCTCGTTTCCCTGATCCCTGACCAGTCTGAAGAAGGGTCTCGACCCGAAACGTCGCCTATCCCCTTCGCTCCTTAGATGCTACTCCACCCGCTGAGTTTCTCCAGCTTTTTGTGTACCCTCGATTCTCCAGCATCTGCAGTTCCTTCTTTAAAAAAAACAATTGTACGTGTAATGTGTTTTCAATGTTTTATTGGAAGCATTTGTACAAAAAGCTTGATAATTTTACAGCTTTGTGAAGAGCTTCAATGTTAACACTTTCCAAAAAGAAAATTGAATTAAAAAGAGAGAGAAAGCAGAAGAGAGAGAAAAGAGAAAAAAATAAGAGGGGAGATATACCCGTCGATCCACCAATACGCTCGTTCACACAGCCCTACGAGTAATTTCGAATTTGTGTTCAAATATTGTGTTGCTCGAGAAAATCAATAAAATATGACCTTATTTTTTTTTTAAATTGGTCCAGTTTATTACTCAAGATAAACCTAATTCTCTGTAGATGTAATGTGTCTTTTATTTCTGTAAACCGCATATTCACTGGAGGAACTTCAGCATTCTTCCAGAATTTAAGTACGAGTTTTTTTGCTGAGATTAGTGCATAGCCCACAGAGCGTCGCTGAAAAGCAGTCAATTTACTACATGCCTCTGATCGTCCCAGTATTATCAGTTTTGAGTGTTGCTCTAATGGGATTTTCAGTAGGTTGGAGAGGACGCTGTATATTTCCGTCCAAAAAGATATATTTTTGTACAGATTACATAACTGTGGGTTAAAGTGGCTTCCTGGACCTGACACTTATGGTCACAGAAAAGGTCACAGAATGGGGAATCTACGGGGACAGTGTGAAGGGGGTGCCCAGCTTTAAGTTTCTGGTCACACACAACTCAGAGGACCTCACAAGGTCCACCAACACCGCTGCGCTGGTCAAAAAGGCACAGCAACGACTGACCTTCCTAAGAACATTGAAACGGACTGGTCTGCCCCAACAGCTGCCGACGACCTTCTACCGTTGCACGACAGAGAGCATGGCATCTCTGTGTGGTATCTCAGCTGCACGGAGACGGAGAGGAGAGCTCTTCAGCGCGTCGTCCACAGAGAGCAAAATGTTATATGGACACCGCTACCAGCCTTGGAGGGCATATACCACACACGGTGCCTCAGGAAGGCCGTCAGCATCCATAAAGACTCCTCTCACCCTTATAATGAACTGTTCGAACTACTGCCTTCCGGCAGACGTTGCAAGGCCTTCTACGCCCGCACCACCAGACTCAGGAACAGCTTAATTCCCAGAGCTATAGCGGCTCAGAACCGGCCCTGCTGAGTGCCCCCCACCCCCATGGAATGTCTCCCTCGGATGGCTACGTCGCACAGACACATCTGCACTTTAGTCTGTTTTGACTGTTTTACTGTTCTAATTCTATTTTCACAAACCTTGTTATCGGGGTATCTAAACCTAAATTTTATAAGTCGTTTAACTTATGACATCGGATGTAAGTTGCAAACCAAATCTCGTTGCACTTATGTGTAATGACAATAAAATATATTATTATTACTATCGCAAAGAGGGGAAACACTGGTGAAAATGTTGTCCAGTTTGGTTTTATGAGTGGTATTACCTGTTCAGCACTTTAAACTGTATCAGGCAATGTCTGGCATTTAAGGAGCAAGTATGGAGTATTGTAAGCTTTCGTCCCATATATCATTTGAGATTTGAGATTTGTTGACCCATCTCATATTCCCATGCACGCCTGTAAATCTCAGATGATGGGGTGTTGATGTTTTGAAGAACATTGTATATGTGGGACATCAACTTCTCTGTTTCTGCATTTCTATTCAAACATTCATCGAGTTTATCTGGACTTGCAGTCTTGTAGTCTTGCATGTATGTTTTCACATATACACATTTTATACATAATGTAATATTTGTAATATAATGTAATGCGTAATATTTATATTAACTCGGATCATATAAACAATTATGCAATTTCTTTAAGGTTCATTTATTAAACCGTTGTGTGCTATGCAAGTTATAAATTGTAAAATAATGGAAAAAATGTCAATATATTTATACTTATGTAATTGTCAATGGAGCTAGCGTGACCATGAACACAATCACACACGTGGACACATTCGGGATTTACTTCCTGGAATAAAATGTGAACTTGCAATATATTTTGCTACATGTTGTAAAACAATTGAGCTCCGCAAATGACAAACTCGAAAGGAATCTGCCTTTGTTTCATTTATATATTTAAGAATCGAATACGTCGGGTACTTCAGTATACTTCAAAGACCTTTGGAGGACGATAGGTACGTAATTGGGGTGTACACGATCGAGAAGGTAAGGGGACATTAAGACTGTTGTGTGTCTAAATATGAGAGAGAACCGTGCACATTTATATAGTCCAAACATTCTCGTGTTGCTCGATTTGATAGTTTAAAATCATCACCGGGCGTAAATATTCGTGGTTCGAACCAGCCTTTGCAATGACAATGGATTACACGACAGCTCACTGACATTAATGAAATGGAATTCTCGTCATTCAGAGTTGTCGACAGTATATTTCATCTTCTTTACCTAATTTGTATAAGAGACTAACATTCGCTGCATTGTGGAATTTGGTGAGATCCCTTGCCTCGAGCGAAATAGCCGTAAGCGGTAATGCTTTGCGGCATGCCGCCTGTAACTGAACGCCAAGGTAAACAATATGTTAATATAGGAAACCAAATTTAAAGCATTTCAAAATTGCTTATATTATCTGAGAATTTACCAATGAAAAGACGAATTTAAGCATAACTAGAACAATGCAACATTTATACAATTCGTTGCTATTACGTCTGTCACTAATCAGACTTTTAGAATTGTAATAGTAATTGTAATCAGCTTGCAGTGAGTTCAGTGCAATTAATACCTTCAAACATCTCGGGGAGCGGATAATCACCAATTGACACAGCCTCGTCGAAACAGCTATCCGAAGTCCACTGTGAATAAAAAAATAACCATTAATATCAATACAGTTTGGGTTTATAGAAAGTGCATCCTCTCGTGAAAGCAAAAGACAATGAATAACAGCAGTTGTTCAGCCAGTGATTATTTCAAGCATCACCTACAAAGGGTGGTGTTGCCACTTGCATAGTGCATACCCCTCTGAAAGACGGGTTAGTGTGCAATATCGTTCCACCTTCAGTTATTAGGAACCAGCAGAAAGGCGAGACGTTTGCATCTTATTCAAATGCCGAGGCTACCTGCATCTTCTTGAAAAAACAAAACAACCTATAGCATTTTGTTGGCAGAATAGGTCAAATTGTGCTGAATGAAAATGAATACAGTACAGTCAATATAGTGGCAATGAACTCGGTAGCTTGCTCTGTCAAGAAAATGCATTTAGAATGCACCACAAATTAATGTAAAAAATGTGCGTTTTAGCCCGAGTAATTGGCTTATCTTTTTCTCCTCACTGGATGATATCTTGAGCACTATCCGATTTCTATATGCCTAACTTTGCAGTGTTCGTCGCTGCTACCTGCTGGTTAATCACACCGGATAGAAAGTCATCGAGCATTTCAAATGCGATAAGGAAACGTACCGCTATTCTCTACTAACGTTTACAATAAATACTGGTAATTCACAAATATCTTCCAGATAAACAACGATTTACACATTGGGTAATGCACACAAAAGTGCCTCAATCTACGAGTACTCGTTTTAATTCATGGTGTGAGACGAATTCCATCCTCTCACCTTTTGTTCCTCTCTCTCCTCTGAAATACCATTTATTTTGATTTTAATTTTATTCGATCGTATTCTTAGACTTTCATTCCCACCTTAAACAACTTGGCGAATTGCGAGCAACGCGTGGAATATTGCCCATATTCATAAATATGCGTAATTCATTTGGATGAGAAACGACATGGTATGATTAGCACGCTTGCAGATGACACGGAATTGGGTAGTGTTGTAGATGGTGAAGGTGATTGGCACAAATTGCAGCAGGATCTTGAAAGTTTAGCGAGATGGGCTGAGGCATGGTTGATAGAATGTAATACAGAAATATTTTACTTTCTGGAGAGACTTGCATGACAGGACCTACACAACGAATGGTAGAGTACTTCACAGGAAGACTGGGTGGTCAAAAAGTATTTTGGCACATTGGCCTTTATCCGTCAGGATACTAAGTATAACAATTGGGCGTTCATTTTGCCATTATATGGGACGTTGGTGAGGTCGCATTGAGAGTGTAGTGTTCATATCTGGGAACCATGTTATAGGGAAGATGGTGTCAAATTGGAAAGGGTGCAGAGAAGATGTACAAGGATGTTGCAGGGGATCGAATGCCTGAGCTATTCGGAAAGGTTGAGCAGGCTTGGACTCACTTCTTTGGAGTGCAGGAGGATGAGCGGCGACCTTATGAAAATCACGAGAAGAACATATACACGCAAAGGGTCTCTTCCCTAGCGTAGGGCAATCGCGAAACCATAATACATAGGTTTAAGGCGAGGGGGAAGATGAAATAGGAACCTTTTTCACAGAAAGGGTAATGGGAGTAGGTAACGAGTTGACGGAGGAGGTAGTTGTTGCAGGTATTTTCGCATCGTTTATGGAACATTTACAGTAGACAGGTACAGGGATAGGAGATGTTTGGAAATGTATGGGTCAAACTCAGCCAGATGGTACTAGTGTGGATGGGACACGATGGTCATTGTGGGCAACTTTGGCCGTAGAGTTTGATTCTACTGTATATGACTGGCATAAGGAGCTGACAGTTGAATCTTGTATTCAGCATTGTTTCCAAGAATGTGTCCTCCTGACCTATTCGACACGTAAAGCAGAGTTTTCTGTAAATTCACTTTGTACCATAGACTACACAAGACTATAACAATAAATCTCTAGATTTAACGTCTTAAATTGAAAATCAGTATAGGAAATGTGTTAGCATTTCTACTTTGTTTTATTTTCCATTTGCAACAGACGGGAAGTGACCATGAATATTACTGTTCATCGTTTGATACATTTACTACATTTCCTCCTGGTGTTTGCAACAATTTTACGTTAAAAATGTTGCAAGTTCGATTCGTATCTGATGAAGTATTTCAATGGAATTTCAGGGTTTACATATATATGGAATTGCGGTTGTGAATATAACCACTGTTTTACCCATTGCTCGCGATTTACAAACGAAGTTCATTGGAAGAACGAGGTACACTTTGTTTACTTTTCTCATTATAATTCTTACTTCTGAAACAGATGTGGTAGCTTTTGCTGGCACAGATACGTTGAATTATGTAATCGATGTATCTGTTCTGTACTTTTCTTAGCACAGCATAAGGGCTGCTTTGCTGAATTTTTACTCACTGGGAATACATCATTGCAAGCCAAGATTAGATTGAATTCTTTCCTCATAATTGTACTTTGCATTTATATTAGGAAACTATTATTAATATTACAATGGCACATTTATCAAACAAATTTGGCGATTTGATGAAATACTAACAAAATATAAACATAAAACTATTTTCACTTTGTACGATGGAGTAAGTGGTGTCAGCCGTTATTTTCCATTTATTATCTGTGTTTCTCTTCATTGTTGTGTCGAGGATATATAATGTTTCAAACTAAAACAGCTAGCCGGAACAACAGGAATACAATTGTTACATAATCTTTGTTTTCAGCACATTGTTTAAAATGTTGCCCAAAAATGTGCCTTTCGCTTTGGGCCTACAAAAACCTACTGAGTGAACATAACATTTTTCACCTCTTTTCGGTTCCATACTTAAAAAACGAGAAGAAAGGAAGAGAATCATAATATTTCCATTGTAACCTAACACAGTACATTTTCATTTTTACACAGCAATGGCAGCACCGTCTGATCAATATATCAACACGGAACCAGAAGATGGTGATGAAAAGAAGAAAGATGACTTGCACATTGGACATGAACGAAAGTTCAAATCCTTTAACGCAAAAGGTAATTAGGTGTGGATGATTCACTAGTATCTGTTAAAAGTTCGTACTATTTGTCGTGCAATCTTGTTTTTTAAAATCCGTTGCAATTTCTATCTTAAGATAGTTTTTGAATAACGTCCATAAATATTGCAAATAAAAATCAAATAGTGTTTATCAAAACAACGCAGCAAAACAAGTTTTAAAATAAAATGTGGTCCAGATTTCATAGAATGATGTCTTGAGTTGTCCGAGTTTGCAATGAAAATCTGAACAGCATTCGAAAAGCCAGCGGCGGATCTCGCTACTGTTTATCTGAGAGAATAAAATCTACCCCATGAATTAACGTCTGTTTACATATTAACCAATAGAATATATTGATTATCAAGACTAACACACAACCACCTCTCCACAACCACTTCCCCACTTCCCCACAACCACCTCTCAACTTTAACTATCCGCTGTGCTTCCGATTTCAGGATTGCTTGCTTTAACGTATACGATTCATCATGGCAATTTATCAATTTGTGATATCCACCAAAAGAGTGCCCGAATAGATCACGTGCAGTTATGCCCAATGCCGATACTATCCAAGGATGACCTCTGTCCAAAATACTACCATTGTTTCGATGCCAGTGTAGCTTCAGTAGATCGAGGTGCATTGAAGTATTCTGTACAATATACAACATAAGCATTTTTTGGTGTATTGCCGAAGGATCAGCTTCAGTGTGAGACAGTCAATTAAAGTAATTAAGATTCACCACATCAGCGAATGTATGTCGCTTTATGTTACCAAACCTTTATTGGTCACCAAAAGTGTACGCCTATATCAGAAATCCGGAATCGAGAAGAGAAATGTCTTAATCATAATTACCATAATTATAATCATAATAGTACTTTACTAGCCAAGTATGTTTGCAACATACGAGGAATTTGATTTGCCATACAGTACTACCAATAAAGAGTAACAAGACAGCCAAATATATTTTTAACATGAACATCCACCACAGTGACTCATCCACGTTCCGCACCGTGATGGAAGGCAAAACAAGTTCAAACTTCTTCCCCTTTTGGTTTTCCCGCGGTTGGGGCACTCGTACTTTCCGTTGTCGGGGGCGATCTTGGCTCCCGCAACCGGCGGTCAAGCCCTCCGCGTCGGGGCGATCACGCTCCCACATCGGGATGATCTCAGTTTTCCCGCGCCCGGCGATCAGATCCCGGGTCGGGTCTAGTCGAACCTCCTGCGACTTTGAAACTTCTCGACATCAGCCTCTACCCGAGACGGCGATTTCCTCGATGTTGAAATCCGCAGGCCGCGGTTGGAGCGTCAATCCCAGGTAAGGGATTGTAGGCTCCGGTATTAAGGCAACGGCCCCGCGGTGTGGCTCATAGTCAGTCTCGAGCAAGGGCGCCATAATCCTATCTCCGGTAAGGTAAGAGATTGAACAATGTTTCCGCCGACCCCCTCCCCCACCCCCCACGTAAAACAAACCAGATGACATGAAAACATACCTTTAAAACACACTAAAAATAATTTAAGAAAAAGACGAAAAGACAGACACATGGTGAGGCTGCCATAGATGACGGCGCCACCCGGTGTACATAATGTATGTTATTGTGCTCCCCGTAGCATTATGACTATGTAGTAGTATGCTTAGGAGATCAGAATTCCCAGTTGCTTGGAAACTGTAACACAGTGAAGAAATTGGGTTATTGCAACAATGTAGTCAAGTGATCATTTTTCTGAGCAGATGTTGACCGAAATGCTAATTTCCTGATCCTCTTAAAATATCTAGAATTTATTGCTATGTTGGTACTTTTAAGTTCTGAATTCTGCTTATTTTTTGGAATCGGTCCTTATCTGGGTCGTCCTACACAATTATGTACGATTCTATTCCAATTTTGCCATAACATAACTCTTAAGTTATGGTGATAGAATTACGCCAGAAAAGTGAGACGATTATTTTCACGAGGCTCCATCCTAAATTTGAGATATAAGGCATAAAGATAGAGTAAGATCGTTTTTTAGCTGGTGCACATTGTGCATTTTAGTTCAGAGCAAGAGAGCACGAATGACGCCATTACACATTGTCATCTGTCGGTGCATTGGTTAAATGTGTAACATTGGACTTTCATTATGCGCTCAATAATTTAAAGATAAAACTCTCACCCTTCCTCAAAACAAGGTTTATTTTTCTCTGTTATCAATAAACAATGTTTTCATTAACCCTCGTGATGAAAACGGTATTATCGAACATATGCCGCCAAAGACTCCGTTTCGTTATGACAGTTAATTTTACCTTTTAATCCAATATTAGTTCTGATTATTTTGAATGTAAATTCGCTTTAAAGTTTTGCAATGTGAGCAATGATCAATGCAAATTCGGTATCCAGGGTTCCATTCAATGGGTAGTACAACTATAGACTTTGGGCATACATTTCAAGTGTCATATCTGTGCATTGCAGATATCGCAGACTTGGTGGACAGTTTAAAAAATGCAGGTAAGACGTAAAGGGTAACATCACTAATGCGGGGAGGGAGATATTCAAATATTACTAATACGTGCTTTATATGATTGTGTTTCTATTGTAGCATTTTCTCAAAGACACGCATGTCCACAAATCGTAACAGAAGTAAAGGCATAAGGGGAAAACATCCCCGCATATTGTCAACTAGCTACTAACGATGCCAAACGATTGTCTGGTTAGATATCATAGTAAGGTTATTTTACTTATGAATGCTGTAACTTAATACGTACGTTGTAGCCAACGCCCCCGACAACGGGGAAGAAAATCGACATATTTGGAGGATTGCTGACATTTTTCTCCCCCCTGCATTATTTTCTTTCAGAAGCCGTACTTAGCGAAAAGGAGGAAGGTGTGTTATTATGTAAACCGTAAACACTACGGATGCTTCAATCTTGACCAAATGACGAACTACTAGAAGATCTCAGCGAGTCAGGCATCATCCGTAGAGGGAATCCTTCTGATGATGTGTCCGGGCCCTAACATTGGCAGTCTGAAGAAAGATCCCTAACCAAAACGTCGCCTATCTATTTCCTGATTACCTGTTTCCGCTGAGTTCCTCCTCAGCGCCTGACCACTTGAGTTATGTTTGTTTTTGCTGAAGGTAAATTAATTCAAAGTTGACCAAGTAAAGCAAATCCGGGCGAATAAAGCATCACGACAACCTAAGAAAAAATCCTAACATTGCGATCCAACTGCCTAGGCATTTGTTGTAGGATACCCGGTATACTGCAAAAGGTATTTTCGGCCAGACAATATCCAAATCATGCACTGCTAGTCACTGTCGAGATGTCAAGTATGAGCCACGTCATTGGAGCCTACTAGGGAGAAGGCAAATCTGGATTTAGTGTTATGTAATGAACCGGATTTGAGAAAGGACCTCGAGGCTAATGAGGCAGTGACCATAACAAGGTCGGGTTTTATCTACAATTGGAGAGAGAGAAGAACGGAGGTGTCAGTGTAGCAGTTGAGTAAAGGGGACTACGGGGCCATGAGGGAGGAGCTGGCCAAAGTTGACTGGAAATATATACTAGCTGGGATGACAGTGGAAAAAAATGGCAGGTGTTTGTAGGAATAATACAGAAGATGCATGATCAGTTCATTTCTAGGAGGAAGAAAGATTCCAAGGGGAGAAAGGGACGACCATGGCTGACAAGGGACGCCAAGTGCAGTATAAAAATTAAAGCGAAGAAGTACAACGTAGCAAAGATGAGCGAGAAGCAAGATGATTGGATGATGATTAAAGAACAAGAGAATATAACCAAAAATACAATACGGGAGAAAAGATGAGGTACGTAGGTAAGCTAGGAGGATAGTAAAAGCTTCCCTAGGTATGTGAAGAGGAATAAAATAGTTAAGACCAAAGTTGGACCCTTGAAGACCAAAAAATGTGAATTTATTATGGGGAACAAGGAAATGGCAGATGTTGAACAGGTACTTTGGATCTGTCTTCACTAAGGACGACACGAACAGTCTTCCCGATATAGTAATGGTCAGCGGATCAGGGGTGACAGAGGGACTGAAGGAAATCTACATTAGCAGGAATTGGTGTTGAATAGACTGATGGGACTGAAGGCTGATAAATCCCCAGGGCCTGATGGTCTGCATCCCAGGGTACTTAAGGAAGTGGCTCTGGAAATCTTGGATGCATTGGTGATAATTTTCCAATGTTCTACAGACTCAGGATAAGTCCCTGTGGATCAATCAAAGTTTATTATCATTTAGCAATACATCAATATACGCAATTCCAAACGAAATTCCGTTGCATTTGGCTCCCCGTGCAACGAGATAAGAGAAGGATAAATGGATAAAATATAAAATGGGTAAATAGATAAAATAGACAATGGTGGCAGCCCATTACATGCTATTCAGGAGTCTGATGGCTCGTGGGAAGAAGCTGTTGCAAAACCTTGACGTTCTGCTCCTTATGCTACGATATATTTTGCTGGAGGGCAGCAGAGTGAACAGTCTGCTGCTGATTGGAGAGTAGCTAATGTTGTCCCACGTTTTAAGAAAGGCGGGAGAGAGAAACAGGGAATTATAGACCAGTTAGCCTGACATCGGTGGTGGGGAAGATGCTGGACTCAATTATAAAAGATGAGATAGCCGAACATTTGGATTGCAGTAACAGGATCGATCCGAGTCAGCATGGATTTACGAAGGAGAAATCATGCTTGACTAATCTTCTGGAATTTTTTGAAGATGTAACCTGGAAAATGGACAAAGGAGAGCCAGTGGATGTAGTGTACCTGGACTTTCAGAAAGCATTTAATAAGGTCTCACATATGAGATTGGTGGGCAAAATTAGGGCACATGATATTGGGGGTAGAGTGCTGACATGGATAGAGAAGTGATTGACAGACAGGAAACAAAGAGTAGGGATTAACGGGCCCCTTTCAGAATGGCAGGCAGTGACTAGTGGGGTACCGCAATGCACTGTGCTGGGACGCAGCTATTCACAATATACATCAATGATTTGGATGAAGGGATTCAAAGTAACATTAGCAAATTTTCAGTTGACACGAAGCTGGGTGGCAGTGTGAACTGTGAGGCGGAATCTATGAGAATGCAGGGTGACTTGAACAGGTTGGGGGAGTGGGCAGACGCATGCTCGATTATTATCTAATTGGCGACAGGTTGGGGAAAATGGGAAGTACAATGGGATCTGGGGGTCGTTGTACATCAGTCTATGAAAGTAAGCATGCAGGTACAGCAGGCAGTCAAGAAAGCGAATGGCATGTTGGCCTTTATAACAAGAGGAATCGAATATAGGAGCAAAAAGGTCCTTCTGCAGTTGTACGGAGCACTAGTGAGACCACACCTGGATTAATGTGTGCAGTTTTGCTCCCCTATTTTGAGGAAGGACATTCTTGCTATTGAGGGTAGCTTTACAAGGTTAATTCCCGGGATGGCGGGACTGTCATATGCGGAGAGAATTGAGCAGCTGGGTTTTACACCCTGGAGTTTGAAAGGATGAGCGGGGATCTTATTGAAACATATAAGATTGCTAAAGGCTTGGACACTCAAGAGGCAACAAACATGTTCCCGATGTTGGGATAGTCCAGAAACAGGGGCCACAGTTCAAGAATAAGGAATAAGCCATTTCGAACGGAGACGATTAAACAATTGATCTCACAGAGAGCGGTGAGTCTGTGGAATTCTCTGCCTGCGAGGGCGGTGGAGGCAGGTTATCTGGATGCTTTCAAGAGAGATCTAGATAGGGCTCATAAAAATAGCGGAGTCAGGGGATATGGGGAGAAGGCAGGAACGCGGTACTGATTGGGGATGATCAGTCGTGATCACATTGAATGGCGGTGCTGGTTCGAAGGGCCGAATGGCTTACCCCTGCACCTATTGTCTATTGTCTATTATCATGTACGACATTGGATATCCCGACAGAACGTTGATATATCACTCTCGCGTTTTATCTTAATGACTTGGATTATCCTATTGGCTATCCTTAATGACAATCATGGATTAACCTATTAAAATAACCCCCTCGACCTTTCGGCATGTGGTAGACAGTTTTGTTATTTTCAGAATTGGGAGGTCTTTTTTAAATTGTAAAATGCATTACAAATCAATTATATCGGAAAAATGGGCCAGAATTCACAATTAAATCTATGCTCTGCGTTTCTGTATTTTATTCAGAATTGAAGAAAATTATTGAAGCACTGAAGCGGAAAGGTGACTAATCCATAAATACCGTTTTTAGCATGACATGTGCGAAAAAGCATGGCATCACGACAATCTACACTCCAAAGAGAAACAGAATTATACAGTGTGGGAATAGGCTCTTGGGCCCAACTTGTTCACACCGGCCAACATGTCCCAGCTACACTAGTCCCACCTGCCAGCATTTGGTGCAGAACCCTCCAAACCTGTCCTGTCCATCTTCCTGTCTAACTGTTTTTTGAATGTTGGGATAATCCCTGCCTCATCTACCGTGTCTGGCAGCTTGTTCCATACATCCACCACCCATTGTGTGTAGGCATTTTCCCTCACATTCCTATTAAATCTTTCCCCCTCACCTCGAACCTATGTCCATCTGTCTGCGTAAGTTACCAGAGTTTGGAAATTAAAGATACATGATTAAAAGATGGCCCTTCGGCCCAGTATGTGCGTGGGTGCCATTAAGTATGCCATCCCGGCTTGTACAGGTCCCATCTTCTCGTGAAAAAAATCACCCTGATCCAGAAATCCATAGGCACCCGATTTCCAAATTATTTCCGGCCACAAAGTGGAAGTATAAATTAGGAAATGTGGAATCTGGTAACTTGAATTTAAACCGAAAAGAATGGAAGCATGGAATGGAAGACAGTATATATGGAATGGAAACAGATTTCACGTGTAATACCCAAAGTACCTTGGCCCCAGGTGCTTATTACTATTTTGATTGTTGTGCTTATGTCAACAGAAAATACTTTCGGTCAGCAAGAAAAAGGTATCAATTCTAATACGTGCGGTATTAGTTCTATAGGTTTTTGTTTGCTTAACTTGCTATTTCATCAACATCTGTCAAATCTGTGTTGGGATATCCGTCAAATATTTGTGTCTTATCTTTCTTAAAATTGTTTCCACTGTTATGCCTTTGTCTTTCCCTACTGGAAGTATGCAACACACTCCCCCTGCATCGCGAATTCTCTATTTTATGCCGCGGAAGCTCAGATTCTCTGAATTACCTTTGGGAAACGGACGAGAAGAAACATGCGCAAGGAAAAATGCAGATGGTGAGCATGCTTCCGGAAGAGTAAATTAACAGAGACGTGCTAACAATGAAGATGGTTTAACGATCAATATCTATATAATCTGAGAGCCATTAATTTGTCAGTTATCACCATTATTTTCTCCGTGAGATAACAGTAAGACTTCAGTCACGCAAATCTTCAAAACGAATACAGAAACAATGAGTATACCCAACGCTAAAGTTAGGAAAACGCAACCCATCCCACGAAAGCGTCCAGTGGGCCACATTGGTTATATCGACAGAAAATAATGAAAGGTTAGCAATAAGTACTGACATTTTGTAACAAAATCTTGATATAACCAAACCCCTGTTTGATGAGGTTGAAAGGTTCTCAGTCTCATATCTAAAATAAAATCATTTTCGGCTTAGGTATCTATTAGGTGATGATTCTGTTTAAGTAAGAATGTTGACGTCTAACTCTCGTGCCAATAATCAATAACCCCTTCACTGAGCACTCCATAATCATCCCACTCTGTTATTTGATGCGACTCGACCCAAATTACATCATAAATTCGAGAAGAGAAAATACCACTGACACGCAGGTATTATGTAATTGTGACCTGCAGAAAATGAACCAAATATAATATTATATGTAAAAGTTGTCATTTTGATATCTGCTATTTGGTCAGGTGATCAGAGCAGCCGTTCGTGAATTCTTCCTTAGTATTGGCGAAATTGTACTACATAATTTCAGTATGGAGTTTGTTCAACAAGAGGAGCATTCGCCGTACCTGACGACATGTAACTTGCATGAACAAATACTGAGTACAATAACAATTGTGCCTATCATTTGATGATATCAATAACGACCTTCGAATTCATCTGGAGAGAAGGTATGCGGACAGAGCGTGAACGTGACTGGTCTCAAAATTATGTTTACTTTCCACTCTTGCTACATGAAGGCATACCTGCCATGATTTGTAGTTGGCCATTTAACCTCAGAATAGAACGACATCAAGCAAGGCCGTGTTCTCGCTGCACATTTATCCACAATCTCTTTGGTACTATTGGTCACTTGCTGCTAACTCCCATTCACATTTTCTTTTCTACTGTATCGCATACATATTTATTTTCTGCTTCAGGGAGAGGCACGACCGAACCTGGGATTTCCGAAAAAGGTAGAGACAAAACAAAATATCCAGCTATGCTGATTAAGATAGCACAATTATAATGTAGTCTAAATATGCAGGAAAATATACATGTAATAGATCAATCAGGTGTATTTTCTTTCACGATAGGGCAATACTGAACAGTTCAATTTTTTTCACAAGCTGGATGCAATATTGTATCGAAATCCGCAGGAGAAAGAAAAACATATTTTAAAATATATTGTATATTCTCGATTTAACCACATGAAATCCACTCAACTGAAGATTTCACCTTCAATAAGCCACGGGTAAAATAAGGTCAAGACGCCTGCAATTAACTACACTAAGATGTAACTGTGTAATTCGCTGTTGCTCCAACCAGGTATTTTTGTCGGGATCAGTTCGACATTTTTATTCAATTGTATATTCACGCATCAGCAGAAAACGGTGAGTTCCATCAAATCCAACAAATATATTCTTCCAACGGTGCATTCCCTATGTTTTTTATTCTACACGGAAACTACCACATACTGACAATTATATATTACCATTATTCAAGGATTGTACTCTCAGTGACTTGTAGGTATCAATGTTACACTTGGCTTTGTACATCGGGACCATTTGATCTACACCAAGACACACCGAATTTCAACGCTGTGCCTTTTCGTTTTAACACCGACAGGTGATGCAAATTGCAGCCAATTTTGCAGCTACCAAATATCAACTATCGTATCAGGAATCAAATAAAACATTCAACGATTTCTCAACCTCGAGCAATAACAATCGAAAATAAGTTATCTTGCTCTTAGACGACTGCAAATCAATGCAAGTACATTACAAATTGCAAATATACATGTATATTCGAATTATGTTTTTGCATTGTAGAAATCTCCATATTGGACGACAGCCTAAGTAAAGCAGGTATACTCTATCAAACATAATTCAAGGAATCTTGTAATTTGCCAGGGACAACAATAATAAGGAAACGATGTTGCGTTCTTAACCATTCGAGGCTCTAACTGTCGTAAGCTATACCTGTGCCATGAAAAATGTTAGCACTTTATCGTTCCACCAATTGCAAGATTAATTCTGAACTTAATTTAAGACATGCAAAAGTTGTAGATGAAGTGCCAAGAGAAATTGCAGACCAATTCGCTTCCAGAGAAGCCAACAGATAACAATTCGCTCGAAACTCCTTTTGGCATTCCCTCGAAGTTTTCATGTGGGCTTCATAACAAGCAAATGTATGGAGTATTTCAGGTCAGCCATGATTGGAGCATTTAATCTCGCTTCAACTACTGAGCACATAATCTTTGCAATAGGATTAACGTGTCATTCTGAAAAGAAGCTAAAAATACATTTATGTTATTTTCTCCATCTTCATTAAGAGATTTACTGTGGTAAATGAAGGGGCGTTCATTTTGATTGAAAAGGGTAGTGGGAAAAGTTAACTCCAGTATTGTGTTTGGTTTAATGCATTTTTTTTCTAATCGTTTATTTGCAACTTGGCACTAATAATCCGATATTATATTATCGCATTGTAATTAGCGTTTAGTTTTACAAGCTGTAACATTATAGTTTATTGTAAAGAATTTTGGCAGAAGTACGCAAAGGACTAGAATGTCTGCGTATTTTGGAAATGTGAACTCAGCCTTAAACCATCTAGGCACACGATGCACCCCTAACCTTCTACGATAGCGGGTTGTTCAAGAAGGTCAAACAAGAACACGTTCTAACGCGGGAAAATAAAGAGCAAATAAGTGTAACAGGCATCGAAATATTCAGTACAATATGGATTTTTTTTAAATAGCGAAGTAACACAATTTTCATTGCTCATTTTAAAAAATCTACTTCTTTCAGAACGCCTGCTGCTGAAGAGAGAAACGGGTACGGCGAATAAATAAATTAAAGTTATCCTCAGTATATTGAGGAAGATCCATAGTAAAGTGCGGCTAGACCACGCAAACAGCTATCTAAATATCTATCTCTATCTATCTATCTATCTATCTATCTATCTATCTATCTATCTATCTATCTATCTATCTATCTATCTATCTATCTATCTATCTATCTATCTATCTATCTATCTATCTATCTATCTATCTATCTTTCTATCTATCTATCTATCTATCTATCTATCTATCTATCTATCTATCTATCTATCTATCTATCTATCTATCTATCTATCTATCTATCTATCTATCTATCTATCTATCTATCTAACTGTCTGTCTGTCTGTCTGTCTGTCTGTCTGTCTGTCTATCTATCTATCTATCTATCTATCTATCTATCTATCTATCTATCTATCTATCTATCTATCTATCTATCTATCTATCTATCATTCTATCTATCTATCTATCTATCTATCTATCTATCTATCTATCTATCTATCTATCTATCTATCTATCTATCTATCTATCTATCTATCTGTCTGTCTGTCTGTCTGTCTGTCTAGCTATTTATCTGTCTAACTATCTATCGAACTATCTATCTATCTAACTATCTATCTATATATCTGTCTATCTATCTATCATCTATATTTATACAACTATTAAACGCCTGATCTTGTTTGTATGTGTGTTATTACATCTAACGCATAATACTCAACGGTAAGGAAAAATATTTATATATTCCGGTTGATATTTTTCCCTTTGAGTCCAAATCACCGTATCTGAAAATGCCATGCTTTATTTGTCGAATTATTAATGAAAACGCCGCCGCCGCAAATAAAGTCTGGCCCTGGACTAAATGGTTGCTCTTTGCTCGACGCCCGACTGCCGTCTCGCTTGGAGCCCTTCGCGGGTCGACGCCCGGCCATCTGCCCGCCAGCCGCCTGCTCGGTGTTTTCTGGTCGAGGCCTGGTCGGGAGGCTGGTTTTCGGGTCGACGCCTGGCCGCGGCTTCCCACGAGTCCGCGTCAGCCCTCTCCCACTGCCTCTGCCCCCTCCTTCTGTCTCCCCTCTCCTTCTATGCCCCCTTCTCCGTCTCTGCCCTCTTTGTCTCTGTCCTCTCTCTCTGTCTCTGCCCTCTCCCTCTGTATCTGCCCTCTCCCTCTGCCCATGCCCTCTCCCACTCTCTGCCGTCTCCGTGTGTATCTGCCCTCGCTCCCTGTCTCTGCCCTCTCTCTGCCTCTGCCCTTTCTCTCTGTCCCTGTCCTTTCTCTCTGCCTGTGCCCTATCTCTGTCTCTGGCCTCTCCCTCTGCCTTCTCCCTCTGTATCTGCCCTCCCACCCTCTCTCTGCCCTCTCTCTCTGTCTCTGCCCTCTGCCTCTGTCTCTGCCTTTCCCTCTGTATCTGCCCTCTCCCCCTGTTTCTGCCCTATCTCTCTCTCTCTATCTGCCTTCTCTCTCCGTCTCTGCCCTCTCTCTGCGTCTCTGTCCTCTCCCTAGTCTCTGCCCTCTCTCCCCGTCTCTGCCCTCTCTCTCCTTCTCTGCCCTGTCTCCTTCTCTGCTCTTTCTCTGCGTCTACTCCCTCTCTCGCCGTCTCTACCCTATCGATGTGCCTGCCATGTCTGCCGTCTATCTCTGCCCTCACTCTCTGCCCTTCTTTCTTCCCTTTCTCTCTGCCCTCCTTCTCTGCACCCTCTCTCTGCCCCCTCTCTGCCCCTCTCTCTGCCCTCTATCTCTGCGCTCCCTCTCTGCCCTCTCTCTCTCTGCCCTCTTCCTCTCTGCCTTCTCTCTCTCGGCCCTCTGTCTCTCTCTTCCCTCTCACTCTTGCTGCGCTCTCCCTCCTTGCTCTCTCTCTCTCTCTATGTCTCTCTGCCCTCTCTCTCTGCCCTCTCTCTCACCCTTCTACAATTCCGTACATTATTCACAAGGAGGTATACATTTACAGCGATCTCTGGCAGTACGTTTTTTTTCATCAATCAAAGGATTCATTTCATGTCAAGTTATTTTCCAGATGGTCGCAAGAATGCACACAAAAATCCGGCACTGCTGTCCTCACATATGTCGTTTGCGGATACATTTGCAAAATCTATCAATATTTTTTATCCTATTTTGAAAGTATTTTATAAAGAAACAGAATAGATGCTAAATAACTTAAAAGAACAGACATAGAAAGTGACACTATCACTGGGATGTCAACATTATATATAGTTGAGAATACATTTTTAATTGAAATTCAAATTCAGTACTTTGTTATCCTAAACAATGGCGCACTTTTTTTAGAGGTTGCTATAATGATAGACACAACATGGTGGAGTAATCAGTCAGCATTTATGGAGAAACGGAGTGGGTGACCTTTCGGATCACGACCGACCTTCAGACTGTGATTCATGAAAGAGGGAAACTAGAGGTATGAAAAGATGCAGAACAAATCACAGCTGGCACCGATGTCCAAGGAAAGGTGGAGCCCACAATGTGCTATTGCTGGCTACTTTAAAATTTGTTTTGTTGACCTAATTATTTGCCCCATTTGCCTATTTCTCCCCATTTGTGCAGTGTATATGTAAAACTCTAGCAAATAATAACATTAACAACTTAAATATATTAACGTAAATATATTTGCGCTAAAATATAACATATTCCATAATCCCTCAGCAGACAGTGAACTCATTGAGAAGGACACAGGTAAGATAACATCTTCTCCAGATTCGAATAATTCTCAAGAGATGAAACATTTTAAACATGGCCAAATTCGCGGGACATATTATGGTGATTAGACGTGCTCTTTCGGTTATTGTGTTAAATAGTGAAGTTCGCCTTTTACTGGGACAACTTTGATGGAAAACAGGTATAGTGGTTCTAAAGCTCTGAGCAAACTATCAAAATCAGAAGTGAATTGAGTTGTAAGAATCGTTCAAATTTTTGCAAGCGATCGAAATGGTATGTTTCCGTGGGCTGGTAGTTGGAAATGACATTACACACAATTGCAAGTCAAACTCGGAAAAAGAGGCAGCGGAAGCTAATCTTCGTGATATTTCGTGGCCATACCATCGCAGAGCCCCCACCATTAACTTATTGAACGTCAGAATTGTCTTACAAGTTAACTGAAATAGCTGCGTAAAGGTCTTGGCATTGGACGAGGTAGAGGTTGGGTATGCTCTGCCTAATATTTCGCTTCCTGATAATTTCCTGCATCTACAAAGTGAATGTACTTAAACGCATTCCATTTCTCGTACCGAAAACTGCCCACAAAAAGACTCCAGACAAAAACACAATCCTAGACAAAGTAAACGGCCTGATTGACCACAAACTAACAATACAATATATTAATTTTCTCTAACACTGTAGAACGGTGATCGCGATCCATATCACCTGAAAAATGTTTTGCCACCTCTATTCCGAGAGCACCATATAAACACTTCACGCATCCGAGCTATTAATTCCTGTGAATACTGCGATTGTTAACCCTTTTCAGTCAACTATATGTCCTTTGTTAATGTCTTACATCGTACAATGTAATGTTTATTCATTCGCAATGATGTAATGATTCATACGTTTAACAATGACCAATTTAATTCAACGATTGGATGGAGATGCATGGGTTCAATTGAGCGCAATTGGTGAAATTCTAAATTGAACGTCAAAGAGAGAGTTATACCTCGCAGACCGGTTCAAGAAAGTTGTAATGATCTGACAAAACGTTGCGCACACCCCGTCATCAAAAGGGGCATTAATTTCAACCTCAGCGGTTTTGGTATTCAACCACACAGATTTCCACACAGAGAACTACCTGCCAAAATGCAGTTCACTTCTACTAATGCCATACGTTGCCAACTGTGGCAGTGCGACTGTGAACGGCACTTGCCCTTAAAGTTTTTGCCGAAACATGCCATATATTGAAAAGGATGAACGTGTACCTGTCAAGTGATATGCCATATATAAACACAAAAAGCTGGAGTAACTCAGCAGGTCAGGCAGCTTCCCTGGAGAAAAAGAATGGGGACGTTTCGGTTCGAACCCTTCCTCAGACGTCCGTTGGCAAGGAATGAAATTCACTCCCCCAAAATATTCCGGATGTTGGGGTAGTGCAGACCCAGGTGCCAAAGTTTAAGGAAAGGGATAGGCCATTTAGAACGGAGACGAGGAAACAAAATGACCCAGTAGGTTGTGAAACTATGGATTCTCTGCCACAGAAGGCAGTGGAGGCAGATTCTCTGGATGTTTTCAAGAGCGAGTTAGATAGAGTTCTTGAAGATAGCGAAGTCCAATGGAAATGGGGATACGGCAGAAAAAGGGTACTGATTGTGGATGACCAGCCATGATCACAGTGAATGGCGGTGCTTGCTCGAAGGGCTGAATGGCCTAGTCCTGTACATTGTCCATTGTATGTTGCCTATTGTCTATTGTCTATTAACCAGAAACGTCACCTGTTCCTTTTCTCCAGAAATGCTGTCCGAACCGCTCAAATACTATAGCTTTTTGTGTCTGTCTTCGATTTAAATCAGCATCTGCAGTTCCTTCCGGCATAAGAGTTACGCCAAATTTTTGTGAAGACATCCGGAAGTATGTATGCCTGTGGAAGAACACCTGCCACAATATCTGTGCTGAGAGTATCTATGAGACTTCCGCCAATTCACAGTTAAATACAACATTCTCGTTAATTGGGAATTCTATATTGCACCCACCTCATATCTACGTAGTTGCTGATCGTGCGAACCTTCCAAGTTATTTACTGTTGGTATTTGCACGACATTCACCACGTTAGCCTTACATGTAATCTGGAGGAAGGAACTGCAGATGCTGATTCACACTGAAGAGTTACACAACATTCCCGAGTAACCCAGTGGAACAAGCAGCATCCCCGGCGAGAAGGACTGGGTGACGCTTTGGGTCGACACCCTTCTTCAGACTGAGAGTTAGGGGAGAGGGAATCTGGAGATATGGAAGGGTAAGGTGTGAAAACGACAGATCAAAGCAGACGCTGGTCAAGATGTGGTATGGTTCATTGTTGGCTGAGGCGAAACTGGTAACGAGGCATACAAACAGTAAAATGAATCAGGAGGACAGTGAAACTGGTGGAGAACCAGGGTGGTCTGGAACGAGATCAAACGAAAGCAAGCATTACTTGAAGTTAGATTTCATCCCGCTTCGTTGGAAGCTGCCCAAGCGAAATATGAGGTGTTGTTCCTCCAATCTGCGTTTGTCCTCACTATGACAGTGGAGCAGGCCCAGGAGAGGATGGTCAGAATGAAAATGGAGGAATTAAAGTGTTAAGCAAACTGGAGATCGCGTAGGCCTTGGCGGGCTGAGCGCAGCTCTTCAGCGAAACGTCAGCCTGACATATAATCTTCTGTCTTAAATGAAATGTTGCTGGAGTTTCCCAAATGTCTCACGTATAGTTAAAACAAAATACAATGTATATTGCTACTGTGTTTTTATAATATCACTATGTCCAGAATAATGTGTGATTATGGTTTTGAACGTTTATTGTTGTTTCATATGTTTATGTTCGGCGTCGATATATTAAAAGAACAAGATGAATGGGTGCATGCATTGCAAATGTACTGAGAATAGGAATAGTATTCAGGTCAAAAAATAGAAGATATTCAGAAAAAGTTTTGAATTGGTGAAATTATAACCCCACTTTTCTCAGTAAGCCGCACAATGTGTACACATTTTCATAAGTTGAATTGAAGAAAACTAATTTCTTTGCAAATTATGTGCAATGTTTAGCACCAGCTCTTACGAATGTCATTTTATTTTGGTTTCATCAGCGATTAAGAAGCTAAATGTGTTTTTGGAACAAGCAGGTGAGGTCTTGTTTAATACTCTAGCGTGCATTAAAGAGCTGCGCATAAAAAAACTCGATTTTCTTCCCGCAGCGTATCCCTAATCGTTCCCGCTCACCAGTCGATTATATCTTTATTTTTTAAACATATTATCGTCGGTGCGTTTTTACTAATTATATTCACCAGAAAAAAAAAACTTTAATGCGATTGTCCAATAACATAGAATTTAAGTTCAATTTCGCGCATTTGTATTAGAAAATCTAATACGACTGTCGGACACTCATAGTACTTCCTACAAAGCGATTCGTAGGCTTGGCGATCGCTTCGCCGAACACCTCCGCTCGGTCCGCAATAACCAACCCGACCTCCCGGTGGCTCAGCACTTCAACTCCCCCTCCCATTCCGCATCCGACCTCTCGGTCCTAGGCCTCCTCCACGGCCAGAGTGAGCAACACCGCAAGCTGGAGGAACAGCACCTCATATTCCGCTTGGGGAGTCTGCATCCTATGGGCTTGAACATTGAATGTTCTCAATTCTGTTAACCCTTGCTGTCTCCTCCCCTTCCCACCTCTCCCTCAGCCCTCGGGCCCTGGCATTCCCTCTATCTCTATCTCTCTCCCCCACCCCAGTCGCACCAGCTTCTCATTTTCACACCACAAACAGCTTACAATGGCTTGTTCCCTTTATCATCGATACTTTTTTGCATATCTTTCATTCATTGTTCCTATCTCTCCACATCACCGTCTATATCTCTCGTTTCCCTGATCCCTGACCAGTCTGAAGAAGGGTCTCTACCCGAAACGTCGCCTATCTCCTTCGCTCCTTAGATACTGCTGCACCCGCTGAGTTTCTCCAGCTTTTTGTGTACCCCCGTGTAAATAATTTTGCGCTTAGCATGTCATTTTTTGGCGTTCAGTAATTGACAAATAATTTTCTCTTAAAGAGAAATCACGCAGAGATCAAGAGAACGGTAGGTGTTACAGATTACGGGGCTTTTTTCAAGTTAAATAAATAAATTTCTGATAATCAACCCCCTGATAAATCATTGCATTCGATACAATTCCCAGTCTTACATTCACCAGGTTTCTGTGCTTGAGATAATGTTGTAGGACGTTTCTATGTCATTTTTTTAATATTATCTTAGCTAAACAGGTTAAAAATATATCCGGCAAGCGAACATCTTAAATTAGGATTTATCCAATCAGCATACGGGTGTATACGTCGTATTTTGTCCACCAGATTCACGTCATCTTCAGCTGACCCTTTTAAACGTTTCGGATTAATTTTAATGAAGTCGTTGATCGCCATTATTGCAAGTTTTATGATTATGTCAATGCCCAGCTTTTCTTCTTTTCTATAACACAGAAGGAGGCCATTCAGCCCAACGGCACGAAGGCGGCAGAAACCCATGTGCACACAGTGGGAATGCTTAAATTTCAAACTGACACTCCCCGACGTAATTTCGACGCTCGATGTTTACAGGTGTGAGCTAGTTGTACGAACGGCTGCACACACGGTCTGAGTTGTGTCATTTATTTAATAATTGCATTTTGTAAAAGTAATATTGATAGTAAATGTTATGTTACAATCCATGTTGTTTTCTATTGCCTCATTTTTCTGATTAGGACAGTTGGCTTAAAATTTCGAATAAACCAATTCATCCGATGGTCTTCGTGGCCATCCATGGGCGCAGACGTTCAGAAGCTAGTAGCATCTCGGAGCACCGTTCCGCCTTCTAGAATGGTCATGACATTGTCACCGGCATGATCTTAAAGGCATCTGCGATATCTATTCCAGATATGGAGTTTCAGCAATGGGTAGGCATGACACGCACCTTGAAAATCATTCGTTCGAGGCCTTTTAAATCAATCGACTCCGGATTGACATGCAACCATAATTAGGAAACTAATTTAGTTTATTTGACGGTGCATATCATTGTCCTAATTGCGTGATCTATTCTTTAGTCATGCAATGATGATTTAATCTGT
Organism: Okamejei kenojei; assembly: GCA_035221665.1. Lineage (NCBI taxonomy): Eukaryota > Metazoa > Chordata > Chondrichthyes > Rajiformes > Rajidae > Okamejei > Okamejei kenojei. The sequence continues at coordinate 22,089,641 of CM069160.1, read as the reverse complement.
ACATGTAATCTAAGTAAGATTTTCGAAATACCTTAGGTCCTTTCACGAGGCAATTTTTACATTGCCATTTGGGAGAGGCGGAAAGTAATTGTTTCGCCTTTCCCTTTAAAAATACATATAGTTAATCCAAAATAAATACATGTAAAATAAAATGAAAAGGTATTTCTCAATGTGCTGAAACCAGTTTTCTTTAAACCACGGAGTGAATGAATGAATGACTGAATGAATGAATGAATGAATGAATGAATGACTGAATGAATGAATGAATGAGCGCCTTTATTTGTCGTTGTAAGCACTGCACAAAACTAAATTATTATTGCCACCCCAATGGTGCATAATACACAAACAAAAAACACAGGGCACAAATTAAAAACGTTGTTATAAAACTAGGTATCAAGATAAATAAATAATCAGTATTGCAAGTGGTGATAGTAAAGTGCGAAGTGGGTAGCAGCATGGAAAAATGCAGCAAGAATAATACTCAGTATTTTTTCATCTTGTGTGTGAAGATTGCTTTTGGGAAAAACTCTCTGCGTCTGAAGGTGCGTGTTTTGGCTGACCTGTAACGTCTGCCAGAGGACAACAGTTCAAAAAGGTGGTGACCGCGGTGCGTGGCTCTGATGATGTTAGTGGCTCTGCTGACGTAGCGTGATGTGGCAATGCAGAAAGGGCAGTGGGCAGCCGGTGATTCTCCCTGAAGTTTTTACCACTCTCTGGAGCGCTTTCCAGTCTAAAGCAGAGCAGCCTGCAACCCACACTGACATACAATATGTCAGCAGTCTCTCAATGGTCGCCCGGTAGAAGGCCACCATCAACTTCTTCTTGATGTTGTGCCTCCTGAGCACTCTCAGGAAGTGGAGTCTCTCTTGTGCTCTCTTGACGGTTGCAATGGTGTTGGCAGACTAGGAGAGGTCCTCAGATATGAGGACTCCTAGGAATTTCAAAGTCTGCACCTTTTTCATAAGTGCCCCATGTATGCAGAGCGGGGCCGGGTCTGCGTCCCGTTTCCTCCTGAAGTCCAGTATTAGCTCCTTTTTTTCTTTGTGGTGTTCAGTGCCAGGTTAATGTGTTCGGAACGTTGTAATATTATCTTACGAAACAAAAGATAAAGACCTTAACTCCAAAATAGCAAATAACGTGTTGTTTTATTTAACTTATTTCACGAACAGAAACAGTAAATGTGAAAAGAGGTAACTAAATCATTATTATCAACCAAGTCTCCTAAATCCAATGTAATATATATTTGCTACTATGGAGTCTATGATTATTATTATGCGTCGGTGCTTGTACGAACTAGACGATTCCGTTATTCAAACATATTTCATTGCACGTTTGCTTTAGGTGTTCGTATTTACTGTAAGACACAGTTTATATTTCTTCGTGGTGTAAATAGATTTCCACCATATGAATATGTTGAAACCGGTACACATTTCTGACTAGCCACACGATAATGTTTCCCGGAATCAGGTCCATAGCCAGCCAGCAAAGTAGAGGGGGCGACGCTCGTGCCGGAGGGGTCTATATATGTCGCAGGCATTGAATTCCAAAACGAGATTCTCAACTCACTCGGGTATTTTTTGAATTGGTGTTTGTCTAATGTTTTTTTCTGCTAATCAAATACATAAAAACTGAAATAAAAAGAAACAATTAACCATTTACACACATATAGGAACAATGCGTTACTTTGTGCGTTTCTATCTCATGCCAAAAATGTGAACATATGTTACACAAATCAACAAATCAAAAAATGCAAATAACCACCAAAAATTCGGAATTCGTAGATCCATGCTTTGGACAAAACTGTCGGTCAGATACCGATCGCAAACGCCTTCTCCATTACAACCGAGTGCGGTTGGATCCAATCCGTGTTTACAGTAAATTATGCCGGCGGAGTAGTACATCAAAGCGTATATACTACAGAATTTTGGTTTCCTTTCCAGAAATGGAGCAACTAAAAAAAAGACTCAAATATTCGGGTGAGAAAGGATTCTTGTTTTCATTTCACTACTGTATATTTATAGTAACTTTCAAAATGTATTTTTGGTTTATCGTATTATCCCTAGCTGATACGTCGGTTAACAATTGACAGTTGCTAATTAAAAATACACTTCAATACATATCATTCCTGTGACACATATGTACTTTTACACTCAATTCCTCGTCGAAGAAACGGAACCAGCCGTTTCATTTCGTACTCATTTGCCGTTGCTGCATATCTGCACACATTGATTTATGTAGAAGGAGGTACGGGTACTGCTGAAAATCAATGTGTTCTCCCAATCGGTATTAAACCATCTCCCCACTTTACAACCATGAGATTACTTCATACAGTTTTACATTCAACTTAACGTCTTCTGAAACTCGAAAAACACCAAATTCTCCCGCTAAGCTCAGTCAATTATGACATGTCCCAGTCATGATTTCCTTATTATATACCCATTGAGATCAACTATAATTGTTATTTACCAAGTGCCATGTTTCAAATTTCTTAACTATGGATTATTTCTCCAAGACAGGTTTCAGGCTAAATGGTCTGAATTTCTTCCATTTCTATGTGATGTCGTTGTGTTTGGTTCCCTCGAAAATCTGGTAACCATTCAAAATCTATAGGATTTCATGGATGATATCAATAACGAAACAGCCAACAGGTAACAGGGACTTTGAAAAATACGGTTAAAGAAAGCGGTAAATATCGATGAGGACATGTTCTACTGATAACATGCAACTTATATAAATGATGCGCCTACAGTTAATAGTCGATCACCCGGACATGTTTTACGGTAGGAAAATCAAAAAGACCACATGGTAAAACAATTTTCCTTCATCGAATTTGTAAGTTGCTGATCCTTTTTCCTGATCCAATACATAGAGTTCTACATTTAACAGCAGCACAAACAACTTTCCAGCATTGGAAATACGTCTGCAATTATGTCATGTAACTGAGATGAATACCATTAAAGACTCACGTCACGCGAAGCGGAGGGAAAATGTGAAAATCTTCCAACCAAGTCATGAAATAAATCTGTTGGAAGTCATAAACAGAAACGATGACCTGTTTTTTTTCTCATATACAGTGCAAACATATTATCTAAAATTCGTGATGTTAGTTTTGGCACATTCGTATAAACTATTGCCACGGCGAATCACCTTGTAAAGATTAATGCGGCCGTGGACTTGACCACAGTTGAAAAAGTAAAACTTTGGATACGGCCCCACTGCTCGGATTTACATTTACAGATATGAAATACCACCTGTTCAGCCCTATTTACCTGGCAACTTTCCGGAAATGCAGGCATTCGATTAAGTGAAAAAGGCCTTGTTCACCTGGGCCCACATCGTGCAATGCTTTGTATCACTAGAACTGCCGGAGACTGATAGCAGCTGTCAGTTAATGATGTGTGGACAGGAGCCGACTTTAGAGGAACGCCTATGAAAGGAAATTAAGTAATATCGCCAAACATCTATTGAAAACAGTGTTAAAAAGAATAATATGATATATACATGAACAAAACGGAACATTAGTTTTCAACCGATAGGCGAAGTCATCCATATCGCGGTTCTTCATTCGAAGAAGTGGAAGAAGCAATAATCTGAATTAATAGTATTTACTGATTAACAAAAAAGGAAAAGACTAAACGGTAAATTGAGGGGTATTATCGCTATTGTACAATAATAAAATCGCGCCATTCACTTTCATAGTTGTGACCATTTATTCCTTTCATGGTGGATGAGTGTTTTTTTACGCAGCAGACTTTACATTCGAAAAGCCATCTTCATGGATGATGCATGTCTTTTCTTATCTGCTGATCTTTCGTTCAATAAATTATGCATTATTTTAAAATTATGATACATTCTGCAGGCAAACATTGCTTATTAATTTCTAATTGCAATATATGTCTTTGCAAGTTAGGTCATCAGATAATTGTATTTTGGTTGCTCAAGTCGCTGATGGTGGAAGATTATTTCTATGAATATTCCTTCCCTCATATAGAAGAGACATGCAATGAGAAAGAAAGAGGTATGTGCATTGAGGTGGAAAAAAAACACTTCTATGAGTTACTTAAACCATATTCATAAATCAAGGAAAGCAACTTACATTATTTTACATTTTATAATGGTCTTTGAATTTTATTTCTCAGAACTAACATCTTTGAAGCAAGCTTTACAAGTGACACGTGAGTAACAACCTTGCATTAAGATAGATAATTTAAATTAGATTACGCCATACGTCTGTTTTAAACCGGAATGTTTCCCGTTTTGTAAAACATAATGTCAATACCGAAATTGCTTTCCCTTATTTTTGCTATTCCTTGAATATTCGTCAGTGGCATTTAAATATTGCAAAGCTGGAAATGTATAGAATGAACGATTTATCAAATCTATTAATTTATTCAAGAGTATCGCATTGTCATCTTCTAACGTTAGCTATACCTGCACTCCCATTCACAATGACGAATGACTTCCATACTGACCATGTGACATGTATTTTTGCACAATAGAAGAAAGCCTAATACAACGAGATAAAGGTAAAAACGAATCTGATCCACCTTAAAGTTAAAACTATCTATGTACTTCTAAATTTAAACTGTGAGTAAGTCTCGTAATTTCAGGTAATCTCGCGCGTTGGATTATCTTCAGGATTAAATCTCTCAGGGTAATTCAGATAACCAACGGCGACTGTAAATGAACAATCCATTACGGTTACCGGATCTTCCAGAGGCAGTTTCTGGAATAATTGCTGCGGAACAATATATTAGCTTCAGATTCCGCAGTTTCCTATGCCCAGTGTGATTTTTACGATAACTATGATCATAAAACATAAAATACATATATTTAACCGTAATACACTGGCAAGCATTTTCGATCAACATATCCTACTTGCTATGGCAAATCGCTTTTAATATTCCCGTCGATAGGCTGCAACCTTGTCGCAGAACTGCTTCGCATTCCAAAATAAAATTTAAATCCTTTAACATCAACTGATTTCGTTTATATTTAAGTTTTCGTTCCCATGCTAAAATGTTGTCCGTATCAAGTGATAGCGGCCCTGGACTACCGAAATGAATACATATATTTCACTTTGAATTAACAGTGAGCCATTGTCGGCTGGAAGGGCACTGCACTTATAGACCGACATCACTTACGATTTTTTCAGATAATTTCCATTTCTAGACAAAAAATCTATGTTATTTTAACACTGATAGCGAACTTATAATAATTGACAAATTATAAATATGTCGCTTGATCTATCTTTTCACATTCGACCATTTTTAGAATGTCGTTTTAAAGACACAAAAGTGAAGGTCCTACTTCCGAGTGAATAAATGAATAAACTGTATTCCTTATTGCACAAGTTGTGATACATCGCCTTTGAAGTAAATAACACAGAAGCTTTATGGAGACCGGAAAAGCTAAAAAAAAAAGCCGGATATATGTGCAAGTGAGTAACATGGGTAAAATTAACTCTCCACCTTAATACACTATTTACAGATGCGCTGAGAACTCGGAGAAATCTTGCTGCACCCGGTAAGAGCTGTGGCATGGCGATACGAACATGCACAAACAGCGTTTGAAACCATTACTTAGTTCTGTTAACTTGCATCGATACGTATTCCAATGATTTCTGCCTGACAGGCTTCCGCCACGAGTTTACATCTATGTTAGTTTATTTTCTTTTGCGGATTATTGTTTTGAATTCCAAGGAAATATCGATGTGGGTGTAGGGAGTTTAAGCAAATGTTCGAGTTCGAGTTCGATGCCTAGCATCATGAATCAGAGGTAGTCGGAAAAGTTGACAGCATACAGCAAAACTAAATGTTGGTTGTAGACTTGTTGATTATACATGGGTGCAAATGGGTGCGGATGATGAGAACAGGGAACCAGTTCTTGGGTAGGGCAGGGCTCGGTATGTAACAGGCGGAGCAGATGCGGAGGGGATTATTTGAAATTTGCCAATTTAATGTTCACCCATTACGGTGTAAGAAAACCATGCGGAAGTCGATGCGCTTTTCTTATTTGCGTGAGGTTTTAAAATGGCAGTCGAGTAGAATGAGAACAGAGAGATCGGTATGAGGACGGGAAAGTGGATTTAAACGGCTAGCAACTGGGCGCTCTAGCAGACCTTCGCGGGCAGCGCGCAACCGTTAAACAGTCGCACATTTGTGTCCACAAAATGTATCGGAAGCCACATCGGATGCACCGAATGCTCATGTTTCCATTATCTGCATATATGTTGTCGCAATTTTAGAGCTCATTCGATATGCTGAGATCAAACAGTTATCTGTCATATTTGCAATGTCTCGGCTTGTATTAAAGACACTAGTGAAATTTGAAAAATATATATTATTCGAGCTCGACAAACTATCCGGATTGATTTACATTTCGGCGTGAAATTAAGTTGCCGTAAAGGAATGAGCTGCTTTGCAGAAGGTTATGATTCAAAGGTACTGACTACGGTGTCAGCAAGAAATTAGCTCAACCAGAGCACGACTTGGAGATACACGTGAAATAACTGGATTGTGACGGTGAGCCTGGATTCCACTCGTATTTAAAGTTGTCATGGACGTTCATCTCACCAAGATGTCTTTATATCAGCCCTGCTGGGATATGGGGTCTATCTTCAAGATTCAAGATTCAAGATTCAAGATTTAATTTAATTGTCACATGTAGCAATTTGTGTACAATGAAATTTGAGTTGCCATACAAACATACTGAGTAAAAAAGCAAAAATAAACACAGCACCTGAAATAAGGTTTAACATAATGATCAACCACAGTGACATCAACATTCTTCGCTGTGATAGAATGCAATAATGTTCACTCATCTTTGTGCACCCGTGGTCGGGGCCTTTAAACGGGGCCGTTGCCGAAGGTCCGCTATTCAAGCCGTCTCGTCAGGATCATCGAAACTCCTGCGGATCGGAACACTCCGCAGCATGGAGCTCCCGAGTCGGCCACGTCTTACCGGAGATCGCTGCTTCACGATGTCAAAGTCCCCGGCACCGTGGTCGGAGCTCCAAAACTGTAGATTCCAGGCAAAAGATCCCAGGCTCTGCGACGGTAATTCCGCGTCGCACCCGCGGTTCGAAGCTCCGGGCCGATCTCCAGGAAAGGCCGAAGCACTCCACGTTGTAGGCCGCAGGTGGAGGGAGGGGCGGAGCTGCGACACGGAGAAAATTCGCATCACTGTCGAGGTAAATGACTGGAAAACGTTCCCACCCCCCCCCCCCCCCCCCCCCCCCCCACAATCCCCCACGTAAAATATACCAAGAGACATAAAAACAAAATTCGAGACACACTTCAAATAATAAAAACAGAGAAGGCTATTAAGGACGCCACTCACTCGCTCATCTGTTTGGGGAGTCGGGAGGGGGGAAAGTAGTCAACTCTACTTTCCATGGCTTCGTATAGAAACGTGGAGTTAAAATCAGACTAAGGGCGAAAGGTCAGTGCAATAAACCTGTGCTGCTGGTCTCGCCAATGTACATTAATTTGGACAAGTTAATGCCAGCGGCAGATTAACTACAGCCCATTTGTTATATATTGGAACTGTAATCCAGGAGCGAAAACGATTTGGGCGGCCACTGATATTTTATTTTCGAGCCTATTTTTATGAATTGGCTATCACCGTATAATATAATAACGAGCACATACATTTTTTTTGCACATTTCCCCTTTATTATCATTGACGCTTGTTTGACATATTACTTAAATAAATGTAGTTACCTCGGACACTTTAAAAGATGCTCGGAGGACCTTGCAGAATTGACTTCCATTCCCGCACGCATAACCTAGGGACGTGACACAGGTGACGAGGAGGCATGCGGTGCTTCGCTGGCTTCCTTCAAAAAGGGAAAGAAAGGTAGTCAAATGTTCGGGTGGTTGGAACACAGGCTCAGTAAATATTTACAGTCGAAAGGCTTGCTGTATGCAGTGAGGTAATATGGGCAGTCACTCCAAAAGCTAGCTGATTCTCAGTTCAGCATTATCCGCAATCACAACTTGAGTGATGGCGAAGAAATAACTTTCTCTGCTTGAGCTACAAAACAAATGTCTTCCCTTATAAAAAAAAAGGCTCTGCTGCCATATCCGACTTAATTAGAACTGATAATCACTTTTTGAATGTGTTTTATTTTAGCGAATGATGTCCTCCGCATACAATTCAGTAAAGTATCAATTGTTCTTATTTTACTTTCTCTTAACGTGCGCTATGTTTGATGAAGAAAGGAGACGTTATATTTTGATATCTGTCAAAATATATACAGAGTCGTTGAAAAGAGTGTTCAATATAAATTTCAGTCGAGTGCATACAACTTTAGATTGGTCTCTGTGCCATACGTATGCTTCGGGAAATGCTACCTCTCTTGTCACGGCACGATACGTATTTCAATGCCGTAACAAATCACATATAAACACATCGGCGTTTTCTTTATTATTTTCCATCAGCTCTACGTGTATATTAAAAATGAACGCGGATCCTTCTCTCCACGGCCTGCTTAAACATTAATCGCAATAAAAAGAAGAAATATTCTCTGGAGAATATTGTGATCATTTTGATTATCCGACTATTTTGTGCAATGTTTCACAACGCATCGCATGAAAGCATTCGCCTTTTTTCAACCTCAAACTATTTTTAGTTTCTTATATTTCACTCTCCTGTATTGGGAGCAATCTTTCACTAGAGAAAGTTGTCAAATGTTTAAGTGACATTTTTTTTCCAGCACTCCGCGTTAGTAATGAAGGATGTTTTCCCGAGAGAATCCCCCGAATAGAATACGGTGCTCCTGTCTTTTTAACTCAAGGAGTTGCCTGGATTCCTTTATCCCGAGAAGGACTCGCAGTTTGTTTTAGATTTTCTAGAAACCGCAATGAATTGCGGGAGAGCAAGCTGGATATGGGCTAGGGATGGAAACCCATGGGTAGATACAGCTGAGAGGGGTGATACGCGCATGTGATGAGTAATTGATAAAAATTAAAAGCCAAAGGTCAAAAAGAGAGAATAGGGTGGCTAACGAAAGAAGAGGAGTAAAGTATAAAGCCGGAGTGATGGTATGGATGGAAGGGAAAGAGGGCAATAAAAGCTAGTTCCTTCACCTGTTTAGAACAAGCCATTAAACAATAATTGGGTACTCTGCACCATCTTACCGTGTATATAGATATTGAATATTCCACAACATACACTATTGAATAATTAGATTTGTTTCTTGCAGTTAACAAAGTCGCCCAAGTCAAAGGTAGAATCTGCATTATTTTACTCCAAAGCTGTAGATATTGATTTCAATGTAAAGGACTTATTGGTGGAAGAATAAGATTTCTTACATGGAGGGTATCTTTTTTGAAATCCATGGCAAATCCTGGTTCGTCTTTTTTTGTTGCGTTTACCTCACGTCATTCAAAAAGAACTAACCTGATGCTCGACTGAGGAGACAATAATCGATGTTCACTTTCTTTCGAACGTGACTGCAGCTCAGTTGCTGATTCGGTATCTACTTTCTCCTCCGCGATGCTATTATTAGTTCTAAAATTGGATATCAAGAAATGTTGATTGGCTGAAACGGTTATGTTGTTTTTCGTTACTTTGAGGTCTCACTGCAGTCAATGGTGAAAGGATGTGTCTATTGCAACGATTGATTTATCCTACGGCATTGCACCTGGATCCTTACAATTTTACTTGAACCATTGAACGTGTAAGCAAACGATACAAAGAGTAGGCTAGCTATCTAACCGCATTGCTCTTTCATATTCAGGGCAGGTGGCCATGCTCCATCAATTTGATGAAGTCGTTCCTGGCAGAGCACACAATTCATCCGTGAGCTCACGCTGGCTTACCAGAGCAAGCAATAGAAGCGTACACTTCATCAGATCTATGCACAGGAAGGGTTTACATGGCAATGGAAACATGCAGGCAAATGGGACCAGCCCGTATGCCAACTTGGTCGGCGTGGAAGTCGTAGGATGAAGGGCTTGCTTTGGGTCTAGCTTTATCTCATCCACCTCACTCCATCTTGTCCCCTCTCCCATCAGGCCACAGGTGTAGACGTGTGAAAACGCACAGTCCAGATTCAGGGATAGTTTAGTCGCAGCTGTAATCAGGCAAATTAACAATACTTTCACCAGGGTTCTGAGCTATTATTGACCTCAATTGAGGCCCTCGGACCATATTTAAACGGACGCTACAGGACTTTATCTTACACGAAACGTTATTCCTTTGATCGTTTTGCTGCACACAACGGATGTCTCAATTGTAATAATGCATTGTCTTTCCGCTGAGTCTTTATCGCGCAACAACAGGTTTTCAATCTGTCTCGGAACAATAAATTAAACTAAACTAATCCATCACTTTGTGATTCGATGAGTTCTGACCTACTGCACAACGCCCACATCGGCCAACATGTCGCAGCCTCACTAGTCCCACCTGCCACCTGCCCGCGGTTGGTCCATATCCCTCCAAACCTGTCCTATCTATCTACCTGTCTAACTGTTTCTTGAACATTGGGATAGTCCCAGCCTCAACGACCTCCTTTGGCAGCTAGTTCCATACAGTCACCACCCTTAGTGTGAAAAACGTACCCATCAGATTCCTAATAAATATGTTCCCCTTCTCCTTAAACTCCTGGCCCTTGGTATTTGATTCACCAACTCTGGGCAAGGGACTCTGTGGATCTACCCGATCTAATCCTCCAATGATTTTATCCACCTCTAAAAGATCTTTGCATTCACCATACGTCATAATGCAATGTTCTGGATTGATGTCACTCGAGTTGGTAAATTTGACAGTTATTATTTCCTGGTCCAGTTTTGACTAACCTCAGACAGCAATTTCCTCTGACATTAATATAAATTGCCTTTATTTACTTTAGATTTGGAGAAAGTTCGTGGAAATTTAGGTATGCACAAATTTATTTAAGTGTTTGTGCCGTTACAACTACTCGTCTTTGACTGCGATTTAAATGTGAGGTCGCAACGGGAGACTGAAAACAAATTAAAATTGAATACAAATTGTAATGTACCATTTGGGGTGAAAATAAGTTAATTTCGGTTTACAGGCGGGGGTCAAGTCCTAAGAAATGTTAAAAAAATATATGGAAAGTCCACTGAAATGCATTGTGTCCATTGACTGAGACCTTGACTGAGAGCACAAGAAAAATGTCAATTTCATTTGCAAATTTTTATTCAAGTGTTACATTATTAGTCAGCAGAAATGCGTTATTTTTTTCGGCAGAACCGTCGTGTAATCGATGTATCATCTCACTTTCATTTCTACTCGTTTTCAAAAATCTGTCAGAGAATTAAATGTTCCCCGCATGTTGTCGTGTGGTTTAAATGTTCCTCGCATGTTGTCCCTCAACAACTTATCCAATACCTGTAAAGCTCGGCAGATAGGCAGGAAACACGAAACGTACTCCACTGGGATTAACAGGCTATATGAAATGCAGTCTACATTCACGTACCGGTGAAAAATAATCTCTAAGGTAGACAAAAGTGCTGGAAAAACTCAGCAGGTGCAGCAGCATCTATGGAGCGAGGGAAATAGGCAATGTTTCGGGCCGAAACCCTTCTTCAGGCTGATGGAGGGTGGGGGGGGGGGGCGGTGAGAATAAAGGTAACGGGATGGGGAGGAGCCCGAGGGCTGAGGGAGAGCTAGGAAGGGGAGGAGACAGCAACGGCTAACGGAATTGGGAGAATTTAATGATTATGCCACTAGTGTGCAGACTGCCCAAGCGGAATATGATGAGCTGTTCCTCCAATTTCCGGTGGTGCTCACTCTGGCTATGAAGGAGGCCCAGGACAGAGAGGTCGGATTCGGAATGGGAGGGGGAGTTGAAGTGCTAAACCACCGGGAGTTCAGTTTGGTAATGCGGACCGAGCGGAGGTATTCGGCGAAACGATCGCCAAGCCAATATTATAAATAATCTCTATCCAGGCTTTGGTGGATTTCCGGCTACATTTTATTTCAACGTTCTTCCCCTTGTCTTTGTTTGAGCAGAGGACCAGTTAAAAGAAAAATCGAACGGTAGGCATCGGCGACAGCTACATGCCGTTTTGTTTTATACACTACTACATTTATGTGTTGAGATTAGAGTGTAGTACACAGTCAAATGCCATGGGACGTGTGTAGGCAAAAGTTTGAAATCTACAAACTTGAATGTCAGCACCTTCGGAAGACGACTACAAAAATGTAAAAGTATGTCATTTCCTCTTACCTATGCAGTTATCCACAGAGCAAAACATACTTGATTTTATTTTTGCTTGCAGTACAAAATAAGTTACATCACAGTATGCACCGTTATGTCTGCCCCGATATTTAGTTGGGTTTGGAGCACTGAATATAAAAAATGGGTAACTGAATATGCGATTCTTACGGTGGGACATTTTGCTGCCAATCCCAATTTTGTGGTCCTTATTGGAAAATTGCATTATGACTTCAAGGTATTTATATTTATCTTGATTTTGCTTAATAATTGAGTCATGTTCTAGTACATCTCTCTCTATTTTAAAGTTCTATTATTGAACAGATCAATTTTAGAAATATATCTGATCATTACAATATGCAAAAATTCAAATGTGACATATTCAACATTTGCCTGACATGTAAACCCGACCGTGACTGCTGGACCTTTAAAGGTATCAAAACAAGGAGTGGAATCTTGTCATTAACTGTGATGGGTTGATCTTATTGAATATGTCCATTATAAGTATCAGATTGCCCATCCCCTTTTTTCCAAAATATCATTTAAGTTTTATCTTCAAATTTGGTGAAATTTAATTCCGATAGAATGCAATACAATATTTATAAACTCAATTTACCTTTCCAGAACTGACCAAGTTTCAAGAAAGAGGTAAATAAATCTGGCCTTTCTAGTATTCGCACTGCAAATGTAGCGTCTGCATCTGAAAAAAATGTACTTCAAATTCTGTTTTCAGCATCTGCCTAGCACTTACCAAATGGTTATGAGCAACCTTGCGTCAATACAGTCATTTTGGTGAATCTACTATCACATTGCTGTTCAGTGAGGCACACCAATGTTCACGCAGTGCCAATGAAGGTCATGACAACATTATTTCAAGTCCAGATAAACTTAAACAAAGCAAAAAATGCACCCGATGGCCTTCGCATGCATCGGTAGTGCTAGCCATTCCTGATGGTCTAGTTCACGTGTTTGAAAGGTGCGAACAGAATACATTGGATGTGGATTTGTATATTCATTAGTCGATGTCACTCACCACACGCATTATTTATTGGGACTGACCGACTAAATAATTAGGCTGAATTTAGCAAACGTCTTTGGCTGATCTGCTGCCTGGTTTGTTGGGAATCGTTGCAGGTGAATGTATTTCGTTACTCTCCTGATATGTGAATTGTTTGCCCATAGAAGTAAATTGGAATATCAGGAGAGGAGCCGATTGCGACAAGATATCCATCTTCTGAGCTTCGCTCGTAGCGACATAGATTTTGGGGAAGGTTTTGTTATAATCTTGGTGAACATTGGTCATCTGCATATTAATTGTGGTGGATACGCTATGAAAATTAAATTCAATATGGACGTTACATTGCAAGACGGATGGGGACGGTTATTTCCAGACATTTCTGAAGCGCACCTACCACAAATCTGCCTATCTCTGACTTTCATGCTGCCGTCCTCCATCATTGGTTAAGACTTTGACTGGGAGGGCGAATGGAATTGAACATTTAACAACATCAACGGATATCTCCAATTTCGAATCGGAGGCAGGAAGGTGATTATCGAAGCAGTTAAATATGGATGGGCTAAAAAAACAATAGCCTGAAAAACTAAATTTTCATTTAGGTTTGCTGCTATCACGTGCAGCGAGGTAAAGTGAAGAGCTTTATTTTGCATGTTATCAACATTAAATCAGGTTAAGCGACATATAAACACAATCGTCCAAATCAAGTACAAAACATTGAGCAAAATGGAAGATTGGGGGGAGCAGAATATACTTCTCAACATTATCCCGCACCAGCTGCCCAGACAACGTCCAATGACACGATGCGGTAGATGTGAATCGGACTTAATTACAACGTATGTTTATTTATTTTGATTACAGAGAATCAAATGTTTGAAAAACAGAGAGGTAATACAAGCCAATTTTGTCATTTGGGTACGAACTTGGAATCCCGTCGAATCTGAACGTGATAAAAAAAAGGCATGGCTCATTATGCGTACATATTTGAGTACAAACAGGTGAAATACGAGCAGGAATACCAAACAGCCAGTCAATACTACTAAGAGATTTAATAAGCCGTTCTCGATGTGAGTACAGCAGGAAAACTGTACTAACACTGACCATGCTTACTTTTCATGCAAATAATTCATCAATAATTTATCGACGTACACCGTCACAGTGCACGTGCCATTGCTTTTAGAGGAAGATTATTTCAGAGATTTGCATGCATAGAAACTGAAAAAATAAATTTGCTTCACTGCTGTCTTTAGTTAGCACAATTTTGTTTTAATGAGGACAAGGGAGTGTAATTTCTCAAATACGATATTCGGATTGAAGTAAACAGGATAATAAATCGTTTGATTCAAATAATCTCTGCTAAAAAGAGCATCCGACACCTCTGTTTCGCATGGATTAGCATCGCTGTGGGAATCGGATGCTGCTGCTCGCTGCACGGGGACTGAATCTCCCGTTAAAATTTCACATTGACATTTAAAGGAATAGATGTTCAAATTAGGAATAAGATGACGGTGCAGTTAAGCAACCTAACTATATCTACGAAACTGCAATTATTATCAGCCTTTTTATAATAACACAAACAATATGAGTTAGCTGGGAACGCTTGAGTGAAATTTATCTCTGCTAACTGATTTAAAACTCGCAATACTTCAACTGGTGTACTGGGTGTCATATCATTTATTATGTAATAAAAACGTCATACAGATTTCAGGTAGTGAAGTTAGCAGAGGGTCGAATCGCATATTATTATTATTATTATTAATGGTAATATAAGTATCGGTAGTTCTGGTAGCAGTAACAATTGCAATAGTAGTAGTATTATCGTTGTTGCTGTTGTTAATATCATTATATTTATTATTTTACTTGACAGAAATGGAAAGTCTTATTAAAATATCAGGTTCGTATGTGATCTGCTGTGATCCTATGCTTTTGCTGAGACGAGAATGAAAGATAATATGATATAAATAATTACTGACATATCTTGCTTCATGTACAATCATCAGATTAACATTGTATGGAATAAAATAAGATAATCCACGTTTAGCCAACATTCTGTAACCATTCATTCAAACAGCTGCTAGATCAACAGATCGGTTTCATCACTTTCTATCCCAGATGTAGGAAATTACCAGAAAATATTTTTATTCCAACTTTATCATGGGTCTCTAACTTTGTATTTGACGACGGCAGTAAGTTTCAAGCGTGCCGTTATCAGATGTATTATTTTCTTGCCCGCGGTGACACAACAGTGTTGTGCTTTTCCTGCTAAAATATCTAAGCATCTCATATCTCTCTTTAGGGTAAATACCGGGCAGGTTTTTAACTTTACTTAGGCTAGAGCACCATGAGTCGAAATCTTAATATACATAGTTTTGCTGTTTGGACCCTTGAGGAGAGGAAATATATTCACCAAAAGACGAATGAATATTTGCAAATATCCGCAGTGGAGGGACGCCAAGGCTCCTTGCGTGCATGCAAATCTGCAGTTCATAAATTACTGGATGTTGGAGACCAGGATGTTAGAGACTGTGGTAAATTAGGAACTGTTGTTGAAGCTCAAGTTAACCATGGTGTTGATTGGGCCAAGAGAGGATTCAGTTCTCTCTTGCTGCCGTGCTTTTATTCTTGAACTTGAAGCCTCCTATGTTTCCATCAGCCAAATGTATTCCTACTTCAACTACAAACGTAATACCCACTTGAATTTAGCAGGGAACAGAGAATACGATAACTGGGTGATCTCGTTAAAGATTGTTGAAAGTTAAGAATTAAATTAGGACGGACAATTTCATTAACATAAGTTTAATCATACGTAAAGTTATGGTCTCCTGTAATCCTGTAATTGCTACCTTATCGAGGACAGAGAAACATCAACGTCATGTTAAGACTCTACAATTTCGTCCAAATTCCATATTATTGCAATCAATTCCAGACCACCAGGAACTTTGATGGAAATAATTAACAAGCGAAGATGTCGAACAAATTATTAGTATTAGATATGTTTTTATATGAAGTGGATTATTCTCTTCTTTATTAGCGATATGTCCGTGTAAGGTGTATTACCATTGAAATTGTTTTCCTTCCTTATTTCAGAAAAGGAGAATGAGTTAAAGGAAAGAGGTAATGTTCTTCGGATAAACTGCTTTCATGGGTCTTCGTCGCGCCAGTTTTTCTATGGAATGGTAAATGATCCATCATCGACTAATTTGCTCTTTCCCACCAACGACATGTTCACCTTATGTACGAACACGATTACCTTTTGTTTTTATTTCTTTGCAACGCATTTTATTATGTTTTGTACAGAATGAACCAAAAACGTTTGTTATTATCGCCCGCTATGTTTTGGCAAAAACGGTCAAAATTGCGTATACAATTAATACATAACCAGGAGTTCACAAAGTTTTTTAGCATCTCCCCGTCACAATCTATCACACCACCCTGCTTAAAGTCAGCCATTCTCATTCATATTCCCAAAAAGCCAGTCCCTGAGGTTTGAATGACTGTAGACCGATTGCACTTACACCAGTGATTATGAAGTGCTACAAGAAGCTAGTCCTGCATCACATTAGAACCAGCCTACCCCCTCCTTCGACCCACATCGGTTTGCCTACAGACATAACAGATCCACTGAGGACGCCATCGCAATAGCAACTTACACCGCACTAACCCATTTGGAACACCGGGAAAGCCTCGTGAGGAGGCTATTCATTAATTATCACTCAGCATTCAATACTATCATTCCGGATATTTTAATCAGCAAACTGCTTGACCAAGGCCTCTCCTCCCCCATCTGAACATGGATCAAAAACGTTCTCACAAACCGCCCAGAGAGAGTTAATACCGGCCCCCATATCTCGTCCTCCATCACAGTAAGCACTGGCGCACCTCAAGGCTGTGAGCTGAGTCCGCTCCTTTACTGCTTATACACCTATGACTGTACACCTTCCCACCCTTTCAACACCATTATTACATTTTTAAGGGTACACAAAAGGGTGGAGAAACTCAGCGGGTGCAGCAGCGATGGAGATAGGCGACGTTTCGGGTAGAGACCCTTCTTCAGACTTCAGATTATTAAATTTGCTGACGACACAACTGTCATCGGGCTCATCTCAGGGAGGACGAGTCAGCATACAGGGACGAGATAAAGCGACTGTCAAATTGATGTTCAGTAAATAACCTGACACAAAGACAAAGGAGCTAATACTTAACTTCAGGGGGAAACGGAACGAAGATCCGGCCCACGCTCTGCATACATGGGGCAGGTGCAGACTTTCAAATTCCTAAGAGCCCTCATATCCGAGGACCTCTCCTGGCCGGTCAACACCACTGCAACCGTCAAGAGAGCACAACAGAGACTCCACTTCCTGAGAGTTCTCGGGAGGCACAACACCAAGAAGAAGCTTCTGGTGACCTTCTCCCGGGCCACCATTGAAAGTCTACTGACATATTGCATGCCAGTGTGATATGCAGGCTGCTCTGCTTTAGACTGGAAAGCGCTCCAGAGAGTGGTAAAAAACTGCAGTGAGAAACAGCGGCAGCCCAATGTGGTTTCTGGAGGATATTGCCACCTCACGCTACCTCAGCAGAGCCACTAAAATCATGAAATACTCCACACACCGCGGTCACCACTGTTTTGAACTTTTGCCCTCTGACAGGCGTTACGGGTCCGCCAAAACACGCACCCCCAGGCTCAGAGACAGTTTCTGCCCCTAAGCAATCTTCACACTCAATATGAATAAACACTGAGCATTATTCAGGCTGCACTCTTCCATGCTGCTACCCACCTTGAACTTTACTATCACCATGTGCAATAATAATTATTTACCTATCTTGACACCTAGTTTTTACCATTCTTTTTAAATGGTGTCCTGTGTTTTTATGTTTGTATATTATGCACCAATGGAGTGGCAATAACAATGTCGTTGTATGCAGTGCTTACCACGCCAAATACAGGCATTTCATGTCAGTTGGACCCTTGATCTCCATTTATTTCATGGCAACAGAGGTTTGCTTTAAATTGGAGTTGTGCTTGAAACTTGCCTTGCATGTATAAATAACTTCCTTCCGTTGCTGATGAGATATCGCTCTCACTGCCATTCATAGCATATGTGTTCCTTGGTTCACTTGCATTCCTATATGTATTGCGTTCTAACATGCCGCTGGAAGGCACTGAAACACATTTGATTTTACTCTACCTCTCCCTTGAAATAAATCTTACATCTGATACTCCCCAAATATTGTTATTACTTCAATGGCGTTCATGTTAACTATGTACAGCGATGTGGGCCATTTTCATTTTGAGACTACTTGAATTAAATATACAGAAATCATTATTTCTTATGTGTTACTGTGCATTGGAGTTGTCGGGATCTCTTCTTCTTGCGTATGGCGTGCACAGCCTAAAGTTGTCGGACATCGTTTTCTATTTGATCTTATTTGATTATGCACGCCGCGTAGATTGCATTTGTCGAAACAGGGCGGACCACGTGCAGGTTGCCATCTCCCACCCCGTCCGGGTCTCTAATGCGATTGTATTGTCAATTAAACTACTTCCCCTCATAGTAAAAGGCATTCAAATATTCGGTTGCGTGGTGAGCTGCCATCAATTTCCGCTTCACAGCTGAGAGCAATGTTCTTTTCATTCATCGATTATCGCCTACAATTCCTATTCAAAATAATAATACTAATAGTAATGATGATAATAATAATAATAATAATAATAATAATAATAATAATAATAATAATAATAATAATAATAATAATGACACGTTGTGACATGTATATGGCATTTTGCACTGATCGGGGGGACCTGAGGTGGCGTGAGTGAGTGATGGAATCCATCAGAAATGAGCTAATTAGAGTTCACTGCCAATGTTCTATGGAAAGTCTCGGCATAATTGTATCAAACAACAGAAAAAAAACTAAAAATGTAATTAATTATTCAGTGAGGAAGGGTAAAATAATGAAAAACACTGAATATTTTTTATATGGCTGATTGCTACTGTCTTAACATTGTTTTAGAAACTGCTCTTATGAAGCACACAGTATCATTAAACACGTCAATAACGACGTAATACTCCTATATTTTCCAACACTCTCTCATAGAAACATAGAAAATAGGTGCAAAGTAGGCCATTCGTCCCTTCGAGCCTGCACCGCCATTCAATGTGATCATGGCTAATCCTTCAACTCAGTATCCCGTACTTGCCTTCTCTCCATACCCCCTGATCCCCTCAGCCACAAGGGCCACATCTAACTCCCTCTTAAATATAGCCAATGAACTGGCCTCAACTACCTTATGTGGCAGAGAATTCCAGAGATTCACCGCTCTCGGTGTATTTTTTTTTTCATCTCGGTCCTACAAGACTTCCCCCTTATCCTTAAACTGTGACACCTTGTTCTGGACTTCCCCCACATCGGGAACAATCTTCCTGCATCTAGCCTTTCCAACCCCTTAAGAATGTTGTACGTTTCTATAAGATCCCCCCTCAATCTTCTAAATTCAGTCGAGTACATGCCGAGTCTATCCAGTCTTTCTTCATATGAAAGTCCTGACATCCCAGGAATCAGTCTGGTGAACCTTCTCTGTACTCCCTCTATGGCAAGAATCTGTTCCCTTCCAATCCGCAATACTTTCCATCTGCATATCTTACATACCAATTAGCACAAAAATGTACTTGCCTGTAAGGTGATTATTTTATCCTTCAGCTGGTATTAGGAAATAGTGAGCATTTTGAACGAAATACTAATGTTTTATCATACAGCGGTGATCTGAGATCGCCTGCACGTTGCTGCAGCAATATGCATTAACGGAACATATTCATCTGATGGAACATATTCATATAACGGAACATATTCATATGTGTCACAGATAGATAGGGTATTGAAGAAGACTCGTGTTATGATTGCCTTCATAGGCTAAGGCGTTGATTTTCAATGTTGCTCCGCCTTGTTGCTGATGCACACAATATTGGTTAGACCGTACCGTTTGGTGTATCATTGTGGTCTGGTTAGTCGTTCGGTGCAAAAGGGGTTCACAAGGATGTTGCCTCTCGGAGAAAACGAAGAGACAGCTCTCGGTGTGAAATATTCTGTCTGTGTCGATCTAATTGCGTGTTGAAAAGTCTACGCTTTGAAGATCCTGTGGCATTTTGCAAGTTAACATCCAGCACTCGGCCCGCGCTGGACTAAATCGTCTGTAATTCATTTTAAAAGTTGTTAACTCGAATTTTGTTTTTCAGAAAAAGATCAATTAAATCAATTACTAGATAAGGCCGGTTCGTTAAACTTACTTTTCAGATAGCCAGCCATCTTTACGCTTTGCTGCATTGATTTCAAGTATTTATCGGCTTGAAGAAGTACGACGTCAATTCTGAAATCCCGTCGTATAGAATCACTTTATCCATTCGACGTAATCATGGCAAATGACTCCCTTCTGCACAAAAGAAAATGTATGTGGTTGAATCCTGAGCAAATTGCAAAATGCTGGAGGAAATCGGGGTATTAGGTTACGCCTGTTTGGGGGAATGGACAGTTAACGCTGCGGTCGGGACCCCTCGGAGTCTCAAGAAACTCCTTCACCAATATCAGCGATACTTTTAGAGTTTCTTACCCAAAAATCACTGCTCTTGGTTTGAGCCGAGCCAAAATGCCGCTGGTCTATGTCCTCCAGCGATGCTGCCTGTGTCGCAGGGTTACCCGAGGATTTGGTGTTGTCCGCTCTTTGCAATACGTCTGGTATCATTTTTTGCTGTCAACTGTTTGCCGTCGTGTTTGTTTGCTAGCCGTACATACGCCATTTGCCCTTGTAACTTATTATGTTCTTTCCCGTATCTTAACAGAGCAAAAAATCGCCTTTCTAGAAGCAGGTAAACATTGTCTACAATTAAATAAAACGATTTGATTTCGCTTCTACAATCAGATTACCATGCATTCAATACCTTCAAAGAAAAATGTGTTTAGCATTTTGGTGATGGTGGTAAAAATTGTTACAAGTGATAGTGATCAGCTTTGTTATTGTTATTTTACGTTTCCTGCAGCCCAAGACAATACTATGGACACCGGTGAGTCGTACAAAGAGTAATAGTGAGTGAACTCGAAATGAAATGATGCAGACAGCTAAAATAACAAAATCCCTTCGTCAGAAGTTGGAACGAGCGAGAAAACAAGATAGTTTGGGTTGTTAAGATCTGGAAGGAATGTTTAGGATAAATGAAATATCTCCGATTAGGTGAAGCTCATGAATGACAGCAACGCTACTGGAAGCGGTTGCTTACTATAAAAGAGGGAGGCGGAAAGAAAAATTAATTCAAAAGAGCAGCTGAAAAAACTGCCTATTGGCCTTTGCGATAATAAATGAAGCTTTGCATTGATGCTTGCCGTTGTTGGATGTTGCCGGGGTATGTAAAATGCTAGGACTTCACTGCGCCAGAGACCCGGGGTCGATCCTGACCTTGGCTGCTGTATGTATGCGGAGATTGCGCGTATTCTTTGCTTGCAATAGGTTTGTTGTCTCCGCCGATGTTATCCGCATGTAGCACAGAGTTATAAGCACTTAATAAAGGGCTCACATAACCTAGTTTTCTCGTCAGGTAGGAGGAGACAGTGTAATTCAGTGTTATTCGCATTATAGGTTCGTACAATTCTGGTAAAGTAATATTGGATATGCCACCGTAAGCTCGTAGTTTCTAATGCGATTGCATTTTACTGGAGTGCTATATTTTGCAGATGATCGATTAGATGCAATCAGGGCAGGTAAATTAGTTCGTTAATTTGGATTGCTAATATGAAACCGCTATTGTCATTTCAAAGTTTCTACGGTATTTTGTATTTAAATTTCGTGAGGTAAATAATAATTATTATTTTCCCGTCAGAACTGCAAGCTCTCCGCGAATCCACAAGTGCGTATTCAACTCTAATTCCTTAGTATAAGAAAACATAATATAATCATTCAAGATTTCGCTATGACCTGCATACTATAAGTTAAGACATTGCGCCTTTCGCATGCAGGTACTGTTGTCAATAAAAAATATAATGACCACGTAGAGAAACTTATATATCCCATAATAATGCAGCACATTGCTGTTGCGGTAGAGCTACAACAGCACTACGCCAGAGATCCAGGTTCGATCCTTACCTCTGGCATTGCTTTGTTGTCCCTGTGACAGCGTGGCTTTCCTCTGGGTGCTCCGGATTCCCCCCACATTCCAAAGAATTTCAGGTTAGAAGGATGGTTAGTTTCCGCGAATTTCACTGTGGGTCAGATAGCATTGCGCTGGTGTACGCGTGATTATAGAAACATAGAAAATAGGTGCAGGAGGAGGCCTTTCGGCACTTCGAGACTGCACCGCCATTCAATATGATCATGGCTGATCATCCAACTCAGTATCCTGTACCTGCCTACTCTCCATACCCCCTGATCCCTTTAGCCACAACGGCCTCATCTAACTCCCTCATAAATATACCCAATGAACTGGCCTCAACTACTGTGGCAGAGAATTCCACAGATTCACCACTCTTTGAGTGAAAAAATATATATAATCTCGGTCCTAAAAGGCTTCCCCCTTATCCTTAAATTGTGACCCCTTGTTCTGGACTTCCCAAAATCGGGAACAATCTTCATGCATCTAGCCTGTCCAACCCCTTAAGAATTGTGTACATTTCTATAAGATCCCCCTCAATCTTCTAAACTCTAACGAGTACAAGCCGAGTCTATCCAGTCTTTCTTCATATGAAAGTCCTGACATCACAGGAATCAGTCTGGTGAACCTTCTCTGTACTTCCTCTATGGCAAGAATGTATTTCCTCAGATTAGGAGATCACAATTGTACACAATACTCCAGCTGTGGTCTCACCAAGGCCCCGTACAACTGCAGAAGAACCTCCCTGCTCCTATACTCAAATTCCTTTGCTATGAATGCTAACATACCATTCCCTTTCTTCACTGCCTGCTGCACCTGCATGCCTACTTTCAATGACTGGTGTACCATGACACCCAGATGTCGTTGCATGTCCCCTTTTCCTAATCGGCCACCATTCAGATAATAGTCTACTTTCCTGTTCTTGCCACCAAAGTTTATACCTCACATTTATCCACATTATACTGCATCTACCATGCATTTGCCCACTCACCTAACCTATCCAAGTCACCTTGCAGCCTCCTAGCATCATCCTCACAGCTAACACTGCCCCCCACCTTCGCGTCATCCGCAAACTTGGAAATGTTGCATTGAATTCCCTCTTCCATATAATTAATATATATTGTAAATAGCTGGGGTCCTAGCACTGAACCTTGCGGTACCCCGCTGATCGATGGTCGGCGTGCACTCTTCGGGAGAAGTGCCTATTCCCACGATATATCACCAATCTACACTCAACTAAATTTGTAAACTGATATGTTTCTTGTAAACGCCCTAGTTTGTGAATCAAGAGTCGATTTTCCGAAATAGAATCCGACCCCTTAAACAATTGACTTGTCTGGCTGGTGGTCAAAGCAAGACCTTCCACTGCTTTGGTTAAGCATTAACTTGAAAGGCTGTGACTCGTATGGGGAAATTGCAGAGGAACTAATTAGCAACACGTGTATATAAAGAAAATAAGAAGAGATTAGTTGTTTTACTTTAGTTCAACTGCCTTATTTCAAACATGAGATAACCATTAACTTGATTAGATTCAATGAAATCAGACCTAATTGAAAAGTCACAAAGGCGAATACAAAGGCAGAGACAACTTATATCCGACTAAGCAAATTACAATCCCAGTTATTATACAAAACATATAAGATTAAATATATGTCTATAATGTGGAAGTCAATATATTTTAGTTTAATGTAGTGTAGTTTAGAGATGCAGCGCAGAAAATGGTCCTTCGGTCCACCGAGGAGGCACCAACCAGAGAACCACGCACATTAACACTATCCTACACACACACGGGACAATTTACACTTATAACAAGCGAATTAACCGACAAACCTGTACATGTTGGGAATGTAGGAGCAAAACCGAAGATCTCGGAGAAAACCCACGCGGTCACGGGGAGAACATAGAGACAGCACCGTGGTCAGGATAGATCCCAGGTCTCTGACGCTGCAAGCGCTGTAACGCTGCAACTCTTCCGCACGCCACCGTGCTGCCCTAAAATTAAATATATATATTTATATCTGAAACAAAGACACCCTCTTTCAGCAAACCAATTTCATCACTAACATCAGTTCCTGGACAGCATTCAACCGGTGCAATCTTGGATGCAAAAGCCGTAAAATTGTAATTTCCAAAATAACATACAGGTACTTAACCAACGTGGCCATCTTTATAAGGAATACGTCGCATCTTAAAAGTGGGAGATGGTTTCCAAGTTCAGACAGCGACGTAGAATGAGTGTTGCTTTCGAAACTAAGCGTTTTATTTCTAATAGTTTGCGCTGAGGTCAAAACATGCTAAAATGTAGTTCTGAGAATGCTTGCGATTATTTTTCAGAGCAACAGCTATTGACCAAAGAAAACGGTGCGTGTTTGGAAATTTAGATGGGCATTGCGAAATTGTATTTATCCTCAGAAAACACGGAGATGCTGAAAGTCTAATGTATGCGGACAAATCACATGAAAAAAAATCCCGACAGATTCCACAGCACGTCTGGTGGGAGAAAAATGGATGACGTGCCATATGAAATTTGTAAGTGTGGAAAAAATTCCCCGTCTTTCAATATCTCCATTGGCTCTTCTCCCACTCTCACACGCACGCACTAATTCATGCGTGCGCACACACACACATAGACTCCCCTCATCGATCTCTCACCATGATGATTTATCGCTTAATCAACAGTCGACCTTTATTGCATTCCTTCCGTCAGCCTCGCTATGGCGGGCTTCCTGGTCTCTCTCTCACGAAGTAGTTTCGACCTAAATAGTCAATTCAATTTCTCATCTCCTTACTTTCCTTTTATGAAAGTACTGAAAGCTATTATTTCTCAATATTCCAGAAGCAAGCAATTTAAAATTAAATACCTATGAGGAAGTTGTTTAATAAAATTTGAAATTGGAAGGTTTTGCCATTTTCCTTTTATTCATGTGGAAGATTCAAAGGGATTAAAGTGCATTCATTGTCACGTGTACCAATTAAGGTACAGTGATCTAATACATGCAAATAGTCGGCATACTGTTTTGAATTTGTAATGGCTGACCACATACATTACCTTAATTTTAGAATTGAATACTATGCTACTTCATCTGCAAGAAAAAGGTGAATGAATTGATTGAATGACAATTTAATCCCATCTAAACTTGTCGTTTGATTATATTGTGGTCCAAGAAACGGCGGACAGAAGTCTGCGCTTCGTATTTATGCCTGATTAGTGTGGACGACCAGGACAGTTGGATGCGTCGCAGTTTCCAGAACGACAATGCACCATCAAGGGATTTATGGTGATCAACTCGTACCAATCAAGTTGATGGCTGAAAGATTGATCCCCGGTTGAATAAATTGTAAAATGCTGTATGTTTTTTTTTTCTGGATAACGGGTTTCTGGATAACTCAACTGATTCCCGTTAAATAAAAAATAAAATATTTTAAACCGAAGAAATAAAATAGTTTCAAAATACCTTTGATGAAACAATGTATTTACGTCAGAACGTAACTTCTGGAAGAAATTGAAACTCAAATCTATCTCACAGATAAGGAGATACACCATGTATTTACATTTAAACCATTAATCAATGCGGTGACCCCATTCATCCGATTGCCATCAATGATTATGCCATCTATAAAAGTGATGAAGCATAGGACACAACACTAAGTTTAGCACGCTTTGTTTTCCTCTTTCCTTTCTTTAATGCACCCAATCGCACAGCGAGGGGCATTTGCACTGGCATCGATCATCCAATACAACTTCAATATTCGTAGTTTCATTCACAGTGGAGGCCACAAACAACCTGAACCCCAGGGGGTATATCCAGAAACTCCACTGTTGTAACTGTGAATATATATAGGGGTTGAACAGCCGCCTGCAAAAAACAATGTTTGTTCGCACGAAGTGCAAGAATTTTTTTCATTAACTCGAACAAAGATGTTTACATGTTGTCGTTCATCACTTTAAATATTGAGAGCTTTATACCCAATGTGCTCTGAACTTCACGCTGTCCGAACTGTCTCGAAAGATTAGGAGCTAATTTATGGTAATTGGATTAGGAATGGGAAGTACGTGGTATCCTAACCATGCTTATTTTGGTTTGAAAGATAACGTACTATCAATGAGAACTGCAGGTACGCTCACATCGTTCAGAATTTCCTTTGTATTTTTCACTTCACGATGTTGAAACATACTGTATTGCATTGTTTTAAATTTCCTTTGACATGTGTCGTTCATTCACCAACCTGTATGTGTTTATGTCTGTCTGTGTGTTTTTTTTTCATCGGTTGTTTCTTTATTTTGTGGGAGTTCAACTCAGAGTATCAAAGCAGCAGTAATGGAGGAATGGAGATATATGGGTTGTACGTGTCTACATTTAGGGGACATACAAAGCTTAAGTTCAGCAACGGCGAACAATCCAAAACATTTGTACTTACAGATTATTTTGTTTGCTGATCTTTTGTTTAAAATGCGTAATCTTTGTGATAACTCTCGATATTACTCTGGAGCACAGTAAATAAAACCCTATAAACAAAGCAATCTGTAAAATATTGATGAAATGTGTTCTCTGCACTCACAAAAGCCCCATTTATGTTTTCCAATTCCGATGTTAAAGTCTCGTTGTATTACGATGGGATTCAACAGCGGACACCGACGCTAAACATTTTTCCAATCACTTTCAGAAAAGGCTTCAGCAACGGTGCTTTAACAGTCAATTAAAATGCAATAGCGCAGTAATGTAAATATACAGTACCCAGTGAAAATATATGTAACAATTTGCAGAGTTTTATGGAAATATCAAACATGCTTACTTCCAGAACTGGAGAGAGTGAAAGAAAATCTACAAAATTCAGGTATGGTTATATTTTTAAACTGTTAGGTATTAACTTATCCTAACTTATTATTTCGGGTTTTGTAAAATATATCATTCTTGAATAGTCAAATAAGTAAGCGTTTATAATTCTGCTTGGTTGCTTACTGGAGTAAGCAAAGGCATAGATCCGTACCTACTGGTCGGCACAGTTATAGCGTGCAAAATGAACAGTTTGTGGGCCTGTTTGATTTAATTGTTCCGAAGATTTTATAACAATCGAAATTGAGGTATGAAAAACTGTGCGCTATTTAAATTAGTATTATAAACATTTTTGTTTTAATTAATTGACGGTACACACCGAAATTGGAACCAATTTTCTGCAGATCTTGATTCTTACCGGTTTTTGGACTCACTTGTCCAATCTAGTTTCTGAACAATAAACAACATGGAACCAAAGTAAACATAGATGGTGGAAATAGAAACAGAATTGGATGGGGTACGAAAACAGCTCTGAGATCCAATAGCATTGGTTAAAAATGAAATCGATTTTATAGATTGATTTCATCAGAATCTCTAGCCGTTTCCCAAACAGTTGTTGTATTTTCCTTCTCAATATATTGTGTTTTATTACATTCTATTTCACATTATTTTACTACAGAGGCGCAATTGAGAGACAAGGTTAAAGGTAAGCGTCTAGAATGAAGGAGATATCATTCTATAACGTTCAAGGTGCTGAGATTTGATTTCACATAACTTGGATATATTGAGAACAGACAAACAAGAAAGTTTCAAAATAGAATTATGGATTGTTGTCATTGCATAAAGTACCCTCTCGTACAATAACACATAAAATATGGCAGGGGTTGCAAACACCTCACAGCGTGGCGCGGACATAGCCAAGAAATATTTTTTAGCAATACACAAAGGTATGGAATTTCCTTCACTCGCCAAAATTATTTCACAGCTGTCGAAATTTGAAACAGTAAAGCAAAAACTGTAAATGATGCATTCATTTAAGATTCACAGGTAGTTCTCAATTGCTTTAAGATATTGAAGAATGCCAACGAACTACCGGTATGAATAAATCCAATGGTCGTTATTGTACAAATCGAATATGAGCGCAATTTTGTTTGTATATATGTGTATGTGCATGTGTGTGCGCGCGCGCGCGCGCGCGCGCGCGTGTGTGTGTGTGTGTGTTAGAGAGAGGGGGTAGGGAGAGAGAGGGGGAGGAGGAAGAAAGAGAGTGAGAGAGAGGGAGAGAGAGAGAAAGAGGAGGGGGAGAGAGTTAGAGAGAGAGAGGGGGGGGAAGGGGAGAGCGAGGAACGAAGGGGAGATAGCGGGGGAGAGGAGGGGGAGATAGAGAGATAAATATTCTGTGTCCATGCGTATGTGTGTGCACACGTGTGTGTGCAGGTGTGTGCGTGTTAAAAACTAGAAAACAAAATTAAAGGGGTAAAATAGCAGTGTGGGAAATGCAATGATTTTGTCATTTGGATATTAATTTAATTTTGCTGTAAGCGGGTGACAGATGTAGCCGGAAAAGATTGCATTTTGGGTTAGAGTTCAAAGTGAGTTCCTGGGTGGTTGAGAGTACGAGGGCGTCATCGAGATAAGTGTATAAGCAACTGTGACATTTGCTGAATCTGGCTCCAGATTTCTCCAAATAAAATGAATCGTATTTTCGGAGGTAAATGGGAATTTGTAAATCATTGTCATCGTTTCATACAGCATGGAAAGCAACTTATTCGTCCCCCACGTCCACGCCGACAATGGGCAACCAGCCTCATTAATGTCACCTTCTAGCATTTGAGCCGTTGTATTTTATAGACATGAGGCTAGAAATGTCGGCGGGAACCTCTTAAATATTGTCAACGACTCTGCGTACATGCTCACTGGAAGTATATTCGAGTTATACACCACTCTCTCAGTTAGGAAGATCATACTTGGATCCACGGTAAATCGCTTACTCCTTGCTCCAAATAATATTATCATCGAGTGTATCAAAACACTGGAAATTCCCACCAAATGAGGCAGTAAAACCACCTTCAAAAGAAGATCTCAAGCCATCTTGCGTAGATCAACATTACCATCTAGTACACGTTGTGATAGTATGTAAATGTATTAATTCCCAAAGTTTAACACGTTTTCAAAATCCAGAAGAAAAGAATAACAAAATAACAATAACAAAAACTATATTACGCATCAGAATTGTATTTTCAATGTGCTGTTGGCTTTTTGCATTTATGAGGAACGAGTTATTACGTATGTTCCCTAATTTAATTATGTCGTGAACGAAACATGTCGGAGTGTTTTGTGTGCATTTAGCCACAACGGGAGAGAACACGACCCGAAGCAAATAAACTCTCAATGAATATTTGAATCTTCGCCCTTTCCGATATTTTTTTCAGAAAGGATATAATATTCCGCAAATACAATCTTATCGATGCCTCCAGCCTCAGTGAGTTAGCTTATGCTTGATGTTACAAGGTATTTTATTTTATTGCAATACATTTATTTTTATGATAGCAGTTCAAGAGGATTATTCAACCAGTGGTGAGTTATGGATTATGATCATAAAATAATTCGAGAAATAAAATAGTGCTTGCACTAGGAAGGATTTCACATTCTCAATTGCAAGACACGAGACTGTCCTTTTGTAATATTGCATATATCAAAAGTGTAAATAAGAATGATTCGCCAAATGTCTTTATTCGCAATTCGAAGCATTCTTCCTCATCTTGTGGATAATAATCTGCCTATTCACTTAAATGTGTATTTGCAATTGGTGTCTTTATATTTATATTAGTGTAGAAAAAATAATGATTGTTAAAGTAGCGATATGTTTTGGAAATAGGGGAAGAAGATGCACATGTTATATTTCCGGTTATACTAAACTGTAAATACTATCGTTCCGAAAATGAAGCCACATATACTGAGCGTCATTCCGTGGTCCACCTCTTGTCCATGATGTTTTGATGTATAGGTTTGTGATAAGTGAAATGATAAAACTCACGTGTCAAAAGACACGTTAGCAAACGTAAAACCCGATGTGGTTAGGGAAACTGTTGACTGCAAAGTGTTTTCCAGTTTTTAATTGGACACTATACCAAATGGGACCCGTTGGGCCCCGTCCCCCAACGTGCGGGGGGGGGGGCGTCTTCACAGGGGAGGGCTGGTCCCCGAACGCGGTGTCGGCGCTCAGCACGGAAACAGGCGCTGCCCGGAGCCAATCACCCGTTCCCCCAATGTAACCCTTTCGGCTAACGCAATATTCCACCACTCACTCATAGCCCCCAAGTGCGGCTCATCCGCCAACAATCCCTCCCACTCTTCACCTTCCGTCTTCTCTCCCCTCACCTCCTCCCTTCCTCCACTCACTTCTTCACCTCTCCGTCCTGTCCTTTGCCCTACCCTCAGTCACCCCCTACACACAGTCACTCCCTTCAACCCTCCATAACCCCACTCCCCCCCCATCTCCAAGATCCGTCGGGCCCCGTTTCCCCAACACAATATTCCACCAGGCTCCTGTTTCCCCAACCCAACCCGTTTCCACCACTCACCCGTTCCCCCAACGAAACCGGTCCCCCAACGCAATTAATCCTTCCACGTGGGGGGAGCGGGCGCAGTCGGCGCTTCCCGGTGCCAATAAATGGACTCGACGTTTGGGTCGGCGTTGGCGCTCCCTTGAGCCAATCATTCCTTCCCACGTGTGGGGGGGCATGAATCGCACTCTCTCCTTATTCCCCTGGAAGCTTCTGATCCAATTGTATCTCTGTCATCTCTCCCTCCCTTTCCTATTCCCTACCCTCAGTTCCCACCCCCTCCCCCACCTCTCACTTTTCTCAATCCTCCACTAAAGACAATGTTTAAATAGCATTTCTTCTCCTCCCATCCCCTACTCCGTCAACTCTGGTGTGTTGACCGCAGACATCACATTGTGATGTCATATTCGGCTTTCGAAATCTACACGCCAGCTTGTGACATGAGATCCCATTGTGATTGGCCGACTGTGAGATGCCATTTTGACATCATACCTGGAAGCTGATAGAAAGGTCTTCCTCTCGCAGCATTTATTAATTTCAATGTTGCCTTTTTTTAAACTTTAAATATCAATAACGTGAAATATAACATCGAATGTGAAGAAACGATACTACGACCACGGGGAAATGCTGTTATTGTGTACCGATTTGGCGTAGTTCCTTGATCTCACATACAACGGGACAAACAGACAGACAGACAGATAGACAGACAGACAGACAGAGAGACAGACAGACAGAGACAGACAGACAGACAGACAGACAGACAGACAGACAGACAGACAGACAGAGACAGACAGACAGACAGACAGACAGACAGACAGACAGACAGACAGACAGACAGACAGACAGACAGACAGACAGACAGACAGACAGACAGACAGACAGACAGACAGACAGACAGACAGACAGACAGACAGAAAGACAGGCAGACAGAGAGACAGACAGAGACAGACAGACAGACAGACAGACAGACAGACAGACAGACAGACAGACAGACAGACAGACAGACAGACAGACAGACAGACAGACAGAAAAAGCGAGATAATTAATAGTATATAGATGAACTAATGGCAGGGCTCTCAAAAAGATGCTTGAACAGATAGGCTTATGCAGTAAGGTTCAAAACGCACAACTGAAAGATGGTTGATAGAACTTCAGGGTCAGAATTGTTGGCGCTAATCGTTTTGTATCTTAAAAATTGAGGTACCACATGCGGATAATTTGCATAACGCACAACAAAATGGAATTTGATGCGGAAGACTTCTTAGGAATATCAGCTGTAGAAATTTTGCATGTTATAAATGTATCTTGACCTGATATTTTGCAATTATTTTTAGTGAAACGAAATGCTACAGGTGATGTTTTTCGATTTGATTAAACATATATAGTTAATGGTATCTCTCTCGCCACCTTATTTTTCGTTTGCGCATGTGTCGATTAAGAATTTCACTGGCATTGCACGAATATCACGAACGTCCAGTTAAGATTAACTGGTTAAAGTGTCTGCATAAACATTCTGTGGTATGAACAAGACAAACATAAACTGAAAGGTCTTTATTGTTTCATGCATTTTGAGACTTGATTTCTTTACTTCTCTTCAGGAATTGAAACACTTCGCTTGCAACTTGGTACAGTATGAAATTGTTTGTCTGCTAACTATTATTTCGCTTGTACACGCATGCGATCAAGCGAGTCGATAGACGTTATAGCTCTTTGTGCTGCCAAAACAAAGTTTAGAATAGTGTTATTGTTGAATTAAATATCCTTACAGCGGCGCCCCTTTAGTGAGAGCCATAAATCAGTGCAAGCGATCCCGTAATTTGCGCTCGTAAAACTAATTTTCCTCTTTTTTCTTGCAAACCTGCAGCCGCAAGGCAAATGTTTCAATAGCTAAAAAACCCATAAAGTGTACTTGTACAGTCGTTGAAAGGGGAGGCAAAATTATCTAAATCGAAGGCAATGTGCATATCCAGAATATACTGCCACATTTTGACTGATATCCAGAGCTTACTGACGATAGGGGTTGGACAGGCTAGATGCAGGAAGATTGTTCCCGATGTTGGGGAAGTCCAGGACAAGGGGTCACA
The DNA here is from genome assembly GCA_035221665.1 of Okamejei kenojei. NCBI lineage: Eukaryota > Metazoa > Chordata > Chondrichthyes > Rajiformes > Rajidae > Okamejei > Okamejei kenojei. The sequence goes on along the minus strand of CM069160.1, from coordinate 22,056,877 downwards.
GCTTAAGGATAAGGGGGAAATCCTTTAAGACCGAGATGAGAAAGACTTTTTCACACAGAGAGTGGTGAGTCTCTGGAACTGTCTGCCACAGAGGGTAGTTGAGGCCAGTTCATTGGCTATATTTAAGAGTGAGTTGGATGTGGCCCTTGTGGCTAAGGGGATCAGAGGGTATGGAGAGAAGGCAGGTACGGGATACTGAGTTGGATGATCAGCCATGATCATATTGAATGGCGGTGCAGGCTCGAAGGGCTGAATGGCCTACTCCTGCACCTAATTTCTATGTTTCTACGTTTCTATGATATATACGAAATAAAATTAATTACTTATACGTTCATCGTTAATTGTATTAATGCAAGGGATAAGATTGACGAGTGATCATTTGTTCAAGTAAGGGGAGGCAATACTGATACATCTCGATCAGTTTAATATTAGCACCCATGCAAAATAATGGTCTGAAAGCGTAGTTTTAATTGGAAATATTGTCATCTAACGAACGTTAATTTTCAGATATTTACAGTTTGTTAATTTACATCAAGCAAACACACATAAAGCAAAAACAATGAAGCTTTAGCCTCCCAATTGTTGAATCCATGATAAAGACAACATCCTCGCCCAACACTTCCAAATCTGAAAACTACCGGTGTGTTATGTGATCAAATTATTTACACTACAATCAGTATTACGCCAGATTTGTGGTCCTGCTAAATTCGGTATGGTTATGAAAGTTGCTGGGTAGAAATCACGCAGAAGGATTTGGTATAGTATATCTGGCCACTGGAATGTTGCCATTTTTTCAATCATTAAACATTTTCTGTTAACATTTTGTTTAAAAAAACGCGTTAGCTTTGAACAGCTGAGCGAATCCAATGTACTAATGTAAAGGAAAAATACAACTATATTCTCTGGCGTTGCAAAGTTTCAGATATTTAATAGTTTCATGACAAAACATTCATGTTTCATGACCTCTGCATGTTTCTTAGTCACAAAGATCAGAGAAGCCAAAGGTAATTGCGATATACTATAAGATAATATATGATACCAATCTTTACGGAAACGCACAGAGATTTTGTAGTGCTAAATGTATGTTGTAATACATCAACTGAAAAAACTGTTCTTATTCACTGAAGACGGATTTAAATATTCAATATATATAAGCCTTCTTCTGTCTTTAAAATAATATAGCACAGCCCCATAGCATGTATTGGGATAAACAATGAAAAACAGTCAGAACAACACCTCTTTATTTATATAATTTGGAACCAAAATCCTCCATTTCATCGGCTTCGCGGACTTGCAAGCGCAAGCAAAGTGAAAACGTCCATGGACACGGACGAACAGCAGTCCTTAATATCACACACCATTTCTGATTTTATTACTTCCGGGTCTTTGCGCATAAAGCCTCCAACCTTATCGTCCCCCAACCTCGCAGGACCAATTTTACCTCTCCCCAAAATCCACAAACAGAACTGTCCAGGCAGATCATTTATCTGCTTATTGATATCCCACCGAATTAATTTCCACATACCTCGACATCATCCTATCCTCCCTGAGCCAATCCCTTCCTACCTATGCCCATGTCACCTCACACGCTCTTCGTCTCTTAAATGACTTCCGTTTTCACATATTTACCATGGATGTCTAGTCACTCTACACCTCCACAACCCACGAGGAAGGTCTTAAAGCCCTCCGTTTCTTCCTCGACAGCAGAACCAGCCAATTTCCGTCCACTAATATTACCCTCCGCCGAGCAGAGCTGGTCCCTACCCTCATTCAATTCGACAGTTCCCAATTCCTCCAAATCCAAGGCGTAGCTATGGGCGCTCGCATGTGCCCCAGATGTGCCTACCTCTTTGTAGGGTACGTCGAACAATTACTCTTTGAGGCGTACACTGGCCTTATACATGAACTCTACCTCCGCTACATTGATGATTGCATCGATGCTGCCTCCTGAACGCATACAGAACTCTCTGACTTCATCAATGTCGCCACTAATTTCCGGCCTGCACTCAAATTCACTTGGACCATCTCCGACATCTCCCTACCGTTTCTGTATCTCACCGTCTCCATCACAGGAGGCAGACTATTGACCGACATCTACTACAAACCTATTGACTCCCATAGCTATCCAGGCTACACTTTTTCCCACCAGGTTTCATGTAAATACTCTATTCCCTACTCCCAATCCCTCCGTCTATGCCACATCTGCGCTCAGGATGCGGTTTTCCACACTAGATCATCGGGCATACCCCCATTCTTTAGGAAACGGGGTTCCTCTCTTCCATTATAGATGAGGCTCTCACTAGGGTCTCTTCGATATCCCGCAGCTCTGTGCTTACTCCCCCTCCCCTATTCGCAACAAGAACGGAGTCCCCTTGTCCTCACCTTCCACATCATCAGCCGTCGCATACCACAAATAATCCTCCAACACTTTCGCCACCTCCAACGGGATCTCACTACTGGCCACATCTTTCCATCTCCACCCCTTTCTGTTTTCCGTAGAGAACGTTCCATCCACAACTCCCTGGTCAAATCATCCCTTCCCACCCAAACTACCCTCTCCCCAAATAGTTTCCCCTGCAACCGCAGACGCATAATCTGTCCCTTCACCTCCCCCTCCTGGACCCCATCCAAAGAACCCAACTGCCTTTCCAGGTGAGGCAGTGGTTCACTTGCACCTACTCCAACCTCGTATACTGTATCCGTTGTTCTTCTGTATATCGGCGAGACGAAGCACACACTAGGCGATAGTTTCAATAGACAATATACAATAGGCAATAGTTGCAGGAGTATGTCATTCGGCCCTTCGAGCCAGCACCGCCATTCAAAGTGATCATGGCTGATCATCTCCAATCAGTTCCCTGTTGAAGCCCTCTGAGTTACTCCAGCACTTTGCTATTGCCTCGACAGACTCTCTTGACAGACTTTCTTGAAATTGGAAAGACTCTGCATTGCCCCGAGTCTCACCAAGTGGAGAAAACCTGATTTTATGTAAATTGCAAATGAGAACCCAATGCAAAGATTATATGAGTCGATGCAGTTGAATGCTAATTGGAAATTCTCGCCCATTCTGTTTAAGCCCGAGCGTATGATAATGGCCACATTTTGGTTAATTGATACGTATCTTACTAGTTAGAAATAGTTGATTTTTTGACAGGCCTGCACTATTTTAGTGCCTTTTGAATCATCAGATTAGGCAAACACTTACTTTGTTCTCGTACAAAAATGCCATTTTCGACCGTTTCGGATGTGCTTAATTCCAGACAAATAAGAAAAACGTTGAAAATTTAGGTGAGCATGATGTAATTTCATGATAGAAAAATATGTTAATACTGACATCTTTACTAAATTATACCTCCGTGTCTCTTGGTATTGTAGGTGTTAATCCAATTCTGAAATCATTCATTTCTTGAATGTTGTTGCCCAGGAATATATTAGAATCTCACTTGCAGTAGTTGTACGATTCTCTGCAGGTGGAAATAAATGTACTTGTTGAGTAATATTATTGGATTATAATGTGGCGACGGAGGGAAAATTATATAAGAAAGGGGAAAAGCTAAAGGGAGATTTTCGTTACATTATTCGTTGCAGGTATTTAAAATATAGAGGGAAAATGAGAGATGTGTGAAGTCACATCTCACTATTATTTAATTTCAACGCGTTGTCATAGTCAGTAAACAAATAACATATAACGGTTGATGTGGAGAGAATAAAACGTATTTTCTATTCGCTGCTGCTTCATTTTACCTTCCACGTGGTATAATATTAGCACCGCAATTGAAAAACATATTTCGAATAGATGCAATCTCATAATATCTCCCAATCTACTGTCCGTTGCATTCCTTCCATTGTTAATTAACATTTGTACATGTTTACTTTGCGAAGAAATGTCTGATTTCACTTCATACTATCTGGTAGAAGCACAACTCAGAAAAAAAGGACATGGTGAGGATATTCGTATTATATTTATTTATCGGAACATAGGAATTAAAAGGACATGCGAATTAAGGGACGGAAGTTTAGGGGTAACGTGAGGGGGAACTTCTTTACTCAGAGGGCGGTGGCTGTGTGGAATGAGCTTCCAGCAGAAGTGGTGGAGGCAGGATCGATTTTAACATTTAAAAGTAAAGTGGATAGGTATATGGACGGGAAGGGAATGGAGGGGTATGGTCTGAGTGCAGGTAGATGGGACTAGGGGAAAACAAATGGTCGGCACGGACTGGAAGGGCCGAGGGGGCCTGTTTCCGTGCTGTAATTGTTATATGGTTATATCTTAAAAATGACTTTTCCTTGCTATTTCCTAAAATGACCACTGGCAGCACACGCCAGCTGATCCGCACTGATCCGTATATTTAAACACATCGGTCGATGTGACTTACCTACAGTTTGGGGTATTTGTTTGGGCTCTGTATTACTGTGAAGAAGCAAATGCCATGGCAGCATAATTAATAACGGGAATAGTGTCAAAACATGTTGCATTTGGCAACGATTCAGACAGAAGCGACAAAGAATTACATTTTTCTAATCAAATCCACTGTGAGCCAATACTCGAAAATTGAAAGTTGATATTCACTGACTGTGGCTCGTGTGGAATTCACACATAAAAGCTTTCATACACACGGTTTATCCAATATATAACATAATTTACAACTCCGTTGTGACATACAGGTGGAGAAAATTGGTGTGCAATTATTTAGGGAAATGAGGGTAGTCGTCTTTCTCCCTGAAGTGCGATTTTTAAAAAAAATCCGTGCAATGGATGATTGCTCCGACATATAGACAGACATAAATCGCATTTAATACAAATGAAAAACCATACAACTAATAAAATATAATTCCTTCATCAGAATTGGAAAGTACTAAGCGAAGTGTTGCAGCGATGGGTGAGTCAGCTGCTCTGTGAACTCATGACAATAGACAATAGACAATAGGTGCTGCAGTAGGTCATTTGGCCTACTGCAGCGCCTGCAGTAGGTCATCCATGTTTCCTGCCTCCAGCTTGTCCAAACCGTTAATAATCTTATATGTTTCTATAAGACCCCCTCTCATCCTTCTAAACTTCAGAGTATACAAGACCAGCCGCTCCATTCTCTCAGCACATGACAGTCCTGCCATCCCGGGAATTAACCTTTTAAACCTACGCTTCACTCCCTCAATAGCAAGGATGTCCTTCCTCAATTTAGGGGACTAAATCCACACACACTGCTCCAGATGTGGTCTCACTAGGGCCCTATACCACTGCAGAAGAGCCTATTTGCTCCTCTACTAAACTCCTTTTGAAGGCCAACATGCCATTCGCTTTCATCACTGCCTGCTGTACCTGCATGCTTACCTTCATTGACTAATGGACAAGCACCCCCAGATCCCGCTGTACTTCCCCTTTTCCCAACTTGACACGTTTTATCTCGTAATCTGCCTTCTTGTTTTGCTACCAAAGTGGATAACCACACATTTACGTTCTCACATAATGTTCCCTCTCAGACAAAATGTCGGTAGTTGCGAGATTACATAATTCACGATGCTGTACCAGAAGTAACGAAAATATATCTCAAATGTTCGTATTTCAATGCGCAGACAAAATGTTAAAAGATAAAGACAGCGGTACGTTTTTGAAAATATATTCGCCACTAATTCGTTCTCTTTTCAAGAAGGCATCGGCCTATATTCAAGAAAGTGTCTCTACAGTAGTGGTAGCAAGTCATCTGAACAAGGGTCCCGACCCGACACACCACCAATCCATGTTCAGGAAAGAACTGCAGATGCTGGTTTAAATTGAAGATAGACACAAAATGCGGGTCTCGACCCGAAACGTCACCCATTCCTTTTCTCCAGAGATGCTACCTGCCCCGCTGTGTTACTCCATCATTTTGTCTCTACGAATCCACGTTCCCCGGAGATACTGCGGGCCTGCCAACACTTTGTGACTTCTTTGAAAATCAACATCCGCAGTTCCCTGTTTCTGCAATCATGGGTTCCTTATTCTATCACCCAGAAAGAAAATGATCAGGGACGTGTTTAATTCCCGCAGAATGCACTTTGATTACTCAGAATAAGGGTATATATGCAACATCATTTTGTTCGAGAATGCTCCTCAAGAAATGGAATATGCCAATATGTGAGCATTTTTTCACAAGCCGGTCTTACTCTGTATCAATGTTTTTTTTTTATGCTATCCAATTATTTCCTTTGGGGGTGGGCATTGCGCGGTTTCTTGAAGACAGGAGTAACATTTACAGCCCTCCAGACTGATGGCGCGATCGCTCTATCCAACAAGCTTTAGTAGATAATGGTCACAGTCTCTGTAATTTCCATAGTAATCTCTGAATACTAGGAAAATCAATCAAATGTTATGCCACCTCCGTGCTATAATTGTTTTACAAATCCAGTTCCTTATGGATAGTAAAGACGTTCACCTCCCCATCTTTGACGTGACATACTAAGCCATTATATAGTGCAAAGTCAATGTCAATGTCGCCAACACTTCTACTAACGATACAATGTATCGTCGGTCTGGCATTGTTCGAGAAGCCATGCCTTAGCAAATTCGACAAACGTAATTTCCTATCAATTATGAAGATCACAACGTCACGTTTGTTTTCTGCCTAGTTTGTGAGATGTTCATCTACATTCGATATCAGTTTCCAAATGTTTTACGTCGAACTTTGCAACGTCACGTGCTGTGTCTGAGATAAATTCTGTGTCAATGCTAGGTGCTTCATCTGATTGTTGTCGCTGCTTGTTTAAATTATAGGCAAAAGGACATATGAATAGCCAGCTAGGATTCTTTCAAAAACTAAAACAAACCGCCGTTAACCAAAGATCGACAGAAGAATAAGACATAGTGAGTTACCCCACTACCATACTGGCGGTATTGAAAAGCAATGCAGCTAGTTCCGTCAAATTCCAAAATTGTTTTTGAAAATTTCAAAACACTCTAATTGCAAATGAGAACATCTTAACCATTTGCTAAGTGATTAGTACTTCCCAAGCGTGAACATAGAAATAACACACGGCACATTTACTGATCACACGGAAAATTACTATTTATATATTTCAATTGCAGGGAGATATTTTTGATCTTTGAACCGCCCTTTGAATGACAGAATTTAATCCCATTGTTACAGAAATACTACTTTTCCAACGCAACGCAACAATGGCAGGTATGGGATAGAGCAGTGCTAACTCCTATTTTATAAAACAGCGTATAATATATTTTGGTCCTATCAACCTATTTCCATACAAAATTATTAAATATAACGTTGTCTGATATAAGATAATCGGCCGAGCATATTTAGATCCAAGTGTGTCTGTCGCTCTGTTTCCATTATTTTTATGTCTATTCTAATAATAATTCAATTTCATGATTCATTAACAGAAGTCCAACTTAATGAAAGAGAAGTCGGTATATATTATTCACAGTATATTTTTTCAACTATATATATTTCAATTCTGCTTTAGCCGAGAAGATACTTGTTTTTAATTTCCACTAATCTGAATACGTTTCATTACATTAAACGTCTTGAAAATTAGACAACTCTGAATAGTTTAATGTGAAATTAAGCGATTCCATATTGTTTTTAGCTTTTTACTGTATGCTTTAGCAATTTATAAATAATCAAATTTATTTTTTTAAATTTCATTATCTCACAAGAAAATCATCGGTTATCGCCTGTCTATCGATGGTTGCAGAATGTTTAACACTTTTCCGTTTTATTTATAAAACTGAAGGGGTGCGAGGAAACAAAGCACCCCTTCAGTTTATTAAGAAATATTGACACAACGCATTTCATGTACTGGCTATATATGTGCACTGGGATAGAGAGCAGAATAACCTAAGACCAGGTGCAGATTATATCCAGCCCAATCAATCATTCAAGAAGACCATGAATGAACTGATTACAGCACCAAATCCTTGTCTGTCTACCCGTAGTAATCTTTGCTTATAAAATATTTCCTGAACACCGACTTAAATATTCAAGACGCGTTTTCACGCTGCCCTTTCAGAATAAGAGCACCGAACGCTAAGGAACCTCTGGCCGAAAGGAAATCACATCATCTGTTAACTGCGCAACCACTTATTTTTAACCGGAGACCTTCACCCAGCTAACAGCTTATATCTGCCAACTGCAGGTTAGCGCATTTTACAGAGGTTAATGACGCTACCACGTCTTTGAAATTTAGAAGAGATTCGGAAGACGCAGTTCAGTTCATTTAAGACTATGTAATCACCGCACAGAGAGCACCAGGTGTCAGCATTGGACAGTGGTCGCCCAGATTGCGATACAGCAGATCTATCAATAAAGCCTCCAATATACTTAGCTAAAATTCGCTAAGGTGTTATACTGAACTATTTTCCAACGCCCTCGTTTCCAAACAGAATACTTGAACGTGCATTGCATTATCACCGTCATTTTCTATGAGACCTAATTAAAGCGCACCACTTTAAAACATAGCTAACACGCAGATGTGTATTGAATAAGGTTTTGCTGGTAGCATGCATGTTAACAGTTTATCCTGTGGTTTCAGAGTTGGAAAGAATGAAGCGTACTCAAAGAGCAGGTTAGAAAACCAATTGTAACTAATTAAAATGTGAGCCCCGCAAGAATCGTCTACGCCAACTCTCGTCACAATAAAAATCATCCCATCATGTTGCACTGAATTATTTGTCCTTGTTTAGTTTCAGGTAAATTAAACCATATCTTTCAGTATGAAGAAGGGTTTCGGCCCGAAACGTCGCCAATTTCCTTCGCTACATAGATGCTGCCTTACCCACCGGGTTTCTCCAGCATTTTTGTCTACCTTCGATTTTCCAGCATCTGCAGTTCCTTCTTAAATATCTTTCATAGTGGTCGTTCAAGAGACGTTCCTACATTACTATACAATCCTTTATTTTTGTATTATCTTCCTTGCAATGTGAAAGTTGACACGAAAGGAGGCTATTGGGAAATCACAACATCGATCAAATTAGAGCAAAGTTTGCTTTAATCCTAAAAGTATCGTGATCTCGGTTCGATTTCTCTAAATGTGGCTTTGTTTACTTTTCTATGTGCATTAACATATATTTATTGCTGGATATTAGTAATGCGCAACGATGTTCCCTGCTTTTAAACGTTGGTATCCAACGATTTAAACATTCTACTAGCATAATGGCGAAGTGCCGACACACATAGATTTGCAATCGGAATGAATATCACAATTTCTTTCTTTGGAGCGAGTAAGTACGCTGGGAATGCACTTCCGATGAGGACGTTACAACGCTGGGTTTGTAAAGCGAAGTAAATGACGACATGAAAGGAACAGTAAATCCGCAGCGTAGTTCGATGTCGAGAATAAATTGTACTTGCAAGCTCCGACATTAACTCAGTGGGCCAAATAACCTCATGCGGGGTTATACCTTTCTGTCCCGACAATCGATACGCGACAGAATTCTCTTTAAGATTCAGATTGGCATTTAAATTAGTTGATTGTCATGTAAACAATTGTATGATGACATTCTGAGGTTTCTAGAAACTCAGAGAGCAACCAATATTTCGTCATTCTATTTTCAAATGGATTTCATGGATTGATATTATTTTGTTTTCTGTCAGTGAGCACAAAGGTTCAAAAACGAGACATTGGCACCGGTAAGAAATTCCTAAGTAACATTGTGGTTATTAAGATTAAACAATTGAGTTATAACTTAATTATCAACATATTATTGCATCTGCTAATTTGACCATGATGTGTTGTATATGTGAAAATCGTTGAAAGATGATGCCCGACCTACCGATTTGGGAAGATGTTACCTTCAAAAATATCCCCGTTTTAGCTCTCTCTTAAACCCAGCAAAACTGATATAAATATGAGAATCCGGTGTGAAATTAAATATCGGATCCAATCTATAATCCTGAGATAGAAGAACTCGGGATTGCTTTCAGACAGTTACCTGTAAACATCGCTTTTCATGCCATTAAATTTCGGGGATAGAATCGATATTAGTTTGGAGACCCCGAGTGCGAAGATTATAACTATCACGTGAAGTTTGGAGGTACTACGGTTTTGGAATACGCGCGGAAAACGGTGCACCCACCTGGTCAAAGGAAACGAAGACATTTCGTAGAGACAGCACCTGTAGCCATCATCGAACCCAGATCTTTGGCCCTGTAAGGCAGCAACTGTTCTGGATGGAGACATATTTCTTCAAAGAGGTTCAATATTTGAGGGTAATAAAGTAATTGTTGATCATTTTTTCATGAACACAAGAGTTTTCAAAATCGGTTTATAGTGTCGGAGAATGTCATGTGGGGAAAGGAATAATCTGAAGAAATGTGACCATATAGGTTCGTGAGGTTTGGGAAGCATCTCATGTCAATGTCATCCCACAGCCTTTGTATTTAAAACCAATTCATTGTCCATACATTTAATCAGTATGAAAATGGTTTGAGATATTCAATGATTTTCTCCTCCTTGAAACCTCGTTTCGTCGCACATTTCAAGCATTGTTTGTGTGTAAAGCTAATTGGTTTCATTTGTAACTGCAGTCTGTGTTTAACTCGAGAAGGAATTCTCTGAAGTGAAAGGTATACGTACAATTGCTGTGCGTCAAAATTCAAATACCGTGGTCGTTTAAAACCCACCAACTCAACAGATAAGAGAGTATTTAGGTTACAATTGCCACATATTTCACAAATCTGTATCAATGTTTCCAATTTCAGTTTAAAACCATTAGCTTACAACAGCTGGACAATTCATCCGTGATGGCCAGTGGATGAGTTGGACGTGAGTTCCATTGTAAACCGTTATTATTTCACGTCCAGCCAGCGATCAAAATGTATTTCCCTTTATCAAAAAAGTTGATTTTATTCGTTATGAATTATATTTCTAACATTATACGAGGAAACACTTTTTCTCACAGAGAGTGGTGAGTCTATGGAATTCTCTGCCTCAGAGGGCGGAGGAGGCGGGTTCTCTGGATGCTTTCAAGAGAGAGCAAAATCTCTTAAAAATAGCGCGTCATGGGATATGGGGAGAAGGCAGGAACGGGGTACTGATTGGGGATGATCAGCCATGATCACATTGAATGGCGGTGCTGGCTCGAAGGGCCGAATGACCTACTCCTGCACCTATTGTCTATTGTCTATTGTCTATAACTTCACTCAAAAATATTTGCAAATATAAATTCGGTAGCGTATATTTGAATCCTCAAATTTCATTAACTTAAAACATTTTTGAAAATGTTTGTATAATTAATGTGTATTTAGCTGGCTGTTCAAGAGCACCAAATAATTATGTTTCGTCTTTTCATATTGTAGAGGCAGATGGTCTCCGGGTTGAACTGGGTAATTCATTCAATTGAACAATAATTTTAAATCGGGAGAGTCATTCATTCAACAAAGAGTCATAAAGTGATACAGCATGTAAACAGGCCCTTCGGCTCAACTTTCCCAGAACGGCCAACATGTCCCACCTACAGTTGTCCCACCTGCCTGAGCTTGGTCAAAATCCCTCCAAACTTGTCCTATCAATATATATATTTCTAACTGTTTCTGAAACTTTGGGATAGTGGCTACCTTAACTGCCACCTCTGGCAGCTTGTTCCATACACCCAACACCTTCATGTTAAACCAATGTCCCCTGATCCTCGATTCAACTGCGCTGGGCAAGGGACTCTGTTCATTTACCCGATCTATTCCTCTCATGATTTTATACACCTCTGTAAGATCACCCCCCATCCTCCTACACTACAGGGAATAGAATCCCAACGTACTCAACCTCTCCCCATAGCCCAGACCCTCTCGTCGTGGCAACATCCTCCTAAGGAAATGCTTGCCTATCAGAATGAATCCAAACTTTTACTGTGAATGGCGAAAAAATGTTATAGTGATTCTTCATCTGTCAACTTACAGTATCGCTGTGATTTTAAAAAGTGATTACTTTGTATTAAATTGACAATATGTTATCTATCACAATTCTGTATGGTGTTCGAATATTTTTCTTTTAAATAATTGACTCGGGATCACGGCTTTTGCAAAATCGATCAAAATTAAAATTGCCCATTTTAACAAATATGAAATAGCTTTATCATTTCCCAGTAATTATATGCCCTAATCTATTTGTGTTTGGTTTTTAGTTGACAGAATAAAAGAAATACGAGGTAATTTACGTAAAATTCGTTAGTATGTTATCATATATTAATCATCATATATGCATTCTTCTTTACTCGAAACATAAGATTTGTCTATTTATTACAACTTCTTGAGTTTACAAACGCAGCAACAAATGATTTAACCTGATCGCGTTTGTCCAACCATTACAAAGATCTGGCAAAATTGTATTACCCTCGTCTTGAAGAAAACAGAGGGAGTTCAAATGTTAATTATAAATAAAGTTGAATAGTAGGAGACATTATATTGATCATGCAAACTAATAAGAATATATGAGGTATGTTATTGCTCCTTCTTTCCCAAGCAGGGAAACCGTTGTGTATCCGCTTTCCTCTAACAAGACCGTGCTGTTTTCTCACACTTTCAATTAACTATCCAAAAGTAATCCCCCAATGGACTTGCTACCCAGAAATAATGTTGAATAACTGCCGCCTTTCTTGAACTGCGGAGCCGATTGGACATTCCGAATCAAATTTGGCAATGAGTTTACGGAATCTAGAAATAATATTCCACTGATAAATGCGTACAGTTTGTCAATTCCAATGTGAAGGATCCTGATTCAAATAGTCTGTTTTCAATGTTAACTCCTTCATTTTTGTTTTCATTTTATTTTCTTATTTTCCATTCGGTGTTAACATAGAGTTATACATTCTATGACTTCGGCCCAACTCGCCCACACCGGCGAACCATGTCCCAGCCATCCTAGTCCCACTTGCCTGTGCTTGGTTCATAACCGTCCAAACTTTCTCTCTCCAACTACCTGTCCAACTGGTCCTTAACGATGTAATATTTCCAGTGTCAACTACCTCCTCTGACAGCACGTTCCATACACCCACCACTCTCTGTTTGAAAAAGTTACCTCTCGGATTTCTATTAAATCTTTTCAACTTCACTTTGGAACCTGTGTCCTCTGGTCCTCGATTCCCTTACTCAGGTAAAAGACTGTGTATCTATTGCTCTCATGATTTTGTATACCTCTATAAGATCTCCCCAATTCTCATACACTCCATGGAATAGAAATCCAGTCAAAGCAACCTCTCCCTATAGCTCACACACTCTAGTCCTGGCAACATCCTCGTAAATCTTTTCTGAACCCTTTCAAGCTTGACAATATGTTTCCTATAACATGATGCCCATGACTGAACATAATATTCAGAATGCGGTCTCACCAACGTATTATACATCTGCAACATGACCTCCCAACTTCTATACTCAATACTCTGAATATTGGACAAAAATCCAAAACCCTTTTGACCACCTTATCTACCTGTGACTCGACCTTCATGGAACCATGCACTTGTACTCCGAGATCTCTCTGCTCTAGAACACTGCACAGAGGCCTACCATTTACTGTATAGGTTCGACATCCCAAAGTGCAACACCTTACACTACTCTGTATTAAATGCCATAAACCATTCCTCCACCCACCTGGCCAATCGATCCACATCCTGCCGCAATAGTTCACAACCATCTTCACTATCTGCTAAACCCACTAACATTTGTATCATCAACAAACTTGCTAATCTTGCAAATAAATATATGTATATATATATAATAATTCCACAGTTCTGCATCAAAAGTCCGAAAATACCATTACCCATTCTTTATCATATTGAAGAGAGTCACAAGAACCTCAAGCTCCTACCTTTGGTAACTATACTGGACTCGCTGAATGTCCCTATCCAGCTATCTAGCAAGTTAAACAATTAATCCAATAAAAACCCGTAGACACGAGATGTCGTTGATGCTTTACTGTATTCAACTGTGAAACTGTAACATACAAACAGAAAAGGAAACAGCATATGTTGTTACGTTATACACTTGGCATAGGAACATAAACTACGACCCCACCACCAAATACAGTGCTGTTATGTGAGAAACCAACCAGGGTACATGAAACATTCCTAACCTTGTTAATAATAGCAATCCTGCTGAATAACGTTTATAAGATATAAATATGCTGTTAACAAATATAATTACTCACAGACATTGCATCTAACAAATTATATGGGGTAGGATGGCGATAGATTACACACTGAGAATTACACTGTCTACACCATGAGGTACCCTCTGGGCTGGACTTCCTGGTTTATGATAACTTCCTGTATAACAGGAAAGGTAACTCAAGGCTGTAGGAACCTGCATATCCAGCAGGTGGCATTAATGCGTTTAAACAGAATGCAGTCCAGCACAGTAATATTTCATCATAATGCGTCCAATTCGTGGAAAAGTTATTTAATTAGAAAAAATAGCCCGACAAAGTTAATGTCGTGCAAACAGAACTACTGTTGGTTGGAAATAACACGTTGTTTCCCATACAATTAACGCGTTAATATTATGGGAAATTAAATCAGTTTCACTGAAGTTTGAGATAGGCAAAACTGAAATAATGTTTTTATATATGGAGCATAAGTCTCTCCTCATTTCGAGAATATTTACAAACTACAAATGGCGATCATCATGTTTTACCATATTTTAATATGCTTTAAGTTGTTACGCTCCCGTCTTGAAATGTATGTTCCCCTCCATTGCACGTAGAGTATTTATTATAGCATTTTACGATAATTCATGGCCATTTTTTAAATTCCGCAATAACGATATTTTCGAATTTATCAGCGCATATCTATTGTATCCCTTCCGTGGCACTACTGATGTGTCTAACTCAGTGACAATTATTTTTCTATATATGCAAATAATTAATTCGTCCTCTTTGGACATATTTTTCCTCACTTGCATTGTATGTTTTCAGATTTGAAGAGTAAAGTTGCCAGGTTAGGTATGCGTATACATCTTCAAATCCCTCTATTTGAACAACAGGGCCGCACACTCTTGTTCATTCTACCGAGACATCCAACGGTTTCAAGAATCACAGGATTAAAAAATAACGCAGCGATCCCACAACTGCTTATTTTCCATGAAAAAGTGGTAACTGTTATGGTAATGTATGGAATCGTTTATGAGCCACAAACAAAACAAGGGCAGCGCAGTTGCGCTGCTGCTAGAGCGGCAGACTCACGGCGCCAGAACCCGGGTTCGAAGGTGGCTCAGGCTATTGTCTCGGGTAGTTTGCATGTTCTCCCTGTGACCGCGCGAGTTTCCTTCATGTGCTTTTGCATCCCCCAACATTTCGTAGACGCGCGGGTGTTTTGGGTAACTGGTCTCTGTAACGTTGTCCCTGGTGTATAGAAAGCGGAGCCTATAGTGGATTAATATAGAACGAGCGAGAATTGTGATCGATGATCAGCGCAGCTTAGGTGGGCCGAAGAGCCTGTTTCCACGATGCATCTCCAAATTTAAACAACAAATATCCATGTATATTTCCAACTCGCAGCCGCCCAGTAAAAGTGTTGCCGGTGGTCAATGGGGTTGTTATGCCTCATGCACAATTCGCCTTTGAAGAGCTATGAAGTGGGGTGAAATTTAAATTGTCACACATTCTACCCAAAGTATTCTATAAATACTATTAAACGAACGTTTCGACCATCATGCAATCTTCCACAAAAACGGCATTTTTTAAATAGCTGTAAAGCAAGGAACTGTAGAGGCTGGTTTACAAAGTAAGACACATAGTGCTGGAATAATTCAGCATTTTTGTAGAATAATGATCTGTCAGCATCTCTGGAGACCAAGGGTCCGAAAATGGATGCATGACTCGAAACATCACATCCATTTTTCCAGAGTTTCTCTCGTACCAGCTGCGACACTACAGCAATTTGTTTATTTTACCTTGGATGAATATCGTGCACGTATTAGTTATCAAAATGCACAATCCCTGTATTTATTTTCCTTTATATCATCAACGTATGAGTGTAAATGTTTTTCATTGAAGCCAAACTTGTAACATGGACATCATTGATTGGTTATTCATCTGGTCCGTTGGATGTTTGTTCCTCTGTTAGTCTATCGTTCCACCTACCATTCTACCTCTCATTCTACCTTCTCTTCTATTAATCTCTCTCTCTCTCTCTCTCTCTCTCTCTATCTATCTATCTATCTATCTATCTATCTATCTATCTATCTATCTATCTATCTATCTATCTATCTATCTATCTATCTATCTATCTATCTATCTATCTATCTATCTATCTATCTATCTATCTATCTATCTATCTATCTATCTATCTATCTATCTATCTATCTATCTATCTGTCTGTCTGTCTGTCTATCTGTCTGTCTGTCTGTCTGTCTGTCTGTCTGTCTATCAATGTATCTATCTATCGGTCTCTGTCTATCTATTTGCCTATTTACGACTTGTTTCTTCACTCATTTATTTACCTCTGCTATTTATTTCTCTACTACTTATTTATTGGTGTCTTGTATTTGTCTATGTGCCTAGTTTTGTTTATCTGCATATTTATTCAACCTGCCTCCACCGCCATCTGAGGCAGAGAAATCCACAGACTCATAACTCCCTGTGAGAAAAAGTGTTTCCTCCTCTCCGTCTCAATGGCTTATTCTTAAAATGTGGCCCCTGGTTCTGGATTCCCCAACATCGGGAACATGTGTCCTGCCCCTAGCGTGTCCAAACCCTTGGCAATTTTATATGTTTAAATGAGATATCCCCTCATCCTTCTAAATTCCATAGTGTACAAGCCCAGCTGCTCCATTCTCCCAGCATATGAGAGTCTCGCCATCCCGGGAATAAAGCTGTAAACCTACGCTGCACTACTTCAATAGCAAGAATGTGCTTCCTCAAATTAGGGGACCTACACTGCACACTATACTCCAGATGTGATCTCACTAGGGACCTATACCACTGCAGAAGGGCCTCTTTGCTCCTCTACTAAACTCCTTATGAAGGCCATCATGCAAGAAGGACCTCTTTGCTCCTATATTCGATTCCTCTTGTTATAAAGGCCAACGTGCCATTCAGAAACAGATACAGATACATTTTATTTGCCACGTGTGCCAAATGGCACAGTGAAATGAAATCACCATACAGCCATACAGTAAAAAATCAAGAACACAACATAGAGTGGATAGAAATTCAACATAAAACATCCTCACACAGCAGGATCAAAGTTTCCCACTGTGAGGGAAGGCACCAAAGCCAGTCTCCTCCCGATGTTCCCCACTGTTCACCCGTGGTCGGGGCCTCCCCGAGCCCTCCGCAGTCGCCGCTACCGGGCGGCCCGATGTTCAGGCCCCCTCGCCGGGGTGATGCAAGTCAGACGTCGGGCTGGAGGATGTCCTCAGCGGCCTGGACTCTGACTCCTACCGGAGTCCGCAGCTCCCAAAGTCCGCAGGCCGCGCCGGGTGGAGATACAACGCTGGAGGCCCTCGGCAAAGGGCCCCCAGGACTCCACGATGTTGTTCAGCGCCGCCCGTGTTGGAAGCTCTCTAATCCGGAGCCCAACGCTCCGGAGCTCCAAATGGCGACCCAGGTAGGCATCGCCCGCTCCGCGGTGACTCCAGCGCCGCGCCGCCGCTGTTGCAGCTCTGGTCCGGTTCCCGGTCTCCGGCAGGAAAGGCCGCTCCGATCCAGGAGATAGGCCGCGAGGTGGGGGGCGAGGACGCGACTCGGAGAAATAGTCGTGTCCCTGCCAGGAAGCGACTGGGAGTTACTTTCGCCCTTACCCTGTCCCCCTCCCCCACGTATAAAAGTCAAAGTTTCCTCCAAAAACAGACGTTTAACTGACTGAAATGTTTTTAAAAAGATGGAAAAACAAACGGGCTACAAGCAGAGGCTGCTGTCAGTGCAGCGCCGCTAGTGACTACCCCTCGCTTTCTTCACTGCCTGCTTTACCTGCATGCTTACTTTCATAGACTGATAAACAAGGACCCCAAGATCCCGTTGTACTTCCCCTATTCCAAACGTGACGCCATTTAGATAGTAAGCTGCCTTCCTGTTTTTACTACCAAAGTGGATAACCTCACATTCATTAGCATTAAACTTCATCTGCCACGCATTTGCCTATTCTTCCAATCTGTCCAAGTCACACTGCATTCTCATAGCATCCTCCTCATAGTTTACACTGCCACCCAGCTGTGTGCCATTGCAAATTTGCTAATGTCACTTTGAATCCCTCCATCCAAATCATTGATGTATATTGTAAATAGCTACGGTCCCAGCATGAAGCCTTGCTGTACCCCACTAGTCACTGCCTGCTATTTGAAAGGGACCCGTTAATCCCTACTCGTTGTATCCTGTCTGCCAACCAATTCTCTATCCATGTCAGCACTGTACCCCCAATACCACGTGCCCTAATTTTACGCACTAATCTCCTGTGTGGGACCTTATCAAACGTTTTCTGAAAGTCCAGGTACACTACATCCACTGGCTCTCCCTTGTCCATTTTCCTAGTTACATCTTCAAAAAAATCCTGAAGATTCGTAAAGCATGATGTCCCCTTCGTAAATCCATGCTGACTCGGACCAATCCTGTTACTGCTATCCAAATGTGTGGCTACTTCATCTTTTATAATTGACTCCAGCATCTTCCCCACCACCGATGTCAGGCTAACTGGTCTATAATTCCCTGTTTTCACTCTCCCGCCTTTCTTGAAATGTGGGATAAACTTAGCTACCCTCCAATCCACAGGAACTGACCCTAAGTCTATAGAACATTAGAAAATTATCACCAATGCATCCACGATTTACACAGCCACTTCCTTAAGTACCCTGGGATGCAGACCATCAGACCCTGGGGATTCATCAGCCTTCATCTCATTATTTACCTGTTTATGTACTTCTCTTTTATTTTACCGACTTATGTGTCTACATCTGAACATTATTTTGTTTTAGAGAGCGAAGCTGCTAGCAAATCAGGATCAAGAGACACAAGTAATATATTATAGATTTATGTCCAGTTATAATACAATTAGACTATTTTTCATTTAACATTATTATTTATGTTACTGTGCTGAATACATCAAGACTTTCAAACAAAGTTCGCAATAATTAACGTTGAAAAGTTCTCATTATGTTCCAACAATGCAATTCAGTTGATGCGGCTTCACACGACCTTGCTGTAAGATCCCGGTCTTTCTCAGTGATGCGGGGGGTGTGGGGTCTGCTCTCAAATCCCGGGAAGTTGATACAGCAAACATAAAGAGAATCAAGCTGCTCTGGATTTGATGCGGAAATATCTGGGCCATTTTAGAATCCACCGTGCGAATATCATCTTATGTCTCCGTCAACGTCTCGTGCGTGAAAACACGATGCTTTGTACTCATCGGGTTTATAGCTAGGTGGAAAATTAATGACTGATATTATCAATATGATGGTATCAATAACATAGAAGCGCTAGGGAAAGAAGGTCCATGCATTCCGAATGCCGCTTCTCAGATTTCTGTCAATAATGGTTAAGATGCGTGCCCAATACACTCGAATAGATTGACATCTCGGTCAACCAAAGGGTTATGCATTTCGGTCGTTCATCCTTTCATTTAGTATTTAATGTCACCCCTAATTTAAATATCCATTGTTAAACATCTTTGCTTCCAATATTTCGTTTAATGTCGAAGACCTATGTTGAATATCTAATTATGTCCCTGACACCAGATATTTAAAAATGGTTTCGCGGCACGTTAATATCACATAACGTATAAGGTCTATCGTGGCTATGCAAAGGGAAGATAGTAGCCTATGCGGCGGACTCGCAGGATCGGAATCTTCCCATATCGTGAAACAGGTGTGGAAGGTAAGAATTCAGGCAGCGGCTAGCTCGAGATGGTGCGGCCCAGAATGGTGCTCGGTTGTTGTCACAACACTATTGAATCAAGCATGTGAAGCCTTTAATCTCACAATTAGATGTGAATACGTTCTCCGCAAGAATTGCGCTGAAACATCTGTGCGGCTTCAGATTGGACTGTCGCTTCATTTACAATGTAAGGTTTTCACTAAAATAATAACTTAAAGCGCCTATATGCAAAGTAAATTGTTATTTAAAAATAAAGCGTTACGATGTATTGTAGATTGATATGTCTGTACAATACTGGATTAATTCGAGGATATGTTTAAAATGCCTTTGGAAATAATAGAGATTTTCTGTTTTGATTTCCAGGCAGTTCAACTCGTGAGTATTGAAGGGTCTCTACCCGAAATGTCGCCTATCTCCTTCGCTCCTTAGATGTTGCTGCACCCGCTGAGTTTCTCCAGCTTTTTGTGTACCCTCGTGAGTATTGAATCCTTGCAAAGATTATGAAAAAAATCGATGTTACTTGCAGACTGATTATATATTTAGTTTGATTGTTATATTTGCTTATATGTACATGTATGACGTGAGGTATCAAAAGCAGAAGTAAAGATGTATGATCGTATATGTTGTGTGCGCATCAAATCTGAACATCTGCAATCCATCCTCATTATGCCTCCATTTGCCATCAAAGGCGTGAGTTGTTAATTTCATATCTGCAATATTCATTTGTTCTTCTGTTTCAGTTTGTGTGGATTCTCTCTCTGTGTGAAAAAAGTATTTCTCATCTCGGTCTTAAAGGATTTCCACCTTATCCTTAAGCTGTGTTCCCTTGTCCTGGACTTCCCCATCAACGGGAACAATCTTCCTGCATCTAGCCTTTCCAACCCCTTATGAATGTAAGTTTCTATAAGATCCCCTCTCAATCTCCTATATTTTAGAGATTATAAACCGAGTCTATCCAGTCTTTCTTCATAAGACAGTCCTGACATCCCAGGAATCAGTCTGGTGAACCTTCTCTGCACTCCCTCTATGGCAATAATGTCCTTCCTCAGATATGGAGACCAGAACTGTACGCAATACTCCAGGTGTGGTCTCATCAAGACCCTATACAACTGAAGGAGAACCTCCCTGATCCTATACTCAAATCCTTTTGCTATGAAAGCTAACATTCCATTCGCTTTCTGCACTGCCTGCTGCACCTGCATGCCTACTTTCAATGACTGGTGTACCATGACACCCTGGTCTCTCTGCATCTCCCCTTTTCCTAATCGGCCACCATTTAGATATTACTCTGCTTTCCTGTTTTTGCCACCAAAGTGGATAATCTCTCATTTATCCATATTATACTGCATCTGCCAAACATTTGCCCACTCACCCAGCCTATCCAATTCACCTTGCAGTCTCCTAGCATCCTCCTCACAGCTAACACTGCCCCCCAGCTTAGCGTCATCCGCAAACCTGGAGATATTGCCTTCAAATCCCTCATCCAGATCATTAATATATATTGTAAATATCTCGGGTCCCCGCACTGAGCCTTGCGGTATCCCACTAGTCACTGCCTGCCATTGTGAAAAGGACCCGTTTACCTCTCCTCTTCGCTTCCTGTTTGCCAGCCAGTTCTCTATCCACATCAATACTGAAACCCAATGCCGTATGCTTTAAGTTTGTATACTAATCTGTTATGTGGGACCTTGTCGAAAGTCAGGTAGCATATTTAGACAGCACGAACCGTTACCGTTTTGATTCAGGCACTGAAAACGAGTAGCCACCTGCCACGCCACATGCCTGTGTTCTCGAGAGATGCTACCTGACTCATTGGGTTCCTCGAGCACTTTGTATGTGCCCTCAACCCATGCTGTATGTCTCTATGGATGCATGGAGGCGAGCGTGGAGTTTATTGGCATGTAGAGAGGCCAGTCTTGCGTTAAGTAAAGATGACGTGCTGCATTCGTTATTGTTTGATGCGTTTCTGACGTTTATGCTTTCGGATGCCCTATATATAACCTCAATGGTATGCGACATGTAGAAGCAGAGGAAATAAATTCAATTAACACAAAAAAAGAAGCATGTTGGCAATAACGATAACAATTATGAACTTCCCTTTAAATGAAACCCTGCAAATAAGTTTAAATGAACCCAAACCATTCAATGCGTAACTACGTGGCAAGGATACGCACTCTATCACCCCATTTGTTCAGTCAACATATTTCACTACATGCATGCTTTCCTGTTTTGCTCTGTCCGTGTAACAAATCAATGCTCTACCATTTTAATATATGATTGAATCTCCTAAAACAAGGTTTACCTTCAATATTCCGATGAGATTGTGGGAAAGACCATTGCAATGTGATTTTCTATAAATTAAAGAGGTTTCATCCATTTTACTCGGTATTAATCTTGGTTTATTAATCCCGTTGATATTATTTTCAGAATCTTCATCTGCAAGAGGTAATATTGGTAGTTGCACTGGTGCATTTATTTCTATTGATATTTCTGTTATTTCTATTTCTATTGCTCTTACTTCAAACGAGATATTTGTAATGTTGTTGGCAACACTCCCACGGGTGCATCACGGTAAATAGAATGCATTAACTACGTTTCCAAACTCTTGTAACATTCATTTCCTAATCGTGTGGAAATAAATTAGCTAAAACGAGATTTCATATAATATTTATTTCATAAATGCTGTTGACTAACTCCAGGACTTTCTGTTGATTATTTCAGAAAATACTTTCTTGCGGATCCAACTTGGTACGGTTTTATTGAAGAATAATGACATATTTTTTACTGATGCTCATCAATCCTGTCGTCATTTAAATTTAAGTTTAATTAACTATGTGCACGTGTCGGTGGACGAATCTTCTGTCAGCATTTTGGAGCATTTTCTTTTTTTTCTTACAATTGACATTAGTTGGCTGTGGTATTCATGGAAGCAGATGATACAGCAATTCTCAAGGGTAGCATAATATTTTGGTCAATAGGCATGTCGCATTTTTCTTCCATTTCGCACAACATAATAGGCTAGTAGGATAGTATTTTCTTATCACGATTTGGAACATATTAATCGCAAACAACGTATTTCTCTTTCGGGGAAGATGACTCACAAACGTCATGTATTTATTCCGAGCAATCTAACAATCTACAATGCCCCGCTCCATAAATTGCAAAATACCTCAAATTAAAAATATTCTACGCTTGTTAACACTGTGTTGGCGATCAAACGTCAACCTATTTTGGGAGACATTATGATAACCTGCGACACTTTAGCGCCTGTACAAGTGAGTGTACCATATTGAGGTAGATCGAACAATCTTCTGACCGAAGTCGTGTAAATAAGCCATTGCATCCTTATCTAGTCCCGGATACGTCTGCACATGTTAAGAGAACTCAAAGGAAATCAAAACAAAGTATCCGTCGATTCAATGGCTATCTCGACTGCCCAGACTTACTGGACGGGGGAGCCTATGAACTGACACGATATTAATTTCAATTGGAATAGAGGGGCAAAAATCTCAGCATAGCCAATTCCGTTGAACATTCCAATATTGATTGGAAAATAATTGACTGTTATTGTCTTGTTTTTGTCACTGTTATTGTGTGGTGACCATATACCGCTCTGTCCAATGCATCCTGTGTGGGGGGATTGCATCCATGAAGAATAAAGCAGGTCCATGCAAGTCATTATGTCAGCAAAAAATACGCTTTATTAATAACTGCTTATTTCAATTATTGCAACCTTCTGATCTAATAACAGCAAGTCAAACTCTGCGGTTGTAAGGCACGCACGAAAAAGTTATATTGCGGCGTTCTCTGATGAATTAAAACGGTTATTCGTAAGATATAAATATTCATTTAATCTGCATTTATACTTTATTGGATGTTTACGCCATGTTTGCTTTGCCACATTCCATCAGTTAAAAAGCTGAAAGAACTTCAAGGTAATACATCAATGATCTTATTTGTGTACATCATTCGTTATCTATTTCCCTGAACATCAGTTGACCGTCGAGCATTTCGATCATCGACATGGTCTGAATATAGAAACGTCTGCAACCTGCAACTCAGGTTTACTAATCTGATCCTCCGACCAATATAAATGACATTTTCAGGTATTGCTTTTTTAAACTCTTGACACGGACGACGACTTCGGATTTTGTTTCCGTGGACTACGTCAACACCTCTGCTACTTTGGTCATTATAAACATTTAAACGATAATCACCTTTACCGTAAATGGTTTTGAAGTGATAATTTATGGAATACAGAAACTAGACTCACTGATGATTCACATCAAAATATATAGGTGTCTCGTAAGATAAAGTAATTAAAATGAACAAAGGCAAGACGTTTATTTCTGATCGTTTAAAGATTGACAATCCGCTCGAAATCTTTCCGTCCACGCCAGATACTTCAACTATGGCTAGCATAAACCCTAAAAGTCCAAACCTAAGCATCCTTGTTCGATTGCAACATAGAAACATAGAAAATAGGTACGGGAGTAGAATACTAACCTCACATTTATCCACAAAGAGTACAGTATGAATTACTACTCATAGATTAAGTTAATTTAAATATTTCTATGGTAAATAATAAGTGGCATCGTCGTAAATCACTCCAAAAATATAAAGTTAATGCATTTAACCAATCAATTTAAGTCAATGTACACATTTGCTGTAAATCTATTTCCCAGGTTATCAAATATTAATGTTTCGTACATATAATACATTTAATATATTTGATTACAGAATTGAAGAAAATGAAAGGTTGCCCAAGTAAGTTAATTATTTATTCGACATCATGAAGCGGAGTTACATTGAGTACGTTAGACTATGCTGTTCTTCATTCTGACATTAGGACACCGCGATTATTTTGATGTAGTAAAGAAACTGAACATCAATCAGTAAATTATATAGTGATATAAGCGGTAGAAACTCATTAATCTCAATGATGTGCCGATATCATAATCCTTAGTTCAGTCATAGGTCAGTCATGGTCCTTTTCACTACGTAGAAATAAAACTATAATATATGCACTAACACTTCTGAAGACACATCTTCGATGTGTTTGCATTAACAAGTTCTGAGCCGTCACGACTGGTGTTTTCAGAATCAGAATCAGAATCAGAATCAGAATCAGAATCAGATTTTATTCGCCAAGTATGTTTTGCAACATACGAGGAATTTCACTGGCCAGGTCAGTCATACAATTAAAAGCAACAAACTTCTACCACAGTGACTCCTACACATTTCTCACTGTGATGGAAGGCGAAATAAAGTTCAAGACTCTTCCTCCGTTCCTCCTCGGTCGGGAGCCTCGAGCCCTCCGTTCACGGGACGGCCAGGCGTTCAGCTCCCGCATCGGGGGTTTATCAGCTCCCCCGCGCCACGCGATCAAACCTCGCGTCGGGGCTGGACGAACCTTCTGCGGCGTTGGAGCTCCCGACTCAGCTTCTCCCGAGACTGCGAGCCCTTGATGGTAAGTCCGCAGGCCGCGGTGGAAGCGATCCCAGGCAAGGGATCCGCTCCGATAGTAAGTCCGTAAGAACATAAAAAACAAACTTTAAACAGACGCTAAAAATAACAAAAAGTTGTAAAAACGAACAGACTGCCAGCAGGGTTGGCCATCTCCCCGGAATCCCTGGTGGTTTTACCTCGCGCATTTCGTATTTGGCCACATTATCAAATACCTTAAAATACCCCCGAATGTTTCCTAGATTTTACACAAATAGCACATTTATGTGTATTGAAAAACATTCACATATTTCATAATTTAAAGCTACATCTCTGGAGGAAAAAGACGTCATGTGATATACCTAAAAAATGCATTGTCAGAAACGCGTTTAGCTGAGATATTCATCAAGCAATCGACACTTCCATGTTTTAATTTAAATATATCTCCGCGGTCTTCAAACGAGAAGGGGAACGAGTCCCGACATGCAACTAGTTGATGCGAACTCCAGAATTTGTATTCTCAATCGCATTTGGGATGATTATCAGGTTGCGAAACTTGTGAAAGTTTCGTATTTAAATTTGTCGGTTATGTTACTACATTGAAAAAAGTGGGAACTATTTCAACGGGATGTTATTAGTTGCAAACAGAAAGGATCTTTACAAACACAACTAGTTATTTATTTATTTTTTTCATTCAGCGTGACGTTTTAATGTGATCTGCTTAAGTCCTAACATTTGCTTAATATTGTGAATTTCACAAATCATTCGTACCAGCAATATAGAAGAGTTAATAATCACGTTTCTAAATGACTTGTTCACATATGCATCGCAACAAAATAGGCACATTTCTCACATTTCTACATGTGCCGTTCTGAACGAACATGCAACCGTTTACATTTATTATTTTAATCTAGCAACCTCAACGGACACATGTGGTAAGACATGATTCCAAAAATATTTTCGTGGTTGAGTGGGAGATTCGGTTATTGCCACACTGCTGCATAAACGAACAAATAGACAGAAGCTCCCGAGCCAAAAAAGCGTATTAAGAAAATAATGAAAACAATCAAGTTTGGAGGCATAATCTCTCTAAATATACTTGATGCGAATAAGTGTAGGTTTAGGATTAGTTAGGGTGAGGCTTAGGTTTTATGTTTAGTTAATCTAAACATAGAAGATCCAGCAATTCTGCATTGGAAAGCTACGTTTTGTATGCTATTCAATCAGACCCGATAATACTACACATAAGTTCAATCAATCGAACTCAAGTACAATGATAGAGCAAAGTGGGAGAAAGTAATTCTCAGCTCAGTATCGCATCAGTTCCCTGGACAAAGTCCAATATCTTCAATAGAGGAGAGGTGTATAGGGGGGTGGGGGGGGGGGGGGGGGGGGGGGGGGATGGGGGTAAACAAACTTACATCTCAGTGCCACTGCCACCGATGGCGATCTGCAGAACTTCCCCCACAAGAACCTGTCTAATTTCCTAGCCTAAACTCAACGGCTTAGACCTCTGAACTCTCTCCAGCGCGTTCTCTCCATCAATAAATCAATACTTCTAACTTAATAATATTTTTATTCAATACATCTACCCTTTTTTCGTCACTATCCTTTTTGAACACTAACTGCTCATCAGCACATAATACCCAAATATGTCCATATTTTCTTATGTTGAGCGTTTTTGTTGAGTTTGAAGAAGGGTCTCGACCCGAAACGTGACCCACTCCTTCTCTCTAGAGATGCTGCCTGTCCCGCTGAGTTACTCCAGCATTTTGTGTCTACTTTTATTTGTTAAATTACTTTTCTTAACCTCGGTAACTTTGAAATTTCCAACAGTCGTTGCAATGACTAATGATACAAACAATTCTTCCTCGATTGTTAGTGATCCTGCTCCCATAGACCAGTGCATTTGTTTCCATT
Organism: Okamejei kenojei; assembly: GCA_035221665.1. Classification (NCBI taxonomy): domain Eukaryota; kingdom Metazoa; phylum Chordata; class Chondrichthyes; order Rajiformes; family Rajidae; genus Okamejei; species Okamejei kenojei. Next base: position 22,029,730 of record CM069160.1, on the reverse strand, counting down.
TTGTCTTTAACCCCCAAATTGTATAAACATCATTACGTAATCTTTGAGCAGTGAAGCCAAAAATATGGTACTATGTCTTGTATAGGTTGCATTGCCAAATAAATTGTATGTTATTTTTGTTGCACAAACCTCTCTGAACTCGATTCGTGGCGCCTACATACTGACGTGGTATTTCATTAGGCTGGAATATATATACAAGCAGATCTACAGTACAGTTGATAGAAAAAAGTCATGATCATTACGGCGATATATTTTTCAACCAATTCGGGGCCTGCAAATATGTACACAGCTGTTCGTTCTTATTTTAAAACGATTGTTTTCGCAACAGATAAGAAGCTACAAGATGTAGAAACAGGTAAACCAGTTAATTCATCAAATAAAACTGAGAAATATATCGCACCTGCAATTGAAACACTAGAGAACTGAAAGGTTATACAGTCAGCTGTTGAATTGAAGGTTGAGATCAATCATAAAGCATATATTGCCGATTAAAGAAAACATGATTATATGGATGGACATATTTCGTATTGAGTTTTCATTTGTTTCATTCAAACATTTTAACCTCCATAACACGAACAGTAACATTACATTTTAAACATTAGCAGACACTCTATACATCCTTGCCTATTGTTGTCTCTTTTTGTTTGAACGTTTTAAACAGTAACGATACTTAAATTCCCAAGAAAGCCAGATCATTATAAAATAATATAATTAAACCTTGCTTGGAAGAAAGAAAAGAAACCTGTTCATGTCAATTTTCAGCATTATGTAACGTCAATAATACCCTTCCTTATTTCACAATTCCACCTCACCCCTGGATTCTCCTAAACGCAAGTATGTGTGGTGAGGGCGGTGGGGGGTATGTTGATTGAGTGCTTCCAAATAACATACAATTTGGCATTTGCTTCGGATGTAAAACTACTGGGACACTCAAAGGATCACCCGAGGAACATCATCAATTGTTTGTCCTAATGCAAGCATTCGTCAAACTATACATTAATTGCGCATTGGAATTAACGTGAAATGCGTAATATAGATTGGTGACCAAGAAACATTTCCCCAAATTAAAATCTTGAAACATATGACTTCAGTAGTAGATCGTAACTTGTTCGACAGCAGGCCCGCAATGATTTCTTTCAAAATTCAGGTGGAAGGCCAATAGGATTATTTACGGATCGATGTCAAGGAAAGTGGAGGTTACGAATATATCACTTTGATTTTTAGAACTACGAGAGTTAAAAGAAAAGATAAGGGTATCAGGTAAGAAAATCATTTTACCAATTTCAAATAATTTATCTTTCAAACTCACTTTAGTGAGACAATTTCACAACAAATCAATTTCATGGCACAAAGCCTGAACAGTGAGCGTTCATGGCCATGTTTGTTACAGCTAGGCAATATTCCTATCTTGTGTCTACCTCAAACAACTTCAAAGCGTCGGTCACGATGTGATAGTGCGTGGTAATTATCGTATATATTACTACTTTGGATGCTGAGTCCCTCCATTGCTGTAAAATGGGAATATTCAAATTTATTAGTTTACCACAGTAATTGTTTGATTTTTCATGCACATTGTTCCCAACGCAACCACAAAAAAATAATTTCGTATTATTATCTGACAATAATATCTCAAATATATTTCATTCCTGGTATGTTGCTCGTAAAAACAGTATATGAAGTAGTTGAATGTTATTCTTTATTTCAGTCTTTTACTTTAACTAACATTTGCCCAATTGTTCTTTTGTTTCTTCTTTCAGCGGATGGATCACTACAGGCGAAATTCAGTAAGTGCCACCAGATTGTATCTGCGAGTGAATTAAATTCTATTATTCAATCTCACATATATCGTGGACAATGCGTTCAGTACAAATATGTGAAAATCGTGCATACCACATGTATTACAATCCATGAGCAAAATTGACATTTTGTTTTTGTAGATTGTCGTGTGCTGACTTGCAGAAAGAGTCTTCCAATTGGTGCAAATAGTAAGATTAAACGAAAACTTACCAAGTTCGAGAGTTGATCTTTATTTTATGAGGAGTTGCGGTGAGGGATTTCGTGAAGACCCTGCCAGCACGCATGCGCGACATCCTTCAAAGCAGTGGTGTGGAATCACAGAACGCACCATGATTGAAAATAGTAAGATGAAGAACGTAGAACTTCCCAGTTGACTTAATGATAGAGGGTGGGATCGGAGGGCACGAAATCCCTCACCGCAACTCCTCATAAAATAAAGATCAACCTTCGAACTTGGTAAGTTCTCGTTTAATCTTACTATTTTACTTCGGAGTCACGTGAGTGACTTCGTGAAGATTTCAAAGCTCTGTGATTTCACGCCCTGGACAACGTCCATGCTATCACACTGCTATCACCACTCGATGTTGTCATTGAATACTCGTGACCTGGTGTCCGCCACTGTATTAAGCTTCCCTGGCAAATAGGTCGCCGTAACCGAAATATTTCTCTCGATGCACCAGTGCCAAATTGTGTTTGCCAATTCATCACAAGATAGCGACCTGATACCACCCATATGATTGATATAAGCCACCAACGTTGTGTCATCTATTTGGAGGCGGACTTGCAAGTCCCATCAGTTAGTACAGTAAGCCCACAGTCCATGAAAAGCCCCTAACATCTCAATATAATTTATCCCGCGTGACTGAAGGAGGGTGGACTCTTGAGAGTCCCATCTGCCACCACAACTGGACATGGTGTCAGTTGCACCCCAGCCTTGTGCGCTTGCGTCAGCCTGTAGCATGATGGATGGGTTGCTTACTATGATGGGTCTGTGACACTCGCTAATATTGTCAATCCACCATTGTAGCTCGGCTCTAGCCTTTGGTGGTAATCGGATTGTTCAATCAAAGTGCCCAGCATTTGCTTTTAATGCTGCGATCTTTGTTCTTTGTAACTTTTGGTAATGTAACGGACCGAATTGTGCAGCTGAGAATATTGCTACCAGTTTCACTATTACTTTTGCCGTTTGCCTGATGGTCGGTACCCTGGCGCAAGCAAGACTGTGGCATGCTTCTTTTATACGATAGCTTTGTTGGTTGGAATGGTGATCATCATTAAGGTTGTGTCTAGGGTGAACCCCAAATAATCCATAACCGGAGAGGGGTTTAGTGTAGACTTGTCTGGATGGATTACAAATCCTAGCTTCTCGAATAAAGATTTAGTCGCAGTAACTGCCCGTATTGCCAATTGAAAGGGGTGACCCACAATAAGAATATCATCTAAATATGCCATGACAATGTAATTTTTTTGTCGGAGGAGGGCCAATATAGGTTTCACTAATTTGGTAAATAGTCTGGGGGCTGTGGTGAGACCATTGGGCAATGCTTTCTATTCCCACAACTGTTCCTTCCAGACAAATTTCACAAATTTTCTGTGAGATTCAGTGATGGGCACTGTATAGTATGCATCTTTTAAATGGATGCAGGCCATAAAGTATCCCGGGTAAAGCATCTGCTTGGCTGTTTCAATGGTATCCATTTTAAAGTGGGTATATTGTACAAAAGTGTTCAGCTCAGTTAGGTCTATAATAATTCGGCACCCCCCCCCCCCCCCCCCATCTTTTTTTGGTTTCGGTGAAGATGTTGGATACAAACACAAGGGGTTCGTGCGTTGTTTTCCTAATCACCCCTTTTGCGGCAAGCCGTAAAATTTCGGCATGACCTGCTTCAACCTCTTTTTGAGACAGTGTTAATTTTCGATGAGGCGAATGCTGGGTAGGGGGATATTGACCCTCAATTAATTCTATGACATAACCTTGAACACTTTGTAAAATAATCTTGTCAGTGGTGATAGTGTCCCAAATTCCCCAAAAGGCCCGCAACCGTCCACCAATTTGTGCAGGAAGGGATGCTACTGTCCGAGAGGAACCAGGCCCCCTTACCTCCATGGTTAACGGCAGGTCCTGGCGTATGGCGTTTTGGGAGGACGTTGTCGAGGTTGTCGGGATGGCGGCCGCATCTTCCATGCAGGCCGCTGTTGGCCTTGCCCTAAAAAAGGCCGCTGTGGTTGGGGAAGTGGAGGGGGATAGGTCCTTGACGTCCTTTCCGTCTGACATGGTTTCCAGTTGGTGTACGGTTGTTGCCAGTGGTATGGGTGGGGTCTAGCCCGAGGAGGTTTCATAAGGCCCGCTGTTTTGGCCTCCTCGTCTAGTTCCTTCACTTGTTTGGATAGATCGGTTCCAAACAGTTGATGAGGCGGTGGAGTGGTAGATGGACGGCACAACCCCGCAAATTTGGGGTTGAGAGTGGGCTTTATGGAGCTCTTGCGCAGGCAGTTGATTTCGTACTGGGCGTTGCATAAGAGTGCCAGAGCATCCTGTTGCTCACTGGACACATTGTCCCCATCAAGGGTCCGAGCATACGCCGTTATGCCCGTGGATAGGACCTTCAGGATACGCTGGAGACGGACATCCTGCATCTTGGTGGCTGTGCTGAAATGTCCCCAGATCTGAGCATTGACCAGGGGAACACTGAGGTTGATGCAGTTCTCAGGTGGTTTTATTTTCTGTATTGTCTCATTGAGTACCTGACCCTGAACCTTGGTGAGTCGTCAGGTAATCAATGGTGCCCGCCAGTTTGTGGTGCAGGGGTTCCCCTGTTTGTGTGGTCGTGGAAAACTTGCCTACCACATCCAGCATTTCCTGCTCGTGCTCTGGTTCTACGGTCTCCAGCAGTCCCGGGTCGTCTTCAAAAACAGCGGCCGGGCAACTGCAGGCACTTCTGGCTGGTGAAGACGAGAGGCTGAGTGGACTCCTGGCGTGGCTTGTAGAGGCCCGCAAGTCCCATTCATCCCGGTCCCTGTCCCGCTGGAGGAGTTGTTCCACTAAGAGCTCCAAATGCTCAATGCGACCGTCCATGCTATTTGCAACGGACAAGCCGACATCCCCAGGCCTTGCGATTTCACTGGAGCTTCCACCATCGGACCACACCTCTGTAAGGTGCTGACTGGAGTCCGATGGCAGGTCGTCATGGCCTACCGCCCAAGTTGGCTGATACGACTCCTGCACGGACTCTCCGCTAGTCTGTCTTCTCGCAGACTGTGGCGACCCACCTGGCTGGTACGAAGGCATGTGAGTTGGATCGGCGCCGGCCGCCGGAACCTGGCTCCCCGAAGTCCATGCAGGCTTACCTCCACTGTCGCCCAATAATCGGCGTGGAGGCACATGGTCGGCCGCTCCCAGAGCTAAGCTGACCGACCGCCCACTGCTGCCACCAACGCCCTTGACCGCAGCCTGACTAGGTGTTTTGCCGGCAGCACCTGCTCCTGCAGGCCTGCTGGGCGCAGCAGCAGTTCTGCCAGACTGCCCTATGACAGATTTCCCTGGCAGTTGCACGTGGCGGCGTGCAGCTGCAGGGCTCCCCTGCAGCGCAGCTGTCCCCCGGCCCAGTCCCCGTGGGTCTGCTGGAACTCGGGGTGAGGTCGCTGGTGACAAGCGAGGCTCCTTCCCACGTAACTGTTTGCCCCCCTTCTTCCTTGGGGATGGGGGCTCGAAATCTGGGTCAGCAGGCTCCAGCTCCGGTGCGGTAAACCATTCAGGTGATGAGTCGGGCACTGGTGTAACGGGAGCGCCCGACTTCCGCATTCTTGCCCCCGACCGTCCCGAAGCTGCCGGTGGTGCTTGCAGCTCCGGTGACAAAGGCCGCTGGCTGGTCGATGCCCCGCGTCTCCTGGAGAGCGATGCTTTCTGTTTCCCTTTCTCCATCCTGTAGGAGTAAGGTTCTACTTACCTGAAGGTCCTTATGAAGGAGCTGGTGGAGAGAGCGCACCCCCCCCCCCCCCCCCCCCCCAGCTTGTCGATGCTAATGCGCGCGACGATATGTCGCGCATGCGTGCTGGTGGGGTCGTCACGAAGTCACTCACGTGACTCCGAAGGAAAATAGTGTCATTCAACCAATCATCATTGTAGTCGTACAACCTTAAATTCCAATGCGGCACTATATTTGGGACCATAATGGACCAGTTAGGTTGATTTCATTTCACTCAGACGTTACAATGGAGCCACGCTTCCACGAAGTAGTACAACTTTGTAATGTCATATTGAATATCAGATGCAAAGCATCGAACCCGCAGCATAGGTGCAGATAGCTATTAATGACTATGATATAGTTGGGATCACGAAGCCATGGTTCCGGGGTGACTAAGGCTGGGAGTTGAACATCCAGCGATATTCAATATTCAGGAGGGATAGACAGAAAGGTGACGGAGGTGGGGTAGCGTTGCTGGTTAGAGAGGAGATTAACGCAATAGAAGGAAGCCAAAGTCAAGTAAAAAGAGTCAAAAGGGTTTATTGTCATGTATCCCTGACAGGACAATGAAATTATTTATTTGCATAGCACAACAGAACATAGTAGGCATTGACTACAATTATATACGTAAATACACACATTAATTAATAAATTAATAAAGTGCAAGTAACAGATGGAGGGGTATTCATGGTCAGAGTTTTGTCCGAGCCAGGTTTAATAGCCTGATGGCTGGTGGGGAAATAGCTATTCCTGAACCGGGTCGTTGCAGTTCTCAGGCTCCTGTACCTTCTACCTGAAGGGAGCAGGGAGATGAGTGTGTGGCCAGGGTGGTGTGGGTCCTTGGTGACGCTGCCAGCGTTTTTGAGGCAGCGACTGTGGTAGATCCCCTCGATGGAAGGAAGGTCAGAGCTTGATGATGGACTGGCAGTGTTTACTACTTTTTGTAATATTTTCCTCTCCAAGGTACTCAAGTTGCCGAACCAAGCCACGATGCAACCAGTCAGCAAGCTCTCTACTGTGCACCTGTAGAAGTTAGAGAGAGTCCTCCTTGACAGACCGACTCTCCGTAATCTTCTCAGGAAGTAGAAGCGCTGATGAGCTTTCTTAACAATTGCATATGTGTTCTCGGACCAGGAACGATCTTCACAATGTGCACGCCCAGGAATTTGAAGCTCTTGACCCTTTCAACCATCGACCCGTTGATATAAACAGGACTGTGGGTCGCCATCCTACACCTTCCAAAGTCCGCAATCATTTCCTTGGTTTTGCTGGTGTTTAGGGCCAGGTTATTGTGCTGGCTCTATATGGACGCTCGATCTCTCTTCTGTACTCCGACTCATCCCCATCAGTGATACGTCCCACAACAGTGGTGTCGTCAGCGAACTTGTTGACGGAGTTCGCACTATGACCGGCTACGCAGTCATGAGTATAGAGTGAGTACAGCAGGGGACTGAGCACGCAGCCTTGAGGTGCTCCCGTGCTGATTGTTATCGAGTCTGACACATTTCCACTAATACGAACAGACTGTGGTCTGTGAATGAGGAAGTCGAGTATCCAATTGCAGAGGGGTGCGCAGCGACCCAGTTCTGCGAGTTTGGCAACCAGCTTGGAGGGGATGATTGTGTTAAATGCCTAGCTGTAATCAATGAATAACAGCCTGACACATGAGTTTTTGTTGTCCAAGTGGTCCAGAGCGGAGTGGAGGGCCAGCGAGATCGCGTCCACCGTTGATCTGTTGTGGCGGTAAGCGAACTGCAGTGGGTCCAGGTTTTTGTCGATGTAGGAGTTGATTTGCGCCATGATCAACCTCTTGAAGCACTTCATCACCACAGGCGTCAGTGCCACAGGTCGATAGTCATTGAGGCACGTCACCTTGCTCTTCTTGGGCACCGGTATTATTGGTTACCGTTTGAGGCAGGTGGGAACCTCAGACCTCAGAAGTGACAGGTTGAACATGTCCGTAAAACTCCAGCCAGTTGGATCGCACAGGTTTTTAGAACACGACCAGGTATGCCATCAGGTCTAGGCACTTTTCGAGGGTTCACCCCTCTGAAGGATTTCCTGACGTTGGCCTCTGTGACTAAGACTGAAATACCATCACAGCGAATAGGGGCTCGGGATGGCACACCGGTGTTCTCCCTATCAAAGCGTGCATAAAATGCATTGAGCTCATCAGGGAGTGATGTATCGCCGACATCCGAGCTGCCTCCTGGTTTCGCCTTGTAGGAGGTGATTGCATTCAGTCCCCGCCACAGCCGGCGAACATTTGTTTCATCCTCCAGTTAGGAGCAAGAGGGACATTAGCTTGGAGGATGTGGAATCGATATGGGTAGAGCTGCGAAATGCTAAGGGGCAGAAAACGATAGTGGGAGTTGTGTACAGGCCACCAAACGGCAGTAGTGGAGTAGGGGATGGCATCAAACAGGAAATTAGAAATTCATGCAACAAAGGTAAAACAGTTATAATGGGTAACTCCAATCTACATATTGATTGGATGAATCAAATTGGCAGGGGTGCAGAGGAAGAGGATTTCTTGGAATGCATGCGGGATAGTTTTCTAAACCAGCATGTGGAGGAACCAAGGAGTGAGCTGGTTATTCTAGACTGAGCATTGATTAATGAGGAAGGTTTATTCAGCAGTCTTGTTGTGCGTGGTCCCTTGGGCAAGGGTGACCATAATATGGTTGAGTTCTTCATTAGGATGGAGCGTGACATAATTAATTCAGAAACAAGGGTTCTGAACTTAAAGAAAGTTAACTTTGAGGGTATGAGACGTGAATTGGCCAAGATAGACTTGCAAGTGATTCTTAAAGGGTCGACGGTGGATATGCAATGGAAGGCATTTAAAGATTGCATGGATGATCTACAACAATTGTTCATCCCAATTTGGCAAAATAATAAATCAGGGAAGGTAGTGTACAATATTTGCCAGAAAAAGCAACCTACCAAATAACTGGGAGAAATTCAAAGTCGAGCAGAAGAGGACAAAGGGCTTAATAGGAAATGGAAAATAGATTATGATAGAAAAATGGCAGGGAACATAAAAACGGACTTGTACGTATGTGAAGAGAAACAGATTAGTTAAAACAAATGTAGGTGAGAACCAGGTGAATTGATCGTGGGGAACAAGGACATAGCAGAGCAATTGAGTAACTACTTTGGTTTGTCTTCACTAAGGAAGACATAAATAATCTGCTGGAAATAGCAGGGGACCGGGGGTTAAATAAGATGGAGGAACTGAGTGAAATCCAGGTTGGCCGCGTAGTAGTGTTGGGTAAATTAAATGGATTAAAGGCCGATGAATCCCCAGGGCCAGATAGGCCGCATCCCGGAGTACTCAAGGAAGAACCCACAGAAATAGTGGAAGCATTAGTGATAATTTTTCAAAACTCTTTAGATTCTGGAGTAATTCCTGAGGATTGGAGGGTAGCTAATGTAACCACACTTTTTTTAAAAAAGAAAGAGAGAGAAAACAGGGAATTACAGACCAGTTAGTCTAACATCGGTAGTGGGGAAACTGCTAGAGTCAGTTATTAAAGATGGGATAGCAGCACATTTGGAAAGTGGTGAAATCATTGGACAAAGTCAGCATGGATTTACGAAAGGTAACTCATGTCTGACGAATCTTATAGAAATTTTCGAGGATGTAACTAGTAGAGTGGATAAGTAGAACCAGTGCATGTGTTATAACTGGATATTCAGAAGGCTTTCGACTAGGTCCCACATAAGAGATTAGTATACAAACTTAATGTACACGGTATTGGGGGTTCAGTATTGATGTGGATATAGAACTGGCTGGCAGACAGGAAACAAAGAGTAGGAGTAAACGGGTCATTTTCAGAATGGCAGGCAGTGACTAGTGGGGTACCGCAAGGCTCAGTGCTGGGACCGCAGCTATTTGCAATATATATTAATGATTTGGACGAGGGAATTGAATGCAACATCTCCAGGTTTGCGGATGACACGAAGCTGGGGGGCAATGTTAGGTGTGAGCAGGATGCTAGGAGGCTTCAAGGTGACTTGGATAGGCTGGGTGAGTGGGTAAATGCATGGCAGATGCAGTATAATGTGGATAAATGTGAGGTTATCCACTTTGGTGGCAAAAGCAGGGGGGTATCTGAATGGTGGCCGATTATGAAAAGGGGAGATGCAACGAGACATGGGTGTCATGGTACACCAGTCATTGAAAGTAGGCATGCAGGTACAGCAGGCAGTGAAGAAAGCGAATGGTATGTTAGCATTCATAGCAAATGGATTTGAGTATAGGAGCAGGGAGGTTCTACTGCAGTTGTACAGGGTTTTGGTGAAACCACACCTGGAGTATTGCGCACAGTTTTGGTCTCCAAATCTGAGGAAAGCCATTCTTGCCATAGAGGGTGTACAGAGAAGATTCACCAGACTGATTCCTGGGATTTCAGGACTTCCATATGAAGAAAGACTGGGTAGACTCGGCTTGCACTCGCTAGAATTTAGTAGATTGAGGGGGGATATTATAGAAACTTTAAAAGTTTTTAATGGGTTGTACAGGCTAGATGCAGGAAGATTATTCCCGATGTTGGGGAGGTCCAGAACAAGGGGTCACAGTTTAAGGATAAGGGATAATTCGATTAGGACCGAGATGAGGAAAACATGTTTCACACAGAGAGTGGTTCGTCTCTGGAATTCTCTGCCACAGAAGGTAGTTCAGGCCAGTTCATGGGCTATATTTAAGAGGGAGTTTGATGGGGCCCTTGTGGCTAAAGGGATCAGGGGGTATGGAGAGAAGGCAGGTGCAGGATATTGAGTTGAATGATCAGCCATGATCATATTGAATGGCGGTGCAGGCTCGAAGAGCCGAATGGCCAACTCCTGCACCTATTTTCTACGTGGCTATGTTTCTATTACCCAAAACGAGGTGCAAGTCGCATTCAGGGCATTCGACCTTTGAAAAACAGATTGTTTGGATAGAATATTTACTTAGCAGTGTTCAGCATGCAGAAGGGCACCTATTATTAGCACCTATTAATATTTCCCTTGACAGCAATTTAGAGAAATAGGAGACTTTTTTAAAAACAGACCTTCCATTTCGAAAGTCTCCTAATCTACTGTCAAGACTGAAACGTAACCTAGTGTCTCTGAGACTGTTCTACGTTGAACTGTTTCACATAAACCAATGGCGATCCAAATTCCTAACACAAAAATAAGACGCAAACTCATGATTCTCAGTTACACATAATTCAATTTACAGCAATTGAAAATTACCACGTGTTTTTATTAACTGCTCATTTGTTTTTCTTTCTTTAGTGGAAACACTTATGCAAATGAAAGGTCAGAACAGTTCAAAAGAAATAGATAGCAATGACGTATGCCAGAAAATTAAATTCAAAAGATAGCAATGACGTATGCCAGAAAATTAAATACGCATACACATAATACATAAAACCAATATCTTCAACTTGTTTTTTTTTGTTTTGCTGTATCTAAAATGAACATATAATTGTTTGATTACCGTATCGTATGAAATTCATTATGCAATATATAATTACGTGTCATTTTTTTAAATGGAATATTATTCTGTCTGCTGGAATATAGTGTGAAACAAATTATTACTTTCATGCAATATTAAACTAGAAACTACCGAAGTGTCTGGAAGAATAGTCGGTATGCACAACGTGAGGAGACGAAATGTTTCTGAGTAGAGATTTGAAGGTGGAGACCGGTGTCTTGAAGCAGAAAGTTATTTGCGGGAAATAATATAATACACGGTGCAATAGAAACATAGAAACATAGAAAATAGGTGCAAGAGGAGGCCATTCGGCCCTTCGAGCCAGCACCGCCATTCATTGTGATCATGGCTGATCGTCCCCAATCAATAACCCGTGCCTGCCTTCTCCCCATGTCCTTTGATTCCACTTGCTCCTAGAGCTCTATCTAACTCTCTCTTAGGTTTTACATGTGAGGAAAACGTTAGTGCGTATTCAATGAAGACACTGCAAATCTTGATTTGGGGTGATCAAAAGTTTTCTTAAGCATGAAGATCAGAGAGAGGGGTGAGATAAATGGTCGTAGAATAGGCTGTGCTTCAAACAGAGCTAATTCGATGTAATCGTGGATCATAACACTAATTCGATATTCGGAACTGTGTTGGCCTTGTTCATATGGAAATGGAAATCTAAATTCCGAAGTATATTGTAATTACACATCGTCACGCAGCAGCTTTGGCAAATTCGTTTCAACGTGTTAAGTTCCAACCTGCAGGCTCAATCTGCAGTAAAAACGTTTCTTAAAACTTCATAACTGTGAGCCCTGAACATAGATGAGCAAATATGATGAACACTCCTTTCTTGCCAGTGTGTTCCTTACCTTTGAGCTCCGTGCGGCGAAGGTTGTAAACTCATTCGGTAACGATTTTCATGTTCCACGACCGAATTCGCAGATGAAATCGTGAACGGGGTAGAATTAGAAGAAAGGCAAAAACTGACCCGCACATGTTTTGGGTAAACATAATCATCAAAATACAATCACCATACACCACTGCACTGCAAGTGTAATCGATTGTTCTCTTTTCAGAACTGCAAAGAATTAGTCGACGTTTTGGTATGTAATATAGCACTCCCATTTATTGAACACTCGATTGCATAAGATAAACCCCAATCCATCAAAATATCTTACATGCTTATCCCAAACATTGCTACTCTGTTAAATTTGTTTTCATCGCTTGAATGCAAAATGCGTCAATGTTTGCTTATCTCGATTAATTTCCTATGAACGGTGCAATAATGACAATATAATATGGAATCATTTCATTCTACAAATGAATCACCCATAAGCGTTTTGCTGCATCCGTGGTAATATTCGCTAACGGAAAAAAGAACAATGGCATTGGAAGATGTTTTTCCAACCAATGTATATTTTCCGGTTTGTAAATTAGTCACAACATATTTCACCACTACATGTTCAATGATAAGATTTTTTTTCCGTTAGACATTAAAAATATTTACACCTACGTGGAGAATTAAAACTAGGTATTGTCTGCTTATCTTTTAATAATCTATTGATCTATTGCATGCTGCAATTGCAGAGGACAATGTTGAAACAAAGATGAGAGGTAAACCTGCTATCAGCGTGTTTGTTCATCAGCAGATAATAATATTCTATGGGGCCACCAATGAGATCTGCTACCGAAGGTTGAAGATCTGTGTTATAAGCGGAAAACTGCAACTCGTAGTTGTGTAGGATAGGGTATAGAGAGAGTGAGTTATGAATCAGCTCAATTTTCAGCAGAATCGGCCAGTGACCTGAGAAGTGAGCGTTTTGCATATCGTTGCGGACTTTGACACATACATAAGTATTTCTATCACTTTCGTTTATTATTTGCCGCAGAGAATTATTTTGTTCTTTATCTTTCTGAACGTATTAAGAAAATATATACTTCTGGATGTCAAAGCAAAGTTCTGAAACATCCTCTCCGCCCACCATTCTTTATTTCTCTCAAAGGAAGTTGCAACCGCCCGCTTCATGTGTTCACTTTTCACAGTCTGTATATTGCTTTCAGCGTACGTTAAATGATGTATCGGAAATTTGGAGATGGTTCTTAAATAATAAACGATACCACGAAGGAGGTTAGCATGGAGTATTAAACTGAAATTGTTTGTTGTTCATTTTTGATGTTTTTCTCCAAAGGTTTGCTGACGACTGTAACTATGTATTTTACATAAGAAAGATTTATAAACAATAACCCAGTTTAAATTTCCAGTTTGGAATTCATTGACGATTCAGCTTGATATGATCTCTTGGCTAATTCCTATCAGTCGCAACGCACTCTTCTTAATTTCACATTCCAACGGTTTGAGACTTCATTTGCCTTCACCGCTAAACTTCCCAACAGCTGAACGCGCCATCTAAATGTTAAAACTTTGAAGTTCTGAATTTATGAAATGTACTTCAAGTCAAGTGAGTTTATTGTCATGTGTCCCTGATAGGACAATGACATTCTTGCTTTGCTTCAGCACACAGAACATAGTAGGCATTTACTAGAAAACAGATCAATGTGTCCATATATCATTATATAAATACATACACACATGAATAAATAAACTGACGAAGTGCAAATAACAGATAATGGGTTATTAATGATCAGAGCTTTGTCCGAGCCAGGTTTAACAGCCTGATGGCTGTGGGGAAGTAGTTGTTCCTGAACCTGGTCGTTGCAGTCTTCAGGCTCCTGTACCTTCTACCTGAAGGTAACAGGGAGATGAGTGTGTGGCCAGGATGGTGTGGGTCCTTGATGATGCTGCCAGCCTTTTTGAGGCAACGACTGCGATAAATCTTCTCGATGGAAGGAAGATCAGAGCCGATGATGGACTGGGCATTGTTTATTACTTTTTGAAGTATTTTCCTCTCCAGGGCGCTCAAGTTGCCGAACCAAGCCACGATGCAACCGGGCAGCATGCTCTCTACTGTGCACCTGCAGAAGTTAGAGAGAGTCCTCCTTGACAAACCGACTCTCCGTAATCTTCTCAGGAAGTAGAGGCGCTGATGTGCTTTCTTGATAATTGCATTAGTGTTCTCTGGACCAGGAAATATCTTCAGAGTTGTGCACGTCCAGGAATTTGACGCTCTTGACCCTTTCAACCATCGACCCGTTGATATAAACGGGACTGTGGGTCCCCATCCTACTCCATCCAAAGTCCACGATCAGTTCCTTGGTTTTGCTGGTGTTGAGGGCCCGTTTATTGTGCTGGCACCATATGGACAGTTTCTCGATCTCTCTTCTATACTCTGACTCATCCCCATCAGTGATACGTCCCACACCGGTGGTGTCATCAGCGAACTTGATGCCGGTGTGTGGAGAAGGTACACAGACACCTTAAAGTCTTCACTACTTTATTAAGCATACATTATATATAGCCCTGGCTGTACGTGGTCCGTCACGGTCACTAGAGAGCGAGCTAGGGGCGTGTGGGTTACAATTATACTAACTGGTGGGGGAGTGATTAGCATGGACATCGTTACTATCAATTAAAGGTGTATACACATATCATCTACATCCTTCCTCTACCAAAACAAACAGTGAGTGACAGGGCGACCACGTCTCATGCACTAGGGTAAATGCAAACAGTAAAGCACAGGAATACCAGATCACACATAATCGCTGTAACGGATCGGTGGCCTGACTAGGCGACCAGACCGGGTCCGCACCTCGCCATCACCTCCTTCCCCGACGGGAACAAGCGGGGATGCCGGGGCATGGTGGGGGCTACGGACAGGAGAACCACTTGGCGATGAAGGCATCGAGGGGGGCAGTGAACAGAAGGCCGAGGAAGCCGGAGAAAGCGGGACTGCAGCCGGGAGGCGTTCAGGAGAAGGACGGGGGGAGGTTGGCCCCAGAGGAACGGGCAAAGCACAGGGCCGCGACAGTGGCAGCGGGGGGGGCATACGGAGCCGCCGGGGGAGGGAGAAGCTCGTTCACGAGCCAGAGATGCTGGCGGGACCGGCAGTACACCCTTCCGTCGTGGTTGACAAGGTACGAACAAGGGGAACCGGCAGTACCGACGACCACGGTCAGCTTGGAACGGTCAGCTTGGAACGGCAAGAAGAGGACCACATACGGACGACCTGGCCGGGGAGAAGAGGGCGGAGGACACGGCGGGACCTGTCGTGGGAACGCTTCTGGATACTGTGTTTTTTGGAAATGCGTTTCTGGACCAAGGCAGGTTTAAAGACGGAGGCGGACAGGGACTGCTGAGACACCGGAGCATGGGCCTCGTGACTCGGGACATGAGTCGCTGAGCCGGGGAGCCCAGGGCATGGTCGCGGGAGATGTTGCGGAGGTTCAGCAGGGCCAGGTAGATGTCGGATCGGGATAGGCGACAACGTTCCAACAAGTCTTTAGCACTGTGGACCGCGCGCTCGGCCAGTCCATTGCTCTGCGGGTATTCCGGGCTGCTGGTGTAATGACGAAAGTTCCATCGTTCAGCAAAAGCGTGGAACTCGGCACTGGTGACCTGGCTGCCGTTGTCCGTCTGCAGGCTGAGCGGAGACCCGAAGGTGGCAAAGTGGCGGCACAACTTCTCGATGACCGCGGAGGAAGAGAGGGCGTGGAGCTGGTCAACTTCAAACCAGCTGGAGTAAAAGTCGACAAGCACAAGGAAGTGCTTTCCATGCCATTCGAAGATGTTGGTTGCTAGCGCAGACCATGGCAGGTCAGCAGCCGGCTGCTGCAAGAGCGGCTGCCGCTGTTGCTGTGGAGCGAGGCAGTAGCAGGTAGAGCACGCGGAGTCCCTATTCCGGAAGTAGCGAGGCATGTCGGGCCAGAAAAACTGGATCTGAGTGATGGAAAGGGTCGCTTCGGCCCCGGGATTGCCACGTTGAGCGGTTTCGAAGTATTGTTCACGTAGTGCTTCGGGCACCACCACCTTGTGCCCCTTCACAATCACACCATCACGCAGCACCAACTCGTCACGAACCAAGAAGTAAGGCACCGCTGCGGCCGGCAGGGAAGAACAGCGGTCTGGCCAACCCTGCTTGATGATCGCGGACAGCTGCTGTAGCGAAGCCTCTGCTACCGTGTGCTTGGCCAGGGACTTCAACCGACCAGAGGGCACTAATTTAACGTTTAGGACTATCAGATCGGACGTCTCGTACGGATGTCGGGTTGTGGATGAGAGAGGCGCCCGAGACAGCATGTCAGCAACAAACATGTGCTTGCCCTTGCGGAAAACCACTGTGAAAGTGAAGCATTGTAGCTGGAGCATCATGCGCTGGAGCCGGGAGGAGGCCATTTGTATCGGCTTGTTGAGGATGTTGACCAGAGGCTGGTGGTCCGCCTCGACAGTGAAGCAGTTGCCCAGGATATAGTCTTTGTATTTGGAGCAGACAAAGACAACCGCCAGCAGATCTTTCTCAATCTGGGCATAGTTTTGTTCAGCGGTCGTCATTGTGCGGGATGCGTAGGACACAGGCAGTTGCACCCCGTCATGGATCTGCAGGCAGGCGGCCCCGAGGCCAAACTTAGATGCATCACACGTGAGAACGATGGGGCGCTGGATTTCGAAGTACTTCAGCGTTGGCATGCTGATCAGCTTAGATTTGAGGGTGTCAAATGCTCGCTGGTGTTGCGGGAACCAGGCCCAGGCAGTGTCCTTTTTCACCAGATCCCGCAGAGGGGCACTCAGTTCGCTTAGGTCGGGGATGAACTTTCCCAGGTAGTTGACCATGCCCAAGAAGCGCTGCAGGCCAGGCACGTCAGCAGGTGCAGGCATCTCGGATATTGCGGCCGTCTTCTGCGGGTCGGGCTGCAGCCCCGATGCCGTGAAAACATGCCCACGTAGGTGACCTCAGGGACCCGGAATCGGCACTTCTTCGGATTGAGCTTCAGGTTGACCTCCAGGGCCCGCTGCAGCACCTGGCGAAGGTGGTGGTCGTGCTCAGCGACATTCTTCCCATAAACCAGGATGTCGTCGACAATGATGGCACACTGAAGCCCAGCAAACAGTTGTTCCATGGTCCTTTGGAACACCTCGCTGGCAGAGTTGATCCCAAACGGCATGCGGAGGAAGCGATACCTGCCGAAGGGCATGCTGAAGGTCGTCAGGTGCGAGGATCGCTCGTCTAGAGGTATCTGCCAGAACGAACTCTTGGCATCAAGAACCGAGAACACGGTGGCAGGGCCGACCTGTGCAGCAACATCCTCCACCGTCCAGACTCGACCTTGCCACTCATGGCAAAGGACACACGGTGCAGGGGACGGACGACCGGCGTGATGTCGGGATTGAGGGCAATCATGTAGCTGCAGGGCAACTTCCCCAGCTTCGAGTAAAACCGGTCCGAGAATTCGGCCAGCGGGTTCAGGGGTGCCTCTACCAGGTGGACATCACTGTGGAAGCTCACCAATCCGAGGTCCTGGCAGGCCTCCACGCCGAGCAGGGGGTCACAGTTACCGTCCAGCAGGAAGAAAGAGAGAGGCCGAATGGTCTTCAGCACCTTGCAGTGGAGAGTGGCCCTCGCCACAGGAACAAGTACGCCACCCCCATACAGTGGCTTGCAGAAGTATTCATACCCCTTGAACTTTTCCACATTTTGTCACGTTACAACCACAAACGTAAATATATTCTATTGGGATTTTGTGTGATAGACCAACGCAAAGTGGTGCATAATTGTGAAGTGGAAGGAAAATTATACAGGGTTTTCAAGTTTTTGTACAAATAAAAAACTGAAAAGTGTGGCGTGCAAAAGTATTCAGCCCCCTTTACTCTGATACCCCTAAATAAAATCCAGTGGAACCAATTGCCTTCAGAAGTCACCTAATTAGTAAATAGAGTCCATTTGTGTGTAATCTAATCTCAGTATAAATACAGCTGTTCTGTGAAGGCCTCAGAGGTTTGTTAGAGAACATTAGTGAACAAACAGCATCATGAAGACCAAGGAACACACCAGACAGGTCAAGGATAAAGTTTTGGAGAAGTTTAAAGCAGGGTTAGGTTATAAAAAAATATCCCAAGCTTTGAACATCTCACGGAGCACTGTTCAATCCATCATCCGAAATTGGAAAGAGTATGGCACAACTGCAAACCTACCAAGACATGGCCGTCCACCTAAACTGACAGGCCAGGCAAGGAGAGCATTGATCAGAGAAGCAGCCAAGAGGCCCATGGTAACTCTGATGGAGCTGCAGAGATCCACAGCTCAGGTGGGAGAATCTGTCCACAGGACAACTATTAGTCTTGAAATCCACAAATCTGGCCTTTATGGAAGAGTGGCAAGAAGAAAGCCATTGTTGAAACAAAGCCATACGAAGTCCCGTTTGCCGTTTGCCACAAGCCATGTGTGGGACACAGCATACATGTGGAGGAAGGTGCTCTGGTCTGATGAGACCAAAATTTACGTTTTTGGCCTAAATGCAAAACGCTATGTGTGGCGGAAAACTAACACTGCACATCACCCTGAACACACCATCCCCACTGTGAAACATGGTGGTAGCAGCATCATGTTGTGGGGATGCTTTTCTTCAGCAGGGACAGGGGAGCTGGTCAGAGTTGATGGGAAGATGGATGGAGCCAAATACAGGGCAATCTTGCAAGAAAACCTGTTTGAGTCTGCAAAAGACTTGAGACTGGGGCAGACGTTCACGTTCCAGCAGGACAACTACCCCAAACATACAGCCAGAGCTACAATGGAATGGTTTATATCAAAGCATGTTCATGTGTTAGAATGGCCCAGTCAAAGTACAGACCTAAATCCAATTGAGAATCTCTGGCAAGACTTGAAAATTGCTGTTCACAGACGCTCTCCATCCAATCTGACTGAGCTTGAGCAATTTTGCAAAGAAAAATGGGCAAAAATTTCAATCTCCAGGTGTGCAAAGCTGGTAGAGACATACCCCCAAAAGACTTGCAGCTGTAATTGCACCGAAAGGTGGTTCTACAAAGTATTGACTCAGGGGGGCTGAATACTTTTGCACGCCACACTTTTCAGTTTTTTATTTGTAATAAATTTTGGAAACCATGTATCATTTTCCTTCCACTTCACAATAATGCACCACTTTATGTTGGTCTATCACATAAAATCCCAATAAAATACATTTACGTTTGTGGTTGTAACGTGACAAAATATGGAAAATTTCAAGGGGTATGAATACTTTTGCAAGCCACTGTAGGCACGCAAAACAGCACTGTCTGTGGAAACGGGCTCATTATTTCTTATCTTCCTGAACATGCTTGTTGACATAACATTGGAAGCAGCCTCAGTATCCACCTTAGCAGAGAAGGCCATGCCATTCACCGTGACTCGGACGGTCGGGTCCGTTATCAGAGCAGCTGCACCTCGCAAGGAAAACACACTCAGCCCGCTCTGAGAAGAGTCAGGGTCAGACGGGGGAAGATCATCGTGCTGGAGATGGGAACCAGACGCTGAATCATCACGTGTCAGGTAGTGAGACGGTTTCTGCTGTGGCTGTACAAGGTTCCCACGGGAACGGCATGCAGCCGAGAAGTGGTTGGGCCTGTTTGCAGAAATTACAGGTTTTCCCCAACGCCGGGCACACATTAAAACGGTGTGACACAAAGTTACAATTTGGACATCGTTGATGCGGTCTGAAGCCCTGCAGTGGTCTTACCCTCTGTCGCCGGGGAGCATTGTACTGGGGACCAGCGAGAATGGCTGTGTGGATCAAAGGGTCAGGTACAGCGGAGGAGACAGCCTCAGCTAAACGAGAGGCATGCAGCGCCTCATCGAATGTCAGATCAGGCTTATGCAGCAGCTCAGAGCGCAGCTTATCATCCCGTAGACCAAAGACCAAGATGTCACGGGTCAAAGTATCAGGGGTCAGAACATGCAGGTCACATTGGCGAGCCAGTTGGCGCAGCGCGGCCACGAAATTGTCAGTAGATTCCCCATGGTTTTGGCGTCCGGAGAACAGTTTGAAACGCTCTAAGATGTGGTTAGTGGGAAGGTCACACAATGCCATAAATTTAGCAAGCAGACAATCAGGGTCCTGCAGAGTCTCACCCTGTCCATAATGAACGACTCCGAACGCTCGAGCCCTTCAGGACCAGCCAGGTTAAGCGGCAGGGAAGCCTTGACAGCGGGGGCCACAGCAGGGTGGGCGATGGCAACATAATGCTCAAAGTCCCGTCGGAACACACTCCAGCGATGAGTGATGCCTGCATCAAAGACTAGGATGTCAGGTTTACGACAGGAAGAAGCCATCACGGCACAGGGAGGGGGTACTGGGACTAAGAAAATAAAACGCGATAGACTGGAGACGCAGAAAGAAGCACTTCTGACACCATGTGGTGAAGGTACACAGACACCTTAAAGTCTTCACTACTTTATTAAGCATACATTATATATAGCCCTGTCTGTACGTGGTCTGTCACGATCACTAGAGAGCGAGCTAGGGGCGTGCGGGTTACAATTATACTAACTGGTGGGGGAGTGGTTAGCATGGACATCGTTACTATCAATTAAAGGTGTATACACATATCATCTACACGGTGTTCCCACTGTGACCGGCTCCGCAGTCATGAGCATAGAGTGAGTACAGCAGGGGGCTGAGCACGCAGGACTGAGGTGCTCCCGTGCTGATTGTTATCGAGACTGACACATTTCCACCAATATGAACGGACTGTTCCTCATTTACAACTTTTTAAAGTTCCACGTAGGAGCAAACATTTAAAGAAGCAACAAGGAGGCAGAACGCTACGAAACCTCATTTTATATAAATCGTAAAACAGAACTGTTGAAGATCATTAGTCTTTGTAATGTTTTACAGAAATTGAATCGCTGAATATGGCACTGCAGAGCGTAGGTGAGGCGAAATTTTCATTAGACAGCTAAAAAGATATACTACAAAATTGATGTATTCAACGATAAAATGTAAAAACTAAATTGATACTGCATCTTGAGTAATTAAATATAGTGTATTTAATTACTCAAGATGCAGTATCAATTTAGTTTAGTGTAAATATAAGCGGTTTAATATATTAAAGAGCCCAAAAATCACTTAATAATCAAACTAGGTTCTGCCATTCAAAAGACTAAAATAACATTTTGTCAATTAATGAATCCGTGCTTCATTAAGCTTCCCTACCTTCTAGGCGTTTATTTATTCCCTCACCTCAGGATATTTCTGCCCAGCCACTGCACTTAACGTGCCATCTTCAACTTACTCCAACCTTCTACCTGCAAGACTCAGGCGTGCTCTAAGTAGACCTACGGGGAAGATGTCACCGATGATTCTGCACGCAATAACCAAATACAAAATGAGTGCATTTCAGCCACACAATTGTCTGCTTAATGTGTACCAACACGTTTACTTGTGGCACTTTCAATATTCTATTTGATTACATTTTCTAATACCGAGTCAAGAATAATAATGTGCTAATCTTAGTCACATTACAGAATCATATACTTTGTTATGCATCGCGTGCCAAATATTTTTTTCAATGCAAACATATGATACAATAATCTGGTAACCCATCAATATATCGTAATCGATAATTTCAGCAATTTTAACAAATCGTCACTGTTCCTTCCAAGAAACGAAACTGCGCCAGAAAGAAGCAGGTGAGTATTCGAAATATATAAAATAATCGTCGTATAATTTGCAACTCTTCTTCAAAATTTCTGAATTTATTCATTGTTTATAATGATAGCTACAATATATGTTTGTATCGGGGGCAATTGATCGTTGCGACTGTTAACTTGTGATATGACTGTAGCTGCAATGTAACAGCTTGTTCGCAATTAATATCATTTTAGAACTGGACGCAAAATGTAAAAGTCCTGGTGAGTAATTGTGTGATGATTTGAACGAACTGGATGAAGACTATGAATGTAGAATATGTACTTATTATATTGGTACCCACTAGAATTGAGGAAAGAATTAC
Organism: Okamejei kenojei; assembly: GCA_035221665.1. Lineage (NCBI taxonomy): Eukaryota > Metazoa > Chordata > Chondrichthyes > Rajiformes > Rajidae > Okamejei > Okamejei kenojei. The sequence goes on along the minus strand of CM069160.1, from coordinate 22,007,598 downwards.
GTTACTCGCAACTAGATATACGATTTAACGTATGCTATTACCACCCTTTAAAACATGCACTCACCTTTGGAAAATTGCAAAGCTTGGCAAGAACATAGTTTGCATCAGAACCCCTGATGAAAGGTAATGCATGTCAGTTCAGTATGGATTCTTAATCCCTTTATTGCAATGTGCAAGTTATCAGGACATTGGATATCAGAAAAAATGTGTTTCTTCTATCATTGAACATAGGAATAGATGGCCCATTTATCATCTGGTTCATTGAATGTGTTAACTGTACGCTCAATCTAATCGTCTGAAGGTACGAACGGTGGATTGTCTGAATACTTTAGATCATCAAGCACAAATGTATAATATATCACGAATTGCAGATGTTCTTGCCATATTCACGTCATTGACCCCTCGTGGTTTCTACAACGCATCTAAATATTAAAACTACTTTGCACCTGCCAATTAATCTACATACTACCTTCGTTCGGCAGTGAGGAAAACACCCGAATATACATTGGAAGGCCATATATTGTAGTGTGCCCCAAGCCAACTGCACACACAGAACACCCGAAATCAAGATTGATCCCTGGTCGCGGCGGAGTGAGGCTGCCTTTCTATCACCTACGCCGCTCTTTCCCTCTGTCAGTAAGCTAGTGCGGGGATGTAGATGAATTATTTCCCATCGGGTATGAAGATTAGAGCCGGGGATACGTTCACAACTTGAAAATGGCTTCTAGGTTTTTCATCCAAACCGCTGCATTTCGAACAACATGACTTCGCTTCTCGGAAATATTATTTTTAAACATATTAATCCTCATCAGATGGGAAAAATGCTCTTGAATTTAATGTGCTTTCTGAAAGATGAAAGATGCTTTCTCATATCTTAATTTCAGTGGTTGCGTCGACGTTGTACTGCCTAGTCGTAGATCGATACTGTTCATACATCGCCCCTTCGACCTTGCATGCTGAGGCCGACTCCACGTACTGAATTATATTTCCATTTAATATCTTTCTTGGGTTAAATCATTTATTCGATGGAAGGCAAATTGATACACGAGTTCAAGATTTCCTTTCATACCGCAAAGTGATTTAGTACGATTTAGGCACTAAAAAACATAATAATTTAACCTCTAAAAGTATATCGTACCTCGAATATCCCGACATTGGTAACAGTTGCAGAATGTTATTTACTTTCACAATCAGCTTTATTTCAGGTTTCATTTTGTCATTATCATTTGCTTGTATTCTTATTTTTGCCGCGTAGATGAAAGAACGACTGATATCAGATACGGTAAAATAAATTGCACTTCCGAAAGAAAACTGTGAATTATCTTTCTGAGTATTTCCGCTCGTAATCATTGTTTCATGTTAATTTTGCTCGGTTTTCCATCTGCATATTTTTATACATATATCAATTGCATGGAAATGCATACTAAAATTCTTATTGAAGTATTGACATGTTCTCCATTTTTTAAACCAGAACTTGACCAGCTTCGTCAAAGCAATAGTTAGTATAAAAGTCAAACTCTTTTTTGGCTCATCTGTTTAACGTGAAAATAGATTTCACATGCAAAAGTGAGTATGGGATCTTACGGAATGGCGGTCTGCGTGAGTGATTGTGCAACTATTTTAATTTTCTCTATTGTATCATTAATTACTATTCAAACATCTGTAACTGAATGATGTGTGTTTCTGCCATCAACATGCAAAGGACATAATTCTGGCCGAAAGTTGATTATGACGGTAAACGTATTATGTTATCCGCAGGTTAATACTTCCACCACTATTATATTTCGCGTTTATGGAAAATATTTTATTCAATAAATGGTGCGATATTCCCTGCTTCATAACATTCCCATATGTTCACCAGAAGAAATGATCAACCATAAAAACATTGGTTCACACATATTGATACCCATCCTTCCAGCCAAATAAACATGAATATTTCACTAGATTCGTGAAGAATTGCTGGATTATGTTATTTTTTATTTCTGCAGAGGATATGTTAGAGAAAAAAGACAAAGGTAAGATTCTCCTATGAATAACCATGTAACGATATAACAATCACAGCATGGAAACAGGCCATCACGGCCCTTCTAGTCCGTGCCGAACACTTACACTCACCCAGTCCCATCTACCTGCACTCAGACCATAACCCTCCATTTCTTTCCCGTCCATATACCTATCCAATTTATCTTTAAATGATAAACTCGAACCTACCTCCACCACTTCCATTTGAAGCACATTCCGTACAGCTACCACTCTCTGAGTAAAGAAGTTCCCCCTCGTGTTACCCCTAAACTTTGTCCCTTAATTTTGAAATTATGTCCTCTTGTTTGAATCTTCCCTACTCTCAATAGAAAACGCATATCCACTTCTACTCTGTCTATCCCTCTCATAATTTTAAAGACATCTATCAAGTCCCCCCTTAACCTTCTGCGCTCCAAAGAATAAAGACCTATCTAGTTCAACCTTTCTCTGTAACTTAGGTGCTGAAACGCAGGCAACATTCTAGTAAATCTCTGTACTCCCTCTATTTTGTTGACATATTTCCTATAATTTGGCGACATAAATTGTACACCAGACTCCAGAATTGGCCTCACCAATGCCTTGGACAATTTTAACATTGCATCCCAACTTATATACTCAATGCTGTGATTTACAAAGGCTAGCACGCAAAAAGCTTTCTTAACCACCCTATCTACATGAGATTCCACCTTCAGGGAACAATGCACAGTTATTCCTAGATCCCTCTGTTCAACTGCATTCCTCAATTCGCTACCATTTACCATGTACGTCCTATTTTGATTTGCCCTGCCAATACGTAGCACCTCACACTTATCAGCATTAAACTCCATCTGCCATTTTTCAGCCCACTCTTCCAAATGGCCTAAATCTCTCGGTAGACTTAGAAAACCTACTTCATCATCCACACCACCACCTATCTTAGTATCATCTGCATAATTACTAATCCAATTTATCACACCATCATCCAAATCATTGATGTATATGACAAACAACAGTAGACCCAACACAGATCCCTGAGGCACCCCACTAGTCACCAACCTGACAAACAGTTATCATAGAAACATAGAAACATAGAAAATAGGTGCAGGAGTAGGCCTTTCGGTCCTTTGAGCCTGCACCGCCTTTCAATATGATAATGGCTGATCATCCCACTCAGTATCCTGTACCTGCCTTCTCTCCATACCTCCTGATACCTTTAGCCACATGGGCCACCATTACTCTCTGGTATCTCCCATTCAGCCACTGATGAATCCATCTTGCTACTCCCCCTTTAATATCCAACAATTGAACCTTCTTAACCAACCTTCCATGTGGAACCTTGTCAAAGGCCTTACTGAAGCCCATATAGACAACATCCACCAATTTACCCTTATCAATTTCCCTAGTAACCTCTTCAAAAAATCAAGAAGATTAGTCAAACATGACCTTTCAGGCACAAATCCATGTTGACCGTTCCTAATCAGACCCTGTTTATACAGATGATTATATATATTATCTCTAAGTATCCTTTACATTAATTTGCCCACCACTGGCCTCAAACTAACAGGTCTATAATTGCTAGGTTTACTCTTATAACCAATTTTAAACAATGCAACAACATGCGCGGTACGTCAATCCTCCGGCACCATTCCCTTTTCTAATGACAATTGAAATATTTATGCCATAGCCCCTGCTATTTCTACCCTAACTTCCCTCAATGTCCTAGGGAATATCATAGGGAATGTAGTACAGCCAACTGGAAAGATTCCAGAAATATTCTTGTCGACTTAGCATTATACAAATTCACTTACGTATTTGCCTTCAAGCTAACCAATTGAAAATTAAATTATCCAGGCACGGTTTACATTAATTTGCACATAATAAATACATGTGGTGGATCAGGGACAGATCGATTGCGCAGAATCGTATAATCTTCGATAAAGATCATTTAACTTAATCTTAACATCACCCCGTGATTATATTAATCTAAAAGCATCATGCGAATTTCATCGGAACGACGTGACCAGTTTTACTTATGAAGAAACATGGCATGAACAAAAATGGCACATTTATTTCAGGGGATTGTCATTATTTGCCGATACCCATTAGATTTAATAAATACATGAATTGGGAATACAGGATAGCGTTGAACATAATAAGCGAGATCGGTATTCCTAAAAACACAAGGAATCATGGGATTTGTCAAAGGCCATTCGCCATAAAGAAAAAAAAACAAAAGCAGCGCTGGCTGAAGAAACCGTGCACACATTATTATCTTTATTCATAATGTATGCGTAAAAATATATTCAATCTGAGTGTGGTCACATTATAGGAAAATTAATATTTTCCAGACTGAGTCACAACGATGAGAGTTTCTGAGTCGAATGTCATTACTCTGTTAATGTCAATGCAATGGAATTCTTCAGCGTCATCTATGAATACGAATGAGCAATAAAATTCTCGATTCCAGAGAGACTGCCATAAATGGTCAACTCCTCATCCCCCAATGGAAGAGGTAGCGGGATAGCAGGTGTATCGGCGAGAGAGAGAGAGCGGGCAGATGCGAGTGGAGACAGGGGGTGAGCGCGCACACAGATCCGCGCTTCATCCGCAGCCAGGATGGAAACCGGGTCCCCGACCCCGCAACCTCGTTTATTAAAGGTCCTTGTATCATAATATCACACGTCAAAATGATGACGTATTTCCAAGGACGTTACCCTGCTGTGTGTTCGGACACATGACAGAATGTATTTATGAAATAAAAAGATCAATATAGATTTGGCCATGTGCATCTCAGTTTCATTAAGTTGTGTTCTATTTGTCAGCTATCTTCAGAAACATTGAATTATCCAATGATAGATATGAAATTGATTTAATATTTCCTAAAGGAACAAGCGGAAATTTGGCATTTCATGCCGTTTCTCTTCCCATATATTCTAGAGTTGGAAAATCTGCGATTAACTCTGAAGGATACAGGTGATTAAGCAAGAAATACTTAACTACTTGTTGTGAGATCATAATCATGTAATATTATTGGACCAATGCATTCTGGTGGCAGAACGTCTCTTCAATTGTTTGACACAACTGCTCAACAATTCCAATAAACTTCTTACTCTTTACATGTTTTTTCACATCTTCATAATGCCACGTCACCTTTGCTTGTTCCATGCAGGACCACTGAATAGTCACATTTCCGAATAGCACAACAGCCAGAGATCTAGAAAAGCATCGAGACAGTGTAAACTGCAGTTGATCAATCTTGTACCAGAAAAACATTCGCCACCAGCCACGTGAAAAAATTGAAACTAAAACAACGATGAGGCAATATAATCGCCCAGAAGAAAAACGATAAATATGTAATTATTTTGAGATAACGAACCTTGACACCGCAGGGGGTGATTTTCTCGTTTCGATTGAAATATGGCATCCTCAAGTGAAACAGGAATTTGATATGTGCAGCTTTTTTTCTGGTTGATCAAATAATACGTGTGGTATTCCACAAGTATTGTTAATAAACCTCAACATTTTAGTGTTGCGTGGATGATTTGGATGAATGCGTGAACTGCATTTTGCTAATTTGGCTGATAACATAAAGAGGGGTATGATAATTGTGAAGACATTTGGAGGCTACAACAATTGGTAAGTAGCTTAGGTTAGTGGAAGAAACATCTGAAAAAAGACTAACTCCGGAAGAAGAGAAAACGTCCCATTTAGCAGGATAATCTTTCACGAAAAATGGTACCACGTAAATAGTGAGAAACTGCAGTTCCGAGAAGGGGGTATTCGCTCTGGGAATTCTAATGCATGATTTCTATACCAGCTATTATGCAGCTGCTTGTATTTTACGAAGCTAAAATAATGTTACAATATATTGCTCCTGGTATTGAATATGAATCATGGATAGATACACGGAATCACTTGTCCAGAGTATGGGAATCGAGGACCAGAGGACATAGATTCAAGATGAAGGGGGAAACATAGAATAGGAATCTGAGGGTTGTAACTTTACAAAAAGTATCACACAGAGAGTTGCGGGTGTATGGAACAAGCTGCCAGAGGAGGTATTTGAGGCTGGTACTATCTCAAAGTTTAAGAAGCAGTGAGACAGGTGCATGAATAGGACCTGTTTGAAGTGATAAATACCAAGCACAGGGAGATGGGACTAGTGTAGCTGAAACATGTTGGTCGGTGTGCGAAAGTTGGGCCGAACGGCCTGTTTCCACACTGTAGCACTATGAATGTAAAGTAGCAATACCTCAGATTAATAGCACGTTAGTGAGATAAAATCTGAAGTAGTTTATCGAGCTCTTTGTTTGACGAATGATGGAAATGTACTGAAAGCTGATCAAGGGAAATTCACTGGACCAATATCTGTCATAAACCTGATATACGAGAGGCCATTCTGGTATGCCCGGGTATTTAGAACATAGTGGGGTCGATAGAAACAGGTAATATCGTGTCTGGTCTTCAATGAGATTGCAACATATGTTCCCACCAGTTCGACAATATGCATGAATCCATTGAATAATAAGAATGTGCTGTTTTAATATTGGGATAATGTTAGTTCTTTCTCTCAAGTGTTGCGAATTTTCAGAACTCTCTTTCTCAATAGCCGACCTTTGGGATTTAAATATATGTAAGGCAGCAGAAGAAACGTATTTGATATGCAAGTGCGAAATAGATTTTGCGCATAAACAAGAATCATCAGTTAGCGCAACCGTTCAGGGGGCTAGAAGCCCATGCCTGCTTATAGTATGTATACTTATGTAACCTACAATCAGTTGAAACATTGACTTTATTCATTAATGTTGTTACGTAAGTGCATTGCAAGAAAAATAATACCAATGGTGACAATTCTCATTAAAAAAAATTATATAAACAGACTACAAGCTATTCATGACTAACTCGATCAGATCACTCGGTGTTGCACAGCTGTATAGTTCGCGAGAGCATTGACAGAATGCCCTTCGAGCGCATATCTTATCTACAGTGCATCTTTGGAATGTTATTGCAATTACTCAGAACAAGTGGGGGTCGTAGTTAGAGAAAGAAATCGTGCGTCTTGCACTTTATTTCACAGTCGTATAACTGTAACAAAATAAATAATGAAAAATAAGTCACAATTCTGATCTTCCGATTAGACCATCTATTTTATTGGCTGGAAAAAACAACAGAGCAAAGGCTCGTCGACTTCAAATTTAGATTTAAACACTGACGCGAGCATCCCTCTTGATTTATTCAGTCCAAAGCCTCACATCGTTGAGGATAAATATAATCGGAAAATTAAACATGATGTGTTTACAGGCATAATTTATTGCGTTGAATATAACTTGAAACATATTGCACATATTCAAGGATGACTTGGAAATAGCGGTGTAGTTTTCTGCATGTGCCTTTGGAATGTAAACAATCTCCCTTCGAAATTACTTTCACTATTGATCTATTGATATACAGGTGTTAGAATTACTTAGTCTTCTAAATAATTACCTCCAAAAAATACGAGTCGACCTGAGCGGCTTTTAATAAGTAATTAAATGCTGATTGTGCAAATATTAATATGAAATAACTCATATATGGCGTTAATCGTTTTCAATAGAAATGCAATTGAGCAAAAAAGAAGAAGGTACATTATGTGCAAATTTGGATTGTTAAACGTGGATTGAAGAATGTTGATCTATTAATACTTTTATTTTTTTGTTTGTTTTTGTTAGAAGTAAGTACAATAGTCTGGTACTTAAGTACCTATTACATAAATACATATTTGCATTCTTGTACAACTTCATACTTTTGGTTCAATAATAAAAGAACAGTGAGAGAAAAAAGTAAATAAAGAGTGTCGGAATAGATAGACAAGCGAGTAGAAACAGAAAGCAAAAGAAATAAAGGACAGAGATGAGAAGTTAAAAGATTGAAAGAAAAGGAAAAAGTAAAGAAAAGAGAGATTAGGAGAGACCTATCTCATATTTTTGTCCATCCGTCACACAGTTCTAAACCATTTAATTTCTAAGGTTATGTTATGTTGCACCATATGCTTGTAAAAAGTTGATAAAAGGAGACCAAATCTTTAAGAATTGGTCTACTTTGCCTAGTAGGAGGAATCTAATTTCTTCAAGATGTCGCGTTTCAGACATGTTTGAGATCCACATGTTGAATGTTGGCGTAGGTGCGTTTTTCCAAAATTTAAGTATGTTTTTTTTTTTGCTGTTATTAGACCATATTTCAGAAAAGCTTCTTGGAATATAGTTAGTTTACTTCCCTCTTCCATTGATCCAAAGATAATCAATTCTGCATTGGGGTTCAATTATGTGTTAAATAGTTTTGTAAAAATTCGAAAAATTTCATTCCAAAATGTATACAGTTTTGTACAAGAGACAAAGGAATGTGCTATAGTGGCATTTTGAGTTAGACATTTGTCGCAGAAGGGGGTAACATTTGAACATATTTTATTCAGTCTTGTTTTCGAATGATATAATCTATGTAAAATTTTAAATTGAATTAGGTTATGTCTTACATTCATTGAACATTTGTTTACATATAATAAATGTATTACTTTTAAATCAAGTACTTTCAAAATATTTTCCACTTCTGCTTTATAATTGTTATTACTGAATATTTTAATTCTTTAGATCAGCACGAACAGTGTTCAATCAATGGTGAGTAATGCGTAACTTCGTTTATAGGAATATAGGTTGTCATATACATGTCATATGCTCTTCGAAGGCTTTAAAACATCGAGCATAAGATTTAAATGTCCTACATTCTTTATGCCGCAGTTACATTTGGGGACTGTAAGTGAACACACACCATTCCCTGCAGGTTCTGGTCAGATCTATTTGCAGATAGATTGGCGTCAATATTCCATATTCACCCAGAGCTTTTTTTACATTTCATCATCGCAACACATTTCATTTCCAATCCAAACACTAATAAAATGTAAATTGGTGCATTGGTGTTAAATATTACATATTCCTCATTTTCAGCTCTTTCGGTTCACCCAGATAATACCAACGTTATAGATGCACTGGAATGCAATGTCTGCTGTTTTCTTTCCATGCTTATTTATTGAATCATAATTTCTAATTTATTTTCAGCACAATCGCTTAAAGTGGGTAAGAGAAACGAAGATATTTACAGAAAAATAATTGTGCTTTCAAACAGGCACACGAGAGATCCGGTACTCTGGCAACAACAATTACACTGTATAAAATGTATCAAGCCATGAGATTTGTATGCCCATCAAAATTAGAAAAAACAACAATGAAAATTCAAAACGTTTCGTGTAGATTGGTGAGAAAATCTAAGCAGATTCGGTGGCGAATGACCCTCTTAGATAATTACGCGAGGTGTAATCTGCAATTTGCAGCATTTTCATTTTCATTTTCGATTTCAAAGTCACATTATTTCAAAGGTAGGATGTACCATTTGCCAATAAACAAATATTATTCTGTTTTATATTTCCTTCTGGGCAGATATCTAGGAATGTAACGATTTGTAAATGGTATAGCAATGTGCCGTGAAGTGTTTGGCTCATATGTTTTTAATGAATTCCCAAAAAAAAAACCGTTGGCCGTCGAAATGTGGATAACAATATAGGCACAATAATAATTCTTATAATGCCTAACATTTCTAACGGTGTGGTTATTCCTATTTCTAACCGGGATCTGCGGTAGATTTAGCGATAGTCAAGAACATGTTCAGGCTTTACAATGGAGAATATATTACTTCTGATTCCGCTGAGAAAGAACGCGGTAGGTCTAATTTCGCGTTTAAAATAATACCTTCACATTTTGCGCGACTCGTTCGCGGAATGTGGACGTATCCATTCCTATATTTTATTCACATTGCAGTATAGTCAGTTGAGAGTTAAATATATATTGTGGTCTGGGGGGTCGTATACGTACACTGAGAAAAACTTCCATCGATATGACTTTTCAATGCAATTAATTATACGATAAAATAACACGGCGCTTGCAAATAATCCGAATTTAATTCATTGACTGAATGTAATTTTTTTATACCGGGAAACAAATTCGATCGTGGATCAAAATATTAATATTGTATAGTGTTCTACCATACAATATGAACATTCGTAGTTCCCAAGTTCTTCATTGGATCTAATGCCTGGTCAGTCGCAGTTAATCTTCGATCAGAGGTATAAATTTCCAACCACACAACTTCCTTCGATTGGGTATTATGTTGTCCTACACCACAGCAAATATAAAATTGAGGCGTGAACCTTTTCTTGCTTACAGAAAATGAAACTCTACAGATAAAACTCGGTAATGTACAATACCATTCGTAATGTTCAAGTACTGTAACTTAACCATGTTCTTGCTATTTGCGATGCAATTTCCCTCCGTTTAAAACATGAAGAAAAATCACCGGAAGCTACAATCCGTATTAAAGATCTGCATTTCATGGAAAATAAATTGAGAGGACGTAATTTATGTATCTCTTCACCTAAACTAACGTCTCGTTGAAGATGAGAGAAAACGCACTAACAATATAAAACCGACTTGCTTTCTTCAATCTGCATGCAAAGGTACGTCAGAAGATTATTTCGGATATAAGACCACTCGAAAATACAACATACAACGTAGAACTGCACAGCGCAGAAATAGGCCCATAGGCCCATAATGCATATACCGACGTGATGCCGTTAAATTGATATGTTTAAACGCTGCACGTGGTTTGTATTCCTCCATTCCACAAATATCCATGTATTCAGTATCCTCTTAAATGCCAATCTCGTATCTGCATACAGCACCGCACCAGTGCGTTTCCGGCACTCGCCACATTCTGTGTAAAAAAACAACATGCCTCGCGCATCTGCTTTAAAGATTTCCCCTTGTCATAAAGCTACACCTCCAATCCCTGACATATTCAATTCGGGAAAAAGGCGCCGATTGTTCTGAAAACGTACAGTAAGTAATCAGTAAGCACAATCTGCCTCCAATCTGAACGTGAAATAAAACTAACTTCTAACCTCCAGTGAAAACACAACTACGCCAATATAGACACATACGTTTTGGATGTTAATTGAAATGTAGACGTCATGGAGTCCAAGAAATGTAATCAAGCTATGGGAAATAATCAACTATAATCATCAATCATAAAGACATTCAGATGAGATCCACTCATCTACTGTACCTCGGGGATTCTCAATTTATTTTTTCTCTTAGGGTTCGAACATTTCGAATTATAATACATCGAATCTGCGTACCATTAAGTCTGTATCTGCGGAACCTCTACTTCCTAACTTATAGTACAGATTTAGCAGATAACTATTAAAATATCTCGTTCACTACGATATTTCCGAAATGAAGGTAATTGGAATGCACTGTCCATATATCTAAATCTGCAGACTACATTTATGCATTACACAGTTTCAGTTTAGCTCAATAACGCATCATTTAAAATAATCCAAAGTTATCAATTGTTCCACGCACGAAATATGCTTTAAGGCATCAAAATACCATCATAGTTGCTCATCTGTGACAGTGGGCACTGGCGAGAATGTGTATGCATAAGACTAACACAGAACATAAACTTCAAATAATGGCAGTCAAGATGAGCAAATCCTTTGTTGCTGCACATACCATTAGAGTCGTACAGTTATCCACTTTATTCCATTAATGGCATTCAACACGTTCATTATTCATGGATGGTATGTAAACACATTTTCATTGTGATGGATTATCATTTAATCGATTAGACACTACAGCATGGGCTATATTTGACCCATGAAAAAACAGTAATATATTTAGAGGATAATTGTGTCAACCACTATGCTATGAAAGTGCAAACTGCATTTTTTAGCCTGCAGGGTATTGTGTATTTTCACAGAATGAATATCATTCAGAGAACAATCTGATAAATGAAAATAAAGTGATAGTTACAATGAAAACGTCAGAATGCAGAAACTCTCAAGTATGCTGCTAAAATAAATAACTATTGCTACAAATAATTCTTTGTCTGATTTGTCCATTCCTTTAGTTGAAAAAGCTATGGAAATTAAAGGTAATTTGGAGATACAATGTTGTGCAACCACTTGCCTTAAAGATCTTCATTAGAAAATGGAAATGGGTCACTGGCTAGAATTTATTGTGGAGGATTAGGGCTGAGGGAGAAATCGGTTACATAATAACCACCGGGATTCTTATCGGGAAATGGACGGCGTTGCGGTATAACTGCAGATGAAATTGCACGGGGGAATGCTACCGTCCTCCATCCATTGATAAGGATTACAGTGAACGGCTGCAGGAATTCTTGCAGTTTAGAACATATGACTAAGGTTATCAAGTTTCATATGATTACCACGCAAAGCGTAAATGAGAGGATGAAACCAGAAGGAAGTCATAGTCAGGGTAGTAAAGACACACGGTTTCCAAGGTAGGGAATCACTAAATTGCTCCCTGTGTTAGGTGCTATTTCGTACAACAAATATGAGAACAATGTAGGGAAATGCATTGCTGGAGAGCTGGTTCGTGAGAAAAAAAGCTTTAGATTCCGCGGTGGGTTGACGTCTTAAGTGAACAGGCATGACATTTCGCACCGTACCTAGGGTAAGGTCAATATCTTCATGGATGTGATCACTAGAGGATTGGACCCATGGGGATATAATTTAATAGAGGAACAGCTGTAAAAGTGCTAGTGTAAGAAACTAACACATTCCACTGAGAAGCGGGCAAAGGAGTAGAAAGTGTGCAGAAGGCGTAATATAATACATACGTGTGGACACAGATTCCTCTATCCGCGAAAGGAAATACCGTGATCATACATGTTAAACATGCCCCGCTCACGATTTGCTGAAGATGTAAGGGTACCCCTCGCCATCTTTCGTATCAGGTAAAATAGTCGGAGACTCTTCAGTAACTCCTTGCAATTCCAGACTTCCAGTCCGGCAATATCCTTGTCATCGCCAGTCATCTTAAAACAATACACATGTCTGGCTATGGAGTGAGGGCAGGGTAGGAAGTCGAAACAGGTTCCACCTTCGAGCGATAGATGAGACGTTGCTGGACCAATTATTACAACCAACTTCTTTAATCAATATCACAATCCTCCATTATAGAACACAAGACAACGCCGTAGGAACCTGAGTATTTAAAATAATGCATCTAGTATTCACATAGCTTTTATTTCTTTCTCCCCGGTGTATACGTTCGGACGTACAGTGGCTTGCAAAAGTATTCATACCCCTTGAACTTTTCCACATTTTGTCACGTTACAACCACCAACGTAAATGTATTTTATTGGGATTTTATGTGATAGACCAACACAAAGTGGCGCATAATTGTGAAGTGGAAGAAAAATGATACATGGTTTTCAAATTTGTTTACGAATAAAAAACTGAAAAGTGTGGCGTGCAAAAGTATTCGGCCCCCTTTACTCTGATACCCCTAAATAAAATCCAGTGCAACCAATTGCCTTCAGAAGTCACCTAATTAGTAAATAGAGTCCTCTTGTGTGTAATCTAATCTCAGTATAAATACAGCTGTTCTGTGAAGGCCTTGTTAGAGGTTTGTTAGTGAACAAACAGCATCATGAAGCCCAAGGAACACACCAGACAGGTCAGGGATAAAGTTGTGGAGAAGTTTAAAGCAGGGTTAGGTTATAAAAAAATATCCCAAGCTTTGGACATCTCACGGAGCACTGTTCCATCCATCATCCGAAAATGGAAAGAGTATGTCACAACTGCAAACGTACCAAGACATGGCCGTCCACCTAAACTGACAGGCCGGGCAAGGAGAGCATTGATCAGAGAAGCAGCCAAGAGGCCCATGGAAACTCTGGAGGAGCTGCAGAGATCCACACCTCAGGTGGGAGATTCTGTCTACATGCCAACTGTTAGTCGTGCACTCCACAAATCGGGCCTTTATGGAAAAGTGGCAAGAAGAAAGCCATTGTTGAAACAAAACCATAAGAAGTCCCGTTTGCAGTTTGCCACAAGCCATGTGGGGGACACAGCAAACATGTGGAGGAAGGTGCTCTGGTCTGATGAGACCAAAAATGAAGATTTTGGCCTAAATGCAAAACGCTATGTGTGGTGGAAAACTAACACTGCACATCACCCTGAACACACCATCCCCATTGTGAAACATGGTGGTGGCAGCGTCATGCTGTGGGGATGCTTTTCTTCAGCAGGGACAGGGAAGCTGGTCAGAGTTGATGGGGAGATGGATGGAGCCAAATACAGGGCAATCTTAGAAGAAAACCTGTTAGAGTCTGCAAAAGACTTGAGACTGGGTGGACATTCACCTTCCAGCAGGACAACGACCCTAAACATACAGCCAGAGCTACAATGGAATGGTTTAGATCAAAGCATATTCATGTGTTAGAATGGCCCAAAGTCCAGACCTAAATCCAATTGAGAATCTCTGGCAAGACTTGAAAATTGCTGTTCACAGATGCTCTCCATCCAATCTGACTGAGCTTAAGCTATTTTGCAAAGAAGAATGGGCAAAAGTTTCAGTCTCTAGATGTGCAAAGCTGGTAGAGACATACCCCAAAAGACTTGCAGCTGTAATTTCAGCGAAAGGTGGTCTACAAAGTATTGACTCAGGGGGGCTGAATATTTTTGCACGCCACACTTTTCAGTTTTTTTATTTGCAATAAAATTTGGAAACAATGTACAATTTTCCTTCCACTTCACAATTATGCACCGCTTTGTGTTGGTCTAACACATAAAATCCCAATAAAATACATTTACGTTTGTGGTTGTAACATGACAAAATGTGGAAAAGTTCAAGGGGTATGAATACTTTTGCAAGCCACTGTATACTTAATGATGTATCGTTTTACATTGTGGGAATGTGTGTGAAATTAATGTTGTGATTATCTTCAGAATTGAAATCAAAACTGAAGGCCGGTAAGCCTGAATTCAATTATTATGCGTGGAATTGAGTTTATTTTCCCTCTACCCAACTCGTTTTATCCCTATGTTTGACATTATGGTCTCTGGCAAAGCAATGCCAAAACAATATAATACTTTAAAGTTTTCCGAGACAAATCAAGCAACACACAGAAGAATAAAACTTAAACTATGTTTTTAGTAATGGTTTACTTTTACCATATTAAATCAAGTTAATGTTGAATCCGAAAAAGGAGAAAAAAGGCATAATCAGGAAAATAAAGCCTTAGGATAAAATAGTAAGATTAAACGAGAACTTACCAGTTTGAAGTTTGATCTGTATTTTATGAGGAGTTACGATGAGGGATTACGTGAAGAAGCCCCACCAGGCGCATGCGCGTCATACTTCAAAGCAGTGGCGTGTAAACATAGAAACCGATTGCCGAAGTAACATAGTAAGGCTTCAGAAGACTAGAACTATGAGATGACCTTTTCGATTATGAGGGCCAGACGTGGAGGGCACGAAATTCCTCATTGTAACTCCTCATAAAATAAGGATCAAACTTCAAATTGGTAAGTTCTCGTTTAATCTTACTATTTTACTTCGGAGTCACGTGAGTGACTACGTGAAGATTTCAAAGCTCTGTGATGTCATGCCGTGGATCCACTCCATGCGACACACTGTTTCAGTTGACACACTAGTGAATAAATAATGTATTGAACATTGCTTCGAATTATCCAATAATCATTTTCAAATAACAATACAGTAATAACCCCTCTATCCCAGGGGAAATTACAAATGAAATGTATAAAGACAAATCAAATCAAATCAAACGGAAGCCGAAACAGCATGCCCAAACCCTGGCACTGTCAGGACAGGTTGATCATAATTTTAGAAAAGTTGATTCCTTAGACCATCCTCCGGCCTTGCTGTGGATGTTGATGCTGCCCTGGTGGAGTGAGATTTAAACACATGAGTGTCTACTCCAGCGGAATCCAAAACCTGTTTTACCATCTATTTTATATTAGTATATAGGTCTATACCAACACCTTTTATGAGGTTTCTTGTGACTGATGAGCAACTCTGTCTCAGAGCTACTGAGGCTATTAGTTATCTCGATATATTGACTCAGGTGCTTAACTACTCATAACATTTGGTCAACAGGGTATGCTTTAAAACTTACTTTGGTTCCGGCCATCCCTGGCCTGCTTTGTTTGATTCAATCATACATGTAAAACGTAATGTTCTCTGCAGAAGAATACATGCTATCTAGTCGTAACTTTTGCAATGTTTGCACTCGTTGCGCTGATATTAGCGCCATGAGTTAACCACTTTAAGTGTTAACTTCTGTAAAGACAATGACGTAATTGGAGCCCATTGGCGAAGCAGTGTGAGAACTATACTGACATCCCAAATTCTGTATATCTAGGTTTAGGAGGATTTTTGTTAAATATTCCTCTCATGAATCGGGACACTTATGGATGACCCGATAGGTTGTTGTTCTGAAACTGCCCTAAATAGGAAGACAAATCACTCCGAGCACTATTAAAGGCACTACATTCAAGTGTTCATCCAAATGCAATGTAGCAAGGAACTCCAATGCATCCGGTATGCTTGCAGTATGATAGGATATATCTGACTGTAAACAACATCTTCCATTTCATAATATGAGACACATATTGTTTCTTAGTGCTACCTCTCGAAGCTGCAGTTATCACATCCTTGGTCCTATTTGCCAGTCCAAGGTCTTTGGACGGTCTGGTCAGAACTTGCAGATTAACAAATTAATATGATCATGTAACGGGTGACTTTCTCCTGTTACTGGATGCACAAACAATTACTGCATTTGGGGACAGCCATGAATGGCTGAGTCATCATTCTGAGCACCAATGGGAAGGCCAGTCCGGAACCACCGAAACGCCTAAGGCGGAGTCCTGCTTTATTTTGGTGAGACATTGCCTAATCAGGCAGAAAGGAGGAACATAAAAGAATGTACGTCCCCAATGTAGTGAGAATGCATCCACCGCTACTGCTCATGGATCTGTTGCCATGAAACGTGATTAGGCAGCTGGTGATTTAGCCTGGATGCAAACAGATCAATATCGGGCAAACCATAGTGGCTGACAATCATTTTAAAAACATCAGGATTTAACATCGATTCTTTTGCTGCCATTAAATTTTTGTGACCTGTTGTCTGCCACCACATTATCTTTACCTGGTAGGTAGATAGCTGAGACCCAGATGTTTCTGGAAACACACCAGTGCCACATGAGGTTAGCCAAGATGACATGATACTGCCCTTATTCCTCCCACGCGATTGATATATGGCACAGCCGTAGTATTATCAACCTGTAGTTGAATATGTAAATTATTAATTGTTCAACAATAAGCTTTTAATCAATAGAATGAACCCAGCAATTCTAAGCAATTTATACCATGCCTGTGCAAGATTAAATCCTCTCGCACACTCCGTCTACCACCACAGCTAGACTCGCTGTCCGTAGCTCCCCATCCGGCAGCACTCACATCTGTCTTTTAAAGCACTGAAGGTTTGCTGAACCAAAAATGTTTTTGGTAGTTTATACAATATTGATAATCCACCATTGTAATTGAGGAATGGCTCTGGTTGGTAACTGCATAGGTCTATCAAAATGACCTGCATGTTCTTTAAGTGCTACTTCTCTAGTTCGTTGCAGCCTTTGATCGTGCAGTGGTACAAACTGTACTGCAGAGAAAACTGCCACCAATTTACCAATAAAACATGCTACTTCTCGGATGGAGGGATATTGTGTATTTCAGTGAGACTAGTACAGTGCTCTGAATTAATGACAAATCCCAAATAGTCAATTTTTTAGGATGGCTCTAACTTGGATTTGGTTGGGTGGACCAGGAACCCTAACCATTTAGACAGGTATTTAGTTGCTGAAACAGATTCCTCAGCTGTCTCATGAGTGTTGCTTATGATTAAAATATCATCTATATAAGCCATTACCATGTGATTCTGGGCCCGAAGTAGTGCCAGCACTGGTTTCAACGATTTCTTGAATAGCCTAGGAGCTAGGTTAACTCATTGGGTAATGCTTTATTTCAAGAACCTCCGATACTGATGATGAAATGATGCTGAATAATATGCACCTTGATATTGGTTTATAGTTACCATATAACAGCCTTGTGATAACAGCCGTTTCGCAGTATTGAAGGTGTTCATTTTAAAAATGCCTATACTGAACATAGAAATTTAACTGGTTTAGGTCCAGAATGACTCTACATCCCCCATCTTTTCTCTGTCTGGGGAATATATTGGACACAAATTGTTATGGATGGTTTGTCGTCAATTACCCCTTTTTTGGGGCAAAACCGTAATTACTTATTTTACCTGCTGAGTGTGTGGTGCAGAAAATCCCAATACTCTATTAGGCATATTCTGGACGTGCGGATCAATTCCTGACATAAACTGTATTCGAGCTTGACACAGTGTCTAGTATAAACCGATGAGATGTTATGCAGCACCATTTATCATAACCAATTGCAACCTACCCCCAACCGGAGGTTGTTCCCCAGAAATCTTATCCTGGACAGAATGAATCACCTGTACCTCTACAGTCGGCCTTGACTCCTTCTTCCCATATTGGGTTGTAGCTGCGATGCGCAGGTGAGTAATACCGTCGTCCCACTGGCCCCACTCTGCTTGGCCCTGCCCCTGGATCAGTCACCTGTCGCGCTGAAAACGACCTGCGAGGTGGCATACTGGCAGAAGGGACGTATGTCTTCATCGCGGATTGTTTTGGTATGTTGCTCCAGGTCCTTGACTTGTTTGAGGAGGTCCACCCCAAATAAATAATCTGGGCTTGGATATTGGTGGACCTACACAGAGCTGCAAACTTCGGGTTCAACGTCGGTTTGATGCTTATCTTCCTGATGCAATTGACCTCAAAGTAGGCTTTGCAGAACAGGGCCAGCATATCTTGTTGAGTACCAGACATCGGTGCCCCCAGACCATTTTCCCCGAATACCTGCTGCCAACAACTTGAGGACACGTTAAAATCTCACTTCTTGTCCCCGCATCGTTGCACACATGTGTGCCCTTGCCGAATTTCACGGTGGACATTTTGAGTGAAGCACAGTTTACAGGTGCTTTGTAACGTGTGGCAGTCTCCTCCATGATGGCATCCTGGAGCTGGTGAGACGCCATGTAATTTACATTGGCGGCTAGAGTTTTCTTGATAGCCTCACCAGTCATTCCTGGGTTTAGCGATGTTGAACGTTACGTCCGGGCCACCAGGCGCATCCCTCGTGTGCTCTGGTGTGTGCAAAAAAGGATTAACACCAGCTTCAGGGTCAGATTCCTCGTGCCCTGGCTTCTCCCGGGTCATGATCTAGGGAGGTCACTTCCAGCCCTAAACAAGGTGCTGGAGAGAATGATTCCCACTGTTATCCATAAGCAGTGTTTTCTTCTTTGCTGTATGGACCTCTGCGAGAGGCTGTGTGGGGAATCCTAGGGCATTCGACCCCAATTGAAATTTTCCATGGCTCTTTAAATTTGCAGCATTTCCCCTTTTGGTTGAACCATCCCCATACCTTTAAATTAAAAGGTGGGAGTCTTCCACATCATCAGAGTCGTGAGACAAATGAGCCTGAGAATACTTTATTTTGGTATTCCCGAGTGCCCCGAAGCACTGGAAATTGATGGAGGCAGTAGAACTGCCAGTATAACAGTAGCGGATATTGGAGCCGGCATTAGCGCAGCCGTTATCTCCAAACCCGATCTAAATAGCGGTAATCGCGGAGCCGGTTTTAGCGCAGCCGTTATCCCCCCACCCGATCTATAAGCTTAACCGCAGTCCCCGCTATTACCGAAGTTTATATTAACAATATATCCATATTGCCAATTCTAGCTAGCTCTGCGAACCTGACTTACAGAGTTTAAAAAATACTCGCAGGAAAGGTTTAACATTGACTTACCTGCGAGTTACTACTTACCGCTGGTGGAGCAGAGCTCACCAGCCCGTCAGTGTGACATGCGTCGGACGTAATGACGCGCATGCGCCTGGCGGGGCTTTTTCGCGTATGACACGTGACTCCGAAGTAAAATTAACTAAGTATGTGTCTCTATCGGGCGTTAGAAGAAAAATGGCAAAGTTTAACTGCTGTTATCTTCAGTCCTGACCTAGAAGGGACGTGTGTTCATGATAGTATTCGCTTGGCTAAACGGTGCCCTTTGTTCTTTGTAAATCGACCCATTTCCATGCCTGGTCTCTTTATCTCTCTATCAACAACACTGAACAAATGGAATTACCATTCTCATCAGACCTAGCCTTAGGCATTCAATCGACGTGCCCTGACCAATGGAGTTGATATTATGGCAGGAGTGCAGAGAATATTACACAGTAAAGAATGTTGATGTTGGTGTTATGCTCCTCCTATGGGTTGGTAGAATTTGTTGGCGCGTAGTTAATGGGATATCCAGTTTTAATGTGCCTGTTATAGGACGTCCATATTTCGGAAACACGGAGAAAGATGGGGATTAAGCTGGGAGCGGATCTCCAGATTTCCACCCGCTTTTCAGGTTTCCATCTCTAAACACCCCGTTTCCCATATTGTGCACGGAGTCCGAGCAGAACTGAATGTTGTGACCACATGTTGAATGAGAACGCTGCCTTCCGTTAAAACCAGGAGATTACGGAAAGTAAGTGTTTGCTCTTATATTAACTTTACTTCTTCGAAGACATCGTAATTAATTACAGGTAGTACGTAATTTAAAATTAAATATAATGTGTTTATGCGCTAAAATCTGAGTTCGTTTAATTCATCGAATTATCTTAAATGTTCAATAGTCTTTAAATGCAGCAAAAGCTTTTCGGTTCATTTGATGTTTTAGGGCTTCAGAAACCATCACCACTATATGAGGAAAAAATATGATGAGCGGGTTGGATATGGGATGCTGCAGTCTGGTTTGACATACGTTTTTAGAAATCGACTAAATAGGTGTCAAAACTAATATATGCCTAGCAGCTCCACATATTTATTTTACATTTACAGGAGAAGAAGGTAAGGACCTGGCTGCTAAATATATAGGTAAAGTTGTATTTTATACTTTTCAGATCGATATTTTGGAAATTAAATTTTGAAGAGGTCAATCGATCTACATAGAGATAAAAACAAAACTTAAATGTGTTCTTCACTGTTAACATTTCGTTGTATGGACATGTTTGCAGGTTGAACTTTTTACTTGGCCAGATCAGTAAGTGCAACAGACTCGCTGCCATTTTGCAAGCGCTCCATGTTCGGGATATATATTTCTGTAAATAACACGCATTATTACAATTCGCTACAAAAAAGATACAAACGATACAAGTTAAGATTACAGGTATAACAATAGTTGAGGTATTCCAGTAGGTGATGCAGGCGAATCTTATATGTTCCCCTCTTCTTATCCTGCGCCTCTCTCAGCTACAGATTTATGCCGCTGCCCCACTTAGGAAACCTGAACGGGAAGCTCTGGTGACTTCGCACCCCACCCAAGGTTTCTGTTCGGTTCCCGGAGGTTTTTGTCAATCTCCCTAATGGTCGAAAGTGGGTTCCGCTTCTTCTATGTTCCGGCGATTATTTCAAAAAATTAAAAACTGGCCGCAACTAAAAATAGGTTCCCGTTTTAAAAACCGGTCATTTTTTAGTCGAAGCCCGGTTGCGATGCAAGTTGAAGGTGGTTGCCGGGGGTTGCAGTTAGTGGAAGGTAAGACCTCCCTGGTGGAATAAAACTGGGTGAAAAAAAGTTCTTACCTTCCACTAGCTGCAACCTCCGGCAACCACCTTCAACTAGCATCGCAACCGGCTTCGACTAAAAAATTACAGATTTTTAAAACGGCAATCTATTTTCAGTCGCGGCCGGTTTAGAATTTTTTGAAATAATCACCGGAATATAGAAGAAGCGGAAACCTCTTTCGACCATTAGGGAGACTGACAAAAAACCTCCGGGAACCGCAAGGAAACCTTGGGTGGGGCGCAAAGTCTCCAGAGGTTTCCGTTCAGGTTTCCTAAGTGGGACAGGGGCATTACTTTATCATTCGTTTAATTGATATACTCTTTTATCTCTTCAAATCCAAGGACATAATACATTTCAGTTCAAGTTTTATATCTATTTCATTAGTCTTTTATTTCTGTATCCATGCCCCTTCTTTTTTACCAAATAACCTCCATAGTGGGCGGTTGGAGGAGACTTTGTTCGTAATGTTCCCTTTCCGTAATTTTCCTTGCAATACTACAAAATATAATTTTAAATGTGGTTCTATTCTGCGAGGAGATCGAAATATTTCCAAAACAGATACATCAGCACAAAAATCTACAGCATACCAAAGGTACGAAAGAGTAATTCCAATATTTGATAAAAGATCATCAGCTGAACCAAGTGAGTAAGTCCTGTTTTCCCCATTATGTGTCAGATTCAAACGATAGTCCACAAGCCGTGTCTCTTAAATTGAGACTGAATGACTTTATAGATATACAAATACAATCTGTACTTATTTTCTTCTGTTTGTTTTAAGTGTTAACATTTATTGATCCGTTTGTATTCGTTCACCAGTTCTAATTATTTCAAAGTCTACTTTTATTTCAGATGTTTTTAATTTCCTTTTAACAAGAATGATCTAATTGTATATGACACTCAAGAATTCTAGAACCTTCATGTCTTTGGCACAGACGCAGAGTGTCAGCAAACACTGTAAAATTGAAATTATTACTGGGACGATTAAAATATGCAGTTCACAAAACACTTATTAATGGATCACATGCATTAGGAAATGTCCTGACCCTTGTCAGGTAATGATGAAGAATGGAGTGTTCATTAATTTGGGAAGTCGAACCTTAACACTTGTACTCATATATACCTAATCATTGACCCATCTTTATCACGTTGGAGTCTGGATGTCCATGCTAACTGGCTGCCACCTTGCTGCCCTGTGTCATGGCGCAACTGCTGTATCACGTTTCGCAACCTAATCAGGTGGCCTGTCCCACGGGAGACCTCTGGCGAACTTAAGCTATTAAAAAAATCAAGGTTGCGGTTACCTTCGACCTCCTACGACTAAATTGTTTAACTGTCTCGTCTATGAAGAAGATCTCCTTCGACCTCCTTCGACTATGTTGAAGACTGTCTTCGACCAAG
Source organism: Okamejei kenojei (assembly GCA_035221665.1). NCBI lineage: Eukaryota > Metazoa > Chordata > Chondrichthyes > Rajiformes > Rajidae > Okamejei > Okamejei kenojei. The sequence continues at coordinate 21,984,585 of CM069160.1, read as the reverse complement.
TGTCTACAGCTCAAATGATCACCTGATAAAATGATGTCATGTCTCACTAAAAAATGCCTCACAGGTTTTTTTTTAAAATCATTCTGAACCATGCAAGCAAGGAATGAACTAGTTTGGAGGATGTTAGTAAAACGCTGTTTGCAGTAGTCCTTTTGCTTCAGCAGCCTTTTAAGAAAGGCAGAAAGGGAAGAGCAAGGGTGAAGAGGAAGCACAAGAAAAGGTCTCAATGGTTAAATGGAGATGATGTGATGTACTGTCCCAGTACACCAAATGACTGGAAGAGAGTGGCGCTGGGCTTTGACAAAAGATGGAACTTTAAGCACACACGTGGGGCAGTGGATGGCACGCATGCCATTATTGTCCCTGCCCCTGTACCCCTCATGTTCCTTTATGTATGGGATGGCATTCTGCTGGAACCATTCTTCAAGGACCTATTCCTGCTGCCTGGTGAAGGTCTAGGGCATAACCTTCCTCCAGCCCTCCTTCACCGCCAATGGGGCATCTGCCTCTGATGCTCTGTCAGACACATAAGAAAGGGCTGCTTTGCTGCATTCAAATGAAGCAGTGAAGAATGGGGTGGTGGTGGATACATATATTACCACCCTGGTCTCCTTCTCCAGGGGTCTCTCATGCAGGGCTACTTCCTCCTGCATTATCACCTCCTGTGACATCATCTCCTGCCACTCCTCCTCGTGGGTGGGCAACATCTGCATGGCATGAAGGGTTTCGGCCCGAAACGTTGCCTATACCCTTCGCTCCAGAAATACTGCTGCACCCGCTGAGTTTCCCCTGCACTTTTGCCTACCTATGTTTATTTGAAGGTTGTGCCCCCCCCCCCACCCCCCTCCGCACTGCTGCCTTTTTGGTGCCATCTCTAAAATACAAGTCTCTTCTCCAAAAAACTCTCCATCTATGAGTGAACATGCCTTGGAGTGAAGGAGGTGACGTTCTGCTGTTTAAATTACCTTTTTTACCTACTGACATTTTTTTTCACCCCGGAGCTATCTTCGACTGCCTTCACCCACCTTCAACTACCTACGACTAGCATCACGACCTACTATGACCGGCCTACGACACCAAAATATTATCGCTTTTTCCCACAGCGACCTATTTTTAGTCGCGGTCAATTTTTAACATTTTGAAAAATATGCCGCAACCTAGCTGAAGGCTCGACTACACGGAAACCACTTTCGACCATGCAGGAGAGTGACAAAGAACTCCTGCGACCTTGTGGCGACATTACAGCGACTATGGATCGCGGGCAAACTCGCCAGAGGTCGCGGTGGAGGTCGCCCAAGAGGGACAGGGGCTTTTATGCAAACAAAACACCAAAAATTCGACGTAACGAACAGCCTGCTAAAATGCTTATTTTAAAGAGTTGCGATAGTGAAATTTCTTATTCATAAAACTACATGTTCGTGAAAAGTAACCTCGGTATTCTCTGAAAGTGTATACGCGAGTCAGATGTGAAAAATAAGAAATATCGCTCGGATTATTCAATGTGTAATTGCAACTTTAAAAAAAAAACTAGAATAATTTTCTGCACATTTGCATTAATTTACAATAGACTTTGGAAGATGGAATCACGAAAACATTACTGCACGCTCTTGAGCAGCTCAAACTGTTTTGGCTTATACAGTGGCTTGCAAAAGTATTCATACCCCTTGAACTTTTGCACATTTTGTCACGTTACAACCACAATCGTAAATGTACTTTATTGGGATTTTATGTGATAGACCAACACAAAGTGGTGCATAATTGTGAAGTGGAAGGAAAATGATACATGGTTTCCAAATTTTATTACAAATAAAAAACTGAAACGTGTGGCCTGCAAAAGTATTCAGCCCCCCTGAGTCAATACTTTGTAGAACCACCTTTCGGTGCAATTACAGCTGCAAGTCTTTTGGGGTATGTCTCTACCAGCTTTGCACATCTAGAGACTGAAATTTTTGCCCATTCTTCTTTGCAAAATAGCTCAAGCTCACTCGGATTGTATGGAGTGCGTCTGCGAACAGCAATTTTCAAGTCTTGCCAGACATTCTCAATTGGATTTAGGTCTGGAATTTGACTGGGCCATCCTAACACATGAATATGCTTTAATCTAAACCATTCCATTGTAGCTCTGGCTGTATGTTTAGGGTTGTTGTCCTGCTGGAAGGTGAACCTCCGCCCCAGGTTCAAGTCTTTTGCAGACTCTAACAGGTTTTCTTCCAAGATTGCCCTGTATTTGGATCCATCCATCTTCCCATCAACTCTGACCAGCTTCCCTGTCCCTGCTGAAGAAAAGCATACCCACAGCATGATGCTGCCACCACCACGTTTCACAGTGGGGATGGTGCGCTCAGGGTGATGTCCACCACTCATAGCCTTTTGCATTTTTGCCAAAAAGTTCAATTTTGGTCTCATCAAACCAGAGCACCTTCCTCCACATGTTTGCTGTGTCCCCCACATGGCTTGTGGCAAACTGCAAACGGGACTTCTTATGGGTTTGTTTCAACAATGGCTTTCTTCTTGCCACTCTTCCGTAAAGGCCCGATTTGTGGAGTGCACGACTAATAGTTGTCCTGTGGACAGAATCTCCCACCTGAGCTGTGGATCTCTGCAGCTCCTCCAGAGTTACCATGGGTCTCTTGGCTGCTTCCCTGATCAATGCTCTCCTTGCCCGGCCTGTCAGCTTAGGTGGACGGCCATGTCTTGGTAGGTTTGCCGTTGTGCCATACTCTTTCCATTTTTGAATGATGGATTGAACAGTGCTCCATGAGATGTTCAAATCTTGGGATTTTTTTTATAACCTAACCCTGCTTTAAACGTCTCAACAACTTTATCCCTGACCTGTTTGGTGTGTTCCTTGGGCTTCATAATGCCCAAGGAACATTGTTTGTTCACTAATGTTCTCTAACAAACCTCTGAGGCCTTCACAGGACAGCTGTATTTATACTGAGATTAGATTACACACAAGTAGACTCTATTTACTAATTAGGCGACTTCTGAAGGCAATTGGTTGCACTGGATTTTATTTAGGGGTATTAGAGTAAAGGGGCTGAATACTTTTGCACGCCACACTTTTCAGTTTTTTATTTGTAAAAAGATTTGAAAACCATGTATCATTTTCCTTCCACTCCACAATTATGCGCCACTTTTTGTTGGTCTATCACATAAAATCCTAATAAAATGCATTTACGTTTGTGGTGGTAACGTGACAAAATATGGAAAAGTTCAAGGGGTATGAATACTTTTGGAAGCCACTGTATATACTGAAAACGGTTCGTGGGAGATTATATTAACATCAGCCCACAGTCCATCAGGATTTCTTTCCTTTGTCATTTGCAGAAGCAACAAGTAATGGTTGTTGGCAGTACAAATCACGGGTTTGAAATTTTATGTAGCATTCTGACTACGTTATTAGTGTATTTAGTGATATGGAACTTAATGTTAATTACTGGCATTCTACTTGAATATAAGGGGAGCTTGGGAAAATATCAGCCAGAAATTGTCAAGTCTCAAATCTATTAAATATACATGCAGTGCAAAGGTCCCAATGTAAACACCCTCCTTCTACTAATGCGCACTGCAACATGATCGTGATGGGGAACTGAATAATATGTAGCGCTTAGTTTTCTATTATACGTTTCCTTCCATTACAGAGAGTGCCGCAATGCTCGGTGCTGGAATCGCAACTATTTACAATATATAGTAATGATTTAGATGATGGGATTAAAAGTAAAACCAGCAAATTTGTAGATGACACAAAGCTCGGTGGCAGGATGAACTTCGAAGAGGATGTTAGGAGGTTGCAGAGTGACATGGACAGATTGAGTGAGTGGGCTGATGCATGGCGGATGCAGTGTAATGTAGATAAACGTGAGGTTATTCACTTGGGCGGCAAGAACAAGTAAGCAGATTATTATCTCAATGGAGTCAGGTTAGGAAAAAGGGAAATGCCTCGAGACGTGGGTGTCGTTGTACATCCGTCACTGAAAGTAAATTTGCTGATACAGCAGTAAGTGAGAAAGATAATGGCATGTTGGCCTTCATAACAAGAGGATTTGAGTATAGGAGTAAAAAGGTTATTCTGCGGGTGTAAAGGGCTCTGGTGAGACCACATTTGGAGTATTGTGTTTAGTTTTGGTCTCCTAATTTAAGGAAGGACATCCTTGCTATTGATAACATTTCACGAGGTTAATCCCAGGCATTGAGTGACTGTCATATGAGGACAGATTGTAAAAACTGGCCTTGTATTTACTGGAATTTGGAAGGATGAGACGGAATGTTATAGTAACGTATAAAATTATAAAAGAACTGGACAAGCTAGATGCATAAAATTGTTTCCCCTTTTGAGGGAGTCCTGTACCACGGACACAGTCTAAGAATAAAGGGGAGCCCATTTAATACTGAGATGAGAAAAACGTTTTTACCCAGAGAGTTGTGAATTTGTGGAATTCTCTGTCATGGAAGGCAGTAGCAGCCAATTCCCGGGATGCATTTAAAATAGTCAGAGAGAGCTGTAAGGGCTAGCGGAATCAAGTGATATGGGTAGAAGGCAGGCACGGTTTACTGATTGTGGATGGTCAGCCATGATCACAATGAATGGTGGTGCTGGCTGGAATGGACAAATGGCTTCATCCTGCACATATTTTCTATGTTTCTATGTTAACGATGATATATTATTGATCGTCTAACGTTAAAGTGAGTAATTATGATTTTTTAATTTTATTAGGAGCGCCCATATGGGAACGATATCTAGGTAAAAAAAAACATGATCAATGTTTTTGACATTTAATGTCTTTGAGAGCTTATATGTCTTTATGATACTTACTAGATTTTTCTGGCACGAAGGGCAATAAAATACCAATGAACATAAAATGATCCATCCAAAAGGCGACATAAAAAGAACGAAAAAAAAATGACTATGCCGTCTTCACCTTCTCAATGCGTATCAGCTTATCGCTCCTGAAATCTCTTCGTTGGAGATTTCTAACATCAGGCCAATGTACATCTCGATGTATTACCTTTTTCATTCGCAGCAACAAATAATATCAAGCAGGACAAATAATTCGAAGGGACCTTTATGTAACATGCTGGCAACGTTATCATTGTATTTAGATGTACAGTGCATTCAGAAAGTGTTCAGACCCCTTCACTCTTTCCACATTTTGTTATAGTGCAGCCTTATATTCAATTGGATTACATTCATTTTTTTTATCATTAATCTACACACGATTCCCCAGAATGAAGAAGAGAAAGCAGGTGTTGGACATTGTTGCTAACTAGTTAAAAATAAATAACTGAAATATCACATTTACACAACTATTCAGACCCTTTGCTATGACACTCAAATTTGTTTATCTGTTTCCATTCAATAACCTTGAGATGAACTTGATTGGAGTCCACCAGTGGAAAATCAAATTAATTGGACATGATTTGGACAGGCACACACCTGTCTACATAAGGTCTCACAGTTGACAGTGCACGTCAGAGCAAAAACCTAGCCACGAAGACGATGGAATTGGCCGTGGACCTCCAAGACAGGATGGTGTCGAGACACATATATGGAGAAGGGTATGAAAAATGTCTGCAGTATTGCATGCCCCGGAGTGCACAGTGGCCTCCGTCATTCTTAAATGGAAGAAGTTTCGAACCACCAGGAATCTTCGTAGAGCTGGCAGCCCGGCCAAACTGAGCAATCGGGGGAGAACGGCCTTGGTCAGGGAGGTGACCGAGAACCTGATGGTCACTCTGACAGAGCTCCAGAGTTCCACTGTGGAGATGCGATAACCTTCCAGAAGGACAACTATATCTGCACCACTCCACCAATCAGGCTTTTATGGCAGAGTGGGCAGACGGAAGCCACTCCTCGGTAAAATGCACATGACAGCCCGCTTGGAGTTTGGCAAAAGGCATGAGAAACCAGATTATCTGGTCTGATGAAACCAAGATTGAATAATTTGGCCTGAATGCCAAGCGTCACGCCTGGAGGAAACCAGACGCCGCTCATCACCTGGCCAATACCATACCTAGCGTGAAGCATGGTAGTGGCAGCATCATGCTGTGGGGATGTGGGGAGCGGCAGGACCTGGGGGACTAGTTAAGATCGAGGGAAAGATGAACGGAGCAATGTACAGAGAGATCCTTGATGAGAACCTGCTCCAGAGCGTTCTCGACCTCAGATTGGGGCAGAGGTTCACATTCCAACGCGACAATGACCCTAAAAACACAACCAAGACAACGCAGGAGTGGCTTTGTGACACGTCTGTGAATGTCCTTGAGTGGCCCAGCCAGAATACGGACTTGAACTCGATCGAACATTTCTGGAGGGACCTGAAAATAGCTGTGCATCGACGCTCTCCATCCAACCTGATAGGGCTTGAGGGGATCTGCAGAGAAGAATGGGAGAACCAGCCCAAATACAGGTGTGACAAGCTTGTAGCGTCATACCCAAGAACACTTGTGGCTGTAATCGCTGCCAAAGGTCCCTCAACCAAGTACTGAGTAAAGGGTCTGAATACTTAAGTAAATGTGATATTTAAGTTCTTTCTTTTGAATTACTTTGCAAACATTTCTAAACACCTGTCTTCGTTTTTTTTATCATGGGGTATTGTGTGTGGATTGATAATTAAAAATAAATTTAATCTATTTTAGAATAAGGCTGTAACGTAACAAAATGTGGGGAAAGTGAAGTGGTCTGAATACTTTCTGAACGGACTGTATGCAGAAAGCGAAGGCCAACATACTTTTACCGATGTTCGTTTTATTCACAAAATGGCATTTGCTGCAACTTAAATTGTTATAATTAACCCTCTGATTCACAGATACCTATTTACGAAAATAAAATCTTAATATTCTCTAAAGAAACACTGATATTACGTTGACTTCCTGGTTTGGCCCAGTTCATAAAAGACATATGACCGTTCTGAAATTATTGACGGCGAGACACATGAACCACAATATATCTCGCGCAATTGAATGTTATTTCGGATCAAATCAGAACTAATGGACCTTGAACCAGACCCGTTCAAAGTGTACTGCGTCTCTGGTAGCTTGGCCACATTTTCTGATGCAGTGCAGAAAATTAATATCTGACTTACTTGCAAAAAAACTGCATTATGCGAGACAAACCTTTGATTTTAAGGAAACATGTTAATTCCATACTCTGCCCCATTCCCACCCTATCGGATACCTAGCATGTGCAGTTAATTTAAACCAATTCTGTTCAAATACGTAAAGTGGCCAGATTGCCAGAAGTTATCGTTTTCAATTGTTTTTATCGTTTTATACTGACGCGTGTGTACGTTTCCATTTTTCTTTAAGAATGCAAAGAACTGCTCCAAAAGACAAGTAAGTAGAACGTGTAAATACGTGTTTATTTGTTTTGCTTTCTGGGAATTCCTGGTATAGTTTTGCAACAACGCAAAGCAAACACAAACTGCATTAACATCATATCTGAGTCAACCTTTAGAATATTTCCATGACAAATTCTGTGCAATACTTTGTGGCAAGCACATATCTATTAAAAAATTAAAGTAAAATCCTGCATTCAACAGTCCAACGGACATACATTGAAATAGCTATATGTCAACCCTAAGATAATCCATATCTAAAATAGGTTCTAGTTGAAACATGTGCACTTCGCCAGAGCATCAACTCCAACGTCTTCGTTTTACCACAAGAAAGTTAAACTTATGGAGTCACGGTATGTCACAGAAAAGCAATTGCTTAGATGCTCACAAATCTATTACTCGGATGATGCATTTGCAGCCTACCTCTTTGGAAGATTAGCGTTTTGATCTAATTCAACCAGTATAGTCTCTGACGTTACAGCTACGTCTGAAAAGCATGAGCTACATTTACTTAAGGGTCATGTTCTCCTAAAACAAACTTTGAATTGCACAAACATACACATGGTACATATTGCGCCCATTGCTAAAAATCCGATCCATGGCGACGAATCGACGGAGGGCAATGGAAGGTCATGTAGCATTGTTCTATAGCAATACATTGGCATAAATTGCAATAGAGTCAAGCAGGCAACCGGTCACTGTGATTATAATACAGTGCATCGAAAATTCAATCTAGATATTTATTTAAAACGTTCGATTTCAAGATCAACGCCATGGAGATCAGTGAGATTATGTACATCGAATTAACATCTCGACATTTGGCATACTGCGTAACGAACGTCTGTGGAAAAGTCTGTTACTGCTAAAAAATAAATCTTCTGGGTCATTATTGAGTGGCGATTTTTATATTCCGTTCTTGATATTCCCGAAGTAGCACTGAACGGTCTAATGTTAAATAAAGTACGTTCCTCGATGCAATTTATTGGTATCTATGATATATTGTATGCACGTTTATATTCATTTATTTGCTTTCAGTGCGACAGATCCTGCTAAAAAATGCAGGTAAATAGTCCAGTATTCAGGCCGTTTTATCTAGTATCCTGGAAAGGGGAAAGTAAATCCAGACAATCTTTGGACCTCTGGCCAATGCATCGAAGAGATGCATTTCGTAAATTCAAAATGTTGGCTCTTCATTCTTCTTCTAATATAACCAAATCATGAATACAATATTGATTAATTTTATTCCCCACTATGGAAATCATTTTCGAGACAGTAGTTGTAGGTCTGACTAAACGTATGCATCCTCTGCCTTATGAATAAACAATGTCGTTGTACGTACTTCGTTTATAGCCTGCACAATAATTATTAAAAGTTATCTATTTTGTCAAAGCAAAAGGTTATGAATTTAATTGTTTTCTACAATATTTATTTCAATTCACCTGAAATTGTAATTGGTTCTATTTCAAAAGTGGAGTTTTGACTTTCTAATCGGACGTAACAGATCCTTGACGGTGAACTGATTACATTCGGGACGCTATCAGGCAATGAATTGTTTTGACGCGGCTTTTGGTATTGTATAAATATTCAACACCCGACCACTATAATTTTCATTCCATCGATATTGTATTCAAGGTATTTTTTATGTTTATTCTATATTCCAATACTGAATTGACATTGTCATTGGGTTGTTTTTTTTCATTCTCTTACACCGGCGTCAAATTTAAGAAACGTCATGTATTTTATTCCTTTCTCGTTGTGATATTAAGAAAATCATTACAATCACATCGCAAGCCTCATTGGAAGAATGGCTACATTTAATTTAAAACAACAGAAGCAAAGCCTGCGTTCCAGTGTCTTCATGACGAGCCATTATTTTGCAAAATGCTCTTCTGTAAATTAATTTAATCGCTTGGAAGAAATTTCAAGTATTCGGTGTGTACCTTTGGAAATGTTATGCCCAAATACTTTATAATGCGTTGCCAGTTAAAAATGTAATATCACGAACGTTCATTTTTTTGGATTGGATTGCTTTCTTGAATATTTATAGATACACGTCTCAAATGTAAAACCACGCCGACATTAGCTTTTGATAACCATTTCTCTCTTTTCTAGAAATTATCCAACTGCAGACAAAGATTAAGGAAGCATGTGAGCTTTATTTTAAAAAGGAAATACGTGTTATTTAGATCGAACGTGTTTTCAGTTAATAAATAAGCAGCTTTTCCATCAGCTGAAGCGATACACAACATAATATAATTTACCTGTTCTGCCAGTGCAGTTATTATTTTAATCGTTTGGTGAATACTTAGTTCAATTCTCTGAAGTTCTATTTGTTTGCACTCGAAGACAAAGTGGAGATCTGACTTTCTCCTTGAGTGGTCTGGAATCGTGGACTTCTTGGTGATATTGCACAATTATCTATTTCCAACATCATTGAGGAACAGCAAGATCGCGGTTGCTCTGGGGCAATTTGGTTAGAGGCTCTTGAGTGCAGATTTTCGGCTTAAGTGTTGAGTTCCATGACTGGAATATCACGTGAAGCGAATCGAGTACCCTGAGTGATTATATTTTTGATTGTGGGGGTTGCACGCCGACGATGAGATGAATGTTTGCTCGGCACTTCTAACTTATTATCGTTGTATTCACGTCTATTTATGCCGTGTCCCGTAATTCTTGAGGATGTCTGTTTGCTAGTACCTTCTACTTGACTGTTCGGATACCCAAAATAAATCGTGCGTTGATAATGACTGATAACCACGATCTCAGCCGCTGTTCGAGAGATTGCCTAACTTTTCTGTTCTATGCAACACGTGTTTAATATCATTCGACGTGCAATCCGGTGTTGCAACATTGGTAGGATTGGTGTTCCATTTGGGCATGCCGATGCTAATCTGATGTTCTGTTTCTACCTCCTCGTTGAAAAACTGTTAGACTCTCGATTGGCGACATGCCAAATCACGGGTCGCAGGTTCCAACGGTGTATGTTTCTGTGAGTGCTATTTGTTCGCCAGTCTGATGCAGGACATTGTCTATGCCAAGTGATAAAATGTAGTGTCGGGTAATACGAAGGAGAGCATCGTACAGTCCAAATGAGACGCCGCAGAATTCAGCGATTATAATTTCACGTGGAGCAGCCGCGATCTGCTGCATCAGCCGCAGTAATATTGGTGAGAAAGGTGTCAAGAAGGATGAGCCTTGAATTTGTTTCATGACCGTCGTGTCGAGTCCTGGTCTGGCAAATATATCATGCAGTATGCAAGTTGCCGATTCCGTGGCCAATCTACCAAACCACCTTTTGTATATGGATGTTTCCTGCACACGGTGCAGTTTGCGTCATTGCTACTTTCATCACTTGTTCCATGTAGCTAAACATGGAGGGTCATGAAGATGGTGCGTGGAGATCAGCAGGATGAATCCTTCCCCAAATTTGATCTACTTTCATGGAATTGCGTGGGATAAAATTCAATCGAGAGAACGACCACTCTGCGACCTCTATGCACCAATATTTTGTGTTCATTTATGTAAAAGGGATTCCTGGGATGTCAGGACTTTCGTGTGAAGAAAGACTGGATAGACTTCCCCAACATCGGGAACAATCTTCCTGCATCTATCCTGTCCAACCCCTTAAGAATTTTGTAAGTTTCTATGAGATCCCCTCTCAATCTTCTAAATTCTTATACTCGCCAGAATTTAGAAGATTGTGGGGGGATCTCATAGAAATTAACAAAATGCTTAAGGGGTTGGACAGGATAGATACAGGAAGATTGTTCCCGATGGGGGGGAAGTCCAGAACAAGGGGGTCACAGTTCAAGGATAAGGGGGAAGTCTTTTAGGAACGAGATGAAAAAAAAACATTTTTCACACAGAGAGTGGTGAATCTCTGGAATTCTCTGCCGCAGAAGGTAGTTGAGGCCAGTCCATTGGCTATATTTAAGAGGGAGTCAGATGTGGCCCTTGTGGCTAAGTGTATCAGGGGGTAAGGAGAGAAGGCAAGTATGGGATACTGAGTTGCATGATCTGCCATGATCATATTCAATGGCGGTGCAGGCTCGAAGGGCCGAATGGCATACTCCTGTACCTATTTTCTATATTTTCTATGTTTTCTATGAGCGAATGTAGCCAGAAATCAAAACCCTCCGTGCTACGGTTTAAGTTTCCCCCCCCCCCCCCCCCCCCCCCCTCCCCCCCTCCCCCCCTTCCCCCCCCCTATGTAACATAGAATAATTATTTTTTTTCTGGTTTGTTTTATGCCAGCGGATTCCAGGATTCCAGGTACAGTTCTAATCCCTTCCATACAAATGCTTAAGTGTTCATTTGTTTCCTATAAGCATGCCATCATCATATCATATCATGTTGTCGAAATGTTTACTTGCAACTGCAGACTCGCGTGTCGACGTCGGTAAATGTGGCGATTGCGCAGAAAATTAAACAGGGACTTCGTTACTAAGATGGGACACGGAGGTTTTGTCGACAGAAATGTATGGAGGTCTTTGCCCTGCCTTGAGGGTTTGGCGACCATTTCAACGTATCTGTCTCTATCAAAGGAGAAACAAAAAGCTGCAGCTTCTGTTTAGGAAAATAAGACACACACTGCTTCATAAGGTCAGCTGGTCGTGCAGCATATCTGGAAAAAATAGATTATTGACGTTTCGGGTTTGGACCCTTCTGCCGATTCTTTACGTGTGGGGGGGGGGGCGGGAAGTGAAGAGGGACAGGAAGAAGACTGGTGAGTGACAGGAGGATATAGGGGAATGGAGGGTTTCATAGGCAGATGGTTGAGCAAAGGCCAGAAATAAAAAGACAATATGTGTGAGATGAGGATAAAAGATATGCCAATTGTGAAGCGAGTGGAAGGAACAGGCGCACGAAACGGGAGATTTGGACTAAGCGAAAGGGTACACAATACCAGCTTACAATTAGAAATACGAAATTGTGTGGTGAAATGGAAATTGCTCGTGGAGATTCTGGTCGAGGTCGCTCACCAAGCAATGCGTGGTGAAATTCTCACCGGTTTCGGACGTTCCCTAAGAGGAGGCGAATTATCTACATTATATTTAGAGCAGGTAATTTGAAAGTTATCACTGTTCTCGCCCACACTTAAGGATTTTTCCACTGATATTTGTATCTGTAAAGCCTTTCCGTGTTGCAGCGATCGATATTTTTCAGCATTCAAAGGCGCATTGATTATGAAGGATGTTTTTAAGGCTGACCCACCCAAAAGCAAGCATCGTAAGGCCAACTGTTTTTGCTTTTTTCTTGAGTGGAGACAACAATTATTCAAGGCGCAAGGCTGCAAAGGGTGAAAGCTTGGCAATTGAACAATTGAACAATTGATAATTTACAGCTTATCATGTATGGCGCACAGTCCCTTGTGTCTTTTTGGAAATTACCTAAGATAGTGAAACTAAAAGGTTTCCATTATGAAAAAGTATTCGAACTAAAAGATTTCCACGGTTGTCTGTTCGTGATGATTCGGAATATTATTATTATTATTTTAATAACACAAGTAGCAGGAAACAACAACGAGAATCATAGTTAGAATGTTCAAAGTATTCAATTAGGGGCAAATTGAAATTGATAAAATGAACAATTCTTCAAACTGATAACATATTAACACGAAAACTGAAAAAATGAATGATTTGAATATATTTTACGACCAGCAAACTGATGCCGGTGGTTTGCAATTAGGATTACATTGTCCATCAGTTCATCGCATTCTGTATTAATTACAGATGGTACAAAACAACGAGACGCTGGTATCATTGCGAATAATAAGATAAATCGGTATCTTATTAAGATATAGCTCTGCGAAATGTGACCGTTTCTCCACTGCAACCGGGCAATGCCTATTATGTAGAAATGTTGAACATATTGTCTTAATGTGTTCAGTGGAAGTTATTTTTCTCTCGAATTCGAGGGTGCAAATTTAATGCTCACGTTTTGCAAGGCATCGGCATTGATGACATTTCTTATATTTATTTTCATGACTTCAGTTATAACAGCGCTGGCATGATTACATTTATTTCTCAACACAGGACAATTCAACAGAGATGATGAACCATTCAATGGTAATGTATTTCTGCTAAGGTTTTATCATTCACTTCAAACGATTCACACATGAAGATACCTGATATACATTTAAATACGGGACTAGATAAATTACTGAAACGGGAAAACAATAAAAACAGGAAGTAAGATCTTGTTGACCCCATCAACAAAATGGTAAATTACAATTTCAGCACTGCTGTGAAATCAAATTAATTTTATTTCTGTAAAACTTCACCTGAGTTATGATTACGGATATTAGCTCGTGGCTTTATCCAACTCTTAAATGTGCTTTTATCATTTGTTTACTTGCTTCTTTATTTATTTTCTGATTAGAATGCAAGAAACTTCTTCAAGCGAGCAGTGAGTAATAAATATCAAATCGCAGGAATGGGTTGCATTTGATTTGATTGTTCTTTGAGCATTTGTGTGGCTGTGGCATGTATGTTATGTTATTCGATTGTTTTTGGGGTGAGAGTATGGGGCGTCATATTCGTCGCCAGACCTACATTTTAGTCCGGGGGTAATGATCACATCATTGCCACCAGCAAGTTGGTACAATATCGTAGAGGACAATGGCTCGGCTACTGCCAACGTACTGATCACAGAGCTACATGGTTTACCGTGAAAGTTTGAATCGGTATGGAAACCCCTATCTTTCTCGTTTCCCTTTCCGCCTTACCAGTCCAAAGACATATCTCGACCCGAAACGTCTGTTCCTTCTCTCCAGAGATGCTGCCTGCCCCGCTGAGTCATTCCAGCATGTTGTGTCTATCTTTGAAAATCCTAAAGTATGTGTCAACAGTTCACTCGACACCTCCAAGCTAGTTTCTAATATTTAATATATTCTACATAAAGCTGTTAATGCCCACGTGGATTTAGGCTCAGTTCACTAATTAGGGAAGTAATGCGGCAACAAACGGAAAATATAATTAAAACATTGGACAATATCGTAGAGGACAATGGCTCGGCTACTGCCAACGTACTGATCACAGAGCTACATGGTTTACCGTGAAAGTTTGAATCGGTATGGAAAACCCAAGAGGTGTAATTTTCAAAATGTTAATTATTTATGAATTTATACTAGGCCGAAAAATATATTTAACAACAGTTCACGATATGTGTTCTGCATTGTAATAGAGCGAACGTTTAACATGTGTTTTCAGGTTCGATGTGTGTATTGTTAGTGATAGTGAATATAAAGCACTATGTGTTTAGTTGTGTTAATTTCAATGGATTATTCTCTTGCAGTGCGGCAACTACTTGTAAAAGATATCGGTGAGTTCTAATATCTATCTACATACCTTCAGTTCTTCTCGCATTATTTTCAAATCATCAATCCAAACATTTGATTTAATTTTTACTCAATCATTATCTTTGTGCCGTTTATTTGTGTCCTGCATTAAACAAACCTCTTGGCAAACAGGTGACAAGTAATTAACAACACGTATCCTGCAGCAATATCAATTTGAAGCGAAGAGACCAGCAAACTGAAATAGTGCACATAGCGACACATACAAATCAAAAATTTATCTTGGCTGATGCGTCAATAGACAATAGACAATAGACAATAGACAATAGGTGCAGGAGTAGGCCATTCGGCCCGACGAGCCAGCACCGCCATTCACTGTGATCATCCACAATCAGTAACCCATTCCTGCCTTCTCCCCTTATCCCCTGAATCCGCTATTTTTAAGAGCCCCATTTAGCTCTCTCTTGAAAGCATCCAGAGAACCGGCCTCCACCGCCCTCAAAGGCACAGAATTCCGCAGACTCACCACTCTGGGAAAAGTGTTCCATTGCCTCCGTTCTAAATGTCTTACTTCTTATTCTTAAACTGCGGCCCCTGGTTTTGGACTCCCCCAACATCGCTAAAACATGTTTCCTGCCTCTAGCTTGTCCAAACCCTTAACAATCTTATATGTTTCAATGATATGCCCTCTCATCCTTCTAAACTCCAAAGTGTATAAGCAGAGCTGCTCCATTCTCTCAGCATATGACAGTCCCGCCATCCCGGGAATTAACATTGTAAACCAACGCTGCACTCCCTCAGTAGCAAAAATGTCCTTCCTCAAATTAGGGGACCAAAACATTACACAATACACCAGGCGTGGTTTCACTGGTGCTCTGTACAACTTCAGAACGACCTCTTTACTCCTTCGATTCTTCTTGTTATAAAGGCCAACATGCCATTTGCTTTCTGCACTGCCTGCTGTACCTGCATGCTTACTTTCATAGACTGATGTACAAGGACCCCCAGATTCCATTGTACTTCCCCTTTTCCCAACTTGATGCCATTTAAATAGTAATCCGCCTTCCTGTTTTTGCTACCAAAGTGGATAACCTCACATGTATCCACATTCAACTTCATCTGCCATGCATGTCCCCACTCCCCAACCTGTCCAAGTCACCCTGCATTCTCATAGCATCCTCACAGTTCACACTGCCACCCAGCTTTGTGTCATCTGGAAATTTGCTAATGTTACTTTGAATCCCTTCATCCAAATCATTGATGTATATTGTGAGCAGCTGCGGTCCCAGCACCGAGCCTTGCGGCACCCCATTAGTCACTGCCTGCAATTCTGAAAGGGACTCGTTAATCCCTGCTCTTTGTTTCCTGTCTGCCAACCACTTCTCTGTCCATATCAGCACCCTAATACCATGTGCCCTAATTTTGCCCACTAATCTCCTAAGTGAGGGTTACACAAAAAGCTGGGGAAACTCAGCGGGTGCAGCAGCATCTAAGGAGCGAAGGAGATAGGCGACGTTTCGGGTCGAGACCCTTCTTCAGACTATCTCCTTCGCTCCTTAGATGCTGCTGCACCCGCTGAGTTTCTCCAGCTTTTTGTGTAACCCTCGATTCTCCAGCATCTGCAGTTCCTTCTTTAAAAAAAAATCTCCTAAGTGATATCTTATCAACCATAATAGTGAGTTTAATGAGAATTTACCAGTTCGAAGTTTGATCTGTATTTTATGAGGAGTTACGATGAGGGATTACGTGAAGACACCGTCCAGCACGCATGCGCGACATTCTTCAAAGCAGCGGTGTAGATTCACAGAAAAAACACAACAATTTAAATAAATATAGTAAAGAAAACAATAAGAACTTAATTACCAGTTGATCTGTATAATAGAGGGTGGGAGCGGAGGGCACGTAATCCCTCATAGTAACTCCTCATGAAATACAGATCTAACTTCGAACTGGTAATTTCTCATTTAATCTCACTATTTTATTTCGGAGTCACGTGAGTGACTACGTGAAGACTTCAAAGCTCTGTGATTCCGAACCGTGTACCAGCTCATGCTTCACTCACTGTCTGAAGACCTAAGAGAGGGAGGAAGTATGTTATCACAATAAACAATAACCTGTTTGTGAACAAAAAAGGTTTATTAATGACAACTAAAAACAGAGAAATCCCCCGGGCTTAAATTAAATATTTTCTGCAGACTCTAAAATTCTGTCTACAAATGCAGCAGGTTCCGCCAGCGGCTTATTATAAACCCCTTGGAAAGTTCTTTCCGAAGACCATCCTGCTCTGGCCAGAATATGGTCCATAGGCACGTCCATTCGCCTAGCCGCCGACGTAGATGCAGCCCTGGTGGAGTGAGATTTGTAAACCTTTTTATTGACTGCCCGCGGACTTAAGCACCTGCTGAGCCACCTTGAAATGGGTTGGCTCGTCACCTGACCATGAGGCTTGTTGTGGCTTATCCATAAGGCTTTTTCTCTCCCTCTTAAGTTGTATGTTGTGTCTATGTAATTTGCGAGATGGGTCTTGGCACACAGCCGTGGGTCAGATGAATATGCCCGGAACTCTATGACTGGAGGCGTGGTACCTGGTCTAGTTTGTTTGACCAGTCCCTGAATATGGAATGTGAAACAGTCCAATGACTCTGTCATGTTGTCAAGCCTCAGAAGGTGGAGGGACTGTACCCTTTGAGCTGACACTAGTGCCATGAGCATGACTGATTTCAGAGGAAGTTGTTCCAGCGTGAGTGAGCTGGGTGGTGGCCATCCCCTAAGGTACGTCAGCACAATGCTGACATCCCAGATCTGAGTGTACCTTGGTCTGGGGGAATTAGTGTTAAAAATGCCCCTCATGACTTTGACCACTAGTGGATGGGACCCCAAAGCCTGTTGTCCTGCTGCTGGAACCAAATAAGCTGACAACGCACTCCCGGCTGTATTGATGGCGCTGTAGCTGAGTCCTTCCCGATGTAATCCAACCAGGAACTCCACAACACTGGTGGCTGTAGGTGTTGAGTAGGTAGTTCCTGTTTTGGAGCAATACCGTTCCCATTTTCTTATGTTGGTCAGGTATTGTCTCCTGGTGGACTCCCGGTGGGATGTGGTCATCACGTTGATGGGGTCCTCAGACAGTCCCAGGCCCAGTAGAGGTCTTTTTAGAATCTGCAAGCCAGGAGATTGACTCTGTCATGGCACGGGTGACTAATGCCTGACACTGGGTGGATTAATAATTCTGGACTGCTGGGTGTTTCGACAGCCATGTCAAGGGCCACTGGGAACCGTGGCTGTGTAGGCCAGTCGGGTATTATCAAGATTCCTGAAGCGGAATCCAAGTGAATCTTGCGTAATACCCGACTGATGAGGCAGAAGGGAGGAAAAGCATAAAATACATGTTTCCCCCAATGCAGCGTGAATGCATCAACTGCTGCTGCCTCAGGGTCGGGTTCCCAAGCGACATACGTTGGTACCTGGTGATTCAGCCTGGATGCAAATAGATCGATATCTGGTGTGCCATATTGCTTTGTAATTTCAGCAAATACTTTGGGATTTAACATCCATTCGATGTTATCGTTAAATTTGCGTGACCTGGTGTCTGCCACTGTATTTTGCTTACCTGGTAGGTAAGTTGCTGATAACCAAATATGTCTTTCGATACACCATTGCCAGATTAGGTTGACCAAATTGTCACACGATATTGTCTTTACTCCACCATGTGGTTGATATAAGCCACCACCGTGGTATTATCTAATTGCCGTGATGCGCATGATGCGTATTAGATGAATATGCTTTTAAACCATAAAACGCACCCAACATTTCTAAGTAGTTGATACCCCGTGTCTGTAGGCAAGATGATTCAGAATTAGTCCATCTGCCCCCTGTGCTGGATTGCATGTTAGTTGCTCCCCAGCCCAAAGCACTGGCATCCGTTTGAATTGTTAATACTGGGTTGGTGATTATTATGGGACTGCAACTGAGCCTAACCTCCCTTGCCCTCCATTGTAACTCTGGAATGGATTCAGCAGTTAAATTCATAACTCGGTCAAAGTGACCTGAGTTTTGCTTTAGCGCGTGCACTTTTGCTCTTTGCAAATTTTGATAGTGCAAAGGCCCAAATTGTACAGCTGGAAAAGCTGCTACCATTTTACCAATAACTCTGGCTACCTGTTGTTTATCCATTAGTTCACTGCAAGATAGTGCCAATTCCGATGCTTTCCCCTTCGGCAGAGTTACAATCATGCGAACAGTATCAATCATAAATCCAAGATAGTCCATGATAGTGGACGGTGTAAAATCGGATTTATCTGGATGTATGACAAACCACAAAGTTTCAAACAAACGTTTGGTGGCTGCTACTGCCGAATAGCTGTCTCCAAGATTTTCCCTACTATTAAAATGTCGTCTAAGTACGCCATGACTATATGCTTTTGTTTCCTCAATAATGCCAAAGCGGGTTTAAGATTTTAGTGAACAACCTTGGAGCTGAGGTTAGTCCATTTGGTAAGGCTTTAAATTGCCATAGCTGTTTCATCCAGATAAACCTTAAGTATTTACGATGTTCATTGTGTATAGGTACTGAGCACTAGGCATCTTTTAAATCAATGCTTGCTAGAAAGTAACCTCTACAAATCAATAGTCTGGCTGTTTCCATCTTGAAATGTATATACTTAACAGAATTGTTTAAAGTAGTTAAGTCAATGATGTTGCGACATCCACCATCTTTTTTAGTTTTAGTGAAAATATTAGACACAAATTCCAAAGGTTCATGTTTTGTTCTTTCAATGACACGTTTTGCTAGTAGCCTCATCAGTTCAGCTTGACCCTCTTGTTTCTCTTTGACTGAGAGGGTGAATACCCTTTGGGGAATATGCTGAACTGGCGGCATGTTTTCATGAACAAAGTCAATTTTATAGCCATGAATGCTGCTGAGTATATACTTGTCATTAGTGATGGATTCCCATGTATCCAAAAACAAGTGCAATCTTCCCCCTGTTAGTATAGAGCCCCTACTGCTCATATGCTGAGAGGAACCAGACCCATCTACCTCCATGATTACTGGTGCTTCTTCTGCCTCTTCGCTGGATGATGAGGACTCTGCTGGGCTGTAGAGGGCTGCTGTTGATGTTGATGTTTTGATGTTGCTGGGGGTGGCGCATTTTCCATGGGGTACGCTCTGGGCCCTGGCCTAAAAAAGGCTTAAGGGGAAAGGTTGCGGACCCCGAGCTTTCACCAGTCGCATATGGTGATCGACGACTGGTGGACGCCGTGGGGTACTGCCGCCTGGGTTTGTTAGGTCTGCTCGGTCCCAAACCTGCCCTCACGAGACCAAAGGTCTTGGATTCTTCCTGTAGGTCGTTCACCTTTTTCGGAAGGTCCTTTCCAAAGATCAGAATTGGAGGTTCTGAACCTGGTGTTTTGCAAAATCCCGCAAATTTAGGGTTGAGGGCAGGCTTGATGATTTCCTTCCTTAAATTTTTTTATCTCATATTGAGTGGTGCACAGCAGAGCTAATGTGTCTTGCTGATTTGTGGAGATGTGCACACCATCAATGGACCAAGCATATGATGTTATTCCTGCAGTCAGGAGTTTAAGGATTTTCTGGAGCTTCAACTCCAGGTTCCTGATGTTCTGCCCCAAATGTCCCCAAATTTGGCTGTTTACAGCTGGTACATTCAATGATGTCCAATTTTCTTGGGGCTGTATATTGTTCAAGAGCCTCATTGACCACCTGTTTTTGTAGGGGTTTTGACGACAGGTGGTCAATGCTGGCTGCAAGTTTCGGCTCTAAAGGCCGACCCGCTCGTGGAATGACCACGTAGTGGTTTACCACACCCAGCAGCTCTTCTTGATCCTGTACACCCTGCGTACTCCGGACATCTTCAGCCAGCGACCCCTCTTCTTGACCAGCCCAGACCTGGTCGCCAATGCTGCCTTCAAAAGAAGGTGAAGCAATGGTCAGTGCCGTAATGGGCACTGCGGGAGTGCCTGTGCTCCCTTGGCGAGTCTACTGCTGGTCACTCAGCAGATCTCACTGGAGCAATTGCTCCATAAGCCGTTCCATTCGGCTTAGGCAGCTGCCTGTGCCGCTCTCGAGCGGTGAGGCATCTTCATCCGAATCGTCGGATACTACCGCCCGGTTCTGGCTGCAGGTACCTCCACCCCGCTGCTCAGGCTGCACTAGCGGTGCTGGGCTCGGCTCGGTAGTCAATCCTGTCGCCTCTTGCCCCCCCCTCCAAAGAACATTCCTCAATGGAAGACGAATGGGGGCGAGCAGCAGATTTCTTCCCTCTGGTCTTGCTCATTCTCCTGGAACATAAAGCAGACCAGAGAGAAAATATACACGGCCACGGTAAAACTTACCTGTCGGCCCGACTTTTCAATTTGTAGCGGGAGCGCCTTGAACTCCCGTTCGTCGCGGGTGCACTGCATGAACGCTAATGTCGCGCATGCGTGCTGGACGGGGTCTTCACGTAGTCACTCACGTGACTCCGAAATAAAATTTTCTTCAACATCTGCGAGGCAATTATACAATTGATCTCGTGGTAGGACTAGAGTATCAGTAACGATGCTGCTGGACTACCGGGTTCAGTTACATTTCCGGTGCTGTCTTATTTCTATATCCTCAACGTGGTCGATTTTTTCATACAATACATACATAGATCAAATGGCCGGAGTAAGAGCTCCTAATGTTTAAGTGAGTCGCCAAATGCCGAAGGGCTTCACGGCTATCGACTTCGAGTAAAACATGATTTCTGTGAATCGGGACTTGATGATCGCCATTGACGCGGTGAGGGCCTTCTCCGTAGTAGTTTAGTTTAGAGGTACAACGAGGAAACTAACCCTTCGGCTCACCAGGTCCGCGCCGACCAGCGATTCCCGCACATTAACACTATCCTACACCCATAGGGACATTTTTTACATTTGCCAAGCCAATTGACACACAAACCTATACGTCTTCGGATTGTGGGAGAAATCCCAAGATCTCGGAGAAAACCCACGCAGGTCACGCGAGCAACGCACAAACTCCGGACAAACAGCAACCGTAATCGTGATCGAACCCGGGTCTCTGGCGCTGCATTGCCTGTAAGGCATATATTTTTATATAATCGTATTGGATTATTCTATTAGACCAGTCCCTGAATTTCCTTGTCATACATTAGTCACGCATGCACATTGGGAATTATTTTATATTCTGAACAATGTAGCACATTGAGAAGTTGCAACGTGTTTTTTTTTGTTCCATTTTGCACAGAATCAGTTATGTTACTCAATACAATTCCGCATCTTCTATTTTCAACTTCTCCCTCCGTCAACAATTGTTTCCGGGTTCGTTTTAATATCCAGGTTATAATCACCTTCGCTTCAATTACATTTGTAGGCATTGGTTCCCTGTTTACAACCACTTTAGTCATAAATAAATTGGGTTTCCCTTGCATATACCTGTGCGTTTCGCTTCAAGTAATGCTGACTGGCCCTTCGACCCCAGTAAAGGGACATCGTTACTACTATTTCATTCATTTCAGCATATATCACGCCTTTATATACTTCCATTTTTTCCAAGGAAAGATAACGGATTTTCCCATCAAACCTGCACGCGTAGTAGTGCATTATGCTTCCATATATCTTTACGACATGGAAGAAGACAATTTACTACAGTCAAGAGAATGCCGGCTCAAGGAACAAAGCTATTCCTTGGTATTTTCTCCTAATCTATTCTCCTCGCATTTTCAACGACTGCCCTGCTCTATCATTACTTGGTCGCTGTAGATAATTTACATTGCGCAATTAACCTACCAAATCGCGTCACTTTGGGATATGAGAATAAATCGGATCATCCGCAGTAAACCCACACGATATTCGTGGCAACGTGCTAATTGTGTACAAATAATGGGTTAAACAATGCATTGCCAATGTCTTTCCTATCACATGTTAATCGTAAGTATGTAAAATACCACTGCTCTAATTAATGTTTATAGGCATTCGACATGATTATTTGAGATTTAAATTCCCAGTTTCCATTTACTTTCCATAACCTTCCACATTCAATCTATCTACAATATATGGGAACGTTGCTCTTCCTTAATGTAGGGATAACCCAGATGAAATATATTCGTACTGAACTACCAAAATAGAGTTTATTTTATAATGCTAACAATTCGGCAACACCACCCGAAAATGGTAGTGATTCGAAATATTCACAGAATATTCAGATTTATACGATGGCAATAATGCATTTATAGCTTATTCATCCGTTGCTCACGAACTGACAAATGAGATGCCTCATCGTGCTTGTGGAGAGCTGGAATTAATCTTTGCATGGTTTATCTGTTACAGAAATAGGGAAACTGACCGCTAGATTGCAAGATGCTGGTAAGCCTTCCGTGCCCTTAATTTGTAAATGTACTTTCTCAACTTCCTTTCAAGGACGTTGGATGTTTGCGCTTTATGCCCCTTTTAAAATAATACCTATATTTGTAAAGAGGTGTGTTTCCTATTATTGCAAGCTTTGCGATTGGATGGGTAGTACATTGCACATATTCGCCGCCTAAGTTGAGACATGTTTCGGGTTAGATATTAAAGGCTAAGAAAAACATCGATACTGATGTGCAAAATTGATGTCTTCGTTTTTCGACCAACGCTTTCGAAAGTTCATCCTGTATACTTCCTTCTCCTGAATATTCAGAATTGTTATAGCTTATTTTGAGTACAGCGTCATGTGTTGTCCAACCGCAACTGCCCTTTATAATGTACTGGTCAAAGCCTTTCCTTTTTCTAGTCCATCCATTAGAAATATCCCAATGGTCTTTTTAGAAATGGAGATTCGAAATCCAGAGACAAAGATGATTCGGAAATAGCAAGAGTCTGTAAAGTCATGATGCTGTTTATCTAAACGTGAACCTTAACTAGTAGTAATAAACTAGTTCTAATTTGAACAGTTAATGTTCAATAGCTTGTGGACCTAAAACACATTAGTTTGGATTCAATTTGATGGCATATATAGCAACACATAAGCTGTACGTGTGTTTTTGTGATAAATATCTTACAGAGGGAGGTCAGCGTGCAAAGGATGCAGGTAAAACAAATTTACTCAAAAATATTTTTTTCTTTAACTGGTGGTTCCACTAACTTCTAAAACTATCAGAAATTGCGTTACGTTCTTTTGCGTCAGCCTTCTCAGTGGTAAGCATCGGCAACATGCCAAGCTAGTGGATGATCCGAAGATAGGTGGAAGGGCAATTCTGTGACGGAAAAAATAATTTGCAGAAGGACGTCGGAGGGTTGGGAGAGCGGCCTAAATGGGTCAAAGTGGCAAACGGATTACAAAGTATTACAATGTACGGTCATCCACTTCTCTAAAGAGAATAACGACGAAGAACGATTTCTAAATCGGAGGTGCAAGTGGTCTCGAATGTACTGGCGCGGGATTCTCCACAATCCTTCCTGTCATTCTCCAATCCTCATTGCAGCACAACTATACACATTCATATCGCTATAAAACTCTGATACCTCACACACTCTATATACACTCTGATGTATCCCAAATCGCTCGAACACTCGGATACTCAATGGGCAACTCATTATTACACTCCTGTACAATCCATAACCTCTCTATAACGCTCTGCTACAACCGCACCTCGTCAATGAAACACTGTGATAGACCCCCTCATCCTACATCGCTGTACCACGCTGATGCAAGCAACACCCTTCACTGCACATTTCTGATTAATCGAATAGGGGAAATAAATGGAATAAATGAAATTCTCCACATGAAATCAGACCATGTCGCAAACGGCTACATGCTTTTTAAATTCATACCCATAGAAACAAAAACATAGAAAATAGGTGCAGAAGGAGGCCATTCAGCCCTTAGAGCAGGCGCCGCAATTCATTGTGATCATGGCTGATCGTCCGCTATCAATAACCCGTGCCTGCCTTCTCCCCATATCCCTTGACTCCACTAGCCCCTAGAGCTCTATCCAACTATCTCTTAAATCCATGCAGTGATTTGGCCTCCACTGCCCTCTGTGGCAGGGAATTCCATAAATTCACAACTCTCTGGGTGAAAGCGTGTTTTTCTCATCTCAGTCTTAAATCACCGCCCTTTTATTCTAAGACTGTGACCCCTGGTTCTGGACTCGGCCAACACAGGAAACATATTTTCCTACATCTAGCTTGCCCAGTCCTTTTATACTTTTATAATTTTATATGTTTCTATAAGATCCCCCTCATCCTTCTAAACTCCAGAGAATACAAGCCTAGTTTTTTCAATCTTTCCTCATATGACAGTCCCGCCATCCCAGGGATCAATCTCTTGAACCTACCCTGCACTGCCTCAATCACAAGGATGTCCTTCCTCAAATTAGGAGACCAAAACTGTGCAAAATACTCCAGATGTTTCCAATACTCCACGGTGTTTCAATGTTCGTACCCACGGCACCCATCTCTATTAATTCCACCGCACAATACTTGCCCTGTATGGCTGAGCAATTCATGTTTGATATACCACACACAGTGCAGTATAAATCTGTGATGCACACGGTTTCCGTCAGTATTACGTCTTGATGTACACCATATCCCACACAGTCGCACTTTGGTGCAGCCCGCACCCCTCACTGGATTATACTTTTTCTTGCGCATAGCGTGCACAGCCTAACGTTGTTGGTCAATTTGTTCTATTTGATCCATTTGTTTGTGCTCGTCGGGTTGATTGCATTTTTCGAAACACGGTGGACCACGTGAAGGTTGCTATCTCCCACCCCACTGGATTATACTGTAAACATAAGCATGCATTGGTATTAACAGTGATAACTGATGCTTAGTTGAATAATTGTTTATTTCGACATATTTTAACTCCGCAGCTCTCACAATCAAGTTACAATATGTTTATGGATACTTTGCACAATTCAGTGGAAGGATTTGTAGTAACTTATTTATTACAGTTAAAAATAAAGGCAAAAGATAAATATTCCACACGATAAATAAATTGTATACTTAATGTACCCAAACGTGGAGCCAAAAATGCAGGAGAAACTCAGCGGTTGAGGCAGCATCTATAGAGCGAAAGAAGTATGCGACGTTTCGGGTCGAGACCCTTCTTCACTGTGTGTAGTAGCGTCATCGCAGAATATAGGGTCTAACCACCTATATGTGCGTGTTGTCGCACGAATCACAATTCTCCCACGAATCACAAGCTCAGCAAAATAATTTATTTATATTCGATGTTTAAAATTCAAACCAATATAGTGCCCTCCCGTAAAATAATCCTATTAATGCAGGTGCATCTCCAAATCGAAATGCGAGAATTAGAATCATGCACATACGTTAATGAATTTCCTCAACTTCATATGATGTATTAAGATGGCGACTGCCTTTGTTTTTGAGGGTCACTATAAAATATCACGTTATTCAAAGAATAGTCCGAAAACTAACCTCAATAATACACAAATAAATGAATCTGTTTTTATTATTTTCACTTCCTTGCAGTTTACATATTGGCTAGCGTGCTACATATATTAACATACAACCATAATAGTATATTGCGCGGCATTTTTTTCTTTCAACGTAGAGTATCTGCCTCTGGGAATTAGTTGAACAAATGCATCTTGGGCGTTCCGAATGCTGTCCATATTTTCTTTCCTCTCAGAACTGGAATCATTAATAATGACTAAGGTAATCAAAGTCTATAAATAATCGACAACCACTCGAGTAGTCAGTCTATCCGCTCTGTGAAGGTAAAATTAACAACGCAACTTGCCGTAGAAATACGTCAACTCACTTGGAATTGTCAGACTCTGAACTTTGAAACACATGCGAATGTTATAGCTCCTGAAAAGTAACACTGTTCATCAAGGCAATATGAAAGGGGGACGTTTTAAAAGGGGCATAGAGTCAATGTTTTCACGCAGAATGTCGGGTGTAGGTTGCCAGAAAAAAATTGTCGAGGAAATTACAATTACAATGTACAAAGTTATTGAAACAACTTTAGAATGATATAGACTAAGGTGAATGGGACTAACTCAGATAGATGTCTTCATCGGCATTGGCGAGGTTGGCCAAAGGGCATTTGTGTTTATGACCTTTGTAGGATGAACATCGTGCGTTACAACGGCCTTGAATAACGCTTTTGAATTGCGTGCAATTTGTGATTATCTGCAGATTGCAATTATTTTATTTGAGGTCTCCGTAAGTATAAAACACGCAACGCTGTTTCGCGCAACACCTGCTACTCATCGGTAAATATTTTTTAAATGTAAACACCGGCCATTTTCGATCGGTGTTAATGTAATGGCTTCATTTGCTTTAAATACATTTTGGAGAAGTATTCGCTTAACTTATGTTTCAAACAATTTATATATCTGAAGAAACGTTTGCTACCCTATTTTATATTATTAAGTAGCTTACCTACATGTTTTAACTTTTCTCATCCTATTTTCCTTTTAGTTACCTCAGTTGTTTTTTAAAAGCTTTGCAATCGTCTGGCTTCCCACTATTCTATGCATTGTCCTTTAGTTTTATTCTATCTTTCACTTGCAAAGCCAGCCTTTCTCTTTAAGATGAACAGATTCTGTGTCGTCCGAATTTATCCCAGTAACTCCTGCCATTGCTGCTCCAGCGTCATTCCTGCAAGGGTCCCTTTCCAAGCAACTTTAGCCCGCTCTTCATTCATGCCTCTGTAGTTATCTTTGCTCAGCAGTATTCCCGGCACATCTGATTTTATCTTCTCACTCTCAAACTGCAGTTTGAATTTTATCATATTATGGTCATGACCTCCAGGGGGTTCCTTTACTCTAAGCTCTCTTATCAAATCTTGTTTGTTTCACGCCACCAAACTTCGAATTTAATTTCCCCTAGTTGGATCGATTGCAAACTGCTCTGAAAAGACATATCATACTCACTCTCCAAATTCCTTCTTTGCGGATTCAATATCAACCTAATGTTTCCAGTCTGCCTGCATATTGAATTCCCTAAGGACCACTGGAATATTTCCATTCTTACATGCCGATTGCATCTGCTGATTTAATTTCTACCCTACATCCTGGTTACATAGACGTGTATACAACTCTCATCGGGTTACTTTTACCATTGTAGTTTCACTCGATCTTATCGGTTCCCGAAAAATGCCTTCTAAATTTTCCACCGACGAATCGGTTCATCCATGTCTGTGTACTTCCAGGGGCTGAACATATAAGCCCATGCACAATACACACATAACATAGTCCGTTAGACTTGAACCGGTGCCCGATCATTCAACATTTTCTAACATTTTTGTCTGAGCACTGCAGTTTCTAATGGTTTCCTCACTTGCGGAAGTATCGCTAGTGTGCGAAGACTTCATTTTGCCTCAATCCGTGATGTTCACGTTTTCATCCTTTGTCATGAATTATGAACGTTAACCTGTCTTAGTAAATGTAAACATTATGAGCGTTAACCTGTCTTAGTCAATGTTAACATTAGATTTACCTATCTGCAATACTCCTTTACAGTGAGCGACATGCGAAGGAAAGAAGAGGGTAAATGTGGTAGCATTGTTATACTGTGCGCTAAGAGCAATGTTAAATTACTTCAAATTTCTGACTGTGAAGTGATAGGTCCAGAAAAGGTTCAATGTTTGCCTAATTAATATTAATCTCTGCGATCACGGATCCACTCTTTCTTATTTATTTTGCATTTCACAACAAATCTTTTCACCAGAGAAGCTCCCGGAATCACGGCAGGTTTAGATTGCTAAGTTTGTATTGTTTATAAAATCCGTGTCACTATATTTGGTAGGGCTATAACATTGCTTTGTGCCACTGTTTGATTCAGAAATAGAAAAACTGAAAAAAATGCTGCAGGATGCAGGTGAGTTATCATGTAATGAATACTTTTCTTCTTAAATAATCGGTAACATGTCCTACATTTTCTGTTGTCGACCTGTATAAGACGGGTAGAAAGTTCATAATGTTTCTCTGCCTATTTACGCAGGTACATACATATCAAAATATGAAGAAGAACCGACGTCTCTCCAATGCTCCGCTTTTTGCTTGCTTGCTTCCCCGACAGCGGACGCTCAAATAATTTTAACTTGAAATGCACTGTTAAATGTGCACTCCGCTATGACATGTCAAGAGGTGTTGGGCCTTGCCGTTACAGTCATCATTCTCTGGATTAATACACGACTTCGATATGAAGTGTTTCGATACTTATTGTTATTCTATATTTCATAATGCTTTATTTATTATGACATTTTCATATTCTCCATAAATATCACAGCGTTGCCTGAAAGAGCAAGGACGCTGTCAGAAGGGCCATTAATTAGCCTGGGCGATTTTCTCAACCTTATGACTGTCATAAGCCACATCTGAAACAATTTCGCTGCATAATCTATGCACAAAACATCTCAGATTATGCTGACTAAATAGATCCTAAAATATGGTCTGTAACATAATAGATGTCAGTATTGGTATCAACACGATTCTCGGGAAATCAAACAGTCCGCTTTCAGTTTAACAGGCCTGAACCCCATTTCCATTTACCTCCGCACCAAGAAAACTATAAATATATATTTACTGCCGTGCTGCTGTTTCCATTATTTACAAAAGCACCAAGAATTAAAATTGAGCGAATTTCGCGTTAATTTCTCTTATTGCCATGTATCAATGAATTATATCTGTAATGTTCTTACTTTTAATAAGAGGTATAAACTGTTCATATCAATTGCTCCACAGATTGCATCGCGCGCCATATGTAGCGCCGATATTCCCCCCGTGTATTTAGATACGTCGTTCCTCGCCTTTCAATTCTTTCAGATGAAATAAATATATCGGCAATTTCGACCGAAGCGATACCATGTAAATGCTAATTCCGACTGAATAGCGTGCCATAATCACCTTTGTTGATTGCAACGTATGGAATGTCATCCGAAACATTGTTGTGCTGTAGTTTTAAATGAGGTACCGAAGATGGTGGGACAGTAATTCCTCTGCTTTATTTTCCACTTCTCGTCATTCAGCTCCACAATCCAATTTATTCCTCCCAACTCCTTGCTGTCCTATCAAATAAGCTGTTTGTGTGTATAAAAATCGAGTTATTCTATGGTGGCACGATCCAAGCTGTAAATGTATGATTTATCTTAAATTAACTTCAGCGGATTGTTATATTTAAACAAGAACAGAATTATTTCGTTCATGTTCACAATTAAACTGACAATCTACAGGCTCCCAAATAGTAGCCCGGATGTAGGGTGTACGTTGCAGCAGAAGTTAAAAGTGGCATGCAACAAAGGTAATGCTACTGTGGTGATGGGGGATTTCTATATGCAGGTAGACTGGGAAACTCAGGTTGGTTCAGGACCCCAAGAAAGAGAGTTTGTAAAGTGCTTCCGATGTGAATTCTTAGAGCAGCTTGTAATAGAGCCGACCAGAGAAAAGGCAATTCTGGATTTAGTGTTGTCTAATGAACCAGATTTAATAAGAGAACTCGAGGCAAAGGAACCGCTTGGAGGTAGTGATCATAATATGATTAGTTTTAATCTGCAATTTGAGAAGGAGAAGGTTAAATCGGAAGTATCAGTGATGCAGTTGAACACACGGGACTATGAAGGCATGCGAGAGGAGCTGGCCAAGGTAGACTGGAAAGGGATCCTAGCAGGAATGACGGTGGCACAGCAATGGCTGGAATTTCTGGGCATAATCCGGAAGACGCAGGATCATTTCATTGCAAAACGGAAGAAATATTCTAAGGGGAGTAGGAGGCAACCCGTGGCTGACAAGAGAAGTTAGGGATAGAATAAAACTAAAAGAAAAGATGTATAACACAGCAAAGAGTAGCGGCAAGCCAGAGGATTGGGAAACTTTCATAGGACAACAGAAGGAAACAAAACGGGCATTACGAGCTAAAAAAGATGAAGTTCGAGGGGAAGCTGGCCAGGAATATAAACGACAGTAAAAGGTTATTTAGGTATGTTAAGGGGAAAAAGAGTAGCAAAGTCAAATGTAGGTCCCTTGAAGGCAGACACGGATGAAATTCTTATGGGTACAAACAAATGGCAGTAGAGTTGTACTGGTACTTCGGATCTATCTTTACTAAGGAAGACACGAACAAACTCCCAGATGAACTGGAGGACAGAGAAACTAAGGGGGTAGAGGAACAGAAATACATTTGCATTAGGCGAGAAATAGTATTGGCTACGCTAATTAGACTGAAGGATGATAAATGGTCTGCATCTCAGGGTCCTCGGGGATGTGGCTCTAGAAATAGGGAACGCATTGGTGATCGTTTTCCAATGTTTAATAGATTCAGGATCACTTCCTGTGGATTGGAGGATAGCTAATGTTATCCCACTTTTCAAGAAAGGAGCGAGAGAGTAAACGGGGTATTACAGACCAGTTAGCCTGACTTCGGTGGTGGGAAGATGCTGGAGTCAATAATAATGGAGGTAATAATGGAGCATTTGGATAGCATTAAAATAATTACTCCAAGTCAACATGGATTTATGAAATGATAATCATGCTTGACTAAGCTTTTGGAATCTTTTGAGGATGTGACAGTACAATGGATGAAAGAGAGCCAGTGGATCTACTGTATCTAGACTTTCAGAAAGCCTTTGATAAGGTCCCGCACGGGAGACTGATGACTAATATTAGAGCACATGGCATTGGGGGTAGGGTGTTGACATGGATAGAAAACTGGTTGGCAGGCAGGAAGCAAAGCGTAGGAGTGAAAGGGTCCTTTTCAGAATGGCAGGCAGTGGCGAGTGGAGTGCTGCAAGGCTCGGTGCTGGTGTCGCTCCTGTTTCCCATATATATTCATGATTTGGAAGAGGGAATTAGGAGCAGACCTAGCAGGTTTGCGGATGACACAACGCTGAGTGGTAATGTGAACTGTGAAGAGGATGGTAGGAGGTTGCAGGGTGACCTGGACAGGTTGAGTTAGTGGGCAGATGCGTGGCAGATGCAGTATAATATAGATAAATGTGAGGTTATCCACGTTGGCAGCAAAAACAAGGGGGGAAATTATTATATAAATCTCTTTAGGTTGGGTAAGGGGGAGATGCAGCGAGACCTGGGTGTCCTTGTACACCAGTCACTGAAGGTTGGCGTGCAGGTACAGCAGGCAGTGAAGAAAGCTGATGGACTGTTGGCCTTCATAAGGTGAGGATTTCAGTGTAGAAGTAAGATATTCTTCTTCAGTTGTATAGGGCTCTGGTAAGACCACATCTGGAGTATTGTGTACAGTTTTGGTCTCCTAATTTGAGGAAGGACATCCTTATGAATGAGGCAGTGCAGAGAAGGTTCAGGATTTGATCACTGTGATGGCGGGACTGCCATATGAGGAAAGAATGAAAAGACTAGCCTTATATTCACTGGAGTTTAGAAGGATGAGGGGGGGGGGGCTTATAGAAACATGTAAAATTATAAAAGGGCTGGACAAGCTAGATGCAGGAAATATGTTCTCAATTAGTCCAAAACCAGGGACCACAGTCTTAGAATAAAGAGGAGGTTATTTAAGCCTGAGGTGAGAAAACACTTTTTCACCCAGAGAGTTGTGAATTTGTGGAATTCCCTGCCACAGATGTCAGTGGAGGCTAAATCACTGGTTGGATTTAAGAGAGAGTTAGAAATAGCCCAGGGTGCTAGTGGAATCAAGGTATATGGGGAGAAGGCAGGCACGGCTTATTGATTGGGGACGATGAACCATGATCACATAAATGCCGGTGCTGACTCGAAGGGCCGCATGGCCTCCTCCTGCACCTATTTTGTATGTACATAATAATATTATAATAAAAACTGTTGATATATTTCATTAAGATATTATTTAATGCATTTGCAGAATCTGTTGTCCACAAAAAGGATACAGGTAATAAGGGAGAATGTAATACTCCACTTGTTGTTGATTCCTATAAAGTTGAACTTGGTATTTATAATGACTGGGTAATCACATCGCGTTCAAAAACATCTTCGATCAGCTGCTTGGGCAATAATCCCGTTTGTCTGATCAAACACTAGCATTTTTTTAAACGGTTATTGCCCTACTGGGAGAAATAACCAATATATTCTCGCTCGATTTAACGAATTACACGCGGAAATTAGATTGTTAGCGCGTACTGTTCAGCGAAAACACGGCGATTTAATGCATTTTGGAGAAGGAATTTGCCCATGCATCCGTTCGAGGAATTAGTGATGGCGTTGAACGAATTTATTTCTACCGGCGTCATGCTAAGATGATCAGCAAGTAGCGTGGAACTGTCTCAGTCATCATCAAAAGGTAGAAGCACAACAGGTTCGGATTCAGATTCCGGTTTAGATTCAGGCGAGTATATTGTCACCACGGTGCATTATACCTTTCTGTTCGAGTACATAGCATATATTCATGAAAGATATACACAGCAATAAATATCAGGACGAAGGCAGAAATACAGAATTGGAAATAATTGCTGTACAAACTATATTAACATATAGTGATGGAATGAACCTCGACAGAAGGGGAAAAAGATGCCGAATAGGTCAGGAGTGAGATAGGTGTGGCGAAGAAGCGGTTCTTAAATCTGAGCTTTCAAGAAGATTGGAAAAAAAAGGGAATGACCAGCGTGGCAGTCATCCTTGCCGATTCTTCCAGCCTTCCGGATGTAACCCACCCTGAAAATGGATTGGATGGAGGAATCGATGGACTGGGCTCTGCTCACCATAACTAACCGCGGCCTTTCTATGTCTCCTAACCTACTTTATCTTGATATGTGTAATCTTCGATGCAAACGGGTCATATATTCTTCAGTATTACACCATTTACTTAGAATGCCCTTGCCTTGCTTGACATCACAGCAGCCACCAAACATCCCTTCCTTAAGAAAGCATGAAACTCTCTCACGCTGTTTACATATGTCGTTCAGACCTTCGTCAAATTCCGTGTTAGGTCTATGCAGGCCATATTCAAAATGATGCTCCCATCGATTCTACTTTTCACTTCTTCGGAATAAACATTCTGTAAATGAAAACTTTACAAGCTCTTAAGTGTGCAACATCTTTTAATGATAGCACAGGGTATTACATACACCTTCAAGCACAGGCTACATTCTTCTACTGCTGCGCCCAGGAAGGGGAAGGCGTTATGATTGATGTTAACTGGGCGGGGTTAATGGGAGTGAGGTAACTATATTATTGGTTGCATATAAACCATCTACACATTCCAAATAATGTAGCAAGTTCTTTTCTGAGCAGTTCCACTTCGACTACTCTGACAAATGTGCTGCTCTCACCTTAGTGCCTTTATTGGCCATTTTCAATATATGCTGTCCCTCAGTACTTGGGTTCCTTCAGCATACTAGGGCCTACTGATGGATATCGTGTAATTAAGAACACACAGTACATTCCTGTCTGGAACAAATATATTGTTACACCAGTGGAAATAATACAGGTACAGTATATTGTCATAGATTCCAGCGCAGTGCAAATTCATCATTGCATATGTAAGATAACTATTTCCCATGGAAGGAAGTAAGAAACAAGCTTGTGTAAGAATAAAAGGTTTGTGCAAAATCAATGTTCAACGACGTAGAAGTAATACATCACAAAACACATCGAGAAAAAAGTGGACAATTGAAACGAAGGAACAGCAGCAAATGGAAAAAAAAGAATAAATAAATAGGTTCCACGAGGGAAACAAAAACATATACATTTTTGGGTAAAGGCAAGTTTGTATGCTGGACAGAGGGTGGCCTATTAGGGTGGATTATCAATACGATACGATACGATGGCACGTTATTGTCAGACCGAGGTCTGAAATTTGTTTTTGCATACAGCCATACAGTAAAATCAAGAAGATAACACACAATAGAGTCAAACATAAGACATCCCCACACAGCAGAGTCGAAAAGTTTCCCAAGGTGAGGGAAGGCACCAATGTCAGTCATCTTCCTCTGATGTTCATGAAGATCACCCGTGGTAGGGGCCTCCGGAGCCCTCCGCAGTCGCCGCTACGAGCGACCCGCCGCACAGTTCCACTCGCCGGGATGTTGGAACTATGAAGTTGAGACTGGAGGACATATTCCGCGGTCCATGGACCTCCGAATCTTCCGTTTCCCACCAGAGTCCGCGGCTCCCGACGTCCCCAGGCCGCGCCTGGCTGAGATTCGCGCTGGCGGCCCTCGGCAAAGGGCCCAAGGGACTCCGCGATGTTGGAGTCAGCGCCGCCCGCGTTGGGAGCTCCGCGAACCAGAGCTCCGCGATGTTGGAGCAGTGGGCCCAACATTTCGGAGCTCCAAGCGGCGATCCAGGTAGGTATCGCCCGGTCCACAGTGAATCCAGTGCCGCTGCCGAAGCTCTAGTCCGGTCCCCAGTCTCCGGTAGGAAAGACCGCTCCGATCCAGCGGTAGGCCGCTGGAGGGGGGGCAAGGACGTGACTCGGAGAAATAGTCGCATCCTCGCCAGGAAGCGATTGGCAAACGGTTCCCCTCTTACCCTACCCCCTCCCCCACATAGAACAACTAAATAATCATCAAAACAAACTGTTTAGACAAACTAAAATAAAAAAAAGATGGGAAAAACGGACAGGCAGCAGGCAGAAGCTGCTGGCAGTGCAGCGTCCCCTTCAGCAATGAAAGGCGACCCCTGGAGTTTTAAAAAGCTAACTACACCAATACAGATATGACCCATTGTTATTACTAATATTATTCCAGACATGTCTGAGCATTTGAAAACAGATGGTGAGTAATGTGACACGTCGAGTAAAAATGAGGTAAGCAGTTGCACAAACGTTATTTTGTTTTGAAAACACAACCCAGAAGCTGTATCTTCCCGCATTTCAATAATTCCATTGCATCAAGTTACACGTACGCTCGATTTTGTTGCCAACCAATTTACTTAATTGTATACATTGATTTTATCCTGGTTAATACAACAAACCAATTTTCCAAATGTTATTTCAGTATTCATATGTGATTTTGAGTTTTGGATCTCCACTTGTACACCATGTCGCAGACAACGCTTTATTTTACATCTGCTGTCAATTAATTATGCTCAAATGGACTTTGGTACTTCTTTTTTCACTTGTTTCACGACCATCCCACCCCACCTCTGCCGTGCACAAGAGCTGTATTTGTTTGAAGAAGGGTCTGAAGAAGGGTCCCGACCATCTGTAGTTCCTTCCTACACATACTGCACTTGTTCAATACGGCCAACTGTCAGACCAGAACAAGCAGCGTGCCTTTTCCTTCACATTAAAGAAGCCGTTTTAAAAATCTGAAACTAGGCCTTTATTTTCAATACTAACTGTTTATTTTTCTTATAGAGGAGAAGCTAAGAGAAGCAAAAACGGGTAGGATCCTCGAATTTGTATGCATTTCACCAGCAACAAAACGTTAAATCTCGTCATGCTCAGTAGCCGTACTCCATAAAAGCAACAGTTTATCGAAAATTGCATTAACCAATTCGCCACGCAACTCCATCGAATAAATCAAAATACATGGAATGGTTGAATATCGCAGAATAAATTTTAAAAATGTAAAGTAACCATATAACCATATAACCATATAACAATTACAGCACGGAAACAGGCCCTCTCGGCCCTTCCAGTCCGTGCGACCATTTGTTTTCCCCTCATCCCATCTACCTGCACTCAGACCATACCCCTCCATTCCCTTCACGTCCATATCCCTATCCACTAGTAACAGTAACAGCTGTTCACGCTAATAAATGTTCGTGTTATGCTTTGCTATGAGAAGCAATTTGGGAACAGTCTCACTAGACGTTTTAGATCATTGTTGTCAACCCCCATCAGCAAAAATAACAAGTTTGCGTTTGATCAGTGATTACAGTACCATGAGAATAGCAGCAGATAACCGTACGACTGAATTTAAATACAGAACTCTGGGCTGGAGGGGTTCATCCCTATATTGTTTCAGATCATTTCACGTTATTTCCATTTGGCCCGTCTAATATATGCCAAGTTTCACAGCAATTCCAAGAATCTTCCTCATCCACTTAATTCCCACTTCGCACAAATTAACTCCCTTTAATTCTCTTTCCACCCGTCTATCCGATGGACATGTCGCCACATGATCCAAAAGCGAGCTCATATTTGGGATTTAGGTGGAAACCGAATCACCTGCAGGAAATCGAAACGTAATTGCATAACATGACAAAAAGATACATGTTCAGTGAAATGTCTTCAAAATTGCGAATATGTTTAGTCTGTGGTAATCTATTCGCATGGTTGTTATAAATAGACAATGTGATGGAAGCATATATATTTCCAGAACTCGAGCAATTAGAAGCAATTCGAGCGGATATCGGTGAGTCAATTAGAACTATTTCGTGGAATTTTAGACTGTCAATGAGGACGTTAAATTTAGTTTGTTTTAGCAATGTTCTGCCCCACAGTATGTGTGAGGTCCTTCGAATGATTTGGAAAAATGGTTTACTTACTTTCTTAATGATGTGATCATTTTCATAGAGAAACTGCTACGTATAAAGGATGCCGGTAAACAAACACTATCTTTAAATGTAATTTAGCAGTGGAATTTAAGTGGTAATCCAGTTCCTTTGCGGCACTTTATAAAATAGCAATGGTGTCTTGACAACCCAGCATTCATCTTGGTCATTTTTTGTTGTACTATATTCGATAAAAACTGGAATACTATGACAATTTCTCATTCTTCCTCTGACCTCAGTGACCAATTTCGGCGCTAGGCCCCACACTCTTTATGCCCATCGAAAACAGGTTAAAGAAAAAGTCGTTTAGCAATCAGAAAGAAATCAATATAAACATGTTATCGCGAATATGTGGTTTTATTCTGAAGAACAAATGACAAGCTAATCTCACGCTATTCCAAGTATGTTTGCTTCACAACGAACCTCAGAAGAGATGTACACATTATTCCCAGCTTTCCCTAATTGAAGCTGAAGCGGAATAACAGCTGTCTTAATGGGGATGCAGTCTTCATGCAATATTCGCTTTATTATTTCTTAATATTTGCGTCAATGGCCATTAAAAAAATTGGCGAGGTTAGGGAATACGTCTAACAATGGCAAAGGATTTCCCTGATTTTACAGCTGAAAACTAACCAGAGAAAGGCATGTTGATTGATATAAACAGTTCCAAAAGTTAATACAAACCGTTTGAATTTCCAACCTCTGAGAAATTAAAAAGTTAACTGTCACGTGAATGCAGCTGAGCGCAGTTTTGTTAATAATGTAATTTCTTTTGGTTTCAAGTGTTTCAAAAATGCATTAAAATTATCTTTAATATTCACTCTTTTCCCAATAATTCCGTACTGGTTGTCTGTTTTAGGCTTGGATCAATGAGATGAGTCTATGTCCCTTAACCCCACTGACCACGTTTCAACTCAAAGGACACTCCTCGATATTAATGCCTTGTCGCGCCTAAGTCCTGGCATACGTACTAAATCTGAATGTGATTCTCATATGCAATTGAGAGCATTGGAATCAACACTGTGATTTACATCAAGGATCCAACATCTGCAATATCTTATGCCCCTCGTTTGATCTGCTTGCGTTCTTATAGACAATAGATAATAGACAACAGGTGCAGGAGTAGGCCATTCGGCCCTTCGAGCCAGCACCGCCATTAAGTGTGACAATGGCTGATCATCTCCAATCAGTACCCCGCTCCTGCCTTCTCCCCATATCCCCTGACTCCGCTATATTTAAGAGCCCTATTTAGCTCTCTCTTAAAGGTATTCAGAGAACCGGCCTCCACCGCCCTCAGAGGCAGAGAATTCCACATACTAACAACTCTCTGTGAGAAAAAGTGTTTTGTCGTCTCTGTTCTAAATGACTTACCCCTTATTCTTAAACTGTGGCCCCTGGTTCCGGACTCCCCCAACGTCGGGGACACGTTTCTTGTCTCTAGCGTGTCCAAACCCTTAACAGTCTTATAAATGTCAATAACATCCCCTCTCATCCTTCTAAACTCCAGAGTGTACAAGGCCAGCCTCCCGATTCTTTCAGCATATGACAGTCCCGCCATCCCGGGAAATAATCTTGTAAACCTGCGTTGCACCCCCTCAATAGCATGAACGTCCTTCCTCAAATTAGGGGACCAAACCTGTACACAATACTCCAGGTGTGCTCTCACGAGGGCACTGTACAACTGCAGAAGGACCTCTTTGCTCCGATGCTCGCCTTCTCTTGTCATAAAGGCCAACATGCCTTTCGCTTTCTTCACTGCCTGCTGTACCTGCATGCTAACTTTCATACACTGATGAACAAGGACCCACAGATCCTGTTGTACTTCCCCTTTTCCCAACTCGACGCCATTTAGATAGTAATCTGCCTTCCTGTTTTTGATACCAAAGTTATAACCTCACATTTATCCACATTAAACTTCATCTGCCATGCTGCTGCCCACTTCCCCAACCTGTCCAAGTCACCCTGCATTCTCAAAGCATCCTCCTCACAGTTCACACTGCCACGTAGCTTTGTGTCATCTGCAAATTTGCTTATGTTACTTTGAATCCCTTCATC
This sequence comes from Okamejei kenojei, assembly GCA_035221665.1. NCBI lineage: Eukaryota > Metazoa > Chordata > Chondrichthyes > Rajiformes > Rajidae > Okamejei > Okamejei kenojei. The sequence continues at coordinate 21,945,496 of CM069160.1, read as the reverse complement.
CAAATCATTGATGTATATTGTAAATAGCTGCGGTCCCAGCACTGAGCCTTGCCGTACGCCAGTAGTCACTGACCAAGGTATACCGCTTCAGTGCAACTTGATACTGATTTGTTCAGAGCATTCTTCGACTCACTGTGCAAACCAATTTGCAACCAAAACGCTCCAAGCCTTTGGTTTAGTAGATAACAAAGTCTGACTGTTTCCTATCAATTGATTCAAACTATTAGCTGTGTTATTATCTCAGCATGTGTATGTATTTATTTGCAGAAATTAAAGCACTACAGAAAATCAATGGTATGTATCAACTCAAATATATAATAAGATTATTTTATTTCGACAAAGAAAGAAAATCATTCTTTATTTTTATTCGGAAACAGCTCCCAAATGAACGCGCCCTTCCAACTGTTGACGGCCGCCGTCATTTCAGCTGCCGTCCGATATATCGTACCCAATTCCCATTATTTGCCTGGTCGTCCCTAAACATCTCTCGTGGAATATTGTTTCTGGGCGGAGTTTTCTCGCAAAGGTATAAAATAAGTACTTCAAACTAATTTCTGGCTTTTAGCGAAGTATTACTTGTTTTCGGGAATGTAAAAATACATGCCATTACGGTAATAAGTTCAAGGAGCAGAATTCTGTAATTCGGCCCACTAAGCCTACTCTGCCAATCAATCACGGCTGATCTATGTTCCCTCAATCCAATCCTCCTATATTCTCTTCATAACCCTTCACAGCCTTACTAATCAAGAATCTATCAATCTCCGCTTTAAAAAGATTCATTGCTTGGGCTCCATGGCCGTCTGTGGAAGTGAATTCCACTTTTTTCCACATTCTGCCTCAAGCAATTCCTCCTAGTCTCCTTTCCAAAGCCATGTCCATCTATTCTGGGCTGTGGCCTCTGATTCTAGACTCTCCCACTAGTGGGAACTTCCTCTCCACATCCAGTCTAAACAAGTTTTTCACTATTCAGTTAGTTTCAATGAGGTTCCCCCTCATCCTACTAACTTTCACGGGTACAGGCCCGTTGCCCGTTCCAATCATTCCTGGAATCATTTTAGTAAACCTCCCCTGCACCAACGACACCACATCCTCTCTCAGATATGCGGCCCACAACTGCTCACAATACTGGAAATGCGGTCTGAGCAATGTCCTTTAAACCATCAGCATGACATAGGGGATTTTCTATTCCAGCACTCTCGAAATAAATGACAGCATTGCATCCGCCTTCCTTACTACCGATCCAACTAACACATTAACGTTGTAGGAATCCTGCATCAGCACTCCCAAGTCCATTTGCATTTCCAATTTCTGAACTCTCTCTCCCTATTTAGGAAATACTAGACGCCTCCATTCCTACTAACAAAATGCACGACTCCGCGCTTTGCGCTGCTGTATTCCATCTGCCACTTCTGACCCTACTCTCCTAACCTGTCCACGTCTTTCTAAAGAGTCCTTACTTTCTCTTAGCTATCTGCAACTCCAAATATCTTAGTGTCATCAGCAAATTTAGCCACAAAGCCTACAGTTCCCACATCTAAATAATTGATATTCCTTGTAATGTCCCCAGCATTGCCCCTTGCGGAACACCAATAATTGATATACCTCGTAATGTCCCCAGCACTGCCCCCTGCGGAATACCAACAGTCCTTGGCAGAAAATAGGAAAAACGTTCCCTTTATTGCCATTCTTTGCCTTCTGCCAGCCAGCCAACATGCTATCCGTGCTTGCATCTTCCTTCTCATATCTTCGGCTTTCATCTCTTCAGCAGCCTCACGTGCGGCACCTACTCAAAGGTTTGCTGAAAATCCAGGTAAACCACTTCCATTCACGCTTCTTTGTCTATCCTGCTATTTACTTCCTCAAAGAATTCTAACAGGCTCGTCAGGCAAGATCTCCCTTGCGCAAAACAATGCTAGTTATTTATATTGTCAGATATGTCTGGGAAAGTAGCGTAAGATGTGAACAGAAAATCGGTTTGAAATGGAGCAACAACAAATTCCAAATGGGAAGGGAGGGTAGGACCCGAAACGCCACCCATCTATTTTATCCAAGGATGCTGCCTGCTGAGGTACCCCAGCAGTGTGGATCAATCTTCACACCAGCATCTGCAGTCCCTTCTTACAGTAATCCGATGAAGTGTCTCGACCCGAAATGTCACCTATTTATTTTCTCCAGAGATGATGCCTGACTCGCTGTGTTACTCCAGCACTTCGAGTTTATCTTCGGTGTAAACGAGCATTTGCAGTTACGTCCTATCAAATTCTGAATGGTCATTTCATTGAAGTTTATAGCCTTTAAATACAAATGTTGTCTATTTTCAAATGAGAATATGTGATGAATTTTATATCGATGAGCTAGCGGCGTCCCCGATCTCTATTGCTATTTGTGTTATTTATCTCGTGGGATTCGCATTCATCCCATATCTCAAAACCGTGCTGGGTGGTTGGTCGCTGTATGTTTTTCCCTATGGTGATATTTGGCAGGAGCATCGAAGAGGGGTGGGCTGGTACATGGGAGATATATCAGAGAGACTTGAATGCGGAAAAGTGTTTTTTGCGAATGCTTTCAGAGGCTGCATTTATTTCATGTTCGGGATAGTCGGCTTCTATATTCTTATGAAGTGTGCAATAAGGAAAAGCTGTTGGAGATGCAGCTCTATACAAAATCCATGGAATGTTTTCTACGGGCTCTTCAACTATATGCTGATGAATCTATTGCAATCTTAATTATGTGAAAGAAGACGATGATTAGAAAGCCAACGGTTAATGCGTATCTTTAATTGTTATTTGACATATTTTAATTATTAGCACAAGCTTCTATTGAGGCCAATTGATTTGAGAACTAAATGTATGTGTAAACGTTTTTAAAATCCCGAACAACTGATGTTACTTTCTCTTTCAGAGTTGAAAGAAAACTGCGCAACAGGTGAATTGATTTCCACATGTTTATTTTCCAATCCATTCTATTGTGTCTTCCTCGAATTGGATCCACAATCTGAAACAAATAGGTACCCGATAATTACTCTGAGATCATGAATGCTATCAATGACTGAATATACCAATGTCTGTCACGTCGGTTCAGTAACCGAAAAGCAAATCGATTAATCCATAAGTAAATAAAGATCTGAAGTCATTTTGGTAGACCATTAACAACATTTCTCATGGCATATAACAGTAGAAATCACCGAGGAGCTATATTTTCCACAATGCTTATTGCTGTATCTTGTACAGCAATATAATACAGAATACAGCAACAAACACTGTTATTTGGATATAGCCGTTTCCGTGCACAATCATGCCAGCAAGGTGAGAAGAGTACAGAACTTTGATCAAAGCTGCACATAATAGATTGGCCAGAATGAACAACAGCAGAACTGTCCAAATAAATCTACCATTGAAGTAAATTAAGGAACGTTTGCCAAACAACTTGAAGATATTGTTGTCACATTTTAAGCGGCGCAGTGGCACAACGGTAGAGTTGCTGTCATAGAGCGCTGACCCGCTAAGTTACCCGAGCACTTTGTGTCTATCTCTGGTATATACCAGCATCGCCAGTTCCTTACAGTATGTCTTTAACCATTCGCCACATGTCTTCGTTAACCAGTGATATTTAGCGACATTCGAAGTTGGCATAAACAGCTCAAAAACACCGTATCCCAAATAGAGTGTTATATGTACGCTTTGTACAAATGTACACGCCATGTGATAAAATGCACAATAAATCCCAAAGTTGCTACTTCTGCGTTTCGAAATGGGAAATAGCCTTTCCCATGCGACTTAAACATTAATGTAAAAATCCCATTTGACTCGACATTACTCCAAAACATACGGACATCCTAGAAGCTTCAACTACCAGATCATCGATTACTTTCAAGAATAATATCCTTCCTCAAACAGCCTTTCTACTCACCTTTTCACAGTTGTCACCGCATGCCATATACCCACATGTATTTGCCCCCAGTTACGAGTAACTGGTTTGCTTACGAGGAGTTAATACACATCTCAAAAGTCGGAAAAATAATCCGCTTGATATGCAACCACTAAATCACTAAAATTAATTATTGGGCTAGGATCATTCCCTGATCTAATAAGAAACTACGTTATTATTTCCAGCATAAAGAAAACCGTTTAACCCGCCTTCAGTACATTCTCTCGGAATTCTTATACAACTAACAGGAGGCATCAGCGAACGACTGCTATTGAGGTCCGGAGATCGTTCGGTAAATGTTATTACCCGTTCTCTCAATGAAGAGTCCCCAGTTCACGGTAACATTTTGCCTTTGAGGATTATTCACTGAATTCTCCATTTGAGCTCTTTAAGTCTATATCAAAAATCATTCTGCATATGCCTTACTTTTATCGCTGCGAATGTTATCTTGATTTTCTTAATGTGACTACCTGCAAAGCAGAGCCGGATGATAATGATGGGTCGATCATATATTTCAGATGAAGATAAGCTGTCAGCTATTCAAAGAGACATTGGTAAGTTACTCCAATAAAATGTGACATATTTATGGCTAATGTTGAACTTATGGGAGTACATTTCAACTAAATGTTCTCAAGCCAGGTGTAATTGACTGAAAGGAACCAATGCATTTACTTTAATATATCATTTACTTTCATGTTCACAGTGCAACTGTTGCGTCTGAAAGATAAAGGTACAAGTTATCCGGCCAAACAAGATGTGTGACTAATATTTTGTCATGTGATGAAATAGGACTGATCAAAAATAAGCGGATATTCCTGATAGAAACAACAACAAAGAGGATGCTATTAAATAAAATAAGGAAGATACCGAATGGCGAGAAATTATGATACGTTTAGTCATACTTTAATTGTTGTGTTTTAAATATAAAAGTGACGTGACTTGATGAAGACAATAAAAGCATTAATAATCAGTAAAACGATTTAATAAAGGGCAGAACCCAAATAAAATAACCATTATAAAGTTGTGCGTTTATACACCTATGTTGCCTATCGGCTAAGGGAACATGGAGGGGGGGATGTAGATCCTCCGTAGTTCAATGTAGCAAAGAGGCAAATAGTATAGTAGAGTGCAAGAGGCAGAAGCCCTGAAATGGGAATACTGCAATCACTTTAACCTGAGTCGAAAATGCACTTACATTTGAATTAAAAAACAATGAGAATTCTACGGATTTTCATTGGCTTTGCATTGCTTAAAAAGTGTGAGTCGTGGACAGTTTATGCATCATCCTTTAAGACGTCATGCATCATCCTTTAAGACCGAGATGAGAAAGACTTTTTTCACACAGAGAGTGGTGAGTCTCTGGAACTCTCTGCCACAGAGGGTAGTTGAGGCCAGTTCATTGGCTATATTTAAGAGTGAGTTGGATGTGGCCCTTGTGGCTAAGGGGATCAGAGGGTATGGAGAGAAGGCAGGTACGGGATACTGAGTTGGATGATCAGCCATGAACATATTGAATGGCGGTGCAGGCTCGAAGGGCTGAATGGCCTACTCCTGCACCTAATTTCTATGTTTCTATGTTTCTATCATTACCACGGCGGGCGGTGGGGGTTGCTACTACTACTGCATAAAGAAGTGTGCAACAAAAGCTAACTTAATATAATTTTACATTACTTATATTTCATTTAATTAATGCGTGGGATCTTTTCTTTAGAACTTGAAGAACTTCGTCGACAGAATAGTAAGATCTTATCCGATCATCACAATCGCCACCGACCATTTTCTTTCCCTGTGCTATTCAGCATGACTGTAACGTTGCAGCAATATTATTTATATATTTATATATTCCCGTAAATTAGAAAGCACAGTTGAAATTCATCCGTGCAAAACGTGAAGTATTGGAATCAATGGCACAGAATGGAAATGCAAATGCATAATAACGTTCAGTTTGTTTTGAGCAGGTTCGTTGAAATAAAACAACATTGGATTCATCAGGTTACATCAATGCAAATTCTCCCAACAAAAAAAAATGTTAGCATTGATCCCAGTTAGCATCAGGAAGAAGCTAATGTCATAGTCTGAATTTCAATAGGCCGTAATTTAACTAAATATATCGGTAGTTTACCTGGCCAAAGCACATTAACAATAGGGATTAGCTGAGGGGGGACGGGGAAGTAAAAGCATAAAAATGCATGTCCGTGTTAATTCCTCGCAAATGCACCAAATGTTAACAGATTAACAATTCATTAACACGATCGCGGCAAAGTACTTTTCATTTTCAAAAAATGTGCTGCATTTTTGATGTTTTCTTCCAGGTAGAACCGTGCAGGAATGCGGTAAGAACTCAGAAACAAATCAACACAAATATCATTTCAAACTAAGACTTCCTCTGCGCGTCGTTTAACTGTCCACTTACATATTTTCAGAGAAAGAACTTTATACAGCCAAATCAGGCACGTAAATATAAAATGACTTGGAAGACTTACAAAATGTAATTTCCGACCAAGTGAGACAATAGACAATAGACAATAGGTGCAGGCGGAGGACATTCGGCCCTTCGAGCCAGCACCGCCATTCAATGTGATCATGGCTGATCATCCCCAATCAGTACACCGTTCCTGCCTTCGGTTCGCAAGGCACGAGAACACATCCCAGACAATAACCATTACGGTGATTTTAATTAATTCGACTGATAGATGTTGTCTCACTATCTACAGTGCGTCCGGTGCGTCAAGATGGGGCTCCAAAGGGACCGTATTAGGTATCTGGAGCAGCAGCTCGATGACCCCCGTGTGGTCAGGGGGAGTGAGGAGGTCATAGAGAGGAGTTACAGAGAGGTGGTCACTCCAAAACCACAGGAGGCAGACACGTGGGTCACGGTTAGGAGAGGCAAGCGGCAGACGCAGGGACTAGAGTGTACCCCGGTGGCTGTACACATTGGCAATAAGTACTCCTGTTTGAGTACTGTTGCGGGAGAAACCCTACCTGGGGGTAGCAAAAGCGGCCGGGCCTCGGGTACAGAGACCAGCCCTGTTGCTCAGAATGGTAAGGATAAGAAGAGGAGGGCAGTAGTAATAGGGGACTATATAGTTAGGGGGTCAGATAGGCGATTCTGTGGACGCAGTCAGGAGACCCGGATGGTAGTTCGCCTCCCTGGTGCCAGGATCCAGGATGTGACTGAACGTGTCCAAGATATTCTGAAATGGGAGGGAGAGGAGCCAGAGGTCGTGGTACATATACGTACCAATGACATAGGTAGAAAAAGAGAAGAGGTCCTGAAAGGTGAATTTAGGGAGTTAGGAGGGGAGTTAAGGAGAAGTACGGCAAAGGTAACAATCTCAGGATTACTGCTTTTGCCACGCGAAAGTGAGATGAGGAATGGAGCAAGGTGGAGGATAAATGCGTGGCTGAAGAACTGGTGCCGACGGCAAGGATTCAAGTTTCTGGATCATTGGGACTTCTTTTGGGGAAGGACGGGTTGGGCTTGAACCCGGGGAGAACCAATATCCTCGCGGGGAGATTTGCAAAGGCTACTGGGGAGACTTTAAATTAGGACAGTTGGGGGAATCAAATAGAGAAAGCAAGTAGACCGTGTGTGAGGCATGAGGCAGAGAAGAGAAGCAGTCAGACGCAACACGTAGGGGGAAAGAAGATTAAAATAATAAACAGAGAATAAGAGGTGGTGGGTTTCTTAAATGTGTGAGCAGAGAGACAGAGGGGTGTAAAATAAGGATAGAAGCAATAGGTAGCAAGGTGAAAAGTGGCAGGCAAACAGATCCAGGGCAAAAATCAAAAAGAGCCACCTTTCAACATAATTGTATAAGGGGTAAGAGCGGTGTAAAAACAAGCCTGAATGCTTTATGTCTCAATGCAAGGCGCATTCGTAATAAGGTGGATGAGTTGAATATGCAGATAGCTATTAATGATTATGATATAGTTGGGATCACGGAGACTTGGCTCCAGGGTGACCAAGGCTGGGAACTGAACATCCAGTGATATTCAATATTCAGGAGGGATAGACAGAAAGGAAAAGGAGGTGGGGTAGCGTTGCTGGTTAGAGAGGAGATTAACGCAATAGAAAGGAAGGACATTAGCTTGGAGGATGTGGAATCGATATGGGTCGAGCTGCGAAACACTAAGGTGCAGAAAACGCTAGTGGGTGTTGTATTCAGGCCACCTAACAGCAGTAGTGGAGTTGGGGATGACATCAAACAGGAAATTATAAATGCGTGCAACAAAGGTAAAACAGTTATAATGGGTGACTTCAATCTGCATATAGATTGGGTGAATCAAATTGGCAGGGGTGCTCAGGAAGAGGATTTATTGGAATGTATGCGGGATAGTTCTCTAAACCAACATGTAGAGGAATCAACGAGAGAGCAGGCACTTCTTTACTGGGTATTGAGTAATGAGGAAGGGTTCGTGAGCAGCCTTGTTGTGCGTGGCCCCTTGGGCAAGAGTGACCATAATATGGTTGAGTTCTTCATTAGGATGGAGAGTGACATTGCTAATTCAGAAACACGGGTCCTGAACTTAAAGAAAGGCAACTTTGAGGGTGTGAGACGTGAATTGGCCAAGATAGACTAGCAATTGATTATTGAAGGGTTGACAGTGGATATGCAATGGAAGGCATTTAAAGACTGCATGGATGAACGACAACAATTGTTCATCCCAGTATGGCAAAGTAATAAATCAGGGAAGGTAGTGCATCCGTGGATAACAAGATAAATCAGGGATAGTATCAAAGCAACAGATGAAACGTACAAATTAGCCAGAGAAAGCAGCCTACCAGAGGACTGGAAGAAATTCAGTGTACAACTGAGGAGGACAAAGGGCTGAATTAGGAAAGGGAAAATGGATTATGAAATAAAACTGGCAGGGAACATAAAAACTGACTGCAAATGTTTTTATCGATATGTGAAGAGAAAAAAAATTAGTTAAAACAAATGTAGGTCCCTTGTAGTCAGAAACAGGTGAATTGATCATGGGAGCCAAGGACATGGCAAACCAATTGAATAACTACTTTGGTTCTGTCTTCACTAAGGAAGACATAAATAATCTGCCGGAAATAGCAGGGGATCGCGGGTCAAATGAGATGGAGGAACTGAGTGAAATCTAGGTTAGCCAAAAAGTCGTGTTAGGTAAATTGAATGGATTAAAGGCCGATAAATCCCCAGGGCCAGATAGTCTGCATCCCAGGGTACTTAAGGAGGTAACCCCAGAATAGTGGATGCCTTAGTGATAATTTTTCAAAACTCTTTAGATTCTGGAGTAGTTCCTGATGATTGGAGGGTAGCTAATGTAACCCCACTTTTTAAAAAGGGAGGGAGAGAGAACACGGGGAATTACAGGAAAGTTAGTTTAAAATCGGTAGTCGGGAAACTGCTAGAGTCACTTATTAAAGATGGGAGAGCAGCGCATTTGGAAAGTGGTCAAATCATTGGACAAAGTCAGCATGGATTTACGAAAGGTAAATCATGTCTGACGAATCTTATTGAATTTTTTGAGGATGTAACTAGTAGAGTGGATAAGGGAGAAGCAGTGGATGTGTTATATCTGGACTTTCAGAAGGCTTTCGACAAGGTCCAACACAAGAGATTAGTATATAAACTTAAAGCACACGGTATTGGCGGTTCAGTATTGATGTGGATAGAGAACTGGCTGGCAGACGGGAAGCAAAGAGTAGGGGTGAACGGGTCCTTTTCAGGATGGCAGGCATTGACTAGTGGGGTGCCGCAAGGCTCAGTGCTGGGACCCCAGCTACTTACAATATACATTAATGATTTGGACGAGGGAATTGAATGCAACATCTCGAAGTTTGCGGATGACACGAAGCTGGGGGCAGTGTTTGCTGTGTGGAGGATGCTAGAAGGCTGCAAGGTGACTTGGATAGGCTGGGTGAGTGGGCAACTGCATGGCAAATGCAGTATAATGTGGATGAATGTGAGGTTATCCACATTGGTGGTAAAAACAGGAAAGTGGACCATTATTTGAATGGTGGCCGATTAGGAAAAGGGGAGATGCAACGAGACCTGGGTGTCATTGAAAGTAGGCGTGCAGGTGCAGTAGGCAGTGAAAAAATCGAATAGTATGTTAGCATTCATAGCAAAAGGGTTTGTGTATAGGAGTAGGGAGGTTCTACTGCAGCTGTACAGGGTCTTGGTGAGACCACATCTGGAGTATTGCCTACAGTTTTGGTCTCCTAATCTGAGGAAAGACATTCTTTCGATAGAGGGAGTACAGAGAAGGTTCGCCAGACTGATTCCTGGGATGTCAGGACTTTCATATAAAGAAAGACTGGATAGACTCGGCTTGTACTCGCTAGAATTTTGAAGATTGAGGGGGGATATTATAGAAACTTACAAAATTCTTAAGGGGTTGGACAGGCTCGATGCAGGAAGATTGTTTCCGATGTTGGGGAAGTCCAGGACAAGGGATCATAGTTTAAGGATAAGGGGGAAATCTTTTAGGACCGAGATGAGAAAAATAATTTTCGCACAGAGAGTGCTGAATCTCTGGAATTCTCTGCCACAGAAGGCAGTTGAGGCCAGTTCGTTGGCTATATTTTAGAGGGAGTTAGATGTGGCCCTTGTGGCTAAAGTGATCAGGGGGGTATGTATAAAGGCAGGTAAGGGATACTGAATTGGATGATCAGCCATGATCATATTGAATGGCGGTGCAGGCTCGAAGGGCCGAATGTCCTACTCCTGCACCTACTTTCTATGTTTCTATGTTTCTACTGAAGTTCACCATGGACAATAATAAAGCACAAGTAACTATAGCATTATTCCCAAGATTTCCCCCCCAAGAAAAATATTGTTCAAATATAAAAATTGTCTCCTTTTGGATTTCATGATATATATTTCAATCATCCAATCCTGGAGTACAGATTACGAAGTGCAATCGGTACGCAAACACCTGAAATCAGACATGCAGATAACGTTGCTTTACCAAAAGAAAAATGTCATTGGCACAACGTCTGATAAGCACTGACGGAACGTTGCGCGATGATAGTCGTGTTATACGAATTATAGTAGTAACATATATGGGGAAACATATCATTTTATCAATTAATTAAAATTACGGAGCGCCGGTATTGAATTCCAAATAGAAGCTATGAAAATGGTTGTTTTGTAATTTCAGAACTTGAAACCATTAAATCTGCTCTGAAGACAGCAAGTAAGCGATCACTCCTCCTGATGGCTGCGGAAATTTAAACCCAATATACGTGGAAACTCGGGATATCTGTGTAGAATTAATATGCATCTGAGAGGGAATTTGTTACAGGGAAAGAACAGGACGACTTACATGAGACATTGATTTGAGAGATAGCATTAAAACAATGGGCGACAAAGCGTCATTCCATGCCGTAAGGAAATACACGATGAAATCGCAAATCTTTGAATGTATCTACAGCTTGCAATATCATTGCCGTTAAAAATAACAAACCTGCAGTATATTAACGTTTTTGATGGAGTCGTATAAATGAGAAGTAATTGTATACTCTCCCATCGTCAAAGCGCCTATTAATGGGCGATATGCACTAATAGCAACTAAAAATAACGCGTCAGAAACGATAGGAAAACTGAATTTTGAATTCAGAAACTCTATAGTCGTATTATTTGCAGAAAATCTACATTTATCGGGTTAAATTATTCATCCAGAATTTATTCCACGTCACTGTCGAGGTATATATATATATATATATATATATATGTCATCTAATACTATGCCAACATCTATTACTATCGGCAGAACATGACTGAAATCCGTTTTGCGGCCCATATTAACATATTTTACTTCCCTCGCTGTATTTTCCAAGAATTAACACTTCCACGGATTCTTCAAAAATGTGCCCCGATAGAGCAGGGGCTCCCAACATTTTTCGCACTGGCAAACTTACTAGCACATAACATTGTTATTGAACTAATGATGAATAGATACCGGTATGCCAGAACCAAACACAGTCAGTCAATGAGAACAAATTTGTACAAATCCAGAATCAACAAATTTATTACCTGGGTAGGCGAAACTTACCCCAGGTTTGGAACCCTTGTGATAGAGAAACAAAAGGGCTGCCACTCGAATTGACTGCGTACAACTATGTTCAGTAATTAATGAATAAAAAGTTAAATCTTTCTTGACTAAACTCGATATGAGAAAAGGGGAGAAATTGCGGAACAAAGATATGCATTGTCAAGCACCGTTTTCGTTTTTACAATGGAAAACCTGTCTAATTTAACTGGAGTGAGCTCTGGTATTTTTGTATCATGCACCTCTAAATCATTTTTTTCTTCTTCAATGTAAAGGAAAATGCTCGGAATACGTACTAACGTCGACATTTTTTCCCAAAAGAGACTGATTTGCAAGTCAAAGAAGATGGTAATTAACACCAATACAGTTTTTAATACTATTTAAATGCTATTTTGTATCTATAACATTTACATTTTTGCAAGCTAAAAGTTGGCCAACTTTTATTTGTTGCCATTTTCACCTCAGAACTTCAGAAACATGTAAAGAGTGATGGTGAGTGACAACAACATACCACACGATTTTTCGTTGATTCATCTTGAAAAATGCCGAAACAGGACAGCTGAAGCAACAAATGTACCATTATTGCGACTCAATTCACACCTCATTTGAAAGTTATTAAAATTGTTGGAGACAGATAAGCCAATTTAGACAATGCCAAATATCCCACTCCACAGCCTTTCAGGGTAACATACGTATCGATGCCACTATTTGCAATCTATTCGGTCACCGGGATATTGCAATTGGTCATGTCGCGAGTTCAAGGTTTCAAGGTCAGTTTATTGTCACATGCACCAGTTCAGGTACAGTGAAATTTGAGTTACCGTACAACCATACTCAGTGAAAAGGAACAAAACACACAGCCCCAAAAAATAAAATTTACATAAACATCGTTCTCAGTGGATTCCACTTTCATCACTGTGATGGAAGGCAATAAAGCTCAATCTTCTTTCTCTTGTTCTCCCGCGTTCGGGGCAGTCAAATCATCCGCAGTCGGAGCGATCACAGCCCCCGCAGCCCACGATCGAAGCCCCCGTCGGGATGATCGAAACTCCCGCGTCGGGCCGTTGAAACTCTATGCGGCATGGTGTTCCCGAATCGGCCTCTTCTTACCAGAGGCTGCGGGCTTCTCGATCTTAAAGTCCACAGCCCCGCTGTTGGAGATTCTATCCCCGGCAAAGGGATCGCAAGCTCCGCGATGTTAATGTCCCACAGACTCCCGCAGCTTGTAGCGCCGCGTCGGTCTCGAGGAAAGGTCACCAACTCCACGATGTTAGGCCGCAGTGGGAACGGAGATACGATACGGAAAATAATCGCATCTCCGCCGAGTTAAGAGAATGAAAAAATGTTTCACTAAAACATGATTTAACACTACATTAAAATAACAAAACCATAAGAAAGGGCAGTCAGACTGTTGGTGAGGCAGCTATTGCTGGTGGCGCCACCCGGTGTTCGACTGGCGCAGTATTCAAACACCCATATCCTTTGCAACAGAGTGGCTTCCAATAGTCTGCTAAGGGATAGCCGGTGATGGCATTCTAATAAACGTATTGTCAGAAAATGTTTTTTTTTTTTTGTTCCATGCCAATCTTGCGCATGGTCAGATGGAATACACTTAATGAAATATTGAAAAGCGAATATGAGGGGAAGAAATGTTGTGCTCAGCTGCAAGAGAAGGGAATGAACGAAAAACAATGATAAGAAAAGTATGGTATTTCAACTCAGTTGTTGTGGCTTAATGCATGTTGTTTCAATTTTTAAACCTTGCAGAGGAACAGATACGTGAAACACAAGAGGGTAAAACAATTCGTTTTCATCAATTTTCAACTAACTTTTCTGTGGCTGGTATAAATGTAGAACACATGCTGTGAAGAGATGCTGCCATTGTGTTTCTGTCAGACATCAGACACCATGGATGCAACCTCCTGAGTTCTACGAAGGGTTTTATGAAGGACCCGTCATGAATATAGTGGTTTGCGAGGAAGCATTCAGGGACCGGGTGAGCAATTCCAGGTGTCTGCCATCTTGTACTTTCCTATGCAATTAAAATTATTCTTATAATGTCATTGGACTGAATGATAAGCGGCTGTTCTGTGGCGAGTTGTCGATTAATTGCACTGCACATCAGAATGGACAAGACATTCGGCATCGCACGGAACACAATTGAATTTCAAACCAAGTGTGAGGACAAATGTCGACGCACTCGGTGAGCATCCCTGCCGGTTGATTTTTTTTGGCAACATTTAAGTCCGAAAGTTGAAAGCACGGAATCTATCCTCTTCCCCAGCCTCACCGCAACCAGGCCACATTATTTTGATTGAGGTCACTGGACTACAGTTAAATATAAATACATGCGTATTATAATTCACATAATGGTTTAATCTACTAACATATAATGACCATCCTTTAACAAAAGTGAGATGTTTTCATTTGCTGAAATATTCAAATTATTTAAGTATTGTTCAATCGAATATGTTTGCAAAGGACTTCAGACAAAGGCATGAGGTTTCTGCCTGTTAAGGCATGATCAACTGCGTTATGTTACTCCTCGCGTCAGGCCATAGCACTGCACCTCACTTGAGAAGTCCACGGCTGAAATAAGATCATTTTCCGATCGTTTTCAGTCTTATTTTTTTGTATTAAATATTTAATTTATCGTAAAAGTTGCAAGAGGTACACTTTTTCTACAGGGACAAACATACATTTGATTGGCAATTTAAATGTTATCATTGACCTAATAGATAACGAGTGATATATTTCCTAGAACGTAAGAAAATAGAAGCGATTCGACTGAACGTTGGTAAGAACACTGATCTCCCATATATGTTATTGCGTTGGTTATTTACGTGAAAGCAATTCCCATTGTTTTATCGATTAATGTAAGCTCCAACCGCATTTTCAAATAGACGCAATTTCACTAAATAACTGTGTCAAAAGTTCACAACTGAAATCATTTTGTGCATTGCGTAGTCACTGATTCATGCTATTCAGAAATATTATTGAAAATATAACATGTAAAACCCTGCCTCTTATATTGTAGAGGAACTACTTCGTCGTCAGGAAACAGGTACGATAATTCATTAAACAGACATGAAATAGGCAAAATAGTAAGATATTAAAATAATCATACTGTGACTCTTATCTGTTGTACGATATGATATTTAGTTGTACATGAACTCATCAAGACAACGCCCCTGAAAATCACCTTACATCGATGCAAAGCCCAAAACGTCTGCAATATCTAAATTAAGTAAAAACCTAAACATTAGTTAAGCTAAAATCACAGTGACAATCACTTCCTTGCATTCATACTTATATGCCAAGTCATCGACACCTGTCAGATGTCCGGGTTGTGGCATATGACTGTGGAGTTGATCACTCTTACATATCTTCCATGGAATCGCTTAGGTCAACGTGACGAAGAATAACTATGTAACAGAGATCTGCTCCACAGGTAACCAATAGATCTAACTGGAATCCGGTGTGAGCAGAATTTAGGCAGCGATGCCGATTTGGACAGAATGTTATTCTCATCGTAATGCAGGGACCTATTTACTTTTCGGTTTCCTTTCTCAGTGAAAACAACGGCACATTTAGAACTAGTACTTTCGCTGTGCTTTCCTTGAATACTGGAAACTTGATTCCAGTGATAAATCAATTGATTGGCCGCAAGAGGTCCCTGAAGATTTTGTCCGACAAGAGGTTAACTTTTCAAAGCGATCGTGGGCATCTGTGAGAACGATGATAATAATTTGGGCACTTTTCAAAGCAACTTATAATAATAAAGGTTGCAAAGAAAATATGCGATGCCAAGCTATAAAGTGTAATACATTCGCAATATGTCAGAAAATAAGGAGATAAGCAGGTTGCATATTGGAAGTAAGACGCTGAAAACAGGAACAATATGGGTTTAACAATATTGTGAGATGGATGCCAACGGATGTTAAATCCTGCTCCCAATTTTCCTTTGAGTTCAGTCCACCATATCAATGTGCACGCAAAAGCATTATCGTTTAGCGATTGGCCGCTCTGCGGGCTCCGTTCACAGTGACCATTCAGTGACATAATTCATAATAATTTAAATGCGTTCAGCCAAGAAACGCTCACCCATGCTGGAAAAATCGATCAGACCAAAAGGACGGCGATGTGTCCCTAATTGTTGATATCCCCAAATGTGAAGTCTACTTATTAGTCATTGGATATTGATATTCAGCGGAATTTAAAGGAAAAGTTGCAGCCGTTCAGTTTTACTTTCAGTTTCCGGCTACAATATGAGGTTAGAAATTGTTCGCATGTTTCGTCATTAGAAATGTATGTACCACACAAACATTTCAAGACAATGTTCATGCACTTTGTACTGCATTTTTTGTAACTCAGGCAAAGAAGAAGGTACATATATATTGGCATCAGCTGGTATTGTGCGCAATAAACGGAATTTATTTCATAATATATTCTTCCGCTATCTATATTTGTAATGCAGTTAATATGAACCAATTGAAATGATGTGTGATACTTAATTTTCTACCGTCAAGAATGTTTTCCTCACCTTGCTTATACCGCGGTAAGCTGGACATTGCTTTTAATACAGTTGAGGACTTGTGGATATGCAACATTTACGTTATTTGCTTTTCTGGTCAATATTAGAAAATGCGCTACCCTTTAATTTTTCAAACTATATCCATTTGATGTCTAAAAGTAATAATAAAAGTATTAATTTTTTGGTACATGCGGGGAAAATGCATTGCTTCTTAAAATAGAAGATTTCCGCAATCATAGCGACAATGATATAATGCAACTTACACCTTTAAGGAAAAATTTCCAAGCACGCGCTTCTATCCCCTCGGATCAACACTCTCGTATCGGCCTGATCTGTGTGTTCCTTTTTTTAATCAACTATTCTTTGACTGTATGCAATTAAATTGGATCGTTTACTTGCTCTTCAGAACTGAAAAAATTGCGAAAGCAGCTGACCGAAGCAGGTAAATAAGTAAATCCAACAAAGATAAAATACAAATTAGCTCAACATAGGTATCAAAAAAGATAACTCGAAGATTGTATTGCAATGCTCTTCTATGGCGCATTTTCTCTGCTCCTGAACACATTCTAAATTTCGATAACGAAATAAAAATGAAACAGTGCAAGATTGAGATATTGAGTATTTTAGTGAAGGATTTTATAATTCGGTAAAAAATCGTAAAGTTGACAATTTTGGTAATATACATTAAAATTGCAATTAGCACCGGTAAAATATGCACCATCAAGGAAGGCATGCATGTATTGAGTTTATCTCGTTTGCGATGAAAACGTGGTGGTGATTTACGCTTTCTAACTACTGGACCATATATATTTACAGTATTGCAATTACACTTTACCATGCTTTCATCCAGCAACGATGAAAGTATAACACTATATTTATGGTACACTATGGTCATGACGAAATTATTCTGGAATTTACTGCGCTCTTCTGAAAGTACTGAAGAGATGATGCAATTCCTTTAGTGATTTGTAAAAATATAACATTCGAGATCGAGCGGGGTCGAATTTGTTTTCCCCGGAGAATAGTAAGATTAAACGAGAAGTTACCAGTTTAAAGTTTGATCGTTATTTTATGAGGAGTTACGTTGAGGGATTACGTGAAGAAGGCCGTCCCCACGCATGCGCGTCAATCTTCAAGGCAGCAGTGTGAAGTCACAGAGAACGTTGTTGAACTAACATAGTAAGATAATAGATTACTAGAACTACCAGATGATCGTTATGTTACGAGGGTAGGGAACGGAGGGCACGTAATCCCTCAACGTAACTCCTCATAAAATAACGATCAAACTTCAAACTGGTAAGTTCTCGTTTGATCTTACTACTTTACTTCGGAGTCACGAGACATCAATTGACCAGGACTAGTGAGAAAATTAATGCATTGAAAACTTGACATGTTTCACAATACTAATGCTGTAATAACAAGAAAGAAAATAAACAGTGACCCCTCTCACCCAGGGGGAAACTGTGTAAAAGAACAAAAAAAACAGAATCAGCAAAAATCCCGGATCTGGCGATAGGCTTATTATGAAACCTCTGGTACGTCCTCTGATTCGAACATCCCGCAGCCGCCAGAATGTGGTCAAGAGGTACGTCCATATCCCTTGCTGCTGATGTCGATGCGGCCCTGGTGGAATGAGGTTTAAAAATGTCAGTGTCGACTCCTGCACACGCCAGAACCTGTTTAATCCATCTAGAGATGGTCTGCACCGTAACCTGTTTCTGAGGTTTTGTGTAGCTGACAAAGGAGAGTTCCGAGCCTCTCAAGCTCTTGGTGACCTTTTTGTATTGGGTCATAGATGATACTACACACACTCGTGGATCTGAGGGGTATGCCATAAAACTCAATTTGTGCCCCTGCACCACTGGCCTGCTCTGCTTTACGAGATCCCGAACGAAAAAGGTGATGTTATTGCAGGAAGAACCTATACTGTCCAGTCTGAATTTTTGTAGCGTCGGGACCCTTTGTGCCGAGGCCAGGGTCATGAGCATGACTTCCTTCAGTTTAAGATGGTGTAGGGAAATAGATGAAACTGGTGTCCATTGACAGAGCAGCGTGAGCACCACGCTGACATCCCATATGTGTGTGTACCTAGGTCTAGGTGTAATGGAGTTCAATATGCCCTTCAGAAATTTGGTTATTGAAGGGTGGGACCCTACCGTGTGGTTTGCTGACCCCAGCCGTAAATAATTTGGACAAAGCACTGTTAATGACACTGTAACTAAGTTTGTTATCGTGAAAAAGTGACGAAAGAAATTTCCAAAACATTGGTGATTGAAGCTGTGTGATATGAAATATGAGAGTGGGAACAGTACATCTCCCATGTTCTTATGTGAGAGATGTACTGTGTCTGTGTGCTGTTCCTCCACGCTGCAGTGATGACATCAATGGTACGTTCTGAAAGCCCGAGGCCCAGGAACGGTCTCCTCAGAATCGGCAAACCAACAAATGTATACCATATAACCATATAACCATATAACAATTACAGCACGGAAACAGGCCCTCTCGGCCCTTCCAGTCCGTGCCGACCATTTGTTTTCCCCTAGTCCCATCTACCTGCACTCAGACCATACCCCTCCATTCCCTTCACGTCCATATACCTATCCACTTTACTCTTAAATGTTAAAATCGATCCTGCCTCCACCACTTCTGCTGGAAGCTGATTCCACACAGCCACCACCCTCTGAGTAAAGAAGTTCCCCCTCACGTTACCCAGAAACCTCTGTCCCTTAATTCTCATGTCATGCCCTCTTGTTTGAATCTTCCCTACCCTCAATGGGAAAAACGTATCCACGTCAACTCTGTCTATCCCTTTCATCATTTTAAAGACCTTAATCAAGTCCCCCCTTAACCTTCTGCGCTCCAAAGAATAAATACCTAACTTGTTCAACCTTTCTCTGTAACATAGTTGCTGGAACACTGGCAACATTCTAGTAAATCTCCTCTGTACTCTCTCTATTTTGTTGACATCCTTCCTATAACTAGGCGACCAAAAGTGTACACCATACTCCAGAATTGGTCTTACCAATGCCTTGTACAAATTTAACATTACTTCCCTACTCCTATATTCTATATTCAATGCTCTGATTACGGTCATGAAGAGGGTGGCTTTCCCCTGACATTGGGTGTACCAGCAGATTTCTGCTCTTGTCTTTACGACTCACGTGACTCCGAAGTAAAATAATGTATCTTTATGGTCCTTTTCCTCGAAAAGCAGTGAACCCAGAAACACTGAACATGTTTTGAAGATAAAAATAAATAGAGTCCTGATAATCGCGCGGGTTGAACTATTTCAGGAGAAGTGCAGGTTATAATCCTATCAATTTTGAATTTATTAAATGATACGGTTTCAAAAATCTAGGTTCGTCCTTCGCTGTTGATCATTAAGTATATTATACGTTGTGTTAGAAACAATATTTGTGTTACTGTCTGTACTACCGATATGCAATTATATCCCTTGCTTATATTGGCAGATTGCATTGTTAATGAATGCTTCCGGCGTCCCATTAGGTTATTTCCTGGAATTATATTTAGCTTTTATGTTACTTTCGAGTTTATGTTTTGTTATATAATTTTATGTAACGTTGTGTACTGTAAATATTATGAGATATGTCCATGGTCTTCATGGTTCTCCAGGTCTCTTAACTAAATAATTACTATCGTACGTTGTGCAGTACCGTTTTTTAAGAATGCATAAAATTCGTTTTATAAATTAAGTATGCCTACAATTCATTTGCAGAGGAAGAATCAACCAGAAAGGATGAAGGTAAAATATGGTAGACGACGTGTACACACCAGACATTGTTGCTGGCATTGTGACCGAAAAATATCAAAACAAAATGGTTGGGCTGAAATGGTATAGATTCAATATTTCAAAACGGTTCTTAAAATGTCTAATCAGAAACTAGATTTAAAAATGCAGTGCTCATGCTCCCTTCGTTTCATCGGTCCGATCTTGACTTCTGAATGACTGGGAATGCACAAATATGCTCACTAAATGCGTAGAAAACGTCCAGAAAAAGCTACCGGTTAATTCGTTTTACCCCATTCACAACGAGCGCCTTTTCTTGTAACGTTTAATTTATGGTTAATTCCATCGTAGGAACTGTAACTAAAGAAGTTAATTAATTAATTCATTCATTCATTAACTATTCGTAAAGACAATAGGGACGATAAACGGCTTTGTGTAAATTGCAGTACCCAAACTGTCAAAAGTACTCCAACATAAGACAAGCATTCAGAAACGTTTCCATGCCAGAAGAAGCCTTGTAACTCAAATGATTTATTTCTGTTTCTGTAGAAGCCAAAAAAATGAAAAAAGCACTTCAAGATCTAGGTAATTAAATTATTGTGACCCAATGTTATATAGATACATTTTATTTACAACTGAGCAGTTCCTACTTAGCTGTCACCGTACGCCTTATATCATCCTGTTCACAGAAAAACGACATAGGCGTGACAGTTGTAGATGAACAATTATTAGTCTAATTCCGACAAACAGAAAATGAGCGTGCGGGAATAATAATGCGTGAAACTATTCGAATTCTGGATATGGGATAATACACTTGGAGCAAAGAGAATCACTACACAATTGTGTTGACATGTGAAGAAAAACGCAGCCAGAATGAAATGTGTATCCACAGGACGATGGTAATAGATAATGTAACTTTAATTCAATATGCGAATCTTTTTGCTGTTGTTGTCGTTGTTATTTACAGTTTAGTTTCAGCGCAGGGTTGTGCTTTTTAAATATATAAAATTGTGATTATTGCACATAACTATCCTGTCACAGAATCGAGTGATGTGTTGGACGCATCAAACAATGAAGGGTATATTTCTCAGAAAAGATAGAGGCGGGGTCTGATGAAGGGGGGAACCTGGTAAAAACATAACCCCTCTCTTGGTTTAGTGGAAATCTGCGATGAGCAAATTATATTTGTATTTCCATGAATACAAGATTCCACCGTCTGCGGCTCACCACCGTGATTTGGGGCAGACTTCAAGTTATATTCTTGTAGTGCTGTTTCAGTGTTGTTATTACCAAACTTCATAAACGCAGGATAGAATACTATGGCGGTAAATCTTGGCAAATGCACGCGCTTTGAGTTGCAGTCCGCTATTGAAATGGGATTACAATGTCTGCTTTTCTGATCAGGTGTCGACAAAGGACAATAACAGTACCTTGAGCAAACACTTCGTACTGCTCAATATTTGCACGATATGAAAACAGAATAAAATAATAAGAAAGCAGCAACTTAGGAAGAGGCGCTATTCATTTTTGTATCTGCAGTTATCGACGATGAAAGAGCAATTGAGCAATATATTCTAATATTCGTCCATCCACACACATGAGATAATAAGCTGTCAGGGCAGAGTAGCGATATGTAGAATGAAATACGCAGCACCCACGCGATAATTAAATGCAACATCGATACCGTCAGAAAAATCTCCATGTGTGAGCTAAGGGACTACGTTTGTCTATACAATGCTTTGGAAGCGGGAAGTGAACAGATGTGAAACATGAAATGGCAGGTGCTTGTTTATACACATATACAAATTACTAGCGTTACTCCGCCCGTCAAGCAGATAACATATAGGTGACATTCGGGTTCACATCTGAGAAAGGGTCCATGTTCTCCAGAAATCCATGTTCTCCAGAAATGATGCATTATTTATTCCAACACGTTGTGTTCTTCAGTGAACAAATGTCCCTCGAATTCTCCATCCCCTGTAATATCCATGACGTGGATTTTATCCATATTTCGCATACAGCCTGGCAAGAATTTTACCCAGCTGCATTGCATTGCCTCTCCAATGCATTGTGAAACGTATCTAAGAACCAAGCACCTTTATGTATTTGTGCAGAGGATAAACTGCGCGAGAAGGAGACAGGTAAACCTAGCAATTACTCACACGAAAATATCGTATATTACCGTTCCTTTTCGAACGGAGGCCAATTCAGTAAACATTTGTAGAATATTTTATACCACTGATAAACTTTCTTTTGGTATAATTTTGCTTCTCAGATGGCACCTGCGGTGAGTCTTACAATGAACATATGGAAGTAAGCAGACATTTTGAACTTTACCGAATGTGGGGTCAGTATAGATAATAGAACAACTATCCTGAATTATATTTGCATTTAGATTTGTTGTTGGGTGTTTGGACGCCAAACCAACATATTGCACGGAGGCATAACTTAGTTTTTTATTTTATTTTTATTTTACCACATTTGAGGCGATTAGAGTCGTGCGGTCTCAAAACAGACACATCCTGAACTTTGCTAATCCGAATTTGCAGCACTTTCTATATCAAGTCAAAGGTAATACGGTCATAAGGTGATGAGGAACATGAATAGGGTTAGGCCATTCGGCCCATCGTATTCGTGCTCCATTAGTCTTCATTCAACCATGGCTGATCTATCGTCCCTCCCACCCCCATTCACCTGCCTTCTCTCCATAACCTCTGATACCATCAAGAATCTTGTTCTTGAATCTGGAAATTAGCTTTCTAAGTCATGACTTCGCAACTAATCACCCAAACAATTTCATCAGTTGTGAAATTAATTGGACCACCGTATTCCATATATCAGACACGGTGTGGATGAGATAACTCTCGTAAATCTCATGTTGCTTACATTGCACTCCGCCCAATCTCGGCTGAGGACGAATTTGACGCGTTCGTTCCTGTGTATGCCCCGTGTAATATTGTATTTCAGAGGCAGATATTTCTCAACCAGCTCTGCTCCAATCAAAACATACTCAGACTATGCAGTCGCACCCAAGCCTCATATCAGACAACATCATGTGAATCATGTGAATCTACCCCTCCCCCAAATGTATGACATCATACTGCTCCAAAGGTGTAGTGTCGAGAATTGCACCGTGGAACATGATTTATGATGTGCCTAACACTGTATATGCTCATAACACAGCCTCCAAGCTCGCAATTGCTTTGACTGGGACATTGAAGCAGATATGCCACCTTAGCCAGCTTGTCTACTTGTGTTGTTGCTTTAATGGAGACTCGGACATGGACACCACACACTTTATTTCCTCCATACTTAATTGGAGCCCTCCCCATCATAAGCATTGCGTTTTCCCTAGACTGATAAGTCCAAAAATGTTCTCACCTCCCGTCAAAGCGTTTTACCCATTACATTAAATATACGGGCTTCGGTTCGTGATCGTTCGATTCGGCGAAATATCATTATATGCATTATATCTGTATACTGCAAAACTATATATAAATGTACTGTTGACCTTGGAAAGTCCAGAGAGTGTAATTCCAACCTATGCGAATTTAACTTACAGCATTACTTCCACTTCTTGTTATGTTTGTAAAACACTTTTCTACGCAGTTTCTAGGAAAATTATATATTTTATTCCAATTTGTGGACCAGAGATTTTGAGAAAATCGAAGCCAGTGTCGATCAAGTATTCCGCACACTTACGTACCACGACTGCCTTGATTTTTTACAAATCGTAGCTTTATATATGTATTATATTCAACTATATTAACATGGTTGGATTCTTTCACAGCAATTTTAAATGGTTCTTCTCGAAATGACGATTTGGTTGCATTTCCCTTTCGTTCTAACAGCATTTTTATAATACTGACATTAATTTGCGATGCTCTCTGGTGCAGCACTGAAACTGAAAACAAAGACGACAGGTGAGAACACAAACTAGCTCGCTGAAACTTTTGCATGTGCAAATTTGAAATATTTACATATTCATTTTCGAATTTGAAATATCTAATTGCATCAGTGAAGACGTAAATAACCCAAGGCAGATTGAAATGCTCATGATGTTTTTTTTGTCATCAGTTCCTCTCAGTAATGAAAGCAAAAGGTTTAATGAAACATTTCTCAGGTTGAGATGGTCACGAATTAATCTGATCTTTGACCAAGAGACATTTATCTCAACGTCACACGATGAGTAAAGAGCAAAGGTTTGTACCAGTCCATTATTAACCAAATAATTTTTGACCTGTTCATTTCCATATAAACGAGCATCACATTCTTATCTGATGCCGAAGAGCTCAAAATATGTCGTCACAAAACCAGAATTAAACTATTTGAGAATTTTAGGTAATTTTGCCACACTAATTAATTTCCATTTTGAAACCGGATAACATTTTTTGGTTGTTATCTTCGGTAATAGGTGCTGCACTGGCTTTGTGTTTCACACCACCCCTGTGTCATGTTCAACTTACTTCATTTATCATGTTGGGGGAAAATTCAGAATATTCCCTTTTGTAAAGTTTGTGGTATACAGCGAGTTTGCATGTTTATTCCTGATTCTTCTTGGCTTTCTCCAAAACGTACGAGGACAAAGATTCACAGTACGCGCTCAATGCATGGGACATATAAAATAATCACACAGAATCTCCAAGCTTCTCTGATTAAATATATGAGAATTATTTCGTTCACAAGTACGTCAGTGTTCGTTGAAGCTAAAATTCCGAGGCAGTACTGGACATGAAAAATACATTTAGATGGTATTTATCTCTGTTTTCAGAGATAGAAACCTTGACTACCCAACTCCAGGAATGTGGTAAGGATATAGATAAGGAGAAACTATTTTTCAATAGTAACACACAAATAGAAGGTATGCACCTGAAAAGTTGAAAAGTTAAAAGAAGTCATAATTTATTTTGTGATATGTTCTTATACTTGAAAATGCTTTCTCAATAAATGATCGCAAATATGTCCAACGTTAAGAAATGTTATAAAGCGTTCCCAAAAACATTATTGATATCCTGCAACATAAAATCACTGATTTCTTCATAACAGCAGAATATTTCTACAAGATATTACTACTTCAGCATGTAGATAGAAACAAGCACAGGTTTTCAATACACCTTTTTGCCAGTGATGGACTTCTTTATTTTACAAAATTACACTGCGCATACATATTGACCAGACTGAAAAGATATGGTATATATCATATGACACAAATCACACAATTATAGTGTCCAGTTCTTAAAGATACAGTTACAATTATATACACTACACTGCTCTCCCTTAGAAAGTAAAATAACTTGTAAATTAAGATAATTAACAAGAATAATATATTAATTTTATTTGACGACTGGTTTACGCACTTTCTGATCTCCTGAGTGGTTTTAGGGGAGTGTCAAGTTGTGGTTCCAAAGGAGAGTAAAGTTCAGGATAATTTACTTTGTCTTTACTTTCTTTGGAGATTCCAATTTTACATCTGAACTTGAAATAATACTAAAGTCTGACAGATCTGCTTCTTCGTCTACGCTTTGTCCTTGCTGGAATCATATTGTTTATGTGCACACTTCCAACACGTCCTCCAATTTCTACCAAGTACCTGCAGATACCACACACTTCAACTACTGTTCCCACCTCCATTTGTTTGCTTTGTAAGGGGAGCGGAGAACACGAACCTGATCATGTGTATTGAATCTACGTTGTTTTTTTTTTACATTCACCATAATGACGTTTCTAGTCAGATTGTTTGCGTTCAACCTTAAGAGAGGTAGAACCAAATTCAGTCTAGTTCTGAGCCTTATTTTCAATAGAAATTCTGCTGGCATATACCCTGTGGTAGATTATGGCGTGGTACAATATTTCAGTAAGAAACTAGCTGGCCGCTGTAACTTACTGAATTTTGAATTCCCTTCAAGAACTTGTTTCTTGAGAGCTCCTTTGACTATCCTGACTGATCTTTCCACTGCGCCTTTTGACGCCGGATAGTAAGTTAGCACTTAGGTATTGCTTGATATCATTTAGCTGCATGAAAGTTACTTCAGATAATTCGTGATACGCAAAGATAGACCGCAAAATATTGTTCTTTCTGTTGGTGTGTTTGTACCCACTTTCTGTTGTTGTGTTTGTACCAAACCAGTTTGAGTGGCTATCTACCAAGACAAGAACATTATTATTCCCGTGTTCATACAAATCCACATGAGCCCCCTGAAAAGGTCTGGTATGCCAAGACCATGTTTACAAAGGAGTTTGGCCAGGCCTACTTCTACCACTTGCTACGTTTGCTTGCCATTGCTTCTAAGTCATTGTCCAACCCTGACCAATACATGCAGGTTTGGCTGTATACTTCAATTCCACAATACCTGTGTTTTCACTGTGGAGTTCTTTTAGTCATGTTTGTCATACACAATTGGGTGCTACTACCTTGTGACCCCAGTTAATACATCTTTGCTCACATGACAGTTCGTGTTGTCTATTCTGATACGATTTTAGTTAATTAGAACATAGTTCTTTTTCTGACCATCCACACAAAGTTTGTTTGTATACTTGTTGAGCACTGTGTCCTTTTGAGTTTCAGCAGCAGTTTCAGCTGCTGTTACTGGAAAGTCATGGTTCACTGTTTCTGTGACATACATAGCGCATTCAGTACCCACATCTGATTCTTCATCAGGCAAACGCGACAATGCATCAGCGAATGTTGTACTCAATGCTATAATCATGCTGCGACAGGCGAACTGCCCAGCGCTGCATCCTCGATGGTTGCCATTGTAGGTATTGCTGACCGAGGACCAAGAATAGCGAGAAGTGGCGTATGATCAATAAACAGGGTAAATTTCCTTCCCAATAGACATTGACATAGACATAGAAAATTGGTGCAGGAGCAGGCCATTCGGCCCTTCGAGCCTGCACCGCCATTCAATATGATCATGGCTGATCATTCAACTCAGTATCCTGTACCTGCCTTCTCTCCATACCCCCTGATCCCTTTAGCCACAAGGGCCACATCTAACTCCCTCTTAAATATAGCCAATCAACTGGCCTCAACTATCTTCTGCGGAGAATTCCAGAGACTCGCCACTCTCTGTGAAAAATGTTTCCCTCATCTCTGTCCTAAAGGGATTTCTCATTATCCATAAACTGTGACCTCTTGTTTTGGACCTCCCCAACTACGGGAACAATCATCCTGCATCTAGCAGGTCCAACTCCTTAAGAATGTTGCAAGTTTCTATAAGATCCCCCTTCAATCTCTAAATTCTAGCGAGTACAAGCCGTCTATCTAGTCTTTCCTCATATGAAAGTCCTGACATACCAAGAATCAGTCTGATGAACCTGCTCTGTACCCCCGCTATGGCAAGAATA
The DNA here is from genome assembly GCA_035221665.1 of Okamejei kenojei. Taxonomy (NCBI): domain Eukaryota; kingdom Metazoa; phylum Chordata; class Chondrichthyes; order Rajiformes; family Rajidae; genus Okamejei; species Okamejei kenojei. Next base: position 21,917,909 of record CM069160.1, on the reverse strand, counting down.
TCTTTCCTCAGATTTGGAGACAAAAACTGTACGCAATATTCCAGGTGTGGTCTCACCAAAACCCTGTACAACTGCAGTAGAACCTCCCTGCTCCTAATAGGTACTGATGGAATGCCTTGATCCCAAAGATGATACCAAGGGCTTCTTTCTCGATTTGTGCACAATTACGCTCACTCTTGGTAAGTGTGCGTGATGCAAATGCTGCAGACTTTTCTTGTCTATGCTGCATTACTTGTGAAATCACAGCTCCTACAGACGCATCACACGCTAACTTTAACTCGCAATTTGCATCGTAGTAAACAAGTAATCCATCACTGTTCAAACTCTTTATCCATGCATCATACGCATTTTGTTGCTCTTTGGACCATTCAATTTTTTTGTCCTTTTTCAACAACTTGTGAAGATTTATTGACTTGTTGCTAACTCGGGGAAGAAATGTAAATAATACTGTACCATACGCAAGACAGAGCGGAGTTGAGACACATTCTGTGGTGTTGGTGCGTTTCCTTCATTCGTTGTCGTCCATGTTGATCCACTTTCAAACCATGATGCATTACTTCGGCCTGTAATAATGCATATTTTCTTCTTTTGTGATCATCAAGCCATTTCAATACTTGACTGAGTATCTCCACATTATCCTCCTCAGTAATAGTTGCAATCAGCAAGTCATCTGAATTGCTCAAACAATGTGATATTGCTTACAAAATCTTGTCTCTTGCAGCTTGGAATATTTTTGGTGATGACTTCAAACCGTAGGATAGATTCGTGTCGGAATGCAGCCCCATTTATGTCTTTATCGTGGGTAGGGCTGGCTCTTTCGTTTTGCTGAGCTTATGCATGTGACAGATCTAGCTTAGCGAATACCTTGGAACCAGCATGTTGAGCGTATAAATCTTTTGAGGTTGGTAGTGGATACTGTTATTCATCTACTGCCTAGTTGATGGTCACTTTGTACTATTCACAAAAACTCACTGTATTGTCCGCTTTCAGAATCACTACTATTGCCCAATCACTGCGATCTGTTTTAACCAGTACACCGTTTCCAGTAATCCTTTTGATTTCGGCTTCCACTTTACTTTTCAGTGAATATGGCACGGGTCGCGTTCTACAGTAGAGAGGTTCTACATCGGGTCGAAACTTGATGTATGCTTGCTCACCCTTTATGCCATCTAGCTACCATTGAACATAGCCTGATCTTTCTGCAACAACTGGTCTAGTTGTGTTTCGCGTCAAATTGAAATACAGATTTCCGGTCCAGTTTCAATAAGCGGCCTATCATCGTTCACTTACTGATATATCTCGCGACAACTAGTGGCAACATCAAAGTCTTGCCTTTTCACTTTTACATTACAAACTATCTATTGCATACTTCCAATACTTATCCCGAGTCCGTTTTCAGCTAAACGTTTGCTTCTGTGATAGACAAATTGCTAAACTTGGATTGATAGGAGTCTTTGCTTATAATTGTGCAGTCAGCAGCGGTATTAATACACATAGTCATGCATTTACTACTCACTGTGAACTTTGTGTGAAAATCTTCCTTCTCAGATCCACCGTTCGTAGTATAGATGCCATACAGTCCCGGTTCATTACATAGAAACATAGAAACATAGAAAATATGTACAGGAGTAGGCCATTCGGCCCTTCGAGCCTGCACCGCCATTCAATATGATTATGGCTGATCATCCAACTCAGAATCCTCTACCTGCCTTCTCTCCATACACCCTGATCCCTTTAGCCACAAGGGCCACATCTAACTCCTTCTTAAATATAGCTAATGAACTGGCCTCAACTACCTTCTGTGGCAGAGAATTCCACAGACTCACCACTCTCTGTGTGAAAAATGTCTTCCTCATCTCGGTCCTAAAGGAATTCCCCCTTATCCTTAGACTGTGACCCCTTGTTCTGGACCTCCTCAACATCGGGAACAATGTTCCCGCATCTAACCTATCCAACCCCTTAAGAATTGTGTAAGTTTATATAGGATTCCCCCCTCAGTCTTCTAAATTCTAGCGAGTACAAGCCAAGTCTGTCCAGTCTTTCATCATACCAAAGTCCTGACATCCCAGGAATCTGTCTGGTGAACCTTCTCTGTACCCCCTCTATGGCAAGAATGTATTTTCTCAAATTTGGAGACCAAAACTGTACGCAATACTCCAGGTGTGGTCTCACCAAAACCCTGTACAACTGCAGTAGAACCTCCCTGCTCCTATACTCAAAACCTTTCGCTATGAATGCTAACATACCATTTGCTTTCTTCACTGCCTGCTGCACCTGCATGCCGACTTTCAATGATTGGTGTACCATGACACCCATGTCTCGTTGCATTTCCCCTTTTCCTAATTTGCTGCCATTCAGATAATGGTCTAGTTCCTATATTTGCCACCAAATTGGATAATCTCACATTTTTCCACATTATTACAGGAGCAGGGAGGTTCTACTTCAGTTGTACAGGGTCTTGGTGAGACCACACCTGGAGTATTGCGTACAGTTTTGGTCTCCAAATCTGAGGAAGGACATTATTGCCATAGAGGGAGTGCAGAGAAGGTTCACCAGACTGATTCCTGGGATGTCAGGACTGTCTTATGAAGAAAGACTGGATAGACTCGGTTTATACTCTCTGGAATTTAGGAGATTGAGAGGGGATCTTATAGAAACTTACAAAATTCTTAAGGGGTTGGACAGGCTAGATGCAGGAAGATTGTTCCCGATGTTGGGGAAGTCCAGGACAAGGGGTCACAGCTTAAGGATAAGGGGGAAATCCTTTAAGACCGAGATGAGAAAGACTTTTTTCACACAGAGAGTGGTGAGTCTCTGGAACTCTCTGCCACAGAGGGTAGTTGAGGCCAGTTCATTGGCTATATTTAAGAGTGAGTTGGATGTGGCCCTTGTGGCTAAGGGGATCAGAGGGTATGGAGAGAAGGCAGGTACGGGATACTGAGTTGGATGATCAGCCATGATCATATTGAATGGCGGTGCAGGCTCGAAGGGCTGAATGGCCTACTCCTGCACCTAATTTCTATGTTTCTATGTTTCTATGTATCTGCCATGCATTTACCCACTCACCCAGCCTGTCCAAGTCAACTTGCAGCCGCCTATCATCCTCCTCACACTTAACACTACCCCCCCAGCTTAGTGTCATCCGCAAACTTGGAGATGTTGCATTCAATTCCCTCTTCCAAATCATTAATATATATTGTAAATAGCTGGGCTCCCAGCACTGAGCCTTGCGGTACCCCACTAGTCAATGCCTGCCATTCTGAAAAGCACCCGTTTACTCCTACCCTTTGCTTCATGTCTGCCAGCCAGTTCTCTATCCACATCAATACTGAACCGCCAATACCGTGTGCTTTAAGTTTGTATACTAATCTCGTATGTGGGACCTTGTTGAAAGCCGTCTAAAAATCTGGATATAACACATCCACTGGTTCTCCCTTATCCACTCTACTAGTTATATCCTCGAAAAACTCTATAAGATTCGTCAGACATGATTTGCCTTTCGTAAATCCATGCTGACTTTGTCCAATGATTTCACCACTTTCCAAATGTGCTGCTATCCCATCTTTAATAACTGACTCTAGCAGTTTCCCCACTACCGATGTTAGACTAACTAGTCTGTAATTCCCCGTTTTCTCTCTCCTTTTTTTTTTTAAAGTGGGGTTACATTAGCTACCCTCCAATCCTCAGGAATTACTACAGAATCCAAGGAGGTTTGAAAAATTAGCACTAATGCATCCACTATTTATGTGGCTACTTCCTTGAGTACTATGGCATGCAGACTATCTGGCCCTGGGGATTTATCGGCCTTTAATCCATTCAATTTACCCAACACCACTTCCGGCCTACCTGTATTTCACTCAGTTCCTCTACCTTATTTGACCCCGGTCCCCTGCTATTTCTGGCAGATTATTCATGTCTTCCTTAGTGAAGACAGAACCAAAGTAGTTATTCAATTGGTCTGCCAAGTCATTGTTCCCCATGATCAATTCACCTGTTTCTGACTGCAAGGGACCTACATTTGTGTTAACTAATCTTTTTCTCTTCACATATCTATCAAACATTTTGCAGTCAGTTTTTATGTTCCCTGCCAGTTTCCTTTCATAATCTGTTAAAGAAGGAACTGCAGATGCTGGAAAATCGAGGGTACAGAAAAGGCTGGAGAAACTCAGCGGGTGCAACAGCATCTAAGGAGCTGGTTATTTCATCATCTATTTTCTCTTTCCTAATTAAGCCCTTTGTCCTCCTCTGCTGGATTCTGAATTTCTCCCAGTCTTCTGGTAGGCTGCTTTTATTTGGCTAATTTGTATGCTTCATCTTTTGTTTTTATACTATCCCTGATTTCCCTTGTTATCCATGATGCACTACCTTCCTGATTTATTATTTTGCCAAACTGGGATGAGTAATTGTAGTAGTTCCTCCATGCAGTCTTTAAGTACCTTCCATTCCACATCCACTTTCAACCCTTTAAAAATCACTTGCTAGTCTATCTTGGACTCTCTTACTGTTCTTCGAGGTTGTGAAACCCACGTATTTGGTTTCGTCGAGCCTTTGATTTTGATTTGCCCTGGATTGGTGCAGTACATGCTGATGCAATATCCATGTTCTCTTGACTGTTGTGGCACGTGTAGTCCTGAACTGGCACTTATTTGCTTTGTGTTGGACATTGCATTGATAGCTCATATCTTCGTTTTTCCCAGAACCTTGCCGTGAAGGCCATTTCCCTGTCTTGTCTTGCTTGTGTTTTGGAACTGCCTATTGACTGTTTACTGGGCCAGCACGTGTTGGTCGAAACTCATTTGCACTTTGACATGCCAACTCCACGGACAAACAGTTGTGCATGTCACATCAAAGGTAAGGGCGGGTGTGTTCAGTAATTTTGATTGGATTCGTTCATCAAGCATTCCACATACAAATCTATGATGCAAAGCTTGATCCTGAAATGTCGCAAAATTGAGTGGTGACAACTTCTTCAATTAGATAATGTACTCACCTACAATGTCACCAGACTTCTGATTTCTTCTGTGAAATTTGGAACTTTCTGCACTCTCTATGGTCTTAGGGATGATGTGAGCATCAACTTTTGAAAGAACAGTCTCAAATGAAACATGCATTGCTTCCTCTGGGGCTCCGATGTTGGTAAGCGTTTCATACACCTCGGCACCAATTTCGATCACAACAAGGGCATATATTCGAAAACGCAGCACGCAGAAGATGCATATTTTATGTGGCTGGTCCAGGCAGCCCATGCAAGATGATAGTTGTGAAAGAAACGATGAATGTGCAATTCAGGAATTTATCATTAGCACAAGTCAGCGCCGGAGACCTCGGTTTGAGCCCAACCACGGGTGATGTCTGTACTGAGTATTTATGTTCTCCCCGTGACCGCATGAGTTTTCTCCGAGATCTTCGGTTACCACCCACACTCTAAAGAAGTACAGGTTTGTAGGTTAATTGGCTTGGTATATGTGGAAATTGTCCCTCGTGTGTGTTGGATAGTGCTGATGTGCGGGGATCGCTAGTCGGAGGGACTCGTTTGGCCGAAGGGCCTATTTTAGCGTTGTAGCTCTAACCTTTCTAAAGGTGCAGTACAAAAAAACTTAACTTAACAAGTAATTTATTCATAATTATTAAAATGCCTTCCATTCTATAATTATTTGTATAATTGCTTAACAGAGCGAAAGACGAAACAAAAAGACAAAGGTGAAGTCATTAATATGCCATTATTTCGCATTTATTCTGCTTTCTACTTATTTCAGTATCACTCCGTTTGTAGCTACTTCGGTCGGATATTAAAAAATATTAATAGTCACGTGTTCATCGGTTTTGTAGATATTGACACGCATGCAAAGGATGACGGTGAGTAACCTGGCGAATAGATCAAAATATAAACTATTTAAATACTACAATAATATATTTTGGGGAAATAGATGTATACAAACTAAAATAAAGGGACCAAAACAATAGCAAACTTTGCACTTAACTTCAGTCCAGGGCATTTTATATTTTACACCTGTCATTTGTGTGAGAACCTATAACATTCCATTGTCGGCATCGCTATCGTACCTCAAAGTCAATTGGCTTGATATGTTGATTCTTCTTTACCTTCGTTAAATGTTATCTTCTCATTTTAAACCTAGGCTATCTTGTAGTTGACAGATCCACCCTGGAATTAAGACTTATTCTCTATCGTATCAATGTTTCCAATAATGCTATATAGTTCCACCAGTTCGCCCCTCAGCCACAGACGATAACACAATCCGTGCTTCTCTCGCCTCTCTTTATAACAAATACGTACCAATCTAATCCATGCGCTGGTGAACCTCTGCAGTCCCTTCTACAATGTATTGACATCTTTACTATAGTGCGGTCGCCATCATTGCGGCGACCAGAATTGTGCACAAAAATCCAACTATAATCGATTCAACTGTTCATACAACTGCAACATGATTTGCCAATATTTGCGCCATATATTTCGTCAGCTGCCCGTACACTTGCCGTACGCTTTCAATACACCCCTCCTGTGTTGTCACTTTCAGCAAGCCGTCGTCTTGGCGTACGGATCCTTCTGTAGGTCAATGCTCCTGTTCCCGGTTAGGCACTTTAACCTATACCTTTTCTTGTATTTGCTTTCCCAAATCTCACCGACTTGCACGAGTGTAAATCCTATCATTTATCCGCCTAAATTTACAACTGTTCCACTTGTATCATTATGTAACGTTACTCTGCACAACTGGACCAATTTTGTGTATTCTGCGTTTTTATTAACCAACTACATTCTCAACCAAAGTATCAAAATATACACATGTATTGCTATTGCTTTATTATTATCAAGTATACCTGGATTCAGTGAAATTGTTTGCCTGCATCCAGTCACATATGCTGTCCATGAGTATAATATAGCCATACACAAGTGTAATATGTAGCACAAGGATCAAACTAACTGAGTGCATAATATAGTGTTACGGCGTTTTATAGCGATGCAGTTGCAAGAGTTTCAAGGAGGATACAAAATTCCAAGGGTACAATCAGTTTGGTTACGAGATCGGACACCCTGAATTTCAGGGAGGACGTCTCAGTGGTCTAATTACAGCCGGGAAGAAGCTGTTACTGAATCTAGAGGTTTGAGCTTTCAATTTTTTGTTTTTCTGCCCGGCGAAAGAGGTGAAAATAAAAACATGATTAGTCCTGTAAGTGGTCTTTGATTCTGTTGGCTGCTTTCCCAAAGCAGCGTGACGAGTAGATGAAGTCGATGGAGAAGGGCTGGATCATATGATGGATTGGGCTAATAGGATTGGGCAACTCTGAAAAATCTTGCAGTCTCGGGCAGAGCTGTTGCCAATAGATGCCATGATGCATCCCAATAAAATACTTTTCACGGTACATTTGTCGAAGTTCGCAAGAGTTATTGGAGGCATGCCGAGATTCCTTAGTCTTCCGAGGAAGTGGAGGTGTTGGTGTACTTTCTCGGCCATGGTTACAATGCGGTTGACCTACTACACTTTACATAGATTCCACACGGATCCATATGGTCTCCTACTGGTCACTGACGTCCTGTAAGAAAAACACCCGTCCACCTGTACCCTCTGTTGTTTATCGCCAAGTAACGTTTGCATCCCATTTACCATCTCGCCGTTTATGTGGCATGCGACGTAATCTCTCCAGACCTCCAAACTCCAGAACAAGGGGTCACAGTCTAAGGATAAGGGAGAATTCCTTTAGGACCGAGATGTGGGAAACGTTTTTCACACAGAGAGTGGTGAGTCTCAGGGATTATCTGCCACAGAAGGTAGTTGAGGCCAGTTTATTGGCTATATTTAGATGTGGCCCTTGTGGCTAAAGCGATCAGTTGGTATGGAGAGAAGGCAGGTACGGGATACTGAGTTGGATGATCAGCCATGAACATATTGAATGGCGGTGCAGGCTCGAAGGGCCGAATGGCCTAATCCTGCACCTATTTTCTATGTTTCTATGTTTCTAATCGTCCCGACCAGCCTAGCGCGGCAAACATTGTCAAATTCTATACTGAAGTCCGTGTAGACAACATCCACCATCATCAATCATCTTTGTCTTCCCCTGAACTGCAATGGAAATCTTGAGCCAGGACCTACCCCATCATGTTTTAATGCGAAAACAATCTGTTTCTGTCTATCTTCCTCAGTGGTTTTCTTAACACGGATGTAAGACTCGGGGAATAGAGGATTGTGAATTATCCCTTTTGCCAATCGTTAATAATTGAACAACATTGACTACTCTCCGTTCTTCAAGGTCATCGCCTGAGCCAAAATACGGTAATTTATGTTACCTGATCGGCGAGGTGGCGCAGCGGTATAGTTGCTACCTTACAGCGGAGACCGGGTTCAATCCCGACGACGGGTGCTGCACTGTACGGAGTCTGTACGCTTCAATTCCCTCCGCAAATCCTTGGTCAACACGTCCCTTCCTACCCAAACCACCCTCTCCCCAGGTACTTTCCCCTGCAACCGCACGAGATGCAACACCTGTCCTTTTACCTCCCCCCTCGAGTCCATCCGACCCCGACCGTCTTTTCAGGTGCGGTGGAGGTTCATTTGCACCTCCTCCAACCTCATGTACCGTAACTGCTGTTTCACGTGTCGACTCCTGTAGGTCGGCGAGACCAGCGCAGGCTCGGCAATCGTTTCGCTGAACATCTCTGCTCATTCCGCCTTAACCCACCCGATCTCCCGGTTGCTCAGAACTTTAACCTCCCCTCTCATTCCCAATACGCCCTTTCTGTCCTGGACCTCCTCCATTGTCAGAGTGAGGCCCAGCGCAAATTGTAGGAACAGCACCTCATATTTCGTTTGGATAGCTTACACCCCATCGGTATGAACATTGACTTATCTAACTTCAAATAGCCCTTGCTTTTCCTCTCTCTCCATCCCCAGCCCATTCACAATTCTCCCACCAGTCTTACTGTCCCCTATTACATTATATCTTTGTCCCTCGCCACTGACATCAGTCTGAAGAAGGGTCTCGACTTGTAACGTCACCTCTCTCCAGAGAGGCTGCATGTCCCAGCGAGTTACTCCAACATTTAGTGTCTACCTGTTTCAATTGATTTTTATGTAGTGTCTAACAGTTTCAATTGCATGTCGAGACGTTTATTCGTTTTCAGATACACTTGAGCGGCACAGCAGGAATTTTAAAACGTTTTGTTTCACACTCAGGACATCAGCATCTGTAATAATTAAATCCAATAAAGTGAGATTCAAAGTTTAAAACTCGGTTAACATATACCTGCCATTCAGAAATATGTGTTTTAAACTACTAATTCAAATTAACCTTATTTTGTTTGATTGATCATGCAGAGTCATTGATACGTGAAGCCAAGACAGGTAACACTAGCAATGCCTGGACTCTCTGAAACAAAAAAAAAACAAGTTAATATCTTGTATATGATATCTCATTGTACACCTGCTTCATACAAACAGACAGTTTTGCGGTTGTATTTTCGGCTATCACCATCTACCAACTAGACTGGTTTGATCCGGCCGTAGAGTCGGATGAGTGCGGAATTATTACGTTCTCTCTGTGACCACGTGCATTTACTTCACGTGTTCTGGCTTCTTCTCTACACTCAATGACATGCTGCTCGAAGAATTAACTTGAGTTCGCCTTGGTACAGTGTAGTACTAAAACCAATGTAAAGGAATTTATTGGACAATTACAGGAACTAAAATAGATTGCGAGTATGGCACAGAGGATATTTCTCTCCAAAAGGAAGCATGAAACCAAAGGGCCTAAAAGCTGCAGGATTCGGAAAGCTGCAGTTGCTGTGGACGATTCACTTTGTAAACCCGTTGCGATCACATTTGTTCCATGCTTAACTGCGCCTCCTTACATGGTGCTGAGAAGATAGGAAATGCATTCCGCATATCAGCCGTAAGTCCCTATTCAATCACCCCCCCCCCCCCCCCCTCCATATTATTAACCCATTGCGGAACCTAACTTTTCGTTGTCACAGCTGAACTGCAGCACGACCCCGACTTCCAAACTGCAGTTACGGCGCGATTGCCTTGTGACAATAGAGGGATGAATTATTCTCTATTCGATCCTTCAAACACGTTGATTATTGCTACAAATGTAAATGGATCGATGTTCGTATCGACGTAAAGAGCAATGTGTTGTTTTATCTTGCAGAGCTTGAGAAACTGGCAATCATCCAGAAAGATGTTGGTAATGCTCTATTCATAAAGTATACCTAAATTATTGAACTGCTGGAGGAAAGTTAAATTTAGGCTTCATGGTAATGGTGACGAAACGAAATGCAAGAGGAAACGAAATGCTCCTCGATTATTCGAAAAACTCTAATACATGGTAATACATCTAATTATTAACAAATCTTAATTCCAGTAACCAAATATTTATCTTTTTCGTGTTTATTTTCTCGCAGCTGAACTACTTACTTTAAAGAACGAAGGTAAAATACTGTACAGCATATTTGGTGTTTATCACACTATCTAAAGTGTGAAAAAATATGTCGATTTTTAGTCCGTCGTTACTTTAAGATAAGACATATATTCCGTATTTGTTACATGTCCAGGGCTGGTGTCAATGCCAGAGCGAATATCTAAAGGAAGACAAACATTCTGTACTTCGCTGCTGAAAGACGAGGTGTAGAGATTTTATGTCATAAATGTTTTGCCTTTTCAAAAATGTATATTTTAATGCTTTAATGCCCATGATTTTCGAAAAGTATTTCTGTTTTATCTTGAAGCAATTTACCCACTCTCCGATGGTAGTAAACTACAAACAAGTGCCACGAACTTCACCATCATTCTAGCATTGTAATTAGAATATTTGGCACGTTTCATCCGTATCACAAGTGCTGCATTTGGCCGCATTTAAATTAATTTTGATGGAAAACCAGGATTGGTACAATCCCTACCATTCTAATGAGTCACCTTCACACATTTGAAGAAAATGTCGGAGCTCCAATCCAGCGCGGCCCGGGCGCCGCGGTCTCCGGGGAGGAAGCGGCCGCTTCAGACATTTCCAAGCAGCTGAGGAGTGTTTCACCCGACGCCGGAGTTTCCAACTTCCCGGCAAGAGGGCCTGGAAAACATCGGACTGGCTGCGGAGGCCACAAATAGGCCACGACCTCGGGTGGACTATGAGGAGGAGGAGAACTGGACTTTTTGGTGCCTTCCCTCACAGTGGATTCTGCTGTGGGGGGACGATTCATGTTGATTCTTGTTGATTTTCTTTTTTATTTTATATGGATGTACGGAAATCGATTTTTTTCTCTGTAAAGCATTTTGGCTTCAACGTGATTTGATTTTAAAAAGTGCTATATAAATAAAAATTACTTACTTACCTACTTACTTACTTACTTACTTAATTGAATGCAGCTCTTAAACACGAAAATGTGACTGAATGTAATTGTTTCCCATTACATTGAATTTCTTTAATCGTTTTAGAAATTAAAAGGCTTCGTGAAAAATGCGGTAAGTATCTAAATGCCCAACTACATAGCGCAACGATGATTCGTTCCATGAATTGGAATTTTATCGCCATCCTTGCGACTGATATTACATTTTTTCCTGCTTTGTGGCCTGGGAGCAAAACATACTCCAACTCACTCATTGACCAGATAGCATTATGTGCAGCCTGTCCCCATGCCCACTACAGTTTTACCCGGTCAGAAAAATACTCCTCTCCAAACTTCCCTGTCGATTTACAACGTTCCTTTGGCGAATTTTCATTACGATCCAAGAGTCCAACCTCAATCGTTGACTCTATCCTCGCAGAGATGCGACGTGACCAGCTGGTTATTTCCAGTATTTTCCTATTGTTGTTCTAATGTACTAGTCAATCCATGTTCATGAAAATACCCAGATTATCTAAAAATATATATCAGATTTTATAATGCCTCACATAGGCTCTGTTTCATTTTCACCAGAGCTATCCATACCGCACAAAGTTATAGAAACATGGAAACGTAGAAGACAGGTGCAGGATGAGGCCTTTCGGCCGTTCGAGCCACCACCGCCATTCATTGTGATCATGGCTGGTCGTCCCCTATCAATAACCCGTGCCTGCATTCTCTCCATATCCCTTGATTCCACTAGCCCATAGAGCTCTATCTAACTCTCTCTTAAATCCACCCTGTGATTTGGCCTCCACTGCCCTCTGTGGCAGGGAATGCCATTAATTCACAATTATCTGGGTGAAAACGTTTTTTCTCACCTCAGTCTTAAATGGCCTCCTCTTTATTCTAACATTGTGGCCCCTGGTTCTGGACTCGCCAAACATTGGGAACATTGTTCCTGCATTTAGCTTGCAAAGCCCTTTTATAGTTTTATATGATTCTTTAAGATCCCCCCTCGTCCTTCTGAACTCCAGTGAATACAAGCTTAGACTTTTCAATCTTTCCTCATATGACAGTCCCGCCATTCCAGAGATCAATCTCGCGAACCTACGCTGCACTGCCTCAATCACACGCATGTCCTTCCTCAAATTAGGAGACCAAACCTGTACACAATACTCTAAATGTTGTCTTACCACAGCCCTACACAACTGCAGAAGAACCTCTTTACTCCTATACTGAAATCATCTTGTTATGAAGGCCAGCAATCCATTAGCTTTCTTCACTGCCTGCTGTACCCGCACGCCAACTTTCAGTGGCTGGTGTACAAGGACACCCAGGTCTCGCTGTACCTCCCCCTTACCTAATCTAACCCCATTGAGATAATAATCTGCCCCCTTGTTTTTGCCGCCAATGTGGATAACCTCACATTTATCTATATTATACTGCAGCTGCCACGCATTTGCCCACTCACTCAACCTGTCCAGGTCACCCTGCAACCTTCTAACATCCTCTTCACAGTTCACACTGCCACCCAGCGTTGTGTCATCCGCAAACTTGCTCGTGTTGCTCCTAATTCCCACTTCCATATCATTAATATATATGGTAAACAGTTGCGGCCCCAACACCGAGACCTGTGGCACTCCACTCGCCATTGCCTGCCATTCTGAAAAGGACCATTTTTACTGCTATCCAAATGCCCCATTATTACCTCTTTAATAATTGACTCCAACATCTTTCCCACCACCGACGTCAGGCTAACTGGTCTGTAATTCTCCGTCTTCTCTATCGCTCCTTTCTAGAAAAGTGGGATAACTATCCTCCAATCCACAGGAACTGATACTGAATCTATTGAACATTGGAAAATGATCACCAATGCGTTCACTATTTCTAGAGCCACCTCCCTGAGGACCCTGGGATGCAGACGATCAGGCCCAGGGGATTTATCATTCCTCAGTCCATCATTCAGTTATCCAGCAGTATGCGCGATAAAGAATAAGGAATAAATTCCTTGCATCCAGCTGACGTGTCTGTACTGCTCATTCAACGGTATACGGTGTGGTATTCCACGAACATTGCAAGCCATGTTCAATCCACACCCCCGCATCACCGAACCCTGCAACCCCCCCAACCCCACCCAGAAATCCTCGTCCCATTTCCTCCAAATACAAGGCGTAGCTCTGGCCACGCGCATGTGCCCTAGCTATGCTTGCCTCTTTCTAGGGTACATCGGACAATCCTTGTTCGAGACGTACCAGTGCCCCATCCCCGACCTCTACCACCGTAACATAGACGACTGCTACCTACTGCACCCACACATAACTCACTGACTTTTCACCACCAACTTCCATCCGGCACTCAAATACACCTGGACCATTTCCGACATTTCCCTACCATTTCTTGACCTCAATATCTCCATCTCAGGTGATAGACTTCTGACCGACAATATAAACCCACTGACTCCCCTGGCTCTCTAGACTACACATCTTCCCACCCTGCTTCCTGTAAGGATTCCATCCCCTACTCCCAACTCCTCAGTCTACGCCGCATATATTTCCAGGATGAGGTGTTCCACACCAGGGCATCGGAAATGTCCTCATTCTTCAGGGAACGGGGGCTCCCCTCCCCCACTATATATGAAGCTCTCAGCAGGGTTTCTTCAATACCCCGTAACACTGCTCTCTCTCCACATCTCCCCACTTCTACCAAGGGCAGAGTCCCCCTAGTCCTCATCTTCCACCCTACTAGCCGTCACATACAACAAATAGTCCTCCGTCATTTTCGCCACCTTCAACGTGACCCCACCACTCGCCACATCTTCCCATCTCTCCCCCCCCCCCCCCCCCCCCCCCCCCGTCTGCTTTCCGCAAAGACCGCTCCCGCCGCAATTCGCTGGTCAATTCTTCCCTTCCCACCCGTACCACTCCCTCTCTGTGCACTTTCCGTTGCAGGCGCAAGAAATGCTACACTTGGCGCTTTACCTCCCCCCTCGACTGCATTCAAGGACCCAAGCAGTCGTTCCTGGTGCGACAGAGGTTCACCTGCACCTCCTCCAACCTTATCTATTGCAACCGCTGCTCTGGATGTCAGCTGATTTACATCGGTGAGACCAAGGGTAGGCTTGGCGATCGTTTCGCCGAACACCTCCGCTCGGTTCGCAATAGCCAACCTGGTCTCCCGGTGGCTCAGCACTTCAACTCCCCCTCCCATTCCGAATCCGACCTTTCTGTCCTGGGCCTCCTCCATGGCCAGAGTGAGCACCACCGGAAATTGGAGGAGCAGCACCTCATATTTCGCTTGGGCAGTTTATACCCCATTGACTTCTCCAATTTCTGGCAGCCCTTATTGTCTCTTCCCCTTCTCAGCTCTCCCTCAGCCCTCTGGCTCCTCCTCTTCCTTTCTTCTCCCCCCCCCCCCCGCAACCTACATCAGACCTACATCATACCCTACATCAGTCTGAAGAAGGGTTTCGTTGCCTATTTCCTGCGCTCCATAGACGCCGCCGCACCCGCTGAGTTTCTCCAGCACTTTTGTCTAAAGGTAGTTTGAAGTTTACGCCCAGTTTTGTTCCTCTTTGGTCTCTGCGAGCGTTCTGCGTGAATAGCCCTATCAATGAGAATATTTCTCCTACAGATTTATCCCTATGTGTTTGACATCGATTCACATGTGTGTGTGTGTGTGTGTGTGTGTGTGTGTGTGTGTGTGTGCGTGCGTGCGTGCGTGCGTGCGTGCGTGCGTGCGTGCGTGCGTGCGTGCGTGTGTGTGTGTGTGTGTGTGTGTGTGTATATATATATGCATGACATTTGATTCAATCCTGCTTATGAACTTGATGATACGGCGAAAATGAATAATGGTATTGATATTAACCTACCCTTTTCATTTGAAGTTGGATCACGACGATCTGAGGAAGGTAAAAACGTACCTTACATGTTTTGGCTATATAAGACAGATTCAAAAACCACGTTATGTTACTGCTTTCGTTTCGTCATGACGGTAACGTTTACTTCTGCCAGCCAATTTCATACATCCGCTCTAGTTGGTGTCAAGCGTGCATACTGTATTTTGCATGGATAAATCTCGACAATATTCTCATTGTAAAACTATCGAATACATACTTGCAAGGCAACTTGCCTTGGTTTGTATTCGATTTTTTACCATTTTAAATTGGCATGCGGTAACAGTATTTTCCCAAATTCTAGAGACGTTAGTATCTCGCGAACATTTTGGTGAGCAAAGTAGTTCTTAGGTTCCTTTCATTCCTTCATTGTGAGCACATTCTGCAAACTGGTGAACCTACATAAGTCTGAGTTGAGAAATATGCATCTTCTAGATGCGCTCGGACGCATCCTCAGTGATGTGATCTGGGGTCATCGGGTGTTTCGGGTCTCACAACATCAGACACCCTCGCCCAGTCGACCCAGCCGGGGTTGATCAGGCCCCGACTTGCCGATCAGGCCCCAGCAGCAACCGCTCACCGATCAGCCATCTTAATAATTACTCTGCAGGGGTTGAGAAATTCGTGTGCGTGGAGGGACTGGGCTCTGTGGGGTGAGTCCTGGTCGGGCTCAAGTCCTGTGCGCTGCACTTCTTTCCTCTTCTCTAAGCATTTAATTCTCGCCTGATGGATGTTCAGGCCATGGTGGTTCATTAGGCCTTTCCGTAGCTTTATTGGTTGTCTTTCACACGGAAAACAGACTGGGCAGCTAACCCAGCCTTTCCCGGGTGCTGTCTTTCCGTGGCGCCAACTGTCTCTCTAGTAGTCACCAAACTATTCTTGGTTATCGCCTAGTCTATCCCTGGGTGCCACTGGCTGCGCCAGACTTCAGTGTGAAAAATATACATCTGCTAGATACTCTGGGACGCATACAAACAGACAACTAACTTTTCGTTGGGCAACTATCTTTCGCAAGCCATTATATCCTCGGCTGCACATTCCCTCAAACTCCAGTACCTCCGGCCCAATTTGCCCATGCAGGCCAACGTGTCCCAGCTACACCGATCCCACTTCCTCTCCAAACCTGTCCTATCTGTGTACATGTCTAACTGTTTCTTAAGCGTTGGGATTATCCCAGACTCAACGACCTCCTCTGGCAGCTTGTTCCATAAACCCACCAACCTTTGTGTGAAAAAGTTTCGCCTCAGATTCCTATTAAATATTTTCCGCTTCACCTTAAACCTATGTCCTCCGGTCCTCCATTCACATACTCTGAGCAAGACACTCTGTGCATCTACCCGATCTATTCCTCTCATGATTTCATACATCTCTATAAGATCAACCATCATCCTAAGGAATAGTCCCAGCCTACTCAACCTCTCCCTGGAGCTCAGACCCTCTAATCCTGGCAACATCCTCGTAAATCCTCGCTGCATTCTTTGCAGCTTGACAACATCTTTCCTATAACATGGCGCCCAGAACTGAACACAATAAAAATGAGAGAATATCATGTTCAATAGTTATGGTGATCCCCAAAACGGCAGGCTTCGTTCTCAACAGCTTGTCATTAAAAATGTTGCCTGGTACAGAGTATGTGTTTAACCATAATCCAAATGCGGACAGTTGTCATTGCGGGTTGCGAAACATTTATACGTTAGAAGTTCCCTTGGAATTTCCTCTTGTTTAGTAGTTACATAAATTTGTTTTGTACAGAGTTTGAGAGAGTTTCGAATCTCAGGCGCTAGTCATTTTCTTCCCTCCTGTTTTAATATGTTCCTTGAAGTGGAAAATCGTATCTTTTGATGATGCCTGCGAAAAAAATCATTGAAATATGGCTACATCAAGAAATAATGGTGTCACTTTTTCTGCTTTTTACTTGGTACATCCATTATAATAATGAGTAAGAAAATGCATAATTCGTTTTGGCAAAGTATCTTACAACATCTTGTGAACATTTCAGCTTCAGTGTTGAAAACAACCTGCGAACATACTCCACGGCAAATGAAAGCGGCATATTTGCGATTCCAGCACGCGCCCCAAACACATCCGAAAAGTGTGTGCATGTGTGTGCGTGTGTGTATTTGTGTGGGCGTGTGCATTTTTATAAAGATCTCACATCATGCAGCATATTAGAAAAAGGTTTAAACTCCAAGGCAGCTATGACACTCATTGGGTTTCAGCAATCACACGTGTTTACAAATGAAGTTACAATTCCTGTTTTAATTACGTTTTCTAATTTATTAGCGAATTGATATATGTTTTACTGACATTGCTCCCGATTCGGTTGCAAACACGTTACCGAATAGGTTATTCAGCAGTTCTTTTCTTTTGTTGATACTGCATTAAGGTTGAGAAATATGCCAATTCTCGACTGTAATGGAAAATGTCCTGGTAATTAGTGGTTACTGTGACTCGGGCAAGCGGGTTTAGACTTACTCCATGCTATAACCACGAGGTATCACTGCTCAATGCGTGAGAGCTAACGCAACTTTCCAACAAAGGCATTTCTTCTTCGACTTGGTTTGGTCGCAGTCAACATGTGTACATCACTGTTGCACTTGGCGTTTAAACTGGAACGAGTGCATAGCAGATTCACGAAGGTGTTATCGGCACTATAGGTTCTGAGCTCTAAATAGAGGGTGGATATAATACATGTGTAGGAAAGAACTGTGTTTGCACCGTCGATAGACAAAACACGCGGGCGTAACTCAGCGGGTCAGACAGCACCTCTGGGGAAAGGGAATATGTGGCGTTTCAGGTCGAGACCCTTTTTCAAACATTTCGAAATACAGTTGATTTCATTGGAGTGTAGTAAGATGATGTGCAAATGCATTAAACGGTGTGTATAACCTAAGTGGTCACAGCCACTTCCCCGAAGTGACTGTGTCTGTAATTAGACGGCACGGGTTGCATCTGCAATTCCTTGTGACTCCAGTGCGGCTTAAAGGCGGGGGAGGAAGGTTTCAAATGAACATGAGGGACATTCCTTTCACTTTGAAAATAGGAATAATCTACCATAGCAATCTATAGAGGATGGTACAATTGCAACGTTTAAAATAAATTTAAACATGTCGATAGATAGGAACAATTCAGAGGAATGTCGACCAAATGGAAGAAAAGGGGATGACCTCAGAGAGACATCTCGATATGCATGGAGGATACTTTGGACGTAACTGATCCACTCACGTTAATAAAAATCACATTGTCTATTTAATGAAACAAAAGAACGACCGGTTATATAATTGTTAAATATATAGCTCTGGCAGATATAAGGATGCGCATATTTCTGAACATTTTAAACATATTAAGGTACTTTTGTGTAACTGGAGACGGAGTGGGTTACGCAAATTGTATATGCAACCGTGAATAGTTGAACGTCATTTCGAAATCGAATTGCACATTTGTCTTTAACTTTCGCTTGTTTTGGATAAACAAATAAATTGCATCGTTTTCTCCTGAACGTAGTTTGCAAGTATCAAATATAACACCTTGCGGTCAATCAAACAAATGCATATTTGTTAAATGGCTGCGCTTTCAATCATTCAGACGAGCAAGCGAAAGAGAAGGATGCAGGTAACCGAATATTTCTGCAAATTTAAACACACATCAGTAAGGGAATAATCCTAGGGTTTCCATTACCGTAGGTGTATATTTATGTGCATATTATAAGGTATGCGCCATCCAAATGTATTGCTCAGAGCTCGTATTGTTCTGCGACATTTCTGTCATAAGGGCCAACAAGAATCTGCTAACCTTTCTCTAAGTGCCGGGGGTACACAAAAAGCTGGAGAAACTCAGCGGGTGCAGCAGCATCTAAGGAGCGAAAGAGATAGGCGACGTTTCGGGTCGAGACCCTTCTTCAGACATCTGCAGTTCCTTCTTTAAAACTTTCTCTAAGTGCCGTTGAGAACATGAGAATAGCTACTATGCATTAGGTTGTGGAGTGTGCTGTAGTGGAAGTATATTCACCACTCCAACTCCAGCGATATATGTGAATAGACGATGCCATTCAAATTCCTTTAAAATAGCTGAGCATATAATAATAATAATAATAATAAAAAATAATAATAATAATAATATGCATGCGGACTGTTTGAAGCAACAACAGAAAATAAATGAATTATATGTCTTTCATTCACGTTCTACTGTATATCTCTCTACATCATCGTCTATATATCTCGTTCCCTTAGCGGTGACTTTCTGTCTGAAGAAGTCTTTCGACACGAAACATCACCTATTCATTCTCTCGAGAGCTGATGCCTGTCTCGCTGAGTTACTCCAGCGTTTCGTGTCGAGGTGTGAATGTAATTGTTTTGATCAATTATGATGCCTGCAAGACCTGCCGAATTACTGCCTGAATCATAGAAACATAGACAATAGGTGCAGGAGTAGGCCATTCGGCCCTTCGAACCTGCACCGCCATTCAATATGATCATGGCTGATCATCCGTTAAGGTACCCCCGTATTTTGTGGATTTTGAGTTGTAAACCATAATTTGTGGTTGCTTGTATCTCCGGTAACGTTTCGCTGTTGTAACAAACTGTGAGACACCCTTTATGCTCACAATTAATACTCAAAGACTAAATCCTGGAAGCAAGAGATTTCTTTATTTTACGAGTCTGCAGACCGGGTGCCTCTCCAACTCGAGACACACCGAAGCCAGAGAGATCATCCCCCTTTATACACAAAATCTTACATTCAATCTCCCCTCCGGCCCTTTCTCCAATCAGGGTCGGAGGTGCACAATCTGTAGGTACAACCCACCGTACATCCCCTCGCACCTCCCATATCATACATTGCATGTTCAAACATGTTCATGGTAATGAGCAATTTCTTGATCAGGGGTGTGTTGTAATATTCATTTATTCTATTAAGCATGCTCAATTGCTCATGACCTGGCCCAGTTTTACTCACCTCCTAGTGAACCCTCTCAGTTTTCCTATATCAGTACTAAAGCTAAGCTATAGTGACAGGGGTCCCATCTATCACTCCTTTCCACTGATAGGGATCTCTCTACATCAACCCCCTTCTCTAGCTATACAATGAATCTCTTCTTACTCAAGGCCTCAAGGATGGGTCTGGCAACCTTCAGACACTGCTATCAGAATCCTCTCTCCAGCCCCTCTCTGTTTGAATTATCTTTAAAACTCCTTTCTTTAATAGGGTTTAATCACTTTATCCCTCACAAAACTTTGAAAATTGAGATTGTAATTATCTGAACACAACATTGGGAATTGTGCTTTTAAATCTTGATCAAAACATTTTGGTGGATAAAGAAGAGAGGGAGAGGTAGAGAGAGAGAGAGAGAGAGAGAGAGAGAGAGAGAGAGAGAGAGAGAGAGAGAGGGGGGGGGGGGGGGGCGGGGAGAAAGGGAGGTGGAAAAACAGAAAAAAGGAAAGAGACCAATAGAGAGAATGGGAGGGCAAGTTTCAGTTTTGCGTGTCTTGCTGTTCTGCAGCATCAGCACGGAACGAATTGTTTAAGACCATCGGTTTGTGGCCTTGTCCTTCCCTGAAATAGTTTATTCTCAGCCGTTTGTTGAAATGTTGAATCGTGCTGTACTCCATCAGAACTTCGAAGACCTCGAGACAAACGTAGTGAGTAATTCGATCTTTTACATTCATTCATTTTCAATGTTAATAATGAAAATATGGAGTTAATTTCGATAAGAAAGTATGCAAACAACCGCACATGATCACCGAATTTGAGCGTTCTATCAATCGACATGCCCTTTTTTCCCGAGTGTTCCTGCTTTTTGTCTTGCTGTTGCAAACGAGGACAAGGACAAGGACAAAGGACATTTATTGAGGACGAGAGTAAGATCAATCGTCCTATTCTATAATGGCATCCAAGTGACCGGTTTGTTTTGGCAAGCATGCATTTGGAACCTCGTTTGGCAATGTCGATAATGAACGAGGCCTAATCGAACGCAAGGACCGGAACATTGTGCAACAATGTAGGACACTTTCTATATGGCTTTGATAACCTGTAAACTATTATAGTTAACTGAGTGACGAAATTGTTCGTATAACATTCCTTTGTCGAATATAACTAACGTTAACAATGTTATAGTTTAAACAGAAAAAAAGGGGGAAACGCCACCAGCTAATATAACGTACATTTTCAGTTGAAGAGCTAAGAGGATATAGCTCTAGCTTTTTAGAATGAACCACAACCACTTCTCACTATGCTCCAATGTTACCACGTATGCTTCGGGTGCTGATACATTAATCATTCTCCGTTGAAGAGCTAATAGGATATACTGTAGCTCTATATTTTTAAAAGGAACAACATCCAAGTCTCACTATCCTCCACTGATGCCACGTATGTTTCAGTTGCTGAAAAATAAAGTGCAGAATTCAAACACATTTGTCCATGTTCAATTATCATTTGCAGAGGAATCAGGAGCATCATACGAAGGTAAAATGAACACGCTTTTAGTTTTCTTAATCTTATGACGCACGTGGGATGGTATTAATTTTCATTTAAAAAATGCACACCCCAATATCCTTCCACTAAAATCTCGGTTAACATTCTCCTCCGAAATGTTTCCACTCATTGAAAATGCTGGTGTGATTTCCCCATATAGAAGAAATCATAAACGAAGGAGATACAGACTTTAGAAGCATGATGACAAGATAGCAACTGGAGTCTCGATGTCATCAAAACAACGTTCAAATCTTTATTTATCTATCATTTAAGTATGTATTTATTTATGTATTCATGTATCTCTTCCCTTCTCTCTTTCATTCTCTCGTTCCTACTCTCCTGCTCCTTCCTGACCTGCAGCGGGGCGCTGGAAATTTTAATCGCATCAGGCCGCATCTGAGGTGGGAAGGAGCAGACGGCGTGAGGGAGGGCATGGACTTTGCTCGTCACTTTGTGAACTTGCAGAGAGCTGTGGGTAAAACCCAATCCAGCGCGCAAACTAACTGCACACCCCATCGCCCACTTATCGACTCGATCTTTACTTCCCACTGCCTCGGGAAAAAAATGAACATAATCCATGGCTACTCACACCCTGGTCACTCTTTGTCTCCCCTCTCCCATCGGGTGGAGGATGCAAACGCTTGAAAGCACGTTACACCACATTGTAGAATAGTTGCATCAGATTCTTGAGTGCACCCCTCATATATAGACGATGGATGTGTGATCTCCAAATCTACATCGTTGCCCCTTAAACTTTCTCTGTCTTCACTTACTCTGCAGCTGTAATACGTTATTCCGCACTCCATATTTGTATCCATATTAACTCCATATTTCCATTCCATATTTGTATAAACCGTTGTGATCGTGTGTGGTATGTTTGTACTCATGTATGATATGATTTGCTCTTCTGTTATTCCATTGTGTGCGTCGGCTAGGAAAGGTGAGCGTTAGAACGGGCTATGTTTCAAACCAAATAAACTTTCTTATTCATCGTATAATAACTAGGAAAAAAATAATATTAACATTTTCGAAAGGTCCTATAACCCCCACAATTAAAATGTGGTTTATGGAAATGTCGGAGACCTTACATTTGAAAAGAACTAGATCTGTCTTATTTGACAAACAAGAATTATTTGATAGAATATGGTCTCCATTTATTGATTTTTGAAGGGGTAAATTGGTTCAGCACGGGAATCTGACCGAAACTCGAGCTCAGGATTAGATGAATAGTTATGCTTGATAACTTACGCACCTATCTCCAAAGTTGTATTATCGATACATTACTCCATTCTTCTTTATCATGCCTTCTTTTATTTCTTACTTTCTATCTATATTTTAAAAAAAATAGAAGCAGACTGATAAAGGAGGACCACTATTATTTTGATAGCTGGAGTCCCACCTATTAGCAACGTAGGATTGATATAGAAGAAATGTTTGCATTATGATATACATATGTTTCTAATAAACAATAAAATAAAAAAAGGACAGGCTCTGCAGCCAAACATGTATCCCTCGTATTTTCTGCGATTTCTCCAACATTAGCTGGACAGGCAAACAATGCTAGTTCTCCGTAACATAACTATTTTTGCCAATATATGTCTCTGCCGCTCCACTGAAAAAGGCGAATAAATTAAACTTCGAGATCTTGTACGACATACAAGTCTGTCTTCATCACCCTGCAGTTGGCTTATTTTGTGGAACGTTACACTATAAATCAGTGATGGACGTGCAATTAATTAATACGACATAAGCGGCTGCGGAAAAAAATGCTCCTCTGACATGTGAAAGGCGAAAAATAAGTTTTAAGGTTAAATTGGAATTTGCATATCTTGCAAATTATAGCCCTCATACGTATATCATTAGTTGTTTTAAGTTTCAAAACATAGTATTATTCTTTCATCATCTGGCTGATTACTGAATTTTCGGTGAAAAGTATAACGTTTTGTTTCTTTTAAAATAATTAAGCCTCAAAACAAGAAAAATAAATGAATGGGATAAAACAGTGTATTTCCAAGCCGTTTTAAGTTAAAGTGAATGCAATGTTAATTGTTATGTTATGACTTACAGACGACCAGCCGAGAGATAAAGACACAGGTAACCGGAAAGATCTCGTGAAATGAAGATTGTAAGATAATAACACTCATTAATGAGCTCTTTAGTCGGAGGGTGGTGAATCTGTGGAATTAGTTGCCACAGAAAGCTGTTGAGGCAAACTGAGTAGGTGCATTTAAGGCAGAGATAGATAGATTATTGATTCGGAGGGGTGTCAAAAGTTATAGGGAAAAGGTGGAAGAATGGGGTTAGGGTGGAGAGATATATCAGCCATGATTGAATGGTATATACTTGATGGGCCGACTGACCTAATTCTGCTCCTGTCACATATGATCTTATGATTTTATTAAGCGTTGTTAATGCCCTTGCAACATGCTGTGCTACGAAGTTTTCATTGGCTCAAATAACCCATATCATTTCATATTCCGTCGATAGAACTATCACTGTTGGGAAAATCAACTTCAAATGTTGTCAATAATGCGCCGCACACTTTGCTATCAAACACTAGGATGGAAAACTAAACAATCAGCATTACGACAGGAAACACAGACGATGCACTCTGAGGAGGTGTCCCGACCCGTAACGCTAATGATCCAAGTTCCCCATGCTGCTGACCCACTGCGTTACTGCAGCAATCTGTGTTTTTTTATTGAAACGAGGAACTAACGGGGCTGGCTCTTTTACCAATATTGACGGCATGTTCAGATTAGTGCCCATTGTGTGAGTACTGGCAATTTCAACTCGGATGCTATCGAGCTCATATTGCGCAATCACACGAAATTTCAAGGTGGGAATTGAATGAGGAATTCTATTGGCGCTGCGGTAGAGTTGCTGCTATACAGCTACAGAGATCCGGGTTAGATCCTGACTGTGGTTGCTGTCGGTACGGAATTTGTACAGTCACCCTGTAACCATGTATGTTTTCACCGGGTGCTCTGGTTTCCCCCTCCATTTCAAAGTTCATGTTTGTAGGTCAATTCTCTTCTGCAAATTGGCCTTACTGAGTAGTGCGCGCGATAGCGCTGGTCGGCGCCGTATTGCTGGGCGGAAGGACCTGTTTCCACGCGATGTCTCTAAACTAAATTAAACTAAATTGATATTTGTTCGCGATATACAGAAAGCAATTAACACCATTTAAAAAAACATTAATAAAATAAATGAAAAACACTTTGTTTCGTTCCAGAAATAAAAAGACTGGAAAAACTACTGAGTGATGCAGGCAAGAAAAGGGAATATGAAATGATATGGGATATTTGAGCCAATGAAAATCTCATGTCTTTCCTTTATCATTCCGTTAAATTAAGGCCTACCAAGAAACTATAATTATTAATGCACAAGTGTCCTACTTTGGTGTTACTTTTGGCAGTACCGTAATGCATATGAGTCCTCCGGCTCTGCATTTCCAAACACCTGTATTATTTCGTCTGTTCTTGTGACTGTGTACTCACTCTGCAACTGTTCCCGCTCTACCTAACACCTAGGACCACCTACCCTGCAGCTTTGCAGGACTTTTCTATTTGATTTTCAAATCTGCCATTGAGTCTCCAACCTGAAACGTTAATTATTTCCCATCCCAGAGATGCCTTCCAACAGTGATTTTATTCCAACATTTTTTGATTTTTCTTCTGAAAAGAACATTGGTGAAACAATTAAATGTGCATGCTGAAATGTTGCGCACAACACAAAGTGTCGAACCAACTCAGCAGGCCAGATCGTTTTTCAGGAAACCTTGTGGCGTTTCAGGAAACCAGGATCGCATTTCGACCGCCAAGTCTACCAGATACGCTGACATCGTCTGTAAATCAAATATATCTTCTGATATATCGTTGATACGAATCTGAGGAGAGGTCCCGACCCGAATTATCGCCTATACCTAGCTCGCTGCATTATTCTAACACCGTTCTGAGCTAATTCAAATATACAATATACAAGAATCTACAGCGAGAGCACAGAGTATAGCATGCTAAATCAGGAGAAGCACAAGGTTTTTGTCATTTTGTCACGTAGGAACAGATTCTGGTTCCTTAACAGCGGAAAGCAGAAAAAGAAAAGATGTGTTTCCTGCAGTTAATGGAAAAATTCCCCCATGGAAAGATACCCCAAAAGAATAGCACACGTACAGGCGGTTAGGATCAAAATGTCCGTGCCGAACTTTACGCCAATTTAATCTCATTTGCCATCACGCGAACAACATTCTTCCAGTCACTTTATATCGACGTTTACAGAATGGAGGAACACATAATGTAACAAAATATTTAATAGCTGGGAGCTGTGGAGAGAAGGCTACCAGGAGAAATAGTGTCAGCGACTGTCTGGAACTTAATTCTTCAATGTTCAGCGCAGTGACTGATTCAGATGGTAGTCTGACAGGGTATACTTGAACAGTCTATCAGTCTCTGCCAGATGGACGTGGTTCAAAAAGCAACAGCAGAAACTCCCTTGTCATCGGGTGCTTCGTAATCGAATGCTGCAAGTACCGAAGTGGGCAGATTCCGCAAACTTAGTAGTTCATTCCCAAACTTTAGTCCCTCTTATAGGGCGTCGACCTGGAACGTCCACTCTGTTCACCTTCCACACATGCGGCATTTACCTGCTGCGTATTTCCAAGACTTTCGGTCTACATCAGCTATTTCCAGCATCTGTGATATTATCCCTGAGATAATTAACAATCAAGTGTACAACGGTTCAATATCAATGTATTATTCTCACTTAAGTGTTCGATGAACATTTTGTCATGATCTGAAAATTCTAATATTTACGTACAGAAATTAAATGTGACTTTTTGATATTTCCGTTTGGTTAGTTGCAAGAGCAACTCGTTCGCAATACGGTGAGTTATGACCTTTCATGTTACATATTACAGGCATGATTTGTTTCTATAGATTCTATAGTCACTGCAGTTAGAATGCAGTACTTTTGCTGAAATACATTCAGTTGACCACCTGACTTTCACATGGTTGAACACTTTACCATGGTGTTTTGGTGTAACGATATGTTCAATATCATCAATGGTAATCAATATGATCATATTGAATGGCGGTGCAGGCTTGAAGGGCCGAATGGCCTACTCCTGCACCTATTTTCTATGTTTCTATGTTTCTATGTTATAAATTCAGATCTTCATCGGAATTATTGACTGATTACCTCTTTCCCAAAACTGAAGGATTATATTTTAATCTAGATCTGTTTATTTGCTGCCTTCTCCAACACCCCTATAACACATATTTATTTTTAGTAAAATTGGATCTTCAAAAATAGTAACCAAAATAATCATTAGACCCCGGTTCATAAACATCTACTGACAGCGAGGGCGAGGAGTGATCGGGTTGTTCAAAATGATGATAGTTCGACATCACTCATTTTCCACTCGCCATCGGTGGGATTGTTCTCCCGCGATAGCCAGTGCAAATATATTCCAAGCTGAAACTCAAAGTAGAAGTATCAATGTTACGAGGGATAAGCAAGTCACAAATCACAGACCCTCCTTCTCTCGCGGATTGAAGCATTCCCTGGCACCTCTCCATTCCTTTCGATATGCTAAAAATATATACTTATCGACCTCCATCCATTTCACTAGATTCCTCCAAGTTGATTGTCTCTCTCTTTCTTACTTTCTGCGCTTCTTAGAACTTAGAAGACTGCGTGACAAATGTAGTAAGTATGAGCCCATGTCACTTTTCTCAAGTTATCTCCCCTATGCCTGAGAACAAGCTATTATTTAAAATATATAGTTTGAATACATGCTACAAATAACGTTACTTACCTCGTGCAGTATTCGGAACCAATTATATTTTGACTTCTCTGGAACTTTGTTTAGATTGAATTCAAAGATGACACATCTCACAGATTACTCGCTTAGCTGCCCAGAATATAATGCAGTTCTGCTTTCCGATATGCTAACGTTGTATCTCTGTTAGATTTCGTTTTATATTCATCTTTCGGCATCTTAAATCATCTGCCAACGACCACATACACATCATTGCCAATTCAGCACAAACATTGTTAATACGTTGGCGAGCTGCCTTCCTGGACCTCTGCAGATTATTGGAACTGGAAAGTGAGGAGATAGGTCTACGATATAAACGTATCACAATAATGGCGGCAATACATTCCAAGGCAATATAGTGTGCTACCTGGGCCGAAAAACTTCAAACTCTAAACTAAAATGCTGGAGGCGTTTTCAAAGTTGGCTCTGAAACACTGTGAACAGTTATTTCCCCACCAAGGAATATCTGCATAAATGGCGTTGCTCACATAAAGCCATGAAATTAAATCAACCAATAAATCATTCGAGTACTTGACTTCCCTTCCTTACCGAGCTTCACAAAGGTGTCAAGACCAACTCGTGTGTTACTTCAAAAAAAATTTGAAAATGCATCACTCAGCAGACAATATTAGATAGACTGTCTACCAAACAACGGAGAAACATCAATTAAATTGTTCGTAGTTGTACAACAACTAAATGTGAAACGCAGTTGTGTTCGCACTTATGCACAAAGCCTGTAAATTCCTTAAGTTCTGAGGATGACATAACTTCCTCTCGAAACAGCATAAGGTACAATTCCGGGAATTAAAAAATACATAGCAAGAAAAGTCAAATTTTGGACAAAATTGTGTTTACATTTGTATAGTTGGAATTGCAGCTGTAGGCCTGCACAAACAAATATTTACTTCATTTGAAAGCTGATTCACCGTTTCCACGAAAGACGCCGTGTGTTGAACACAATCGCATTTCCAGTTAAGCGGTGCATTCTTGTGACGGCTCACTGGTACATCAGGCAAGAAAACCATCCATATGGCAATACTGCTGTTAGTCAATTTTCATACGTGTTAGGGTCTCACGTATAGAACATTTTAATCACGGTAATTATCTTTCAAATATTACCGTAGGTATTCATTTTACAAACGGGCCGAGTTTCTCCATGCTGCACGAAATGCCATTTGGAAATTGCCATTTACATCGCAATAATAATAATAATAATAATAATTATTATTATTATTATTATTATTATTATTATTATTATTATAATAATAACCATATAACCATATAACCATATAACCATATAACAATTACAGCACGGAAACAGGCCCTCTCGGCCCTTCCAGTCCGTGCCGACCATTTGTTTTCCCCTAGTCCCATCTACCTGCACTCAGACCATACCCCTCCATTCCCTTCACGTCCATATACCTATCCACTTTACTCTTAAATGTTAAAATCGATCCTGCCTCCACCACTTCTGCTGGAAGCTCATTCCACACAGCCACCACCCTCTGAGTAAAGAAGTTCCCCCTCACGTTACCCCGAAACCTCTGTCCCTTAATTCTCATGTCATGCCCTCTTGTTTGAATCTTCCCTACCCTCAATGGGAAAAACGTATCCACGTCAACTTTGTCTATCCCTTTCATCATTTTAAAGTCCTCAATCAAGTCCCCCCTTAACCTTCTGCGCTCCAAAGAATAAAGACCTAACTTGTTCAACCTTTCTCTGTAACATAGTTGCTGGAACCCTGGCAACATTCTAGTAAATCTCCTCTGTACTCTCTCTATTTTGTTGACATCCTTCCTATAACTAGGCGACCAAAATTGTACACCATACTCCAGAATTGGTCTTACCAATGCCTTGTACAATTTTAACATTACTTCCCTACTCCTATATTCAATGCTCTGATTTATTAAGGCCAGCACACCAAAGGCTTTCTTTACCACCCTATCTACATGCGATTCCACCTTCAGGGAACTATGCCCAGTTATTGCTAGATCCCTCTGTTCCACAGCATTCCTCAATTCCCTACCATTTACCATGTACGTCCTATTTTGATTTGTCCTGCCAAGATGTAGCACTTCACACTTATCAGCATTAAACTCCATCTGCCATCTTTCAGCCCACTTTTCCAAATGGCCCAAATCTCTCTGTAGACTTTGAAAATCTACTTCATTATCCACAACACCACCTATCTTAGTATCATCTGCATACTTACTTATCCAATTTTCCACCCCATCATCCAGATCATTGATGTACATGACAAACAACAGTGGACTCAACACAGATCCCTGAGGCACCCCACTGGTCACTGGCTTCCAACCTGACAAACAGCCATCCACCATTACTCTCTGACATCTCCCATTCAGCCACTGTTGAATCCATCTTGCTACTCCGCCATTAACACCCAAAGATTGAACCTTCTTAACCAACCTTCCATGGGGAGCCTTGTCCAAGGACTTACTGAAATCCATATAGACAACATCCACTGCTTTACCCTCATCAATTTCCCTAGTTACCGCTTCAAAAAATTCAAGAAGGTTTGTCAAACATGACCTTCCAGGCACAAATCCATGTTGACTGTTCCTGATCAGACCCTGTTTATCCAGATGCTTATATATATTATCTCTAAGTATCCTTTCCATTAATTTGCCCACCACTGACATCAAGCTAATAGGTCTATAATTGCTAGGTTTATTCATTGAACCCTTTTTAAACAATGGAATAACATGCACAGTACGCCAATCCTCAGGCACTATTCCCGTTTCTAATGACATTTGAAATATTTCTGTCATAGCTCCTGCTATTTCTACACTAACTTCCCTCAATGTCCTAGGGAATATCCTGTCAGGACCTGGAGACTTATCCACTTTTATATTTTTCAAAAGTGTCAGTACTTCCTCCTCTTTGAATCTCATAGTTTCCATAGCTACTCTACTTTTTCCCCTTAACTCACCGAGTTCAATATCCTTCTCCTTGGTGAATACCGAAGAAAAGAAATTGTTCAATATCACCCCCATCTCTTTTGGCTCTGCAGATAGCTGTCCATTCTGGTTCTCTAATGGTCCAATTTTATCCCTCGTTATCCTTTTGCTATTAATATAGCTGTAGAAACCCTTTGGGTTTACTTTCACCTTTCTTGCCAAAGCAACCTCATATCTTCTTTTAGCCTTCCTAATTTATTTCTTAAGATTCTTTTTACATTCTTCATACTCCTCTAGCACCTCATTTACTCCATGCCTCCTATAATTATTGTAGATATCTCTCTTTTTTCGAAACAAGTGTCCAATTTCCCTTGAAAGCCATGGCTCTTTCCAATTTTTACTATTTCCTTTCAACCTAACAGGGACATAAAGATTCTGTACTCTTACAATTTCCCCTTTAAATGTCCTCTATTTCTCTTCTACATCCTTCCCATGAAACAAAGTGTCCCAATTCACTCCTTTAAAATCCTTACGCATTCCCTCAAAGTTAGCCTTTCTCCAATCAAAAAGCTCCACCCTAGGTCCAGTTCTGACTCTCTCCATAATTATATTTTATTGTCATCACACATAAGTGCAACGTGATTTGGTTTGCAACTTCCATCCGATGTCATAACTTAATCGACAAATAAAATTTAGGTTTAAATACCCTGAGAACACGGTTCTTAAAAACGAACATTAGACCAGTAAAAATAACACACACTAAAGTGCGAGGCCGGGGGAGACAGTCCATCGGGGTGAGGAGTACTCAGCAGGGCCGGTTCGGAGCCGCTATAGCTCTGGGAATGAAGCTGTTCGTGAGTCTGATGGTGCGGGCGTAGAAGGCCTTGTAACGTCTGCCGGAAGGGAGCAGTTCGAACAGTCCATTACGAGGGTGAGAGGAGTCTATGTATGCTGACGGCCTTCCTGAGGCACCGTGTTGCGCTCTGTCGACAACGCGCTGAAGAGCTCTCCTCTCCACCTCCGTGCAGCTGAGATACCACACAGAGATGCCATACGTTGGAATGCTCTATTTGGTGCAGCGGTAGAAGGTCGGCAGCAGCTGTTAGGTCAGACCAGTCCGTTTCAATGTTCTTAGGAAGAACACTCGTTGCTGTGCCTTTATGACCAGCGCAGCGGTGTTAGTGGACCATGTGAGGTCCTCGGAGATGTGAGTGCCCAGAAACTTGAAGCTGGACACACTCTCCACACTGTCTCTGTAGATGGAGATTGGGGCGTATTCCCCATTCTGCGACCTCCTGAAGTCGATAACCAGTTCCTTGGTCTTGGAGGTGCTTAGCGACAAGTTGTTCCATGAACACCAGACCACCAGGTTCTGCACCGCCGCTCTATAGTTTGTTTCATCACTGTTGGTGATCAGCCCGATCACTGTTGTGTCATCTGCAAACTTGACAATGGTGTTGTTGTCAAATGCAGGGACATAGTTGTGGGTGAAGAGGGAGTAGTACACAGCCCTGTGGTGTGCCGGTGCTCAGGGTGATAGTGGAGGACAGGTGCGGCCCCAGTCTCACTGCCTGCGGTCGCAACATCAGAAAGTTCAGGATCCAATTGCATTATCAGTGAGCTGAGGCCTAGCTGGTGGAGTTTGGTGGTGAGCTTGGTGGGGATGACCGTATTGAAGGCAGAGCGATTGTCAATGAAGAGCATCCTCACGTAGGTGCCCAGTCTTTCCAGGTGGGTCAGGGCAGTGTGAAGAGCCACAGAGATGGCATCTTCTGTGGATCTATTTGCCCTGTATGCAAATTGATGAGAGTCCAATGATGCAGGGATGCTGGATTTGATGTGGGAGAGGACCAGCATTTCAAATCACTTCATTGGTATTGGAGGTAGGGCAACCGGGCGGTAGTCATTCAGGTTGGTGACTATAGACTATTTCGGCACCTGCCCTATGGTAGCTGTCTTCTGGCACTTGGGGACCGTTGCTAGAGATAGAGACAGGTTGAAGATCCTCGTAAATACCTCAGCCAGCTGTACAGCACAGTCCTTTAGTACCCTGCCCTGGACGCCATCCGGGCCTGCAGCCTTGCGTGGATTGATCCGACACAGAGCTTTCCAGTTGAATTCTGATATATTTCACAGTAACCGGCATGAAGAAGCCGTTTACCGTCCCAAAGAAACGACATGCATAAGGAGACTCAGATGGACCTTAAAATAGAATTGTTGTGCAAATTTAGTCCACAAAGGAAAACTAACATATCCAATAACAGAGATTATAAAGGAATAAGCAAAGACAAGTGGATGAAGTGTGAATGAAATTATGTATTCCATCTGAACACCATAATAAGGGAGATTTGTTTTCGGTATCACACGCGTAATGTCAGTGAAGTTTTTTGATGTCTCTATGTTTTCATTTTCCAATTTCCCTTATTTATGTTTTATTCAACCTACAATGTAAAAGTGTACCTAAATTCAGAAAAATCGCGAAAATGGCATTTAAATTGAACAATCTCTGATCCAAAAAAGATATGATGATGTAAGTGTAATATTCTTCTCTATCCCAAATTTGTATTTATAGAAGAACCAGGCGTGACAGATGAAGGTAAAGTGTTTAGCTTTGTAGGTTTTTTTAATGCTGTCAGGGGAAAATAATATTCTCCACGCTCTTATTTTTTTAATACACACCGAAAATGTTCCACTCTCAAAATTTCCCCACATTTCGGCGAAATTCCACTCTAAATTGCCTCAGATTTGGGCGAATACAGCATTTAGGTACACTTTTACTATATTACACGGTAAATCACCTTGGGTTAGCTGTGCCAAAACGATAGCCACTATTTTTATTAACCGTAATATTAAAATGGAACAAATTAATGTGGAACGAAATGAGGGAAGCAAACGCGAAATGAACACCATATTTATCCACAGTGAGTGTCGGACAATTTGCATAAAGATCAACATTTGCTTTGAGCGGAGGGCGCAGACAACTGTGAAAATATTAATAATCAATACTTCGTGTCAAATTAATACTTGAGGACGTGGCAAACAAAACTCACTTCAATCCATAATATGCCAATATAATATTGATATGATTTGCAAATCTAATATATTAAATTGGCTCCCTAACTGATACCGATTCAACAATAACATGCCACTCCGAAATATACCACACCATCCTGTGCACAGCATTGCATATGCGACAAATGGTGTGGAATCCCTCCACCAACTCCATGCACTTATGTTACTGCTGTTTATTCGCCATTTATCTGAACTCTCCTCTGTACCTCTTATCCAGTTCATGTTAAACGTTGGGACTGCAAAATATTGGACTCTAATTAGTTATACATATATATATTGTAACTAAATGTAGGATGTTGTGCATGAGCTTTAAAGAGACTTTTACACGGGGACATGCATGGTATGGATGGACGTGGAACATGTTCCGGCAGATAATATTACATGGTCTTGTAATCATGTTCGGTACCGATGCCATGGGCTGATGGTTCTATTCCTATGCTATACTGTTCTGTGTTGCAAGTTCTATCAATGGTATGCTATTTACAGATCTTGTTCTTGGTTGATAATGAATGGTTTTCTCAACAACTGTTTCAGCTATAGAGGGAAGAATATCCAGGGAGCAATATGGTGAGCAAAACTAACATTCAAAAAAGTCAAGTCAAAATGGTTTCTTATCATGTGTCCCTGACAGGGCAATGAAATGTCTTTGCATAGCGCAACAGAACATAGTAGATATTGACTACAATTATATACGTAAATACACACATTAATTAATAAATTAATTAAGTGCAAATAACAGATGGAGGGGTATTAATGTTCAGAGTTTTGTCCGAGCCAGGTTTAATAGCCTGATGGCTGTGGGAAAGTAGCTATTTCTGTACCGGGTCGTTGCAGTTCTCAGGCTCCTGTACATTCTACCCGAGGGTAGCAGGGAGATGAGTGTGTGGCCAGGGTGTGTGGGTCCTTGATGATGCTGCCAGCCTTTTTGAGGCCGTGACTGAGGTAGATCCCCTCGATGGAATGAAGGTCAGAGCCGATGATGGACTGGGCAGTGTTTACTACTTTTTGTAGTATTTTCCTCTCCAGGGCACTCAAGTTGCCGACCCAAGCCACGATGCAACCGGTCAGCAAGCTCTCTACTGTGCACCTGTAGAAGTTAGAGAGAGTCCTCCTTTATAGACCGACTCTCCGTAATCTTCTCAGGAAGTAGAGGCGCTGATGAGCTTTCTTGATAATTACATCTGTGTTCTCGGACCAGGAAAGATCTTCACAGATGTGCACGCCCAGGAATTTGAAGCTCTTGACCCTTTCAACCATCGACCCGTTGATATAAACAGGACTGTGGATCCCCATCCTACTCCTTCCAAAGTCCACAATCACTTCCTTGGTTTTGCTGGTGTTGAGGGCCAGGTTATTGTGCTGGCACCATATGGACAGTCGCTCGATCTCTCTTCTGTACTCCGACTCATCCCCATCAGTGATATGTCCCACAACAGTGGTGTCGTCAGCGAACATGACGATGGAGTTTGCACTATGACCGGCTACGCAGTCATGAGTATAGAGTGAGTACAGCAGGGGGCTAAGCAAGCATCCTTGAAGTGCTCCCGTGCTGATTGTTATCGAGTCTGACACATTTCCACCAATACGAACAGACTGTGGTCTATGAATGAGGAAGTCGAGGATCCAATTGCAGAGGGATGCGCAGAGACCCAGTTCTGCGAGTGTGGTAACCAGCTTGGAGGGGATGATTGTGTTAAATGCCGAGCTGTAGTCAATGAATAACAGCCCGACATATGAGTTTTTGTTGTCCAAGTGGTCCAGAGCGGAGTGAGAGGCCAGCGAGATCGCGTCCACCATTGATCTGTTGTGGCGGTAACCGAACTGCAGTGGGTCCAAGTTAATGTCCAGATAGGAGTTGATTTGCACCATGTTCAACCTCTCGAAGCACATTCATCACCACAGGCGTTAGTGCCACAGGTCGATAGTCATTGAGGCACGTCACCTTGCTCTTCTTGGGCACCGGTATTATTGATGCCCTTATGAGACAGGTGGGAACCTCAGACCTCAGAAGTGACAGGTTGAAAATGTCCGTAAGAACTCCAGCCAGTTGGTCCGCACAGGTTTTTAGAACACGACCAGGTATGCCATCAGGTCCAGACGCTTTTCGAGGGTTCACCCCTCTGAAGGATTTCCTGACGTCGGCCTCTGTGACTGAGACTGAAATACCATCACAGCGAATGGGGGCTCGGGAAGGCACATCGGTGTTCTCCCTATCAAACCGTGGGTAAAATGCATTGAGCTCGTAAGGGAGTGATGTATCGCCGACATCCGAGCTGCCTCCTGATTTCGCCGTGTAGGAGGTGATTGCATTCAGTCCCCGCCACAGCTGCCGAACATCTGTCTCATCCTCCAGTCTGGAACAGAACTCCCTTTTAGCCTTTTTGATGGCCTTACCAAGGCCGTATCTGGACCGTGTAGACCACTGTATCATCAGACATGAATGCACGGTGTCTGGTCTTCAGAAGAGTGCGGACCTCCCAGTTCATCCAAGGTTTCTGATAGGGAAACACTCGGAAGGTTTTTGTAGTGATGCAGTCCTCCACACATTTTTTAATGAAATACATGCTTATTAAAAAATGGAACTTATTTAATCAAAGTTACTGAGAATGAACATGTGTAAATATCACGTTTCTTAGAAATAATTATCAAACACCGTTCCAGTTAATGTTGTAATTACAATAATATATAAGACCCGTAACTTTTTCCTTAACATAGTAACATATATGTTGTAGTCCATGGTGGCATGTTCAAGCCGAAATCTTCAGTGTTTATAATGCAATCAACATATTTTCAAGTACACAACGTTTCTCGTTATCGATGTGTGGAATATAATTCTGCTCAATTTCCGCATAACTTAACCTGAAAGAAAATCGAAGCATGAAGGCGCGGCAATCTTTGTGGAACATTGTGAAATTATGAAAAGGTTCAAGTGTGTCCAAATATAACTCATACAGATACCTAACATGCATCGAATTGCCCCTTGTGTATTTTAGAAGAAGAACTGCGAGACAAAGAAGCAGGTAATTGTATAAACGGTTTACAATCACAAATGCAGTCGCTGGACCTTGGATGTCTGACAAGGAATACAAGTCCTGGCCCAGGTCCCGCACTGTCAAAGAGGCATGCTCTCTTCACTTACAACGGACATTGTTTCATCAAAGCGCCTGATGAT
The DNA here is from genome assembly GCA_035221665.1 of Okamejei kenojei. NCBI lineage: Eukaryota > Metazoa > Chordata > Chondrichthyes > Rajiformes > Rajidae > Okamejei > Okamejei kenojei. Next base: position 21,881,237 of record CM069160.1, on the reverse strand, counting down.
TTCAGCCATTTTGAAATGGCATGATTCATGGAAGATCTTTAGAAGCAATACGAAGGTGTATTTTGAGTGACACATAAGTATACCAGTGGACAAATCATACAAAAGAAAATTCGCGATACGGGGCGGGGATTATGTCATTGTCTTGTTACATTCTGCGAATTATAAGATTAAAACTATGAGAATATTATTGCGAGACCCATGACACTTATCGTCATCTTCCCGCTAAACGCAGTCACGCGCCCGTTCCAGTTCTACCAACGAGGGTTCGATCTATAACAGGCCTAACCCCAGATGGCGCCACATGACCCCTCACAACCCGAGAAACGAAAACGAACAGGCAGACGAACGAGGCGACCGGACCTCGTACACACATCGTCCGAGGGTGCATACACAACTGTCAAAAGCGAAGGCAGGAGCAGCCGGGGCAGCGGACGTCCCCGCCGACGAGGCAGGGCCACCTGTACGAGCTGAGCAATGTCCAAATGGGCCGGTTTAAGGCGATCCACCGACACAGTCTCTCGCCGGCCCCACAGCAGGAAGTCGCTGAGATCAGGTGGGACGTGCGAAGGAACCATCCCATGACGAGACGTGGAAACAGGAGAGAGCGTGCCCACCTTCTCCCATAACTGCACCAACATGGACGAGGGCGGCTCCCGCTGCCCACGTGCCGCCGGAACGAAATCCTCCTGGACGAAAGCGGGACACCATACATCAATTCGGCACAAGAAGTAGCCAGATCCTCCTTCGGGGCAGTGCTAATACCCAAAGGAACCCACGGCAACTCGTCCAACCAATCCTGACCGGTGAGCCGCGCCTTCAAGGAGGCCTTAAGATGACGGTGAAACACCTCGACCAAACCGTTAGATTGTGGGTGGTAGGCCATGGTGTGATGTAGCTGAGCTCCCAACAGCCAAGCCATGGCACACCACAACTCAGAGGTGAACTGGGCACCGCTGGCAGACGATATGTCCACCGGGACACAAAAACAGGCGAGCACGTGGGCGGCGAGGGTACGAGCACACGTCGTCGCAGAGGTGTCAGGAAGCGGGACAGCCTCCGGCCACCGCGTGAACCGATCCACCATGGTGAGCAGATGAGTGACACCCCTGGATGGAGGTTGCGGAACCACAATGTCAACATGAACATGATCGAGCCGCCGATGAGGTGAAGCAAAATCCTGCAAAGGTGACGACGTGATGCTTAACCTTGGATATTTCTCTCTCTCTCTGTCTCTGTCTCTCTGTCTCTCTCTCTCTCTCCCTCTCTCTCTCTCTCTCTCTCTCTCTGCCACTCTCTCTCTCTCTGCCTCTCTCTCTATCTCTGCTCTCTCACTGTCTCTGCCCTCTCTGTGTATCTTCCCTCTCCCTGTCTCTGCCCTCTCTCTGTCTATGCCCTCTCTCTGCCCTATCGGCCCTCTCCTGCCGTCTCTGCCATTCTCTGCCCACTCTGCCTATCTCTCTTTCCTCTCTGCCGCTCTGCTCTCTCTGCCCTCTCTCTGCCCTCTCTCTGCCATCTCTCTGCCTCTCTCTCTGCCCTCTCACTGTGCCCTCTCACTCTACCCTTTCTCTTTCTGCCCTCACTCTCTCTCTCGCTGCCCTCTCTCTCTCTCTGCCCTCTCTCTCTGCACTCTTACTTTGTGCCCTCTCTCTCTCACTGCCCTCTCTCTCTGCCCTTCTCTTTTTCTGCCCTCTCTCTCTCTCTCTCTCTCTCTCTCTCTCTCTCTCTCTCTGGGCCCTCTCTCTCTCTGCCCTCTCTCTGCCCTCTCTCTGTCCTTCTTCACGCTAGAGGCAGAAGACATGTTCCCGATGTTGGGGGAGTCCGGAACCAGTCGGCACAATTTAAGAATAAGGGGTAAGTAAATTATAACGGAGACGAGGAAATACTTTTTCTCACAGAAAGTTGTGATTCTGTGGAATTCATTGCCTCAGAGGATGGTGGAGGCCGGTTCTCTGAATGCTTTCAAGAGATAGCTAGATAGGGCTCTTAAAGGTAACGGAGTCAGGGGATATGGGGAGAAGGCAGGAACGGGGTACTGATTGGAGATGATCAGCCATGATCACACTGAATGGCGGTGCTGGCTCGAAGGGCCGAATGGTCTACTCCTGCACCTATTGTTTATTGTCTATAGTCTATTATCTCTCTCAGCCACCTCTCACTCTGCCCTCTCTCTCTCTGCCCTCTCTCTCTCTCTCTCTCTCTCTCCCTCCCTCCCTGTACCCTCTCTATCTGCCCTCTCTCTCTCTCTCTGCATTCAGTGAACGGCATTAATGACGGAACGGGACAATGCATCACCAACTGCGTTACTCTTACCCGCAATGTGTCGAATATGGAACTGGGACTCAGCCTGCTGGAGCCACACCTGGGACTGCGATGTCCGAAACACCTGCTGTTTGAGCGAAACGCATTCTGTTGGCCCGGGATGTCTGCTGCTTTGGGTTGCTGAGGTAGGTTGGCGGCTGCGTCCATCGTGAAAATCTAAAAGAACCATTTTGGAACGTCGGTGTCACCAATATGGCGAGGCACACGTTGAAGATAAAGTGATTTTTATTGGCAGATACAGTGTCAGACACTCCCGGGCTGGGAGTGAGCACTAACTGGGTCCTTGCAGTTGCAGTTGGGCACACCGGTGACGCATGCCGTCATATTTCCGCCAAAAAAAGTCATGTGCCCGTTCCAGTTCTACTAACGAGGGTTCGAATTATAACAGGGCTAGCCACCAGACGGCGCCACAATATACTGCAATCTCTCCGTTGCAGCGTCCACCTGACGTTAATATTATTGAAGAAAGCACCTGGATATGTACCGATACGACATTGATTGCACAGGCTTATATGCGGAATGTAATTGCGATCAAAGTTCTCTTTCGGGATGTGGAAACGGTAAATTAAGAGCAGCGTGTATAAAAGTAAAATGAACTCAACATAAACATTTAAAGAGATATATACTACATGCATTTAGCGGATTTCATTTCTATTCCTCTCTCTCTCTCTTCCTCTTTCTCTGTTGCTCTCTCTCTCAATCTCCCTATCTATCTATCCATCTATCTATATACCTATCTATCTATCTATCTATCTATCTATCTATCTATCTATCTATCTATCTATCTATCTATCTATCTATCTATCTATCTATCTATCTATCTATCTATCTATCTATCTATCTATCTATCTATCTATCTATCTATCTATCTATCTATCTATCTATCTATCTATCTATCTATCTATCTATCTATCTATCTATCTATCTATCTATCTATCTATCTATCTATCTATCTATCTATCTATCTATCTATCTATCTATCTATCTATCTATCTATCTATCTATCTATCTATCTATCTAACTATCTATCTATCTATCTATCTATCTATCTATCTATCTATCTGTATATATATCTCTTACTCTCCCTTTCTATCCCACTCCATCGCCCCCTCATTATTTCCGCTTTCTGTCGCTCTCTGCTCAATTAACGTCTCTTTTTAAACAATTCCAGAAATTAAACGATTGGAGAAACTTCTAATTGATGGAGGTCAGAAAAAAAATCAAACGTTATTTGATTCGCTAATAATTTTAATAAACACATCTTGGTAGTGTTCTTAAATCTGCATTATTTTTAATTAGTTATCTTCCCTGCTAGTCGGATAGTGAGGAAAGAACATCTGAATATGTCCAGATCATTGGTATAATGCTGTCTTCACAGATGGAGCACTCAATTGACATTTTAATTTTGTCACACGTAAAGCCCGCAGTTGTGCATGTTTTCTTTCCATCAATATACCTTGCCGTGCAAGGAACATTCGAGAAGAGGCAGAACCTCTATTTGTCATGGTTTACGAAAACGAGATGACTGTGCCTTGAAATATGCCGACTTCCTAAAGGTTTTCTCATATATCCCACAGCTGTCTACGTTATAATTATATAATAGAATTCAACTGAAATTAAATTATGATTCATATCAACAACAAGCTGAATTAAGGCAAATACATTTTAGCATCCTTTATTGGGTAATTATTCGTCATTTTATCAAAATTCTGCTCTGATATTGCATATCTATAACATTAACTAACATGTGTCGTTATATTGTTGTTTAGAAACGAGAGCAACTCGTGCACAATTCGGTGAGCACTGATATAAGATCAGCTAAGTTGCGAACATCTGCAAATGTCTGAAATCCGGATAAAACTAAAAGTGCTGAATAGACTCAGCAGGTGCGGTAGTACCTGTAGAAAGAAAAGCAATCAAAATTTCGGCCTGATACCATTCGTTAGATGGGGTAGAGAGAAGTACGTTACTTTTTAGCATGAGAGGTAGTGCGAGAGGAATATATAGAATACTCGCAAGCTAGCCAACGAAGTAGCCCTCAACCTACCTCAGCAATCCGAAGCAGCCGACATCCCGGCTCAACATAATGCCGTTTCCCTCAAACTGCCATCGAAGTAGCTTAATTTACCAGCATTTAACATTCTCGGGCTGTTTGTGGTATTGTTTATGGCAAGCGAAAACCCCGCCGTTATTTCCCACATTGAAATGGAACTTTTTCAGGACGTAATCCAATATTCACCATGCTTAATGATACTTATGAACTACGCAGCTGATTGGTTCTCGAACAATAATCAATGGAAATTGTTTGCAGAACTTCTGCCTTGATTAATTTGAAATAAGTATTTATAATAGAGAGGAGCAATCGCGAGGTTCTAAAATATCCTGTGAAAAAAAGCACCTTCTCTTTAAATGATACAACAGTGCAATAGCTGTTGTTGGCATTAAGTATTTGAATATCTTAATTTTCAATGAAGTTCACGTTTTCAACAACGATTAGTTATCGGGTTGTTTCTATAATTGTGTGCGTAGTTGAGAAGGATTCCGGGCTTTTTGCAATTTTGAATCCGTTTAAGATCAGTCCAAGATAAGGTGCAGAGTTTGGGGTAAATGTTTAATTCCCACCTACTCCATGGCCAGCTACAAGTGGACAGGTGAAGTCTCTTCATCTCAAGAGAAAATACTGAATTGGCAATTTCCCGAACAAGCGCAAAGCTTGATTCTTTTTGCCGTCGATCAAGTTGCACCGTGTAAGATTCCAAATTCCATATCAATGGCAGCGTAAAAAAGGGATATATTGAATCAAATAAATTTAATATACTGTCAGTAACGACTCTGTGCCGCAAATTATCGCTGGAATATATACCTTTTTTCTGGTGATTCACGCAACAGGTACATAAGATCAGAACCAATGTTTCGCTGATGCAAGGTTCTGTCGAATTTATGTGCACTGTGAGTTCAAACATAACAAATCAGCGAGGTGTGAAGTTTCTTGTTTGGTTCCTTCGTTAAAGGAGAATCCATGAACTGTCGTTTATATCCGATTTCTTTCCACACCTCCAGAGCTTAAAAAGTCTCGCGACAAAACTAGTAAGTAATAGTTTATTCTGCCGTGTATAAGAAGGAAGCTCTTTCAATTTCATCACCGGAGCATGCAATTTATCTGGATGAAAAATATTTCGTCTTCCACTGATGAATTGTGGAGAATGACCATTTCCAATCCCTAGATTAGCCTCCAGTTTGCTACCCCGGGAATAACAAATGGGCGGAACACAAATTTATATATATTTTACGTGGTGCCAGGTAACAGATGCTGCGGAACGATATGTGCGCGCATAAATAAGGTCCCTTTGCATATTGACCGTGCTTCCATTTAATATTAAACTTGTCTCATCTCCCATTCCTCTCACTCACTCAGCCCCACAGCGTGATCGATAAGATATCAATGGTTGAAATATTTCTAATATCGGGAATGCAGGAATCATTGAAACATAGAAACATATTAACATAGAAAATAGGTGCAGGAGTAGGCATTCGGCCCTTCGAGCCTGCACCGCCATTCAATATGATCATGGCTGATCATCCTACTCAGTATCCCGTACCTGCCTTCTCTCCATACCCCCTGATCCCCTTAGTCACAAGGACCACATCTAACTCCCTCTTAAATATAGCCAATGAACTGGCCTCAACTACCTTCTGAGGCAGAGAATTCCAGCGATTCACCACTCTCTGTGTGAAAAATGTTGTTCTCCTCTCGGTCCTAAAAGACTTCCCCCTTATCCTTAAACTGTGACCCCTTGTTCTGGACTTCCCAATATCGGAAACAATCTTCCTGTATCTAGCCTGCCCAACCCCTTAAGAATTTTGTACGTTTCTATAAGATCCCCCCTCAATTCTCTAAATTCTAGCGAGTACAAGCCGAGTCTATCCAGTCTTTCTTCAAATGAAAGTCCTGACATCCCAAGAATCAGTCTGGGGAACCTTCTCTGTACTCCCTCTACGGCAAGACTGTATTTCCTCAGATTTGGAGACCAAAACTGTACGCAATACTCCAGGTGTGGTCTCACCAAGGCCCTGTACAACTGCAGTAGAACCTCCCTGCTCCTTTACTCAAATCCTTTTGCTATGAATCCTTCCACATGGGATCATGGAGTGGTATGTAATCGTTATTCCAACATCATAGAGGTTTCCTGGTAAATTGCAAACATGAAGTGTAAGTGGATGTTCCGTTTGATTCACAATGTCATCCTTGACAACCACTTTGCAGACAATCAATGATCGATAAGCTGTACTTGGCGACAGATGGGGACGGCACATGTCCGACTATTTCATATTTCCAAACCCCTATTTCTGCAGTTTATAGCATAACTTTATACAAAATATTGTTGATCATTTCTTTTAATTTTGCGCAGGAGACATTGGAGCGTTGGATGAAGGTGAAAAACATATATACGTTTCACTAAGTATTGATTACTTACAGAAAATATACAATATTCAGATTTTCTTATATGTTTCCTGTTCACAACGATTGTCTTAATTCTACCACACAAAGCGAGTTCACTCTTCCCCTCCAAGTAAAGTTTAGGATGCACAAGTGGAATCAATGCCTGAATTTTTTTCAAAGCAACATGTTATTTTATGAGCACGGTGTAGCGGCCTCCATCCGGAACGACCTGGGGGCTCCAGTCGCGGAGCCTGCGGACTTACGATCGTGGAGCTGGCCGGCATTGGAGCGTGGAGAGCTGTAGTGGCGCGCGGCTGCGACCAGACTTCGGGGCTTCGGAGCCTCCAGCTGCAGGCCTGTGGACGGTGACATCGGGAGTTCGCGGGTCCCTGGTGAGAGATGGCTTTTCGTAGCTCCCGCGGCGGCAGTTTCTCCCACCCGAGTTGCGAGGTTGAAAACGAGCCGGAGCGGGGCCTGACATCGTCGGGCGCGGCTTAAACGGCCGCGGGACTTGTCATCGCCCGCCGGGGGCTCCAACATCAAGACCCGTAGCAGGGCCCTACATTGCCGGCGTGGCCTTAGCAGATGCGGGGCTTACCTTCGCCCGCCGGGGGCTTTAACATCGGAAGAGGATGGAGAGCAGGGGAGAGACACGTCTTTGCCTTCCATCACAGTGAGGAGGAGACTCACTATGATGGATGTCTGTGTGAACGTGTCTGTTGGTTGTGTGTCTTGTATAATAGTTTATTTTTGGTGCCAAATGGACTAAAGATAGAAATTAGCTATTGGCTATAATCTTGCACATTTACATGTAAATGTTTATCTATATGCACCGTCCCTGTTTAGAAAAAAATAAATACAAATACTAATGTCGCGTCGACATACTTTCAGCAAACTCTATCTCTCTGCCGGTCAATTGCAATTTTGCTAAATATGGAACGGAACACCAATTGTGGATTCTGCCGTAAAAAAAAAGAAATTCTAGTTGATACACACAAAGGTCAGCGTAGGGGAAATAGAAGCTTGTTCGAATGTGCGATTGTTGATGGTTAAAAGATACATGAACACATCTGAACCTACCCAAATTTATGTTGGTACAAGGAGACGGCAATGCCATGGCAAAGCGAAACCATAAATGCGCATATCTACATATGACTTTGACATATTGGAGATTGACGTAGGGACAACATATTTTTTTCATTGTGTGCTCGATTTGACATTATGCGTTCGCGGTTTTATTTAATCTGGAGATCTGTGTCCCTAAAACACCATCAGCAACAGTTTAAAAAAATGCGGCTTGTTTGCTGCTACGGATAACGTGCTAGAGAGCAGGCTATTCTAGACTGGGTATCGAATAATGAGGAAGTGTCAGTTAGCAGTCATGTTTTGCGTGGCCCATTGGGCAAGAGTGACCATAATATGATTGAGTTCTTCATTAGGATGGAGAGTGACATAATTAAGTCAGAAACAAGGGTTGTGAACTTAAACAAAGGTAACTTTGAAGGTATGAGACGTGAATTGGCCAAGATAGACTGGCAAGTGATTCTTAAAGGGGTGACAGTGGATGTGCAATGGAAGGTATTTCAAGACTGCATGGATGAACTATAACAATTGTTCATCCCAGTTTCGCAAAAGAATAAATCAGGGAAGGTAGTGCATCCATGGATAACAAGAGAAATCAGGGATAGTATAAAAACAAAAGATGAATCATACAAATTAGCCAGAAAAAGCAGCCTACCAGAGGACTGGGAGAAATTCAGTCCAGCAGAGGAGGACAAAGGGCTTAATTAGGAAATTAGATTATGAAAGAAAACTCGCAGGGAACATTAAAACTGACTGAATTTTTTTTATAGATATGTGAAGAGAAAGAGATTAGTTAAAACAAATGTAGATCCCTTGCAGTCAGAAACAGGTGAATTGATCATGGGAACAAGGACATGGCAGACCAATTGAATAACTACTTTGGTTCTGTCTTCACTAAGGAAGACATAAATAATTTGCCGGAAATAGCAAGGTACCGGGGGTCAAATGAGGTGGAGGACCTGAGTGAAATCCAGGTTAGCCGGGAAGTGGTGTTGAGTAAATTGAATGGATTAAAGGCCGATAAATCCCCAGGGCCAGATAGTCTGCATCCCAGAGTACTCAAGGAGGTAGCCCCAGAAATAGTGGATGCTTTAGTGATAATGTTTCAAAACTCCTTAGATTCTGGAGTAGTTCCTGAGGATTGGACGGTAGCTAATGTAACCCCACTTTTATTTTTAAAAAGGAGGGTGATGAGAAAACGGGGAATTACAGACAAGTTAGTCCAACATCGGTAGTGGGGAAACTACTAGAGTCAGTTATTAAAGATGGGATAGCAGTACATGTGGAAAGTGGTGTAATCATTAGACAAAGTCAACATGGATTTACGAAAGGTAAATCATGTCTGACGAATCTTATAGAATTTTCGAGGATATAACTAGCAGAGTGGATAAGGGAGAACCAGTGGATGTGTTATATCAAGACTTTCAGAAGGCTTTCGACAAGGTCCCACGTAAGAGATTAGTATACAAACCTAAAGCACACGGTATTGGGGGTTCAGTATTGATGTGGATAGAGAATTGGCCGGCAGACAGGAAGCAAAGGGTAGGAGTAAACGGGTCCTTTTCAGAATGGCAGGCAGTTACTAGTGGGGTACGCAAGGCACTGTGCTAGAACCCCAGCTATAAAATTTGAGTATAGGAGCTGGGAAGTTCGACTGCAGTGGTACAGGGTTTTGGTGAGACCACACCTGGAGTATTGCGTACAGTTTTGGTCTCCAAATCTGGGAAAATACATTCTTGCCATAGAGGGGGTACAGAGTAGGTTCACCAGACTTATTCCTGGGATGTCAGGACTTTCATATGAGGAAAGACTGGATAGACTTGGCTTGTACTCGCTAGAATTTAGAAGATTGAGGGTGGATCTTATAGAAACTTAGAAAATTCTTAAGGGGTTAGATAGGCTAGATGCAGAAAGATTGTTCCCGATGTTGGGGAGGTCCATAACAAGGGGTCACAGTCTAAGGATAAGGGGGAAGTCCTTTAGGACCGAGATGAGGAAAACATTTTTCACACAGATAGTGTTGAGTCTCTGGAATTCTCTGCCTCGGAAGGCAGTTGAGGCCAGTTCATTGGCTATATTTAAGAGGGAGTTAGATGTGGCCATTGTGGTTAAAGGGATCAGGTGGTATGGAGAGAAGGCAGTTACAGAATACTGAGTTGGATGATCAGCCATGATCATATTGAATGGCGATGCAGGCTCGAAGGGCCGAATGGCCTACTACTGCTCCTATTTTCTATGTTTCTATTTTTCTATGTACTGTATGTCACTCTTTTGGATGTCCTCATGTTACCTTCAAGCATTAAGAGTATATCATTTACGGTTGATATAGTTATGATTAAAACAACACGGTTTCGATGTTTATTGTCTAGATACAAGGTCATCTCTGGAGCAATGCGGTGAGCAATACATATGGAACTTGCACGAGCGAATTGCTAACAGTTAGTTTGATATGGTATGTTTGCTTTTAATATGGGTTCAGTGGATTAAGTACTTTCAACTATCTTTATATTCACGTTACCTACATCATCATTAATATTTTAAAATAAATATTGTAGCAGCTATCATGAAAAAATCCTGTATAGCCGCTCCTTATTGGAGACATCAAGAATAAATAGCACAATTGCAATGCTGATAATTGAAGTTTAACGTGATAATATTTAACGTGATAATATTTTGGCATTGATGTATTATTCTCACGAGAACCGAGATGCAGCGAAAACATTGTTTATCTGCTAACCAATCGTATCATACTGTACATGAATACAATGACACCAGGCAAAATTACACGCTATGTATAGCTTAGTTCGGGCAACTCATGGGAAAGAAACAAATCTCTAATGCGTGCACGCGAGCACAGTGCCTTCCCTGTTCATGTACTCAGATGAGCGGATAGATGGCCTATACAGTGGTTGGCATGGTGGTGCGATCTGTCTCAGACAAGCCCTCCATTTCCTTGTAGATTGTATTTTTTTATTTTTACTCACGTGTTATTTGTTGAAGTTGCCAACGAAGAACACAGTTGCTACATCGTTCCATTGTCATTAAATCGTAGTTAACTTTTCATCTTCCAGAAGAAAAACTGAAGGAAAAGGAAAAGGGTAAGCGGCAATAACCTATAAATCAAAAATACATGGATCCTTTTTTCTTACTATGTGCCAGTAAACCTTTAAACCAGGTGAACGAACGATCTGTTTGATATAGGCAATTCTACTGATGAAAACCGTTGGTGTCGCGTGATAAGTAAATGAAAATTTTGCAAACGTGGGAATTTGTAAATTTTTATTTGTGACAAATCAGGAAATGTGTGCAAATGTATCTTAACGCTTGGGTGAGGTGCACGGCCACAAAATCTAGTAGAATCCAAAGATAGTTGACGTAGGACCTATCACAACATTTAAAACACATTTGAAAAGGTACCTAGATGCAGCAGGCAGTGAAGAAAGTGAATGGTATGTTAGCATTCATAGCAAAGGAACTTGCGTATAGCAGTAGGGAGGTTCTACTGCAGTTGCACAGGGTCTTGGTGAGGCTACACCTGGAGTATTGCGTACAGTTTTGGTCTCCAAATCTGAGGAAAGGCATTATTTCTATAGAGGGAATACAGAGAAGGTTCACCCGACTGATTCCTGGGAAAGTCAGGACTTTCATATGAAGAACGACTGGATAGACTCGGCTTGTACTCGCTAGAATTTAGAAGATTGATGGGGATCTTATCGAAACTTACAAAAGTTTTTAAGGGGTTGGACAGGCTAGATGCAGGAAGATTGTTCCCGATGTTGGGGAAGTCCAGAACAAGGGGTCACAGTTTAAGGATAAGGGGGAAATCTTTTAGGACCGAGATGAGAAAAACATTTTTCACACAGAGAGTGGTGAGTTTCTGGAATTCTCTGTCACAGAAGGTAGTTGAGGCCAATTCATTAAGAGGGAGTTAGATGTGGCCCTTGTGGCTAGAGGGATCAGGGAGTATGAATAGAAGGCAGGTACGGAATACTGAGTTGGATGATCAGCCATAATCATATTGAATGGCGGTGCAGGCTCGAAGGGCCGAATGGCCTATTCCTGCACCTATTGTCTATGTTTCTATGTTTCTATGTTATATCGATAGGGAAGATTTAGAAGGATATGGGTCAACGGAAGGAAAGTGAGACTATTGTAGGTATGGCATCTTGGGCGGCATGGGCAAATTGAGCGGAAGGGCCTGTTTTCATGCTGTATGGATCTATTTGTATCAAACAGTGCTCTTAACCGGGAAAACGTCCGGCCAACATAAATGAATCAATGGGCATAATCGCTGGTACCGCCACCAAGATGCTTACACTGCCAACATTGGCTCCTTTAAGTATATGTGACTGTTACCCCAAAGGAAATTTAATGAAATACTGATCAAAATCATTCGATTTTTTTTTGCCTTTATCGAATAATTTGATTTCTAGTAATAGTAGAGGGTTTACTCACAACATCTTTGTTCTCCCCTTCTCTGTATTTCACAGAAATTGATGACTACCGCGAGCTCTGCAGTGAGTAATGACATTACCATGAAGTGCATCAGAATTGTGATAAAGTAGATGGTATATGACAATGGAACGCTGGCGATGGCGTAACTTAACAATAATGTATGGTCTCTAATCACAACACTACATCCAGAAAGAGAAAATAGTTTCGATCTTATTCACGTTTTGTAGCTGACAAGTTCTCAGTATGTTTTTGGCTTCTACTTGCCCTTCTGAAGTCAATAACGAATAATGCATTTGTGTCTGTGTGATAAAGGTATTGCAGTTGAGATTAATGCACAATGATGTTTGCTGAACACTTTCAGGCCATAATTAAAAAAACAACAACTTAGCGATCGGTTCGAAATTGTTGAATTAAATGGTTTCATTATCACTCTGGTATTGTCATTGCTATCGTTATTGACGTTATAATTAAAGTAGTTCATCTTTAGTTAAATTAAAATAACTGTCGTCAACTACTGTCCTCGACTACGAGAGATATAAATAGATTTATTTGGATAATTGCATCATTTTTCGATTAGCTAATAACTGAAATAATCAAAGGCCACGCCTACCCACTACAAAGAACAACACACCGTCACTACAAATAAACATGTAAGAACGAAATGTAGTCAAACGGTGCTATGATACCATGAATAGAGTGTTAATACGCTATCGTAAGAATGTGGAAATGAAATTGTCCAAAATATGAATGATATTGATCTTGACATATGAAGTGGAGTTTGGCGACATTCAATTCACTCGATTTTCTATGCCATTGAATTCAATGCTGATCCACGAATGCCTGCTTTGGCAGGTTTCTGCCGAAATGTGTTCACTCTTCATATCCACTTTTCTAACTAATGCTTTCAGGGAACTTACACTTAGTCACTGAAATGTCCACGTAATTGTATACAGTGGGCTGAACGCTAAAACGAGGACCCAGCTTAAGATGACAGATTCTAACTCCTGGAATGCATTAATATTTATAACCCACGAGACGTCCAATGTCATCCCAAAGCCATTGTAACGACATACAAGGTAATGCAGCCGTTTTCAAACGACGAATATATCAGAGTAGATGGGAATTAATGTACTGACCAACTGACGGCTGGTACTTAAGAAGGGCGACATATTGCCGCAGCGATTGAATTGCTACCTTGCAGCATCAGACACCCGGACAGCATACTGACTATGGGTGCTGTCTGTCCGGAGTTTCTACATACTTGCTGTTCCCGGTGGTTTGTCTCCGAGTGCTCCTGATTCCTACCACATTCCAAAGATGTGTAGGTTCACTGGCTTCTGCAAATTGTCTCCAATGTTTAGGGTATAACTAGTCTGCGGGTGATCGCTTGTCGCCGAGTGGCAAAGGGTCTGTGAACAAGCTGGAACTCTCAAAAATGACTATTTGTGTCCGTGGAGTGTCTTTAACGAAGGCAATTAGAAACTTAAAAGGAAATAAAGCCTGTAACAATGTCTCGATGTCACGAACTCGTTTAAAAGTCAAATGATAATATTTGCTAAATCATAACATAATAATGTCGCTGTCTATAAAAGTGAATGAAGATTTGGGAATATTTTATGAACTGGATTGAGACAGATGTGTCGATAGACGGTTGTGTGAAACAGAGATGGGTTTGCGTAGTGGAAACAGTATGTTACCCGAGGGCAGCAGATTAATTACACCTTAGAGAACCCAGGGCCATTGTCAAGAATCAGGCGCCGATGTCGGTGACAAATTACAAGCGCACTGTAATACGTTGACGGTCCTCCATGTACCAGTTGGCCAACCATGGGCCTTTTTCTGGTATAAGTAGTAGTATTGGTTTATTATTGTCCACCAAAATCCAATGGAAAACGTCGATTTGCAAGTTATTCAGGTATGATAATCCAGGCATCACATACCTTATATAAGTACAATAAGACCTTACGGACAGTCCAAAGGATCACAAGAACAGAATATAGTGTTTCAATTACAGAACAGTGCAGGTTGAAAGGTCCAATGCCTACCTCGAGCATATTCGAAAATGGGGAGTGCATCCTCAATTTTTCAAGGGTCTGATGTCAGCAGTGAAGAGGCTGTTGTTGAATCTGATAGTATGTGCTTTCAGGCTTTTGTGTCTTCTACCCGACGGAAGAGAGGAGTTGGGGGAATGTCCGGTTTTATAAGTCGTTGTTAAATCTGGTCGTATCTGCTTTCAGATTTTAGTACTTTCTACCCGACGGGAGAAAGGAAAGGAGGGAATGACCGGTTTGTTTATTCGTTCCTGAGTATTTTTGGCTGCTTACCGAGGCAGTGTAAAGTGGAATTGGAGTTGGCGGCGGTGAGTCTGGTTCGCGTGATGGACTGGGCTGCGTCCACGACTCATTGTAACGGCATAGGGATTAGGTAATAATCAAAACAATGAAAATTTCCCTTTCGCACTGTGACAAAAATATCCGATTGACTACATGCTTTGCAAACGTATTTATTTTCCTTCCAGAAAAACAAGCCCGCGCAAAAGAGGCAGGTCAGTACGTCATAGAGGTATACAATGGAAACCTGACGTTTCTTCCACCGCGTCTACATCGACCGTCAAGCACCCATCTGCACCCAATTATCTTCCCCAATTCCAATCACTTCCCTATTGTCCTACTACCTTCGAAGAAGCAATTTACCTCTCCAACCAGCATGTATTTGGCAAGCTGTCACTACGAGAACATGCACAATCCATCCCAATCGAGATCGACTGGCAGCGTAAATCCGAAGTGTTACTGTTGTAAAACTTGCTCAGCCTGGTAGACAAATCTAATATCCCCTATTTCTCGCTATACTTAATTCGTCAAAGCCCCCCCGATTCTAGCACTTACCTACATGGTAGGGTGAATTTCAAACTAACAATACCGTCAGTGCGTCGTTGATATCTGGGAGAAAAACGGCGCACCGAATGGAACCAACATCGTCACAGCCAGAACATGCAACCTGTAGTGGAGCAAGACCGGAGGAAAGAATTTAATATGGGTATCTGATCCTACCCAGTAACACCTGCAGGGTGACTTGGATGGTCAATGATATTTACAAACCACATAAATACCTATGATAGTCATGTTAAAATGCCATCATACTGGTACAAAGCAACGCTTAAATGGTGCGCCACATAATATATAGTCACTGTATACTTTATGCAGAAGTTCCTAACCCTTCGTACTTGCCCACGCTTATATCTGGCCTGTTTTTCATTCAACGTGTCAGCACACCTTTGCGTCGTTTCTACTGTTTTCTTCGGTTTCTTTAGCCCCCTAAACCACAAACAACAAGTGCAGCCACGAATGGTCGCACGGATCAGAGCTTCTTCGTTGGAGAGTGGAGGTGAATATTTCAATATGGCTTATCCCTTTTTTTCATTACTCTAGAGAAAATAGTTTTGAAAAGATTTTTCCACCGCAGATTAGAAACTCGTTGTTTCCTTGAGCAGATTCCTCGTATACTTTGTAATGACAACAGTGGAAAAGACGCAAGGGTTTGTCGACATGTTGAATAAAACATATATCATCGTATTCACATTTAAGTTCACTAACCTTCATGATCAACATACATTTACACCAGTGGTTAAAAAAAGTGCTTCTTACACTGAGCTGGAATCTGATCAATTTCTGCTTTCAGAAATTTTAGCGCTAAAAACGACTCTGCAAGAAAATGGTAAGGGAGTTTATTCCGCAATTGTTAGATCCATCAAATATGTTTGTGCAAGAAACGCACAACATATGAGTGGTGGAAAAATATCTCAGGCGATGTAGTTTCCCTAATCTGCATTCCAGAGCCATCCCAGAGGCAACATGAAGTAAAAGCGCAGCAAAAAAATGAACTGTATTGTCCTACATGGTTGCTAAGCTGCCTGATTCAACGAAAACATCTCTCCGTTCACCGGTGCCCATTGGGAAAGAAAATCTACCAATCATAGAACGCCTAGTTTATTTCCTTATCCAATTTCGCACTTATTTGATTGACCCTTACAGTAACTGACCTTTTAATTCATCCTTAGCTAATGTGTTTTACCAAGACATTCCGTGTAATACCAATCCGCCTCATTGGATGAATGTAAAAAGCTCCGCATACAATCAGACTCACATGTCATAAAAACATAGAAACATACAAACATACAAACATACAAACATAGAAAATACGTGCAGGAGGAGGCCATTCGGCCGTTCGAGCCAGCCCCGCCATTCATTGTGATCATGATTGATCGTCCGCTATCAATAACCCGTGCCTGCTTTCTCCCCATATCCCTTGACTCCACTAACCCCTAGAGCTCTATCCAACTCGCTCTTAAATCCATCCAGTGATTTGGCCTCCACTGCTTTCTGTGGCAGGGAATTCCATAAATTCAGAACTCTCTGGGTGAAAAAGTTTTTCCTCACCTCAGTCTTAAATGACCTCCCCTTTATTTTAGGACAGTGGCCCCTAGTTCTGGACTAGCCCAACATTGGGAACATTTTTCCTGCATCTAGCTTGTACAATCCTTTTATAATTGTACATGTTGCTATAAGATGCCCCCTCATCCTTCTAAACTCTAGTGAATACAAGCCTAGTCTTTTCGATCTTTCCTCATATGACATGGTCAAATGATGGTCAGATAAATTGATGCGTTTTCGACTTCATGTACCATCCCCGATCAAATATCTCAGTAATTTTGACGAATAACTGATCCTATGAATATAAACCAGCATTAAGAAACCTGTCCAAATATTGTGTTCAATGACATATGAGAATTGGGAGATAACGCAACTTTTTTATGCAGCAATATCAGGACATTCCATAGAATGGCACGATTCACTCATGTCTCGTAATTCTTGCTGCTTATAGTTGACTGTGAATTTTCCGAATGTCATGACAGACGTAGCAAGGGGTTTCAATATAACTTTAGGGTACGGTTGATATATTGAGGGCGCCTAAAGTGGTCAAACAATGCTAGCAATTCAGTCCCAAAAACGGTACTCTTTCTGATCTCAAACATGAATAGCAAAACCTGCCAATTAACACATTATCTTACAGAATGAATATAACAACATTCTTGACCTTGGAAAATAAAACATCGAGTAAAAGCGTCTATCAATATGGCTTGAAGTCGAAATTCGATTTTCAGTTTGATCACCCAATTTCCTTCCCTGCGGAACCAAGTGGAATAGATTAATAATAATTCCAATAGCTCAAATCTCGGCATGGATTCCGTATACCTTCAGCAAGAAAACAGACTTCTACTATGCACAATTAATTGGTGCTATGGCTTATCCCTCATGCCAGCATGGTTTTAAGAAAATATTATGGTATTCAATTCCGGAAAATACATGAATAACAACAAATTATAATTTCGGCCAAACGGTGTCGCCGGTCCAACGGCTCAAGTGCAACTACAATGACCAATAATTTGAAAAAGAAAGAGCCTCACAATAGAGTCCGGTTCTACATTGAGTTAGTGCCACACCTGTCCAGACTATTATTTAAAACTCGAAATAAAGTACACTAAAATTTCGGCTGATCAATCACATTGGCCTCAAGCAATGCCTATGTACAGAGGAGGCGTATCTTCTTCCTGGTTTCGGTGTTGGGTTATTCTATCACGTATGACGAGATATTCGCGGCTATTATATACTAATACCAATATCACGATATGCATGATTTTAATCAACTATACGTGAGCATAATAATAATGTAAAAAGAATAAATGAAAACATGGTGCAGAATATAGTCTTGATCTCCAGCCTACTACGTGATACCGATTCAAAATCAAAAATCAGTATACCTTTGGTTACATCAGCATCGCTTTTGCGAGTAATATTCGATAGAGCTATGTTGCGACGTAATTTAAAAAATATTAGAACAATGATCAATCCACGGTATTGTGCACCACCTATGCCGAAAGAAATGCGGGCCCGTCAACACCATACGTGCACAAACCCAACACAATTTTCCAACTTCGGAACCAAAATCGTATCCATTTTATTTCGAAGATAAATCAATTGTTTATTTAAATTCAGAGAGGAGATAAATTGGTGAACCCACGTTATTCTGTTCACAATTACCTTGACATTGGCAAGAGCTCGGAAGTTCTGAACTTGAGCCATCTTGACCCATGTTCCTCCGAGCAAAAGATACAAAAGGTTCCAAATTCTAAACCGGTGGATAGATATACATTTCAAATGTTCTAATGAATAACGGAAGGCTATAGACGAATTCACGTTATTCCATTGATTGACCTTCGTCATTACTGTAATTAATATGTTTGCTTTGTCTGTCCTTCCTCGAAAATCAACGCGACTAAGAAACAGGTAAGCGCAAAGCAATTTGTGCCCTAAAACGCATGATTTTTTTAAAACTTTTTTTTAATTTCAGTGTTGGTGTACTTTCCCATGCATTTGGAATGGGAAGGATAGGATAAGGTTAGTCAGCAATGATTTGCATGTGGGAAATCAGATTCACCAATTTAGAAGAGCTGAGCATTAGGATTGAATAAGTGAGCAGGGGTAGCACATGATTTATTAGTATGGAAGTATCGATCAAGTGGGCTCCAAGGCGGGAGATCTAACGGAATACAAAATTGACTTGAAGGGAGAAGACAAAGAGTGGTGGTAAACGATTGCTTGACAAAGTGGCAATCGACTGTTTACGACTGATGTGACGCAAGATCGGTACTTAGTCCACTGTTGTTCGGTATTGACCGTGACATTTTGGAAGTGAATATCAGTATCATGGTTAGTGAGTTTCAATATTGCACGGACGTTGGTGCTATGATGGACACTGAAGAGGATTAAACTACGATTACAGCAGGGTTTTCATCAACTGGGCCAAAGGGCCAACGAGATGAATCGGAAGTGTTGCGTTTTTGGAAAGACAAACTTCTGCAGGACGTACACGGCAAATAGAGACATGGAGTCATACAGACAAACAGCATAGATACAAGCCCTTCGGCCCTAATTCCCCACGCCGACCAACAAGCCGCTCTACGCTAATCCGAACTGACTGCTTTTGGCACCTCTCGTTCTAAACCTATCATATTATTGTACCTGTCTAAATGTTTCTTAATCGCTGTGATAGTTCCGGCCTCAATTACTTCCTCCTGCAGCTCGTTCCACACATCTACCACTCATTGTGTAAAAAAAATATATCCTCGGGTTTCTACTAAATATGTCCCCTCTCAACTTCAACATATGTCCTCTGGTGTTCGATTTCTTTACTGTGTAAATACTGCATTCAATCCATCTATTCCTCTCACGATCTTGTAGATCTTTGTAAAATCACCATTTATCCTCCTGTGCTCAAAGCAATACACATTGGATGTAGATGCAATGGTTCCTGAAGGTCGCAGCACAGTTGGCAGGGTATTTAGTATGGCAGCTGAGACGCCATATCACAACTATGTAAAACGTTCGTAAGGCTACGGTTGATATACTGCGTATAGTACTAGTCACCATCTTATGCGAAGGATGTCAATAAACTGGAAAAGATACAAAGCAGTTTTACGGGAATGCTACCGGGTCTGGAGTTTTAAATTACAAGGGGAAGCTGGGTCGATTGGCATAATTTCCCAGGATGGTAAAAACCCATGGGCTGTGTTTTAAATGGGTAGCGTGCTAATGCATTGCAATAATACAACTTCATTTTTGCAGAAATGGAAAAGCTTAGGAAAGCTGTTCGTGACATGGGTAAGGCAGCATAAAATGGCATTATTTTCATAGTAACTTTCAAAACAGTCAAAGCAAACTTTTGCAAGTAAGATAATATTAGATGAAGTTCTACAACATTGTACAAATTAATTGCTACCACAAGATAGGTTGAATTTTAGTTTTCGTGAATTAGATAAGATTATTGACTTCTAAAATGACAACGTATCCATGTCACTTGCATGTTTTTTTAGTTTATGGTCAGTAGAAACAATTCATGCCGCTCGTTACTATATATTTCGCTTCCTTTCACTCTCTAACTTTCAAATCATGTTGCCTGCACCCTATGGATTGCTCTCCTGTCTTCAGTATAAAGACTACCGCGATCGAACATGCCATTATATATTTCGATAGAATAAATATTAGTGCAAAGTTTTGATCATTCTGCATGTTACTTGACGGTCAATCTCGCACTGCAGTATGAACTGGAATACAAATTTCGTTGGACAGGTTTGTGGAATTTGGCACGATGGAAAGTTCTAAGGCCAAATGTCTGAAAATATTTCTGAAGAAGATAGATTTCCAGTCAGAAAAGGTTTCGGGGATATCGGCGATAGCGGTGACTTAAGTTGGGAAGGAATAGGAGATCGGTAGAAACTAAACGGCTTTGATTCCGGGACGGCTTGGTGCTGAATAATGAATATAAATAAGTATAAATGTACTTTAAACAATAATTAACTCATTCGATTTTCACGACAGAGAGAAAACTACGTCAGAGAGAATCTGGTATTTCAAAAAATATTTCACTGCTTTGTACCACTTCATTTGAATGTAATAGTTTCAAATGTATATCATTTAGTAATGGAATTTTCCACATGGCATCAGCGCTTCTTTCCTAAATTCGACTGTTTCAGAACTAGAAGGAGACGGTCAAAATAGCGGTGAGTGGTTGCACATTTTCCCGTAAATTGCGTTACATTCTGTTGATATCGGTAAACATGGACTTAGATTTGCGTGAGTGTTGCCGAGAGAACAAACTATATGCATCAAATAGCGGTGTTACTGCGGAACTTTAAGAAGTAATTATTAGCAATGTTACAATATTTTGAGATTTAAAACATCAAGTCTGCGATTTATCCCATCAGATAAAGCATAAAAATAAGTTTAATTTGATACCTAATTCATTTTCATATCTTCAGTATTTAAAAAGTTATGGCCATTCTCATACTCGGAAATTAGCATATTTTTCCCTATTGCTTTTCCATTGACTTAACACAAAAGCTGTGATCGAGGACAGTCAAAAGCCCATAACTTTCTTAAAAAATTAAGGGAACGGAAAGAATTTTTCAGTTATTATAGATTGAAGCATTCCGAAACAAATATGAAACAATCTTACATGGATGACCTGAAATTAAAGCATATAATGAGCTAGTTACCTAATTGTAGCTAATTACAAAATGCAATTACTAGATCTAAACATCTATCCATTTCTTAAGAAAAGATTAACATTTTTAAATAGCCTAAATGTCCAAATAACATTCACACAGGAATTCACAATATAACATGATTTTTAAATCTCATTGTCATTAATTAATAGGCCAAATGGAAGGAATTTAGTGTTTACTTCCCGTAAATTAATGGCCATTTAAATCATCTTGCGAGTGAGATTTTGTGGAACGCAATCGTTTGGAACGTTGCCGTTTCGGTGAATTTAAACCCCATATCGGCAGGAAAAACACTGCCATAGTCACATTTTCGCCAATGAAATTTTGATTAAATAATCCTGAGAAGCATGTTTATATGCAAAATACACTATTTACATTATGTTTTGTCCCCTACGTGAGATCCGTCCCGTTGTCGGTGTTGACGGCGTTAGAAGTAAATTTTTATCTTACTCCAGGGATTAAATTGTCCCGCGGTTTTTTTTTAAACGTCCGAGAACGGCAGTCAGAACGATTTTTCAGCATCCGGTTGTAGCCCGAGAAAATATATCTCGGACAGGCAGGAGAAAACGGCATTTTAATCCCCCCCCCCAAGGCGCCAAAGTCCCGCACACGGCCAGTTACAGAACTGCAGCGCCGCTGAAGGTAAGTTTTGTATGTTATCTATAATTATCAACCTGATCCTAAATTATTGTTACTGGACAGATTAATCTGCTTGCTATCACTGTGATTTGAAATTAACTGACTGCTAGATTAATTTATTGGACTTTTCTTTTTCAAACAAGTCCTCAAAGCCTTCCATCTAGCATTGGCATATGGCTGTCGTTCGACATAGGATTTTCTAACAGCTCATGTGACCAAATTTAGCAGAATAGTTTCCAATTGATTTAAACTGCATGTTTAGAGTTGATTTTCCATAATTATATATAAGGTAGCGTGGGATTCGATGTCATATTTGATTTATTATGAACAATGTTGTTCAACTATCAGCGTACTCTTTCACTGTGTTGTGTTAATTGCGGCGCTGATTTCCCCCATAACCTCGTTATTGAATGAAATCTCCCGATCAATATTTTGGCATTTCCTCGCTTTGAGACTATTTCAAATTTCCAACAAAAATGGGTGGCGCAGCGGTTGAGTCGGTGCCTTACAAAGCCAGAGACCCTGGTTCGAATGTGACTACGGGTGTTGTATCTCTACGGAGTCTGTTCGTTCTCGCTGTGACAGCGATTTTATCCAGGTGCTCCAGTTTCCTCCCGCATTCCAACGTTGTGCAGGTTAGGATGATAATAAGCTTCCGTAATTTGCGAAGGGGAGACAACACAGAACTAGTGTACGTGTGATCTATGATCGGTGCGGACTCGGTGGGTGCGAATACTCTGTTTTCACGCTGTACCTCTGAAACAAAAAATAAATAAAAACACCAAATAAGGACTTCCTGATATTCTAAACCTTAATTTATTGGTTTCTGGTCAATTATCTGAGTCAGTTTTTATCATCGTTCCTAAAATATTCATCAAGCAAATGATATATCAGAGTTATTATAATACGGCACTGAAAGCATTTGTTGCAATATTAACTCTGAGGAAACGCAATCGAATCAGTTAATCAGAAATAGCCGTATTCAGGTCCTGGCATTTTTTTCAGATCTTAAGGAGATGGAAGACATCCGCGAAGAACTAGGTTAATTCTTAAATTTAATTCACCAAATATTTATGTTACATGCCACAAATATCGGCGGTGTTTATTGCGTTTGGTGTTGGTCAATATTGGTCTTACATTAGTTGAGAAGATGCGTTTCAAATGAAGGAATTCACAAATTAAAATATAATTTCTAAATTATTTTGTCTTCAAAGAAATATGACTAAACCAATATTGACTGAATTATCAAAACAATCGTGTACAATGCGAATGTCAGCGTACATCATTCAGTAAGGCACTGACAAAGCACAATTCACAATTGGATATTAATTTCTACAAAATATTCACATCCTCAACTTGAAGTCGTTATTAAGAACTGTCTATATTTCACTTCCAGTACCCTTCTGCCAACATTTTATCTTTGACGCAGGGCTAATGTTCAACTCAAAGTTTGTGCATTCTAATAACTCACCAATCATTTTCAAAGACGTGTTCTAATTAAACTCTATCCAGAGAATATCCTTATTCATATTTTTCGACATTACCTAATTTTTAGCAAAAGGCATATACGTAATGGATAGAAGAAAACCGTATGTGGCCTAACAGCAATGATATGTTCTGAGGTAGAATTGTTGAAACTAAAGGAAATGCAATGCGTGGCCTTTAAAGGCCAAAGTGAAACTGATAACCCATTATTAACAGGCTATCGTCAACTGGAATCTGACATTTCAAAATCATCTTAACTTTTTATGGTTTCGTCGTTTTTGATGTGTGGGATCTCCTTCACGAAGTTTACAGAAGGATTGCTCGTGCACTAGTAACGATATTAGACAATAGACCATAGACAATAGGTGCATGTTTAGACCATGCGGTCCTTCGAGCTAGCACCGCCATTCAATGTGATTATGGCTGATCATCCACAATCAGTACCCCGTTCCTGCCTACTCCCCATATCCCTTGACTCCGCTATATTTAAGAGCTCTATCCAACTCTCTCTTGAAAGCCTCCAAAAAAATCGGCCTGCACAAATTCACAGCTCTCTGCGTGAAAAAGTGTTTCCTCATCTCCGTTCTAAATGGTTTACCCCTTCATTCTTAAACTGTGATCCCTTGTTCTGGAATCTTATAATTGTTTCTTACCTGGACTCTTATAATTGTTCCAGAGGGAACGCCATAACAACGTGTTCGACTTGAGGAAAGCGATTCAAATAGGAGCCTCCGAAGAAATATACGTATTACCAAAGAATGATGTACGAGATGATCGTACGGAAGTCAAACATACAGGTCTAAGTTTCCACTTTGAAGAAGTGCTTAGAAAACCTTAGAAAGCATCTTTTGATCATTTTGCAAATAATTGGTTATTTCGTTCCTGTCCAAATTGCAAAACCACGTGAATATTTAAAATTTCATTTTCCATCAGAGGAAAAATTGCGTGAAAAGGAGTCAGGTAACGTACGTCATCATAGTTACATTATATTCCCAATGGTAGCTTATGCATTGAGAAGGGCACTGAAATTATTTGTCGATTAAGGACTGCGTGCTGGCTTCCACACTATTCGGTCTTCAAGGGTCCAACTTTGGTCTTAACTATTGTTTTCCTCTTCACATACATAAATAAGCTTTTACTATCCTCCTTTATATTCTTGGCTAGCTTACCTTCGTACCTCATCTTTTCTCCCCCGTATTGTATCATCTGCTGCTCTTTAAACATTACCAAATCGTCTTGCTTCCCGCTCATCTTTGCTGCGTTGGACTTCTCTTTTATTTTTATACTGTCCCTGACTTACTCCCCTTGGAATCTCTCTTCCTCCTATGAATGAACTGATCCTGCACCTTCTGTATTATTCCTAGAAATACCCGCCATTGTTGTTACACTGTCATCCCTGCTATGGTATCTTTCCAGTCAACTTTGGCCCCATAGTTCCCTTTATTTAACTGTAACACTGACACCTCCGATCTACCCTTCAACCTCTTCAATTGTAGATTTAACCTGACCATATTATGGTCACTACCTCCTAATGGCGCATTAACCTCAAGTTACTTTATCAAATCCGGCGGAAATAGAAGAGAAACACAGAAATACAGAAAAAATATTTTCCATCTGGGAAACCTATTTGAAATCCGTAATCTTATATTTGCAAAATGTCTTACTCCGTGAGAAGAGTTCAGATAGTTACTGCTATGGAATATCTTGCTGTTCAAATCAAACTGCATATGAAAACATTATCCTGGTAACCATACCATTACATGACTACATCAGGTAGTGCCACCGTGGAACAGCGCGGAAACGGGCCCTATGGCCGAACTAGTCCATCTAAGAAACACCTAGGTACCTAATCTAAGCAAAATAAAAAAACAGACTGCACAGCATAGTTTAACAGTTACAGAGAACCTGCTGCTGTTAAAAAGTGCAGGAGCCGAAATGAGGTGCATGAGAAGGTCTGGAATTCATCCATAACACGTCCTTAGTCTTCAAGTGTCTGCTAACAACGGAGAAGATACTGTTCCTGTATCTGGTGCTACGTGCTTTCAAGCTTTGGTATGTACTGCCCAAGGGAAGAGGGGAGGAGACAGAATGGCGGGGTTGTGTGTCGTCCTTGGATACATTGTCTGCTTCACCGAGGCAGCTTGAAGTGTAGATTTAATCGAACGTGAGGACGGGGGCGGCACTGTGGATTGAGTGATGGAATGAGCTGCAATTTCCTGTGATCACGGGCAGAGCAGGAAGCAGATCATACTGTGATGCATTCAGATCTGAGCTTTCTATTGGAAGATCTCCTAAAATTGACGCGACGGTGTGCTTTCCTGACCGCAGCGATAACGTGGTTCGACGAGGACAAATTGTTGGTGGTATCAACATGCGGAGAATGAACAATTCCACTTCAACCAGTGATACCATGTGGGATGTGTACTCAATCCCCTTCCCCCGATGTTTATGGCCAGCTCCATCCTTTTATACTGCAAATCCGTGCCTTGGTGTACCTATTAGAAACATATAAACATATAGAAAATAGGTGTAGGAGGAGGCCATTAGGCCCTTCGAGCATGCACCGCCATTCATTGTGATCATGGCTGATCGTCCCCAATCAATAACCCGTGCCTGCCTTCTCCTCATACCCCTTGATTCCACTAGCCCCTAGAGCTCTATCTAACTCTCTCTTAAATCCATCCAGTGATATGGCAGAGAATTCCACAAACTCGCAACTCTCAGGATGAAAAAGCTGTACCTCCACCTCAGTCTTAACTGACCTCCCCTTTATTCTAAGACTGTGGCCCCTGGTTCTGCACTCGCCCAACATTAGGAACATTTTTCCTGCATCTAGCTTGTCCAGTCCTTTTATAATTTTATATGTTTCTATAAGACCCCCCCCCCCCCCCCCCCCCCCCTGATCCTTTAAACTCCAGTGAATACAAGCCTAGTATTTTAAATGTTTCCTCAGTCCCGTTATCCCAGTCCCGCAATCCCAGGGATCAATCTCGTGAACCTACGCTGCACTGCCTGAATCTCAAGGATGTCCTTCCTCAAATTAGGAGACCAAATCTGTACACAATATTCCAGATGCCGTCTTACCAGAGCCCTATACAACTGCAAAGAACCTCCCTACTCCTATACTGAAATTCTTGTGTTATGAAGGCCAACATTCCATTAGCTTTCTTCATTGCCTGCTATACCTGCACGCCAACTTTCAGTGAACGGTGTGCAAGGACACTCAGGTCTCGCTGTACCTCCACCTTACTTAACCTAACCCCATTGAGAAAATAATTTTTGCCACCAAAGTGGATAACTTCACATGTATCTATATTATACTGCATCTGCCACGCATCTGCCCACTCATTAATATATATCGTAAATAGTTGTGGCCCCAACACCGCGCCTTGCGGCACTCACTCGCCACTGCCATTCTGAGAAGGACCCGTTCCCTCCTCCTCTTTGCTTCCTGTCTGCCAACCAATGTTCTATCCGTGTCAACCCGCTACCCCCAATACCACGTGCTATAATTTTAGGCACCAGTCTCCCGTTCGCGAGTTTATCAAAGGCTTTCTGAAAGTCTAGATACACTGCATCCACTGGCTCCATCCATTTTACTTGTCACATCCTCAAAAAATTCCAGATGATTAGTCAAGCGTTAATTTCCTTTCATAAATCCATGCTGACTTGGACTAATCATATTACTGCTATCCAAATGTCCCATTATTACTTCTTTAATAATTGACTCCAGCATTTTCCCACCACCGAAGTCAGGCTAACTGGTCTGTAATTCCCCGTTTGCTCTCTCGCTCCTTTCTTGAAAAGTGGGATAACATTAGCTATCCTCCAATCCACAGGAACTGATCCTAAATCTAGTGAACATCTGTTATCTGCTTAACGTACCATCTGCTACAAATGTTATTGCATTTGTAGCAGTTGCCGAGAAACAAATGTTGAGAAATTTGAAGTGTTACATTTTGGTAGGAAAAACAATAAAGGCTCTTGAAATCGAGCGCACAATACCGAAGAAAAAGGAAAAAGAAGGCTTTATGCGCATTTTCCTCTGAGAATCGACGACAGACTGAGAATGTTATTACAATGGTTGTAACAAGACTGAGTACAATGCGAGCTTTGTACCAGTACAGCAATTTGTTAACCACGCTCTTTCAGAAAAAAACCACAACAGATGGGATTTCGCTCGATTCTGGGTGCATGTCTGAATAAAGACATACAGACTTGGAAAGAATGCCGATTCCTCTAAATAATGATATTGACGAGTGAACCTTGTTATGTGGATAGACTGGATAGTTGGAATTCAATTTAACAAACAACTTTGGAAATAAGCAAGCTGTACAATCTGGAGTTCAAAGTAATCTTTAATCTGTACACATAGTATAGCGGTACAGCAGGTAGTTAATTGTTAGTTCATCGTTACCGCTTTCAAGACTGACCAGTGTAGGAAGTGGGTGTTAGTATAAATCATACGGAAAGGTGGGGTTAGTGATGCTCCTCTACTATGATTTGTTCACATGCAATAACCAATCTACAAACGCCAATAGATCCAGAAAGTTATTTAAACTTCACAAGGAGATAGGCATAGTTAAAAGGATACTCTATTTTGGCTGAGGGATGAAACGCGATAACCCCCAAAAACACTGTGAATACATTCAAATGCAGTGCTGAAAAGGAAGCTGGATGGTCACCTCTTAGTACATATTTCTCAGGGTAACGGAAAAACGGCGACTGAATGGAACTATCTATATATTACTAGCGTCGAGACAGTACGAACTCAACAATCCAAATAGCATCCTATTATGCTGTGACCCTTCCATGGTTCAAAAGAACAAAAACATGTCACAAATTATATGAAAAAATCTCTCGATGTCATTCATCTCCGACGTATTTATCTTTAGAGCTGAATTATCTTCGTGAAATTTGCAGTAAGTATCAAGTCTTGTTTACTGATTGCATGTTTACATGTTGGAGAACGAAATGTTGCAATGTTGGCATTCGCATATGTCAATACTCACATATGTCAATACTCATTTTAGGAAAACACTACGATACGATTAGAAAGATAAAACGTTCGGCGCTTTTGTTTTTACTTTTCAGTTGAAGTGCAAGGCCGACAACGAAATCTCTCTTAGGTACAATAGTGATACATCACAGCGGAGCCTAATTTAGAAATTGCGAGAATAATTTTAAATAAAGATGTCCCAACATACTTCACAACTAGTGATATAGGATTTGTGTCTCGTGACTTTTCAGAGCATAAATTTACTTTGGCTGATAATGAGAGCCCTTTTGTAATTTGACCCGCCATCCTATCAAATGAGGGGTGAAATGTCTGAAAAGTGGCTAAACATGTGCGATTAAACTGAATGTATGGATGTGAGCGGCGAGGGGTGTTTGAAGGGTATGGGAATAGTGAATATGATTTGGAAATCATACAGCCAGTTCCACATAGAACATTATTATTCCAACTGGTTGCGTTGTTTGCAAACAAAAGCAGAAAATGTCACGGATAGTCCGCAAATCTCCACTTTGAGACATGGGGCCCCAAAGGTTTTATTTGATCCCAACTATACAATTTGCATAGAGCTGTGCAGCCAAAGTGCTGATGGAGGCGCCAATTTTCATCGCACCGAACAAGAGCTGAACAGTGGATCAGACGGTCTGCAAACACTCGGATTGGTCGCTGCCAGTTACTAGCAACCGCACGCGTTCGCCGTGCCTGCCAGGATGCAGCCTTCTGCTCCGGAGGTGGGCCTTACAACGGCCATACCATCCATTCTATCCATTCTGTCAAAATGTAATATTTCCGAATAGCAGCCCTGCGCTCATCCGTGGGAAGGTTTTATGCAAAGGAAGATCGAACTGGTGCACAAATCTTCGACAGGTGACTGGCACAGCAGCGCTCTCAGTGCTCTATCTGTCTATTTCAAGGGGAGTCTGCGGGTAGCGGGACAAAGTGGGGTAACAGTTAGCAAAGGTAAAAGTAACGAGCTCTAAATGGTTGCTCGATATCACATAGGTGATAATTGGGAAATCTTCTAAGTTAACCGTTTCTGGTGTATGCCCACAGAGGGGTAAAGGCAACAATGGCAATAAATAGGGTAGCAATGTCATTGTAAATTCAGGAATGATATTTTTAAACATCTGGCCCAAAATTATCTAATCTGAAAACTCTATTTTTCAGATCAAGATGAAGTCATGCAAAGTAAGATAGCTCCGTTTATTAGATTTCGCATAGAAAACTTTTTATCCTGGGATTGGATACATAATTGATAACACACATCAATTAATTTATTTCCGGAATTAACGATTACCTTTAAACGTAATCAGACAGCCCCTTCCTGCATTCGCTGTGATGTAATATTATTGTCACTTGAAGTGAGACTTAGAAATCCCCCGTAGATTGAATCTTTTTCATGCGTCAACATTCTGCCAGTGGATGCTGAGAATAATTTACGATATATCTAGACAGTAAAAAAGAAATTGGCATGGGATGCTGGCTCAGCCAAACTATTGTCACTGTCCTCAGCCTCCCTACTGCACCATTGGACATAACGGTGAATTCGGCAGCGGAGAAGGCAGAGAAAAATATTGGCAAGTGCCTCAGTCTTGTGCGTTGCAATGCGTAGACACGGAGTCGAGATACATATGATCCGCCGTCAGATGTAATCAAACACTTCCATCAAATTCCCGATCGAGGTATGCAACATGTGACCCAATACAATATAAGAGGAGATCATAGATGCACTCGATACTACATTTTTTGTGCTATAGATTACGTTAATTACTCCATCACATACTTTCGATTACATTATATCACGCAGTTGACGGATGCGTTTACATCCGTCGCATTTCACAGAAACAAATAGAAACACGACTCTAACCTGCTATTATATAAACAAATGTACACTCTTAAAACAGCGTCGAGCACGGAATTCGGGAGTGCAGCGTAGGTTTACAAGGTTAATTCCCGGGATGGCGGGACTGTCACTTGCTGAGAAAATGCAGCAGCTGTGTTTGTACACTCTGGAGTTTAGAATGATGAGAGGGGATCTTAATGAAGCATATAAGATTGTTAATGGTCTGGACACGCTAGAGGCACGAAACATGTTCCAGGGTGGATTCCAGAACCAGGGGCCACAGTTTAAGAATCAGGGGTAAGCCATTAAGAACGGAGATGAGGAAACACTTTTTCTCACAGGGAGTTGTGAGTCTGTGGAATTCTCTGATGGAGGCCGGTTCTCTGGATACTTTCAAGAGAGAGCCAGATAGGGCTCTTAACGATAGCGGTCAGGGGATATGGGGAGAAGGCAGGAACGGGGTACTAGAAACATAGAAACATAGAAGATATGTGCAGGAGGAGGCCATTCGGCCACTCGAGCAAGCACCGCCATTCATTGCGATCATGGCTGATCGTCCCCAATCAATAATCCCTGTCGTCTCCCCATATCACGTGATTCCACTAGCCCCTAGAGCTCTATCTAACTCTCTCTTAAATCCATCCAGTGATTAGGCCTCCACTACCCTCTGTGGCAGGGAAGTACACAAATTCACAGCTCTCTGGGTGAAAAAGTTTTTTCTCACCTCAGTCTTAAATGGCCTTCCCTTTATTCTAAGACTGTGGCCCCTGGTTATGGACACGCCCAACATTGGGAACATTTTTCCTGCATCTAGCTTCTCCAGTCCTTTTATAATTGTATATGTGTCTATAACCCCCCTCCCCCCCCCCCCCCACACACACACACACACACACCACTCATCCTTCTAAACTACAGTGAATAAAAGCCTAGTCTTTTCAATCTTTCCTCATATGACAGTTCCGTCATCCCTAGGATCAATCTCGTGAATGTACGCTACAGTGCCTGAATCTCAAGGACGTCCTTCCTCAAATTAGGAGACCAAAGCTATACACAATGCTCCAGATGTGGTCTTACCAGAGCCCTATAGAA
Source organism: Okamejei kenojei (assembly GCA_035221665.1). Lineage (NCBI taxonomy): Eukaryota > Metazoa > Chordata > Chondrichthyes > Rajiformes > Rajidae > Okamejei > Okamejei kenojei. The sequence goes on along the minus strand of CM069160.1, from coordinate 21,849,748 downwards.
CTGCAGAAGAACCTCTCTACTTCTATACTGAAATTCTCTTGTTATGAAGGCCAACATTCCATTAGCTTTCTTCACTGCCTGCTGTACTTGCACGCCAACTGTACAAGGACACCCAGGTCTCGCTGTACCTCCCCCTTACCTAACCTAACCCCATTGAGAAAATAATCTGCCCCCTTGTTTTTGCAACCAAACTGGATAACCTCACATATATCTATATGATACAACATCGGCCACGCATCTGCCCACTCATTAATATATATGGCAAATAGTTGCGGCCCCAACACCGAGCCTTGCGACACTCCACTCGCCACTGCTTGCCATTCTGAGAAGGACCCGTTCACTCCTACTCTTTGTCTCGTGTCTGCCAACCAATTTTCTATCCACGTCAGCACGCTATCCCCAATACCATGTGCTCTAATTTTTGTCATCAGTCTCCCGTGCGCGACCTTATCAAAGGCTTTCTGGAAGTCTAGATGCACTACATCATCTGGCTCCCCTTCATCCATTTTGCTTGTCACATCCTCAAAAATTCCAGATGATTAGTCAAGCAAGATTTTTCTTTCATAAGTCCATGCAGACTTGGACTAATCATTTTACTGCAATCCAAATGTCCCATTATTACTTTTTTAATAATTGACTCCAGCATTTTCCCACCACCGAGGTCAGGCTAACTGGTCTGTAATTCCCCGTTTTCTCTCTCGCTCATTTCTTGAAAAGTGGAATAACATTAGCTATCCTCCAATCTACAGGAACTGATCCTGAATCTATTGAACATTGGAACGTGATCACCAATGCGCCCACTATTTCTAGAGCCACCTCTCTGAGGACCCTGGGATGCAGTCCATCAGGTCACGGGGATTTATCATCCTTCAATCCAATTAGCCTACCGAATACTATTTCTCGCCTAATGAAGATTTATTTCAGTTCCTCGACCCCCTTATATCTTCTGTCCTCCAGTACTTCTGGGAGATTGTTTGTGTCTTCTTAGTGAAGACAGATCCGAAGTACCTATTCAACTCTTCTGCCATTTCCTTGTTACCCATAATGATTGCACCCGTGTCTGCCTTCAAGGGACCCACATTTGACTTTGCTACTCTTTTTCCCTTAACATATCTAAAGAAGCTTTTACTGTCCTTCTTCATATTCCTGGCCAGCTTCCCTTCGTACTTCATCGTTTCAGGCCGTATTCCCCGTTTTGTTTCCTTCTGTTGTCCTATGAAAGTTTCCCAATCCTCTGGCTTCAGGCCACTCTTTGCTGTGTTATACATCTTTTATTTTAGTTTTATTACTGATTGGAGAAGATCAGCCATGATCACATTGAATGGCGGTGCTGGCTCGAAGGGCCGAATGGCATACTCCTGGACCTATTGTCTATTGTCTGTTGTCTATTGAATCATTTTCACTTAATGAGAACTGATTATAAACTCTTTTCCAGGAAAAGGCGAGGATACAAAAAGTAAGACTGATTCGTTTTCCAGCTGCTATTATAGTCTATCTCCAAAGACAAGTTAAAAAAATTAAATTAGATTTTCAAAATTCCAGTAATAATACTCGAAAAGTTTCAGGGCGTTTCTGAATCATCGAAAACACGTATGCTTTGACACAATGAGGTTATTCAGACCATCGATCCTATCAGCTTTCCGGAAAGTAAGTTCACTCGGATAGAGGCACGGAGAGAGTATATTTCCATGAGTGGGAGCGTCTAATGCCCCTGTCCCATTTAGGAAACCTGAACGGAAATCTCTGGAGACTTTGCGCCCCACCCAAGGTTTCCGTGCGTTTCCCGGAGGTTCCCGGAGGATCATGGAGGTTTTTTGTCAGTCTCCCTAATGGTCGAAAGTGGTTTCCGCTTCTTCTATGTTCTAGCGAAGAAGCTGAAACCACTTTTGACCTTTAGGGAGACTGACAAAAACCTCCGGGAAACTCCGAAAACCGTACGGAGAGCTTGGGTAGGGCGCAAAGTCTCCAGAGGTTTCCGTTCAGGTTTCCTAAGTGGGACAGGGGCATAAGACCATAAGTCGTCTACTCAGAATTACAAGACGTTCCTTTAGGAAGGAGACGAGGAGAAATGTAGTTAGTTGGAGGGTGGTAAACCTGCGGACTTCTCTCTCACAGGAGGCAGTGGAGGCCAAGTCAATGGATATTACTAAGGCAGGGACTGATAGATTCATGATTAGAACCGGTGTCAGGGGTTGAGGGCAGAATGAAGGAGAATACGGTTAAGAGGGAAATAGACATCAGCCACGATTGAATGGCAGAGTCGATTTCAAAGGCCGAGTGGACTAATTTTGCTCCTATCACATAAACTTACGAAGTTATGAATTATTTATTATGCTATTGGCATTTCTGTTCTGCCATGCCATTCAATGTCACCCTATCCTTTATATGGTTTTGTCAATATTATAGATGCTGGCAGAGTTGTCAGCTCTTTGCGCGTCAGGCCCAGAAGCGGATCTAATATCATCCGATAGAATCACTTCACTATTTTATCTCTCTTTTCCACGTAATTCTATCAGTAAATCTATACTCTACCTATTGTACTTGTGTATGGCTTAATTGTAGTCATGCATAGAAACATAAACATATACAAACATAGACAAATAGGTGGAAGAGTGGGCCATTGGTCCTTCTAGCCAGCATCGCCATTCAATATGATAATGGCTGATCATCTAAAATCAGTACCCAGTTCCTGCTTTTGCCCCCATATCCCCTGGTTCCTTTAGCCCTAAGAGCTAAATCTAACTCTCTTGAAAACAGCCAGTGAATTGGCCTCCATTCCCTGTGGCAGAGAAATCCATATATTCACAACTCTCTGGGTGAAGTATTTCCTCATCTCAGTCCTAAATGGCCTAGCCCTTATTCTCCAATCGTGACCCCCTGGTTCTGGACTCTTACAACATCGGGAACATGTTTTCCTGCATCTAACCTTTCCAATCCTTTAATAATGTTATGCGTGTCTATAAGATCCCCTCTCATCCTTCTAAATACCAGTGAATACAAGCCCAGTCGATCTATTCTTTCATCATATGTCAGTCTCGTCATCACCGGAATGGTGAACCTACGCTGCGCTCCCTTAATAGGAATAATGTCCTTCCTCAAATTAGGAGACCAAAATTGCACACAATACTCCAGGCGTGGTCTCACCAGGGCCCTGTACAACTGCAGTAACTCCTTGCTCATAAACTCAAATCCGGCCATCATGCCATTAGTTTTCTTCACTGCCTGCTGTGTCTGCATGCTTACTTTCAGTTACTGATGTAGAAGCACACGCAGGTCTCGCCGCACCTCCACTTTACCTAATTTGACACCACTCAGATAATAATCTGCCTTCCTAGTCTTGCCACCAAAGTGGATAACCTCACATTTATCCACATCATGCATTATCTACTTTGATTAGATAGCGTGCAAAGAAATGCCTTTCGCTGCATCTGTGTGCACGTGGCAATATAAATCATTCTCATTAACAATACCAATTGTATATGACACCAACATATTAGTTATTTTGATTACAATCAATTTGTCATTTTCTATTTACTGTACAACCGTAACATAGCATCACGACTTCTATAGTCGGTGCCCTATCTGATGAAGGAAAATATACCGAAACCCTTCCAGACCACACCCGTGACGGCCCCTGCAAGGAACTATGCAGCTGCACTCCTAAAGCCCTCTCCCCATCAAACAATAGGTAAAGCAATTTCACGTGGTCAACCGATCGTACGTTTTGATTATCTTGATTTAACTAAACAATGGTTGTATTTTATTGTGTTCGAGTAAAACGTACATTTGCGAAAAGCTAGTTGTAAAATAATACATCTTCCTTCAAATCTTTATGTTACAGAACCAATCGAAGACACAAGGAGCTAGATACAGCTGAAAAGTTCGTCAATAGAACAGAATCATTTATCTTTCCACCTTTCTTCCAACGGCATTAGGCTCGATTAGAATAAGTAGTATTCTGTGTATGCTAAATCTGCAATTAACATAGTTATCTGCTAATTCTTGTTCTGAGGGATTGTTCAATATTGCAGTGGAAAATGTAGGTGAATTATCACAACTAAACTATTTTTGCAATAACTTATCTGTAATAGCAGCTTGAACATTTCTCCTGGTTAATCATGCTGTTGCTCCACACTAGAAATGCTTGTTATTCTCTTGCACCTATTGGCATGTATTTGAATATTAAGATTTGACAGCTAATGTCGGCACAGATTTCGTACTCACTGGTATTAATAATTACAATTGTTATTGTCATTTATACAAGCCACCAAATCCATTCCATATCATGAAAGCTTGGATAATCACGCCAAACGAACGATCTGCAAGTCAGTATTCAATGTAAATGTTCAGTAAAGTTAATTTCAATTGAAAACTGTTTCAACAATCAGTGCAGTGCAGTCACTTCATTTTACACAAAGCGTAGTATTTAATATTACTAACTGGATATCAGACGGAAAATATTAATTCGCTCGACCATGCATATTAATGGAACATATTAATTCTTTCTATGCAAAATACGCAGAAATCAAAATTATGTCGCAATAACACAGTGGTCATCGATACTTTAACCAATATATAATGCACGTGGTAAGATGACAAGACAATAGATAATAGACAATGGATGCAGGATTAAGCCATTCGGCCCTTCGAACCAGCACCGCCATTCACTGTGATCATGGCTGATCATCCATAATCGGTACCCCGTTCCTGCCTTCTCCCCATACCCATTGACTTCGCCATCTGTAAGAGCTATCTAACTCTCTCTTGAAAGCATCCAGAGAATTGGTGACTGGCCCGGGTCCAGTCATTATCAAGTATTCTTAAACATACCCAGATATGCCATAAGAAACGTCACGATAATTGAACATACGTTGAAACATTGCACCTCGACGTTTATTCTACTTCCAGGTACGTCACAATTACAATTGTATTTGTCCGATCATTCATGTTCCAAGCGATAAAATATGAATTTCGAAATGGAATATAACTAAATAGTTTTTAAGATATGTCATTCACCCACAGATTCGACACATGCTTACTGAAGCAATATTTACACTGAAGAGCGCATTCATTTACCTCGGTTTTATTGTTTTCTGATGAAGGCATACACATTCATCAGTACCTACATTTCTGGTACCGTTACATTACTAGAAAAAAAATAGTCATTTTTGTTTTCTATTTTCAATGGCAATGCCTACCCAGTCACTGCAACCCGATTTAGTTCAAGCAATCTAGCAATTAATATATTCATTTGAAGTACGTTCAAACATTATTCATGCTCCTTTCACGCATACATAATTTACATTTTAACAAAGGTCGCTTTCTGATTATTACCTCTCATGCATTCAATGGCGAATTATTTCAATAGCAAGATTTCCACAAAATTCTCAGTCATCAAGGAAGCGTTTGCGTATATTATTCGTTAGATTGTGGAGCACGCCTTAATTAAATGATCATAGAGACATATTCAACATAAAGAACACCACTGGGGAATGTGCTGATTTTAACTTTAAAAGTATCTAGTTTTACAGTTTGTGCTAATATACTCTTAATAAACCTAATCATCATCGGTAGTCACTCGAAACGAGTCTGACTGTAATCTCCTCTCCATAGGTTCGTCTACTTGTGGGTCTGCAGATGTCTTTATGGGCCGATCCTTGGTGGAACGTGGGCACTGGAGACTGGCGGTGGTTGGTTGTCGCCGCCCCCCCCCCCTTCTCTCTCTCCCTACGGTGCTGTCGCTTTGTCTATGCGCACGACGTAGTTCCGTTTCATGACGTGCAGTTCCTTCCTGTGCCTGCTGCAGGTGATCCATGACTCGGTTCCATACAACAGGGTGGGGAAAACAATTGGTCTGTCAACTGGCAGTTTTATTTGAGCATTTAGACCTCGGTCTTCAAATACTATTTTCCTGACTGGCACAACTCAGGCGATGGTTGACCTCTGAGTCGATGTCAGGTTTTGAAGATAGAATGCTGCCAGGGTAGGGTACATGATCACAAATGGTGGATGTGTAAGAGTTCCGTGTCACTTATCTCCAAGCGTGTGCTTTGTTCCCTGTTTATTGAGAGAAAAGATCATCAACTATGTCCATTTGGTGGACGTCTTTGCCAGAGTAATCTCATAGTTTTCGAAATGCCCTTAGTCACGTTAGACAATCAGAAATATTCACTGATTACACCGCTCAATGGTCCCGTATTTCAAATTTAATATTTTGTACCAGTGGCTTAAAAATGGTTGAGGAATCTCTGCATAATACTGTCCATTATGATCAAAATAGCGTATTACATTGTGAGAGGTAAAAGCGAAAGATACTTTCACTCCCGGCAAAATATTTAATAAAAATGAATAATCTCCAATCCGGACATCATTCAAAGATTCCTTGGGCGTACCTTAATGTTCGCGTGCATAAATGATGCCGTGCTCACAACTTGTAGTGACGACTTCTTACGGATCAAATGTAGGACAAACTCGGTAAAGTCAGGAAACATTTTGATGCCCTGCAGGTCAGAACATACTTTTTCTTATTTGCTCAGCATTGTCCCTTTGGTTCCACCCCTAAATACGCACACATATCGGTGTCAATTTCGCAGTGGCTTTTCTTTGCGACATAACCCTTGTGCTGCGATTTTATTGTTCAAAATTGAGCGTCGCATGAAGTACCAAAACTACTAATTTCTTATCCATTTGATTAATGGTGATTGTGTTTATCAAAAGTGTGTATCTGCCGTGCGCTCTGTCGTGTACGATGCATCAAATGAGATTATGAAGTTGCTTAAATCTCTCTATGCTTGTGTCAATTAAAATACTCATTTATCTCTACAATGCGTCGCTTTTGTATGGAACATTAACCACTGGACGTTAACATGAAAGTAAAGAAAGTATGGGTGGGGTCTCTCATTTCTGCGCCTGGGCTCCCAGCACACCGGAACCTTTTCATCTTTGAAATCCTGTATATACGCCACATTAACCGTACGGGATTTGCATGGTCAGTGTGAAGTCAAACATTAACGAAAACAGCAAGCAATTTGTTCTGCATGTCCGTTTAAAATCTATACAGCTGGCAATCGAGGAAGATTAAGTATCATTATTTAATTAGTCAGAAAAGGAGATGACATTTTAGGTTTAAAATGAGAAACTAGCTCATAAAAATGATAAATATTGGCATTTGCAGTCAGTGAAACGTAAGCTATCAATTTCCATTAGATGTTCTATAAATATTGATATACTATCAATTAATTTTAGTACAATTGAAGAATCAATTATGAATAAAGCAAGGAATTATGAAGTTATTTAATTAATTCGATTTAAATGAATTAATTACGGAACATAATAACTGGACAAGAATTTTTGAGCAGGGGATTAATTTATAGAGGAACGTTCACGTAGAAGCATTATGAAAGCAGTTGTGCTCGGTTCAATTTGAATAAAAAGATTCCTCCTATATTCATGGAATCCAGTCAGGTCACAGAAAAACTAAACAAAGAATTGGGTTCTCGAATCCGCGCAATTGGAATGCAGAGATTTTTTTTAAAACCATTGCTCAGAGACTTAAATCAGAAGGGAATCTAAACATACGATGACGGGGAGGGGTCATTAAATTCCAGTGGGCAAACGACAAAACATTTGAATGTTACATTCCTCATAGGTAAATTATTAGTGATGCAGGTTAATGGGAGGCAGTGAGTACATATTGCCAATTACATTCACGCCCATGGTTTCCGAAGAAACGCATTAAAAAATAAAATACATTTCCCCGGGGCATTACTATACCAACACATTCAAGTTCGGTCCATACCTTTCTACTAAGTATAATACAGATAATTGAAATATTTCCAGGTGCATTCTCAATTCCCAATGAGTCCTTGTCACCCTCACTTATTCATCTGACTCGGTGAAGCGGTGAAGACATGATGAGTAAGATGATTCAGTGTGATGCTTGGAGGATGGGGGATGTGGGCGGTCAGGGACACTGATGGTGCCTCTGTGAGGTCAGGGACACTGATGCTGCTACAACTGTGGTAAGTGTGTTCAGGTTCACCTATTGAAAGACCGTGTTGGGGCACTGGAGAAGCAACTTGATGACCTCAGGATAGAAACATAGAAACATAGAAAATAGGTGCAGGAGTAGGCCATTCGGCCCTTCGAACCTGCACCGCCATTCAATATGATCATGGCTGATCATCCAACTCAGTATCCTGTACCTGCCTTCTCTCCATACCCCTTGATCCCTTTAGCCACAAGGGCCACATCTAACTCCCGCTTAAATATAGCCAATGAACTGGCCTCAACTACATTCTGTGGCAGAGAATTCCACAGACTCACCACTCTCTGTGGTGAGAAAAAATATCTTCTCATCCCGGTCCTAAAAGACTTCCCCCTTATGCTAAACACGTGACCACTTGTTCTGGAGTTCCCCAACATCGGGAACAATCTTCCTGCATTTAGCCTGTCCAGCCCCTTAAGAATTTTGTAAGTCTCTATAAGATCATCCGGGAAACGTGAGCTTCCTGGACAGGACCTGCAGTGAGCTTGTCTCGCCAAGGAAACAGGAAGAGCGCAGGTGGGTGACTGGGAGAAAGGGAAGTAACAGTGGAGTGCCGGAGACCCCAATGGCTGTGCCAAATTATAATAGGTACACCCTTATGGGAGCTGTCTGGGCAGACGACGCATCCAGTCCGAGCGAAGGACAGGTCGGTGGCTCCAATCCTTGCGTTGAGACTGACGTCGGGCAGAGCTATAGTGGTGGGTGACTCCATTGTCTGAGGTGCGGACGGGAGTTTCTATGGCGGCACGCGAGACTCGAGGATGGTCTGCTGCCTCCCTGGTGCCGGGTTCAGCATGTCAGGAACCGACTTCAGGACATCCTCGGTGAACAAGGTGAACAGTCGGCAGTAGTTGTGCAAGTGGGCACAAACGACGTCGGGAAGAAGAGGAAGGAGGTTCTGCATCCCGAGTTTAGAGACTTAGAAAGAAAACTGAAAAGCAGGACTTCTAGGGTGGTTATCTGTGCATTGCTTCCAGTACCTCGCGCTAGTGAGTGCAGGAACGGGGAGATAGATGATCTGAATGTGTGGCTGGCGGGTTGGTGCAGGGAGCAAGGATTTAGCTTTACAGACCACTATAAATATCACTTCTGGGGTAGGGGTGACGTACAAAGCTTACACCTTAATTCGAGGGGGACCAACGTTCTGGCAGGCGGGTTTGCTCGTGCTACGCGCGTTTAAACTAATAGTTGGGGGGTGGGTTGACAAATTGGGAGTATACAGATGGAGTCAAAGGGGAAGTGAGTGCAGGAAAAGTTACAAAAGACTCCCGAATGATCGAGGAGGGATAAGAGAGTAAGGTCAGGGCCAATAGCGACCGGTGTGAGAGGGGAGGTGAATACCAAAGTCAAAAGTGTTGTTTTGTGCGAAGTAAAATAAATAAAGTTGACAAGCTCGAGGCTCAGTTAGAAATTGCTAGTGTGATGTTGTGGGAATTACAGAGACATGGCTGCAAGAAGGGCAGGAATGGGAACTGAATTTTCAAGAGTATACGTCCTATCGAAAAGAGACAGATGGGCAGAGGGTTGGGGTAGCTCTGTTAGTGAGGAATGAAATTCAGTCCCTTGTAAGAGGTGAAAATAAAAGAGGAGATGTTCCAATTGCAAGGTGCAATTTGAGAGGGAGAAGGGTAAATCGGAGTTGTCAGTATTACAATTGAACAAAGGGGACTATGGAGCCATGAGGGCGAAACTAGCCAAAGTTGCCTGGAAAGAGACCCTAGCAGGGATGCCAAGGAGCAACAATGACGTGTAGTTCTGGGAACAATACAGAAGGTGCAGGATCAGTTCATTCCAAATGGAAGAAAGATTCCAATGGGAGTAAGAGGTGACCGTGGCTGACAAGGGAAGTCTGAGACAATGTGAAATATAAGGGAGACGAAGTATAACAGAGCAAAACCATAGCAAACATGAGCGGGAAGCCAGGGGATTGGACAACTTTTCAAGAGCAACATAAGAAAACTAAAAAGGCAATACGGGGAGAAAAGATGAGGTATGAAGATAGGCTAGCCAAGAATATAAAGGAGGGTAGTAAAAGCTTCTTAAGGTATGTGAAGAGGAAACATTTAGTTAAGACCAAAGTTGGACTCTTGAAGACTGAAAAAGGTGAATTAATTATGGGGAACAGGGAAATTGCAGGCGAGTTGAACAGGTACGTGGGTTATGTCTTCACTAAGGAGGACACAAACAATCTCCCTGCTGTACTAGTGGCCAAAAGATCAAGGGTGACGGAGGAACTGAAGAAAATTCACATTAGAAAGGAAATGGTATTGGGTAGACTGATAGTCTGCATCCCAGGGTACTGAAGGAAGTGGCTCTAGAAATTGTAGACGCATTGGTGATCATTTTCCAATGTTCTATAGATTCAGGATCAGTTCCTATGGATTGGAGTGTAGCTAATGTTATCCTACTTTTTAAGAAAAGCGGGAGAGAGAAAACAGGGAATTAAGAATAGTTAGCCTGATATCTTTTGTGGGGATGATGCTGGTGTCAATTATAAAAGATGAAATAGCGGAACATTTGGATAGCAGTAGTATGATCGGCCCGAGTCAGCATGGATTTATGAAGGAGAAAATCTTCTGGAATTTTTTGAAGATATAACGATGAAAATGGACAAGGGAAGGCCAGTGGATGTAGTGTACCTGGACTTTCAAAAAGCATTTAATAAGGTCCCATGGAGGTTTAAAGGTTCAAAGGTTCAAATTTGTCATGCACCATAAGGTGCAGTGAAATGAATTTACCATTCAGTGTCACAATTAAAAAAGAACATAATACACATCATAATTCAAATCAGACATCCACCACAGCATTTATCACTATGGTGGAAGGCAATACATTTCAAACAGTCCCCCTCCTCCCTTGTACACCCGTGGCCGGGGCCTTGACCCTCCATAGTCGCCGCTACGGACGGCCCGGTGTTCAAGCCCTCTGGTCGGGATGGTCGGAACACGGACGTCGGAACAGGTGGAGCACACCACGTGGCCCGCACCTCCCAAATCGGCCACCTCCTTATCGGAGACCGCGGCTTCAAGATGTTGTAGGCCGCAGGCCGGCCGTCGGGGCCCTTCTTCAGCGCCCCCCGGCGAGGGTTCGCCCGTTCCACGATGTTAAATTCCCCGCTACGTCGCCGCTGAAGTTCTGGTCCCGGCTCCGGAAAATGCAGCACCAAACCAGCTGTAAGGCCGCGGGGAGGGAGGCGAAGAAACGACAAGGAACAAAGACGAATCTCCGTCGAGGTAGGTGACTGAAAAACGGTTTCCCCTTATTCCCCTCCCCCCACACAAGACATACAGAGAAACACTGAAACAAACTTTTGGACATACTAAAGAAAACAAAAAATGTCGAAACAACGGACCCGCTGCAGGCGAGGCAGCCGACTCGCAACGCCACCGGAACCGGACCCAGAGATTAATGGGCAAAATTGGAGCACGTGGTGTTGGGGGTAGCGTGCTCAGATGGATAGAAAGTTGGTTGGCAGACAGGAAACAAAGAGAAGGGATTAACGGGTCCATTACAGGATGGCAGGCAGCGACTAGTGGGTCGGTGCTGGGACCGCAGCTATTTACAATATCCATTAATGATTTAGATGAAGGGATTAAAAGTAACATTAGTAAATTTGCAGATGACATGAAGCTGGGTGGCAGTGTGAACTGCGAAGAGGATGATATGAGGATGAAGGGTGGCTTGGACTGGTTGGGTGAATGGGCAGATGCATGGCAGATACAGTTTAATGTGGATAATGTGGGGTTATCAGCTTTGGTGGAATAAACAGGAAGGCAGATGATTATCTAAATGGAGTCAAGTTGGGAAAGGGGGAAGTACGACGGGATCTGGGACGTCCTTGTTCATCAGTCAATGAAATAAGCGTGCAGATACAGCAAGAGGTGAAGAAAGCAAATAGCATGTTGGCCTTCATAACAAGAGGACTTAAGTAGAGGAGCAAAAAGGTCCTTCTGCAGCTCTACAGAGCCCTAGTGAGACCACACCTGGAGTATTGTGTGCAGTTTTGGTCTCCCAATTTGAGGAAGGACATTCTTGCTATTGAGGTAATGCAGCGTCGGATCACCTAGTTAATTACCGGGATGGCGGGACTGTCATATGTTGATAAATTGGAGCGGCCGAGTTTGAACACTTTGGATTTTAGAAAAATGCGAGGGGATCGTATTGAAACATATAAGATTGTTAAGGGTTTGGACACGCTGGAGGCAGGCACATGATCCCGATGTTGGGAGAGTCCAGAAGCAGGCACCACAGTTTATGAATAAGGGGTAAGCCATTTTGAACGGAGATAAGAAAACACTTTTTTCACAAAGTTGTGAGTCTGTGAAATTCTCTACCTCAGAAGGCGGTATAGGCTGGTTCTCTGGATGGTTTCAAGAGAGAGCTAGACAGAGTTCTTAAAGATAATGGAGTCCAGGGATATGGGGAGAAGGCAGGAACGGGGTACTGATTGGAGATGATCAATCATGATCACATTGAATGGCGGTGCTGGCTCGAAGGGCCGAATGGCCTACTCCTGCGTATATTGTCTATTGTCTATTGTCTATTGTCCCCGCGAAGCAATATTTCGGATTTTCGATGTTATTCGGTGTTTTCATATCCCCGTGCCATTTTTATCTTTATCCGATCACTAAAATCACGCCCCACAACCCCCGTAACGCTTGAATCTCCTAACGAAACAAAGAAAACACTATTTTCAGCTGTTGTGAGTAATCAGAAGACTATCCACCCTGTTCTGAGATCCCTGACACCACGGTAGCCAATATTCACATAATTAATTTTACAACATAGGAAGATTCATACAATGAATCCCACACCATCAGTTTAATGAAATAACAGAACGCAATTACACTGATGCGATCAAGAACCGCATTGGGAGGCATGGTGTTGACATAAATATACATTAGGTTTTAGACTTTTATCAACATCAGAAAAGTGATGGGACATATCAAAGTAACCAAGCTGAATTAACCTCCCGGTAAACTGTGCATTTTCCTATTGTCACATTTTATCATGAGATAAAAGAGGATAATTGTTTTTTCGAGCCGATGCCACCTCTCAACTTAACCTCGTCAGTCGGGTTCCTCCACTTATTCTGTGGAACGTATTCTCTCACTCATTAAGGTATCACCCACCTTCGTATCTAGAGATTTTCTTCCAATCACGTCGATTTACAAGTGAAGCACTTTGTACTTCACAACAGCACGGCTTTAGGATGTGATGAAAACGGGAACCTCTTAAGGCACCCTCAGATATATCGTTAACACTGCAAGCTCGACGCAGATAACATTAGGTGTCAAAATCGATCCTCATCCAATGTAGCTACGAAGCCTTGCCGAAGCTAATCAGGATTTCGAAGGCCTGTCGGGAATTTCAATGGATTTCCAGGAAACACCGGAACATTGACCAACCAAACACTGCGACCAACCTCGTCAGATGACCTATGGTACTGTTGATACGAAATCATCTTCTTAAGGCCAATTACTAATGGCCAACGTATTTGGGCCTGGCAAATATGTCCACAGCTCCACAAGTACAGAGGGCTTTCGATTTCATCCGAAGCACGCAATATTTGCCCCATCAACATCTGGCCATCAAGGCCACCTCGAGTCTGCAGTGTGTATCTTTCATAAAAATGTCTGCAATGTTAGAAAATCCTACTACGGAGTATTTCCTCTACATGATCACCTCAATAAAGGCACGCGTAGCATGTGCAGGTGGTTCGACTTCCTTGGAATATTGTTACATTAATCAAACCATTCTTTCAAATATTGCGGCATTCGCATATGTTCACTTGGTCTAAAAATCTACCCAATAAAACACTGCGAGTATGCCCGTGTGAAGAACCTCAACATCGCATTAAAAAAACTCAGTATCATCTTCTCAGTGTTACATAGAAAAATAGAAACATAGAAAATAGGTGCAGGAGGAGGCCATTCGGTCCTTAGAGCCAGCACCGCAATCATGGCCGATCGTCCGCTATCAATAACCCGTGCCTGCCTTCTCCCCATACCGCTTGACTCCACTAGCCCCTAGAGATCTATCCAATTCTCTCTGAAACCCATCCAGTGATTTGGGCTCCACTGCCCTCTGTGGCAGGGTAAAAAAGTTTATTCTCAGCTCAGTCTTAAATGAGCTCCTCTTTATTCTACTGTGGCCCCTGGTTCTGGACTCAGATGATATATGTTATAAATTATATGCGATAAATTTGGCCTCAGCAGTGACCCTGTGTCCCGTGTATAGTTCAAACGATAATGGCAACATTTCTTCGAGCTAAACTCAGCAATTAACCAGTGAAAAATCAACCTAGCAAGTCGCGTCCTTTAACGTTGTGAGGGATAAAGTGATTAAACCATATTAAAGAAAGGAGTTTTAAAGAGAATTCAAACAGAGAGGGGCTGGAGAGAGGATTCTGACACAGCAGTGTCTGAAGGTTGCCAGACCCATCCTTGAGTCCTTGAGTAAGAAGAGATAGCATTGTATAGCTAGAGAAGGGAGTGATGTAGAGAGATCCCTATCAGTGGAAAGGAGTGATGGATGGGACCCTTGTCACTATAGCTTAGCTTTAGTACTGATACAGGAAAACTGAGAGGGTTCACTAGGAGGTGAGTAAAACTGGGCCAGGTCATGAGCAGCTGAGCATGCTTAATAGAATAAATGAATATTACAACACACCCCTGGTCAAGAAATTGCTCATTACCATGAACATGTTTGAACATGCAATGTATGATATGGGAGGTGCGAGGGGATGTACGGTGGGATGTACCTACAGATTGTGCACCTTCGACCCTGATTGGAGAAGGGTCCGGAGAGGAGATTGAATGTAAGATTTTGTGTATAAAGGGAGATGATCTCTCTGGCTTCGGTGTGTCTCGAGTTGGAGAGGCACCCGGTCTGCAGACTCGTAAAATAAAGAAATCTCTTGCTTCCAGGATTTAGTCTTTGAGTATTAATTGTGAGCATAAATGGTATCTCACAAATTGGGGGCTCGTCCGGGATCGCCACTCCGGCTGCTTGGTGGAGGCAAGGAAGGAGGGGAAGGTGCACCCTGCTGATTTCAGCAGTCTCTGATCTCCTTGCTTGCCATCAGCAGTTTGAGCGAGTGATATCCGCTGGAAAAGACTCGGGAAGCAAGAGGGGGGGTAAGGTAAATACGTACGGGACGGTCGAGCGATTCGTGTGCACAGGTCCCAGGTAAGAAAAACGACTATTAAGTATTACCTGGGCGACCGGGGTCTGTCGGACGGGAATAGTCCGACGAGGTAATGGGAAACCGGAACGGGAAGAGTAAGGGTCCGGGGAACCTGGATGAGGCTCATACTGATATGGAGCCTAACATTCCGCCCGATAGTCCGTTGGGGCGAATGTTGGATGGGGTGAAGGGAACACCCGGGGTAAGAGTAAGGAAACTATGTGCCTCTCACCAGTATGGGGGTGAGGAACTTTAAAAAGGAGATGAAAAGTTTATTGGAAGACCCCTTGGGACTGGCTGAACAAATAGATCAGTTCCTAGGGCCAAAAATGTTTTTATGAAAAATATTGAGTTGTTTCAAACAATCTCATTGAAGTAAGAATGGAACTAATGTAATGTGTGTGTAAAAAAACCGGTTTTGTATGAATGAGGAAGTTTGTATATGTGATAGGTTTGTTTGCTGTGGGCCACATGTTGTAAGGGTGTGTGTGTGTGTGTGTGTGTGTGTTCCTTTAAGGAATTGTAAGCAATGGGGGAGGTTATTGTAAGGTAACGGACAACGCTTTGTATCATCGCAACTTAAAAAGGGGAAGTTGGAAAATGTAGGTTGCTTGGCTTCTATAGATTTCTTTTCAGTAAAGTTAATTTGGAAAATTGTTAGTCGTATGTATTTAAACTAGGAATTGGAATTTGGGAATTGTAGGGGGAATGGTTTGAACAAAATTAGAAATAAGTTAATTGCTGAACAACTAGCAGCTTTTATGGTTTGTTTAGATAAACATTCTGGTTGGAGAAGGGTAATAAATTAATGGGGCCCAGGGGAAAAAAAAGTTGGCAGACAATGATGTCAATAACGAGAAGTTTGTTTACTTCAGAAGAAAGACAGATGGTCAGACAGGCAGGAGAAGGGCTACAGGATTAAAGCGGGAGCAGTAAAATATCCCATTACTGCACGGATTGCAGTAACCAAACAGAAGAAGTGTGAGAGATCTCAGGGAGATAATAATCAAGGGAATCAGAGAAGCCGTTCCCAAGGGACAGAATTTCGAACGGGCTTTTGAAAATCAGCAGAATAAGGACGAACCTCTGACAGTGTTCTTACAAAGATTAAGGAAGAATGTCCAGCAGTATTCGGGGAGAGACCCTGATACGACCGCAGGTCAGCAGTTGTTGAAGGTTAATTTTGTAACAAAATCATGGCCAGATATTAGAAAGAAATTGGAAAAATAGGAAGATTGGAATGAAAAACCGTTGAATCAGTTGTTAACAGAGGCTCAAAGGGTATATGTAAGACGGGATGAGGAGAAACAGAAGGGAAAGGGAAAAATGATGTTGCAAGCAGTACAGCCAGTAGTGCAGAAGGGGGGAATTGAAGGTGATAGAAAGCCGGGTGCTCGTGGAGACCGGGGAAGAGGAAGCGGTAGTACTAGAGGACGAGGAAGAGGTGAATGGAGGGACCGAAGTTGGGGTCCCCGGGAAAACAAGGAACAAGGATCAGAAGGGTGGTACACGGGGCCACCCCGGTGTTATTATTGTAAAGAGCCGGGTCATTTCAAGAGGGAATGTCCCAAGTTACGACGGGAGGTGCAGTCGTACGCACTCATGGAGAAAGAATAGGGGAGTCAGGGGTTCCGCTCCCTGGGGTGTATGGGATACACACGGGAACCTCTGGTAAACTTGAAATTAGGACCCCAGGGAGAGGATATGGTATTTATGGTAATTTGGGAGTGGAGAGATCAAGTGGAACTAAGATACCAGAAGAAATTGGATTAGGTGAAAAACAATTCAGAATCTCGGGGGTAGGAGGGAAAGTGATGACATTACCCGAGGTAGAAGGGGTGGTGGTAAAATATGAGGATCGAGAAGTCAGTGGAAGATTTTAAAAGGAAGGTGAATAAATTTGCAAAGGAGGATAAACTATCTGAGAAGTAAGACATTGAGTTTAGAATGAGAAAGAAGGCAGATCAGAAAGGATTAAAGTGGGAAGCAGAGGGATGAATTGATGAGACTGCTTTAGAAAGAAAGAGCGTGAAAAAGGAAAGACAATGTTGTCAGTAACAACGGACTTGGTTGAAAAGTCTGAAATAAGTGATGCACCGACACACAGTGAGTCCTATGACAGAGCCAAACAGGGGCCAGAGATTCCATGCCAATAATAAATGTATTTGGGAGAGTGTTTTCTCAAATGCCTTATCGGGAGTGAAATAAATCTGGATCTAAGCCCAGACAAGGCTAGTGAGGAGATAGGTAATGGATAAGGTGTGTTGGGGATGTGAACAGATACGATAATCAGGAAATAATAATAATAATAATGATCTTAATAATAATATTAAGATAATGGTGAACATAGCTATGGTAAGAACATTAAGAAGAGGTATTAAATACACCTAGGCTAGGATGCGGCAGCGTTTTAAATACTAGCACCGTGTTTTTAATCAGATGTTGTAGGCAGATTTGGAAGGTGTTGATATAGTATCTGGATGATTTGTTGGTTTGTTCCACAAGTGAGGAGCAATGTGAGAGAGAGAGACATTGTAATTATCTTGGAAAAGATGGCACAGGAGATCATGATGTATCAAGGAAGAAGTTTTTGTTTTGTCAGCAGCAGGTAGAATATTTTGGACGAGTAATATCTAAAGAAGTAAAAGCTATAGCGCAGGATCAAATTGAAAGCTTGCCTGCAATCTTGCTTAGCTCAATTGGCAGAAATTAAGGCTTTAAGAGCAGCATATGTACATGGAGTCTGGCATATGTTTGGAGCAGTAGGGAAACAGAAAGGCTTTGAGAAAAGCAACTGAGACCCCATGCAAAGTTAGCAGTGTCCCCCTATGAAATGTTGTTTGGGTTACCTTATTTGGGAAAGATAGAAGGAATACCCACCATAGAGGGCAGTGATGTATTCTTAAGGAACTATTTACTAGCAGTATCTCGTTCCCTTACAGAATTAAAAGCTAAAGGATTATTGGCTCAAAGCCCACCACTCGACTTTCCAATACATGCTGTAAAGGCCGGCGACTGGGTACTGGTCAAAAATTGGAAGGAGGAGAAACTCCAGCCCAGGTGGACTGGACCGTACCTAGTATTGCTGACAACCGAGACAGCAATACGAACAAAAGAAAAAGGGTGGACCCACGCGATCCGGGTTAAAGGACCCGTCGATCCACCCGTTCCTGAGGAGGAGGAACAGTGGACGGTGAAGCCGGGAAGTAAACCCCTAACAGTATTTTTTTTTTAAAGCATTGAATGTATAACTGACAGTATGAAAGGAGCAGTCGTGGTATTGTTTGCTTTGTATGTAATCGTTGTAAAAGGTATTAATAAATGTTATCATCCTATTCAATACAGAGGGGTAATAACCAGATCATTTACCTATCATTCCTATGTGAACAAAGTATGCCATGACCGAAAGACTAGAATCTTTTGTAAAGAGGGGGGAAAGGAGTATTTGATGGCAGGCAATAGGGGGTATATAGGGAAGTTTGGGGCCGTTACCTGCCCAAGGGGAGAGAGATGGGTTTGTGTACAGTTAGTTTTCCCTTCTCAGATCGTAAAAGGGACAATAGATAAGACGAAGGAGGAAGTAGTAAAAGAGGTTACTAAGGTAGTAGTCACTAAGCCTCCCCCTCCCCCACATACGCAGCCTCAAGTGCACCAGACACTGTACGAAGAAATCAAGAAGCAGATCGAAATCCCTGAAGGAGAAAAAAACCTGTTTGTGGACTTGGCCACCCGGATAACTGGGACCCTGAATGTGACTAACTGTTGGGTCTGCGGAGGACCACTGATGAATTCACGCTGGCCGTGGAGAGGATCCATTGTTGAAATATGGGACCTGATGGGGTGGAACCTGACAGTTGGACAAGACCGAGATCCCCAGGTATGGGTCCTGACAGACGCTCCGGTCGGGACTGAGTGTATCGCTAGGCCCTGGGCAAAGGATGCCGTCCTAGTAGGCAGCAGCCCCTGCCAGCGCATCGTCACCCAGTGGCCAAATCAGTCCCGAGTGTGGTGGCCAGAGGAGCCTAAATGGTATCTAACTATGAAATATGGGAAAAACTGCGCTATCCGGATGGAGATCGATGGAGTGGTATCAGCCGGACTATGGAACTGCACCGGGAATAACCCTTACCAGGGGATCCCAGTATTGCGAGATATATGGAACAAGGTTGCCTCTAGTGGACCGGCCCCTGAAGGACTGTCATGGATATGCGGATACAAGGCATACTCGGTGTTACCGATGAATTGGAGTGGGACTTGTTTTATTGGACTGGTACAACCTGGATTCTTCCTGTTAAACCCCAAAGAAGGCCGGTCGTTAGGAACACCTGTATTTGATGACCTATATCGGAAAAAGAGGAAAATAGACATTGGAGAATGGGAAGATGATGAATGGCCACCAGCAAGAATCATCTCATACTACGGACCAGCCACTTGGGCACAGGGTGGATCCTGGGGCTACCGAACACCAGTATACATGTTAAACCGGATCATAAGGCTACAGGCAGTACTGGAGGTAATTACCAACCAAACTGCGGGGGCGCTGGAGATGCTGGCAAAGCAGCAGACGCAGATGAGAGCAGCGATATACCAGAACAGGTTAGCCCTAGATTACCTCCTGGCAGAAGAAGGAGGGGTATGCGGGAAATTCAACCTCTCTAATTGCTGTTTGAACATCGATGATAATGGACAGGCAGTGATGGACATATCAGAAGGGATCCGGAAGTTGGCGCATGTTCCAATACAAAAGTGGAATTCGATTATGGGAACCCAATGGTGGGATTCCATCCTCGGAGGAACATGGTGGAGAACGGTGGGACTTGTGTTTCTATGTGCAGTGGCTGGATTGATCTTTATCACCTGTTGTATCCCTTGTTTTAGGGAACTTATTACCAGAAGTATAAGTCAGATGCAGGCTGTAGTCATGCCTATAGGAGAGAAAGGGGGAATACAGAAAATAATGATAATGCGGCCAGGGGAAGTTTATGATTTACAGGAGGAGAAGGTTAGGACGATGTTACGTCAGTTCGAATTGAAGGAACTTAAAATGAGGGTTTAATCAGTGTATGCGTAGCAAAAGAAAAAGGGAGGATTGTGAGGGATAAAGTGATTAAACCCTATTAAAGAAAGGAGTTTTAAAGAGAATTCAAACAGAGAGGGGCTGGAGAGAGGATTCTGACACAGCAGTGTCTGAAGGTTGCCAGACCCATCCTTGAGTCCTTGAGTAAGAAGAGATAGCATTGTATAGCTAGAGAAGGGAGTGATGTAGAGAGATCCCTATCAGTGGAAAGGAGTGATGGATGGGACCCTTGTCACTATAGCTTAGCTTTAGTGCTGATATAGGAAAACTGAGAGGGTTCACTAGGAGGTGAGTAAAACTGGGCCAGGTCATGAGCAGCTGAGCATGCTTAAGAGAATAAATGAATATTACAACACACCCCGGTCAAGAAATTGCTCATTACCATGAACATTTTTGAACATGCAATGTATGATATGGGAAGTGCGAGGGGATGTACGGTGGGATGTACCTACAGATTGTGCACCTCCGACCCTGATTGGAGAAGGGTCCGGAGGGGAGATTGAATGTAAGATTTTGTGTATAAAGGGGGATGATCTCTCTGGCTTCGGTGTGTCTCGTGTTGGAGAGGCACCCGGTCTGCAGACTCGTAAAATAAAGAAATCTCTTGCTTCCAGGATTTAGTCTTTGAGTATTAATTGTGAGCATAAAGGGTATCTCACAACATCACAGCGCTTGATTCAATATTGCCCACAATCTGAACTAGCCATGAACCAGAAACATAAATGTGTCAGCTAAAGTATCACAATGAAAGCAAGAATGTTTTTCATTTGATCAACCGGAACCATTCCTCAATTTAAAATTATAAATCAGTATTTAGAGAAAAAAAATTCGGCTGCGCCTATGGATTCACGTCATCCCGGCTGCCAGCGGTTCATTGCTAAAGGGCGTGGTGATAATTTCAAACTTAAGAAATCACTCCATGCGAACAGCAAAGCAAATTTAAAAAAATTGACACCAATCAATCTGTAAAGTTTCATATTCCTCAACATCCCATAATCATGCCAAGAATCAAGAGTGCTTTATTGTCAAATGTCCCAGATAGAACAATTACATTCTTACTTGCTGCAACACAACAGAATGTGTAAACATAGTACATAAACGAGCAAAACAAAAAGAGTTCAATGTGTATATATACACATACCCACATACTCAAAAAGCAAACAATTATAGTGCAATAGTAATAAAAAATAGTCTGTGGCAGTTCAAAGCTTATTTGTTGTCGTGTTTAATAGCCTAATGGCTGCAGGGAAGAAGCTGTTCCTGAACCTGGAGGTTACAGTTTTCAGGCTCCTGTACCTTCTTCCCGAGGTGAAATGAGCTAGGAGGGTGTGGATCTCTGATGATGTTAGCTGCTTTATTGAGGCAGCTACTCCGATAAATCCCTTCGATGGTGGGGAGGTCAGAGCCGAAGATGGACTGGGCAGTGGTCACAACATTCTGCATTCCTTTCCACTGGACGTTCAAGTTGCCGAACCAGGCCATGATGCAACCAGGCAATATGCTCTCTAATGTACACCTGCAGAAGTTCAAGAGAATCCTATTTGACACACTGAATCTCCGTAATCTTCTCAGGAAGTAGAGGCGCTGATGTGCTTTCTTTAGAATTATATCAGTGTGCTGGGTCCAGGAAAGATCTTCAGAAATATGCACGCCCAGGAATTTGAGGGGTTTGACTCTCTCCACCATCATCCCATTGATATAAACAGGGTGTAGGTTCCCATCCTTCCTCTTGCAAAGTCCACGATCAGTTCCTTGGTTTTACTGATATTGAGAGACAGGTTCTTGCGCTGGCACCATTTGGGTCCATCGTCGATCTCACTTCTATACTCTGACTCATCACCATCTGTAATTCGTCCAACAACGGTGTAGTCGTCGGCGAACTTGATGATGGAGTTCGCACTATGTCCGGCTACGCAATCATGAGCATAGAGTGAGTAGAGCAGGGGGCTGAGCACGTAGCCTTGAGGTGCTCCCGTACTGATTGCTACTGAGGATGAAGTATATCTGCCAATTCGAACAGACTGTGGTCTGCGGATGAGGAAGCCGAGGATCCAATTGCAAAGGGATACGCAGAGACCCAGTTCCGTGAGCTTGGTAACCAGCTTGGAGGGGATGGTGGTATTGAACCGAGTTGTAGTCTATAAACAACAGCCTGACGTAAGTGTTTATATTGTCCAAGTGGTCCAGTGCGGAGTGGAGAGCCAGTGAGATCGCATCCTCCGTTGACCTGTTGTGACGGTAGGGGAACTGTGTAGTGGGTCAAGGTTCTTGTCGAGGTAGGAGTTGATATGCCCTACAACCAACCTCTCAAAGTACTTCCTCACTACGGACGTTAGTGCCACTGGTCGACAGTCTTTGAGGGACATGACCTTACTCTTCTTGGGAACCGGTATGATTGATGCCCTCTTAAAGCAGGTGGCAACCACAGACCTCAGTGGTGAGAGGTTGAAAATGTCCAGCCAGTTGGTCTGCACAGGTTTTGACAATTCGACCGGGTATACCATTAGGCCCAGGCACTTTCCGAGGGTTTACCCCCTGAAGGATCTTCTGACGTCGGCCTCTGTGACTGTAATACTACGGGGGCTAGGGAAGGCATAGTGTTCTCCCTATCAAAGCGTGCGTAGAACACATGTAGCTCGTCAGGAAGTGATGCTTTGCAGTCGTTTCAGCTGCCTCCTGATTTCGCCTTGTAGGAGGCGATGGCATTCAAGCTCTACCACAGTTGCCGAACATCCGTCCCATCCTCCAGCTTAGAGCAGAAGTCCCTTTTGGCCTTTTGATGGCTTTGTCAAGGTCGTAGCCGGACTTCTTATAGACCTCTGCGTCACCAGACCTGAATGTCCGGGATCGGGTCTTCAGAAGAATGCGAATCTCCTGGTCCATCCAAGGCTTCTCGTTAGGAAACACTCAGAAGGTTTTTGTTGGAACAGTCCTCCACAAATGTCCATATCAAGTCTGTAACGTCTGTGACGTATTCATTCAGGTCCGTTGCCGAGTCCTTGAACTTTGCCCAGTCTACTGACTCCAAGAAGTCCTGTAGTTGTTCCTCTGTCTCCCCAGACCAACTCTGTGCAGTCCCCACCTCTGGGGGTGCGCTCCTCAGTTGCTACATGTATGCAGGAAGAAGCAGCACCGCGGAATGGTCGGATTTCCCGAAGTGATGGCGGGGGACAGAACGGTAGGCATCCTTGATGGTCGTACAGCAGTGATCAAGGGTGTTTAATCCTCTGGTGCTGCAGGAGACATATTGGTGGTAGTTTGGGAGTGATTATGTAAAAACAGCACTGTGTATGTCAGTTCTAATGTGATTCTCCATTCGAAAAGGCGCGCATTCATATGTCTCTGTAGATGCAGCTCGATCCGCTGATTTTTTCCTGTATTGAGTTTGCTTCAACTGCAGGTTTCAGCAATTGCTATCTATTGTGTCTGGAACTGGACGCTATGCTTCTTACGTCTTGGCCAACCCATGATATTCAAGCACGTGTTAAGCGTTACGTTACTAAGCAGTGCAAGTGAAATAGAAATAAACCATTTGCTCCCACGTGATTACGGTGGGGCCAAAAACGTGTCTACGGCCTGGCGAATGGAGTCGACATGGCAGGCTGAGAGACATGCCGTAAAACCATCCATGCTTCCCCTCTTTATTTGTCCCTCCCCACCCAAGTCGTTACCTTCAAAGCCGTCTGATTGAGGCTCATTTGTTTTAACTTGTTTCACCTGGGCCACAGCGTTATCATCCCTTTATTATCGTTAATTGTTTTACATATCTTTCATTTATGTGTTCTATATCTCTTTATATTACCATCTATATCTCTCGTTTCCTTATTCTTTGACTCTGTCTGAAGAAATGTCTCGCCCAGAATCGTCAACCATTTTCTCCAGGGATGCTGCCTGACCCGCTGAGTTGTTGCAGCATTTTTGTATCTGTCTTCAGATGGTACACAAGCTGGGTTAGGCCTCAGGTGGCACACAGGCAGGCCCTGCTTTAAATAATCTTATCTTTCATTTATGTCTTCTATATCTCTTTATATTACCATCTATATATCTCGTTTACTTATTCTTTGACTCTGGCTGAAGAAATGTCTCGTCCCGATCGTCAACCATTTTCTCCGGGGATGCTGCCTGTCCCCCTGAGTTGCTCCAGCATTTTTGTATCTGTCTTCAGATGGTACAGAAGCTGGGTTACGCCTCAGGCGGCACACAGGCAGGCCCTGCTTTAAATAGTCTTAAATTGGAAATAATTTCTCAAACAACACCAGAAGGATAATCACCAAAAAATCTAAATAAAATTAACACATGTATGAAAAGATTTATTTAACATATATTCACCAGAAAATTATTACTCGTTAACATACAGCAAAGAAAATGTATCATTTACATGCATATAACGCTATGAACGAGGTCACGAATCTTATGCCGGACAGACAAAAAGCTGATAGGCCAGGTGCATACCGCGTGCAGCCTCTCAGCTCACCAAATACTGAACCCCGCCCCTGAACAATCCAGCGACCGAGTGGACGTCAGACACGCCATTTTCTGACCTCTAACGAGTCCATGACGGATCACATTGCAATGCATAAACACGGCTGTCAGAAATACAATGACCTATGAGGAGGAACTAATCGATGCTTCGTATCCTCACCTCCGTCTAAAGGTAAGAACAGATTGGGTTACCATGTGCAAGCAAAATAAATACACAGATTGATTAATTACGACCACTTCCATGTCAGATATTGTTTTTTCCTGGACAAGTTGGGTGTCATTTTGCATTACGATTGTCGTAATCTCGGGAGCTTCAAATAAACTAGACTTTTTAGGAATGGTCGTGGATCTACACATTATAAATGGTATGAGAGCAAGGAATCCGAAATCACGCGTTTAATGTACCGAATTCAATGAAGTTACCGATACCAGAGTGTGAATCTGTTGTAGTTTTCAAAGCTAGAAACATAGACATAGAAAATAGGTGCAGGAGTAGGCAATTCGGCCCTTCGAGCCCGCACCGCCATTCAATATGATAATGGCTGACCATCCAACAGTATCCTGTACCTGCCTTCTCTCCTTTTGTTCCCTTTAGCGACAAGGGCCGCATCTAACTCCCTCTTAAATATAGCCATTGAACTGGCTTCAACTACTTTCTGTGGCAGAGAATTCCACAGATTCACCACTCTGTGTGTGAAAAATGTTTTTCTCATCTCGGTCCTAAAAGACTTCCTCCTTATCCTTAAACTGTGACCCCTTGTTCTGGACTTCCCCAACATCGGGAACAATCTTCCTGCGTCTAGCCTGTCCAGCCCCCAAAGAAGTTTGTAAGTTTCTATAAGATCCCCCCTGAATCTTCTAAATTCTAGCGAGTACAAGCCGAGTCTCTCCAGTCTTTCTTCATATGAAAGTCCTGCCATCCCAGGAATCAGTCTGGTGAACCTTCTCTGTACTCCCGCTATATATTTATAAGAGAATATATTTCCTCAGATTTGGAGGAAAACTGTACGCAATACTCCAGGTGTGGTCTCACCAAAACCCTGTACAACTGTACAACAAGACTAGCATAACTCTGTTTAAATATTTACTGCATGCTCCAACTGTTGCTCCACTGTAAGTAGTAGTTTTGAACGGAAATAGGTTTGCGCTGGCTTTCGCGTAAAATAAGCCTACCTCTCATATTTCACAGAAAAATAAATATATCGAAAGCTGCAAATGACCCCTTAATGAACACGTCTAATACATTTCAGCAGTCTCAAATGTAACCAGAATATGTGTATATAGGACATGTGCATGCCACGAAAAAAATATATAAAACGTTGCAGTTTTAAACTTATGCAACTGAAACATTTCGAATCATATTATGAATAAAGAGTCAAGATCGACGAAATATCTGCCAATATATCGACGATGTTATTACATCAAACGACCCATCGGGCTAGTTGCATTCTGCCATTTGGTTGTATACCAACATAGCTGGTGGCTGTCGTCCATTTTCACAAATTCTATTTACAGTCAGTCTCACGTTCAAGATAAAAGACACCACCCAGTTGAAGCTTTGTTCGGTGCGAAATATCTCTCGTAAACTTAGGACAAAATGCTTCGCCAAAGAAGGGTTACATTGTTGGAAGTATTATCTCGATGTTTGTCCGGTGGAAATGGAATAAATGCCTTCCAATAGATTGTTAGTAAATGCAACAGTTTAACAAGTTGCCCGTTATGGAAAATATTTTGACATCAGAATTTTGACAACGCTTTTAGTTTTAACTGAAAACTACCTTTAACAATGTTTTACTATAGTCTTGCCCGCGCTGAAACAATTGGGAATATTTGTATGAATGGAGTGAGCTGCAACTATTCTAACTTTGGTCCCGAGAGAAATACACGAGATATCAATGGTAGCAAAAGCAAACATCGACAATAGGTATGAAAACAATTCTTTGTGTTGGTTAAGCTGTATCTCCATTAGACTTTGATCTTAAAATGGTGTTCACATCAAAAGCAATTTCACAAATAAACTACGCTTACTATTAACGGTAAATCATTTGGAAAAATGTGTGGAACACTTTTAAGGAAATAATCCGGCATCTATAACGCAAGGAATGAATATTTAGAAGTACACCGGGGAGAAACTAACGTGTCAGTATTTATGTGGCAATACCAATTGCAACACAATCGAAATGACCGTGGTTATCAACCGCAAAATGATACAGTCAGCAGAATTCTCTTGATTGTTACTGTCCATTGTTGTATATTTGGAAAATGCTCATGCGCCACAAATTCCTTATCTCACGATTCATTCCACTGGAATGTGTGTTCTATTTTCTCCATACAATAGGTCGGAGTAAAAATCCTTCGGGTACGGATTACTCCCCTACTTCGTATTCAGATTGCAATAGAAAGTATGTTTCAGAAAGAACTGCAGATGCTAGAAAAATCGTAGGTAGACATAAATGCTGGAGAAACTCAGCGGGTGAGGCAGTATCTATGGAGCGAAAGAATAGGGATACGTTTCGGGTTGAGACCCTTCTTCAGACTGATGTGGAGGTGGGGGACGGGAAGAAGCAAGGAAGAGGCGGAGACAGTGGGCTGTGGGAGACCTGGGAAGGGGAGGGGAAGGTTGTATGTTTAATTGGCGCTCAAATATGAATATCTCAAATGATCCTCATGTAGTAAATGGTGGTTTACGTCTTCAATGTCAATAATTATATTCACTTTGATAACGTTATTATCACAAGCATCTACAAATATGTTTTTAGAGCCCGGAGACTTTCCCCGATCGACATGTATGTCCTTCAGTCTAACTGTGATAATAATACGGAGATCACAATATGAAAGTAATCGACTGCTAACATCGGAGTTGCGTTGCTATAAAGCCAGGTTTCAAAGGTTTCTAGGAAATTCTAAACAGAATGTTCACAAGTACAATTCTAAAGAGTTATGTTCATAGCCAGTATCTTGAATCCTTGGATACATGGCTGGTTGATGTAAATAAATTGAGCTAACCTTTAATTGCACTGAAATTGGGATTTGATGGGAATAATAGAAGAGGTTTATGTGCTCTCTCATCATTTGTTGCAGAACGTGAGCCGGTAATCGTGAATTGGCTTCAATACATTGCTGATGGCCATGGGAATTAAAAATTGCAAGTGTGATACAGAGAATGGCAGATCTAATAATCACTATCTTTCATCATTGTGCACATTGTAAACCAAGAACTGGCATTCAATTAAGCTGAAGATTGAAATATGTCCCGTATTTAAGGGACAATGTCATTGGAAAAATACTAAATTGTGCGTTGATACTACTTCTTTAAAAAAAATCAAATGTGACTTCTCCACTCATTCCAATCAGATGCTCGTTTTTTGCCTTGTCAAAAATGTCGGATATAATTTCCTTTGGCACATGTAGATACACATCCAATGTTATAAAGTATGAACAAGAAACAATAACTCACTTTTCTTTCCCGCAGGTTATGAATTTGAAATGGAAGCACGCGTTGATGAATGTATCGACACAGGAGGATTACCGATTGAATTCAACATTTCAAGTCAGGTTTCCACTTGCAAGCCTGAAACAATATCTCAATCCTTTTCTACAAGAGGTAATTATTTACTGAAAACAAGCTGATAATAATGGGAATGTGGTGTTGAAAATAAATGTGCATTTTTAACCTTTCATCTTGTACCGGCGCTAAAATCAGCAATGTCAATCATACTAATAATCTCAAGATAGAGACACAAAAAACGGAAGTAATTCAGCGGGTCAGAAACTGTCTAGAGAAAAGGAATACGTGACGTTTCGGGTCGAGATCGCTCATCAGACTGAGAATCTGACCCGCTGAGTTACTCCAGCTTTTTGAATCTATCTTCGGTTAAACAAGCATCCGCTGAGTTACTCCAGCTTTTTGAATCTATGTTCGGTTAAACAAGCATCTGATTCCTACACATACTATAAACCCATTCTGCAATAAATATCCTGGAAAAGATGAAGCTTGATATCAATGAAATGCGAAGGGCATGGCGTTGGTTATTTCTGAAATGATCTTGAAACAATGAACTCCGGAGCGTTGGTGAGAAGCACCATTTAGGAGCAAAGTCCATATCTAAGCCATTCTGAAGAGGGCCCCGACCCCCAAACATCGGTTGTCCATTCCCTCAACAGATCTTGCCTGATCGAGAGGGTTACTCAAAAACCTTGCGCTTTGCTCGAAACCATTCATGCCCTCAGGCCCCTCTTAACTCCATTGTTATGGGCGGCACAGTGGCGCAGCACTAGAGCTGTCTAACAGCGCCAGAGCCTATTGATCTTGACCACGGGTGCTTTCCGTACTGAGTTCGTACGTCACCTCTTTGAGATCGTGAGTTTTCTCAGATACCGAGTCATTTTCAGAATAGTGGTAGTTACGCAACACTGAATTCCACCATTTGTGAAATTAGATCCCGAATCAGCTACATTGTAGGTATCACGCTCGTTGAAATTTCAGTATCATCGCATTAGTAAGTTCAACAAAGTCTTGGTGTTGTCGTCATCATGCCTCCATTAAGTCATTCGACATTAAGTTCCATGAATCTCAAAAGTACCGCTTTCCATCTGGAGAGAACAAAATCGAAAATTCCGTGTTTCACTTTCGGCCGCATATAAGTAAACGCAAATATAATTTCCATCATACAGTGCTGCCAGAATACAGTGCTGCCAGGTCAAACCTGAACAAATGTATAAAAAAAGGCCAAAGACATCCACAGGCAAAGGGTGGAAGACCACTTCAATACCTCTGACACCAGAAGCACGTGCCAGTGTGGCAGGGTCATCACTGACTACAGGAGCAGCCCCGCCTGCCCAAAACAATGATATCACACTGGCCAATGAGTTAAACACCTTATTTGCCCGCTTCCAAACTGGCAACATCACCAGGAGTGGAATAACCCCGGCCATGGCGGAAGGATAGGCCTTAACATTGAGCACTCCGGAGGTACAGTGCGCTCTGCGTATGATCAATCCTGCAGGCCCGGATGGAATCCAAGGAAGGGTATTAAAGGACTGTGCTGTACTGCTGGCTGAGATATTCACGAGGATCTTTAACCTGCCTCTATCTCTTGCCACGGTCACAAAGTGCCTGAAGACAGCTACCATAGTACCGGTGCCGAAAAAGTCAAACGTAACCAACCTGAACGACTACCGCTCAGTTGCCTTAACTCCAATACCCATGAAGTGCTTTGAAAAGCTGGTCCTCTCTCACATCAAATCCAGCATCCCTGCCTCACTGGACTCTCATCAATTTGCATACAGGGCAAATAGATCCACAGAGGATGCCATCTCTCTGGCTCTTCACACTGTCCTGACTCACCTGGAAAGACAGGGCACCTACGTGAGGATGTTCTTGATAGACTATAGTGCTGCCTTCAACACGGTCATCCCCATCAAGCTCACCACCAAACCACCAGCTAGACATCAGCTCGCCGATATGCGACTGTATCCTGAATTTTCTGATGGAGCGACCGCGGGCAGTGAGACTAGGACCGCACCTGTCCTCCACTATCACCCTGAGCACCAGCACACCAAAGGGCTGTGTACTGAGCCCCATACTCTACTCCCTCTTCACACACGACTGTGTTCCTGCATTCGACACCAGCACCGTCGTCAAGTTTGCAGACGACACAACGGTGATCGGGCTGATCACCAACGGTGATGAAACAAACTACAGAGCGGAGGTGCAGAACCTGGCGGACTGGTGCTTACGTAACAACTTATCCCTAAACACTTCCAAGACCAAGGAGCTGATTATCAACTTCAGGAGGACACATAATGGGGAATACGCCCCAATCTCTATCAACGGGGACAGTGTGGAGAGAGTGTCCAGCTTTACGTTTCTGGGCACACACATTTCAGAGCACCTCACATGGTCCACCAACACCGCTGCGCTGTCAAGAAGGCACAGCAACGAGTGTTCTTCCTGAGAACATTGAAAAAGACTGGTCTGCCCCAACAGTTGCTGACAACCTTCTACCGCTGCACCACATAGAGCATACATTTTATCTAAATGTTATTAGTTGTTTAAGTTATGACATCGGATGGAAGCTGCACACCAAATCTCGTTGCACATATGTGCAATGACAATAAAATATATTATTATTATTATTATTATTATTATTATTATTATTATTATTATTATTATTATTATTATTATTATTATTATTATTATTGTTATCAATTTGAATGTACATTTTAGCAATTCCAAAACCGGTGGAAAACTTTAAATAAGCTGTACAATCAAGAATTAAGTCAAGAGTATATAATTGTCATATGTACCGACAATGGAACAGCATATAACCTTGATGAACCTTAGCAGGCAATGAAATGCTACAACACAGAGATAATACATAATAATCAAAAATGCAACAAATTAATAATCATAACACTAGCAAGTATTGTGATCGCTCATGATGGGCCGAATGGCTTCTTTTTGCACCGATGATTTGTGGACCTATAAAGTATCTCTCAACAAGTATCCATTGCGATGTTCTGAACAAGTTTTGTTTCGATTATTGCAATTGACATTCAGTACGCAGAGGCAAATAGCAGGTTGCATACTATTAAAAATTCTCATTAAAAATGATCAGGTCTTGGGGAATTGTACCGTACTGGTTGTCCCGTGGAAACGCACTCTATTTTCTTCCGAACGGAATTGTAAATTGTAATAGCTGTCTTCCAAAATACACAAGTCATGTACAGACTCATGCGATGAATAGATCGGGTAGGTGCACAGAGTCTCTTGCCCAGAGTAGGGGGATCGAGTACCAGGGGACTTAGGTTCAAGGTGAAGGGGAAAAGATTTAATAGGAATCCGAGGGGTAACTTTTTCACAGAAATGGTGATGGGTGTATGGAACAAGCTGACAGAGGAGGTAGTTGAGGCTGGGACTATCTCATCGTTTTCGAAAGAGTTAGACAGGTACATGGATAGGACAGGTTTGGAGAGACCATGCGCAGGCAAGTGAGACTAGTGTAGCTGGGACACTGTTGGCAGGTATGGACGTTGGGCCGAAGGGCCTGTTTCCATACTGTATGACTCTAACTGGTTGACCTCGAATCCATTTTTTTCTGTTTTCCTGTCTGTAACCGCACTGAATGAAAACGAAAACGGTATACAGTTAGAAACCTATCCCTGACAACATAGAATAAATCCAATCGCACTGGGCCTCGTTCTGTTGTACAAGTTGAGGCATATTTGCTGCTTTGCCTTTTGCAGTTAATGATACTAATCGCAACTAAAAGTTCTCAGTTAGAATATCAAACGGTTAAGAGGAGCGATAGCATATCATAAAGCAGAGGCATTTGGCGAATTCTTTGATTGTCCATCTGAAGTGTAACATGGTTAACGCAACACGGAAATTCCGAAATGCATTGATGTTTCAAGCAACAAAAGTCAATGGCCTTCTATTGGCCTGCATCAGTTGTGCTACCCGGGCCACTTCAGATAGACCATGAAGTTATGCTCACAGTTTTCACCTGTTAAATAGAAGAATCCTGTAATAATAAGTTAACCCGTGTCCCTTGTCATCCAATATTAAAAAATAAATTGTGACTGAAAAACATGCACCTGATCTGTACTTGCAATTGCAAATATGGAAACGAAATAAATTCACCACAGGAATAAAAGCTTGAATTTTTAATGTTGCTTATAGAATTGGAAAACACCATGGAAACCGTAACTAAGAAAGGTAACCAACACAGATGCTTTTTTAAAATTTATTTGTTTTAATTTAACCGTGATGCAATATCGTGTACATTTCCATGCCGCACATTTTTGAATTAACAATGTTTCGTTGTTCATCTGTTCAAATGTAATTGTGTTGATTTAGCAGTTACTTCTTTAACCGTTTTAATTCATTGCACTCGGCGTTTAATATATTTCTTGTGAGTTCAGAAAGCGATATATCCATATTCAAAATTATTCGGTATTTGTGTTTGTTTATCAACAGAACAAATCTCCAGCCTTCAAGAGAAAGGTGTCTACTTCGGAAATGGGCAGAGTTCGTTTCATTCTATCTCCATTATAGAGGTTTCTGACTTTCGTTACTAATTCGTAAAAAACGGACTAGCCTTTTCAGAACTCATCAAAAAAAAAGGACACTTTAAAAGACCAATATGATGGACCCTCGCGCCACCCACACATCCATTACTATCATCCTTGAGTGCCGCTTCCCTTTATTAACACCGTGCCTCTTGGCTTCTTTAATGTCGAAAAAACGTGTCAAATACACTTTGGATATCCTCAGCTACGTCGTCGCCACATTGCTCTTGGATAATACGTTCCACAGACTGCCTTGAGATGAAATTTTTTCTCACATTTCTGTCCGGACTGGTTGATTTCTTAATTTGAAGCTGTAATGTCTCGATCTTGCCTAGGCAGGTAACACTTCCAGATATACAATGTCAAGAGATTTGCGAGATTATCCAACATTCCTTTAAACTAGCGAGTACAAATTGATTTTCCCCAG
Organism: Okamejei kenojei; assembly: GCA_035221665.1. NCBI lineage: Eukaryota > Metazoa > Chordata > Chondrichthyes > Rajiformes > Rajidae > Okamejei > Okamejei kenojei. The sequence continues at coordinate 21,816,453 of CM069160.1, read as the reverse complement.
ACGGCTAACCCTATAAATGCATCATGGCGAAAGACGATGCTGAGAATATAGATAAGGTAGCGCAACATTACTGCGTGATTGTGAATTCCACCACCACCACCACCACCACCACGGGCACATAAACACATAGTGTTTCCCTGTTCTTGTGCTTCTTGTGATTTTTTGAGTTATCGAGTGAAGGTGAAAACGGAAGCTGTTGGTAATCGGAAATAAAAGAAAACATGTTGAAATGCTCATCAGATCGGACAGTGTCTGCGGAAAAAGAAGCAGATAGATCAAACGCCGTTGTTAAGAACTGGAAGGAGATGCATATTTTGGTTTAGGTAACTGCGAGGATGAGAGAGGAATGAATGATGCAGATTAGATAAATTTGTATCATATTCTGCTCAGACATTGATTGTTCTATGTTATACTTGTTCTATCGTCTGCTCTTTTATCATTGCCTTCTCCGTTACCTGTCCACCAAGCAGTCCAGAATCCTGTTAGCCATGCTTCAACGGTGCAGGCCTCCAATTACCAACATAGCACGATAAGGCTTGGCGATGAATTCGACATCCTTCACGATAGCAGCTCAGCCAGCCGATCTCGCTAATTGGCGCAAACTGTTCATAGTCAAATATCCTTCTACTATCATTGTGAATCATCCTTTGTGCTAAAATACAATTGTGAAAATAGAATTAAAATCACGTGGTAAACTATGTATTACTTATTATCAGACAGAGTTCTCAACGAAAGAAAATATGGGTAAATGCATTTCAATCTCATGAACAATAACTCTGCCTACATGAATCAATAATGACACAGACCAGCAACCTTCAGATTTCTGCTTTTCGTCAGTTTGTACCAAATATAACAACAAATGAAATAAAATCCTTCTCAGCCAGGGTAGAGTTTCTGCCTGACCTTTACACATCATCCATATTTTGCTGAAATTGTAAATGGACCATGACACTCCGGGTAATTTTGTGCTATGCCTTAAATGGCTGTATACGACCAATCATTATGCCCAACTTCTTGCGTCCTTTTCCCTCGAATGGGAACCCGCTTTCTATATCGCCCAAAGTTAAACGTAGTTAGTGCTTTAATGCCCCTGTCCCACCTCGGAAACCTGAACGGAAACCTCTGGAGGCTTTGCGCCCCACCCAAGGTTTCCGTGCGGTTCCCGGAGGTTTTTGTCAGTCTCCCGAATGGTCGAAAGTGGTTTCCGCTTTTTTCTATGTTCCGGCGATTATTTCAAAAAATTCAAAACAGGCCTCGACTAAAAATAGGTTGCCGATTTAAAAATCGGTATTTTTTTAGTCAAAACTGGTTGCGATGCTGGTTGAAGGCGGTTGCCTGAGGTTGCGGGAAGGTAAGACCTCCCTGGTGGAATAAAACTGGGTGAAAAAAGGTCTTATCTTCCACTACCAGCAACCACCGGCAAACACCTTCAACAAGCATCGCAACCGGCTTCGACAAAAAAAATTCCGATTTTTAAAACGGCTACCTATTTTTACTCCCGGCCGGTTTTGAATTTTTTGCAATAATCGCCGGAACATAGAAAAAGCGGAAACCACTTTCGACCATTAGGGAGACTGACAGAAACCTCCAGGTACCGCACGGAAACTTTGGGTGGGCGTAAAGTCTCGAGAGGTTTCCATTCAGGTTTCCTAAGTGGGACAGGGGCATAACGGTATCGAGTTTGAATTTGCCAGTTCCTCCACCATAGGTTTCAATTCCATCTGATCCTGATTTCACCCATGAACATGAATACAAACCAAATTGTCATGTCCAGAATGAGAGGTGATATCAGCCCCCATTCACTAACCATCAACACAAGTGAGGCTCAAGGCTCTGTGTTTATTCTTAAGCTCCATTCTCCTTAAACTGTTAAAGGTGAACGATACATGGGCAAGCGTTAACCTCGAGGAAGCATATAAGAATCCGAAATAATTGGTATGGCAGATATGGAAATGTAGTTTATTTTCGAGGCAGAGTCAATAGTGAAGTAATTCACCTGAGAAAAAACTCACACAAAGCAGTATCTTCCAAATCGTTGCTGCAGTGATATCAAATTCACCACCAGGTGTATCTCTGTGCCTTCATTGAGACAGTAAAACAGATTTCCAACTCCGTGTATTACCATGTTCATTTAACCTTAGGGGTCACAGTTTAAGGATAAGGGGTAAATATTTTAGGACCTAGATGAGAAAAACATTTTTCACACAGAGAGTGGGGAGTCTCTGGAATTCTCTGCCACAGAAGGTAGTTGAGGCAGTTCATTGGCTCTATTTAAGAGGGAGTTAGATGTGGCCCTTGTGGCTAGAGGGATCAGGCGGTATGGAGGGAAGGCAGGTACGGGATACTGAGTTGGATGATCAGCCATGATCATATTGAATAGCAGTGCAGGCTCGAAGGGCCGAATGGCCTACTCCTGCACCTATTTTCTCTGTTTCTATGTTTCTATGTTTCTATGTTTCTTAGCAGGTATTCTTGCTTGATTTCATTTTATTTACCATGATATATTAGCTCTGAATAATTACTGCAAACACTAAACTGGCTTAGCTCTTCAAAATGTTGAGATATATGTCTGATCGTTACATGTGAAATAATATGAACAAATAAATGACGTGATCATAACGAGATAGATTATAAACTATTCAAGATTATTTTAGAGGCTACAGACAGAAGGCAAATATAAATAAATGATTAATACATGTAGGATTTCGTTTCTATTTGCAGAACTGGCAAAGTCTGAACAAGCAGGTGAAGAAACATGCATGTCAAAGTTATTGTCGTTAATTGGAGAAGTCATTTGTTTTGCGAGAGGTTGTAAATTATGGTTGTGAACACAAAACTATTGTTCTATTATTTAAGTGAACTTCCACATGAGAAATAGGAGCAGAGATAGGGCATTTTGTCCTCTGGCATGCCCCATCATTCATATGCGTATTCTTCATTCATTAAAATACATCCCACTGCTATACTGTAAATGTTCGGGCTACTGACATCCTTCGACCACATATGCAATGTGCCATACCTTTAAATAGTTAGCGCAGAGGCCTGCAAAACATCACACACCATTTTGTTGTCTGAGTTTTGTCGCTTGCCTTAATGGAAGGCTTTACATACGCCACAAATAAATGTTTTCAGCATGCTCTGATTCGCAAGTGCCACGACTAAAGTATGTGTTTCTACTTTCAAAGGCGTAAAAGTTAAGAGACAAGCACCAAACATCGGTAAGGATTGCAGGTCATGTTGCAATAAGTAAGTTCAGTAAGTAATTGTGTGTTTCGTCTGGTGACTTCAGAAATACTTCTGTTAAGAAATTGCATTCACTCGATAGACGCCATGTGCATTAAAGACATAGTTAGACAGGGACGTGGGTTGGACATTCTTGGAGGGATATGGACCAAGGCGCAAGTAGGTGCGACAGGTGTTGCTGGGACAAGTTGGTTGGTGTGGGCAAGTTGGGAGAAGGCTGTTTTCACGCTTTAAGCCTCTGTGACTCTATTAGTTTTGCATATTATACCTGATCCGATGAATCCATTCAATACGTGGAAAATTATGTACAGAAAGTTGCAAGCCACATCTGCTGGACTAAAATCTAATGTACTAACAACGCTTATGTAAAATTACACTGATGCTCAATTACACTTTCAACCTTCAATTTTGATATCAGGTTGTTTCCCAAAGAAATCGAAATCGTGTATGCCGTAATAGCAAACCATATCGCATTCGCCTGGGTGCTTCTTACAATCTCTTCTCTTCATGCATTTAGGAAATACGCTTTAAAGCCTTCATAGCAAAAGGATTTGAGTATAAGAGTAGGGAGGATCTTATGCAGTTTTACAGGGTCTTGCTGAGGCTATACCTGGAGTATTGCGTACAGTTTTGGTCTCCTAATCTAAGGAAATACATTCTTGCCATAGAGGGAGTACATAGAAGGTTCGCCAGACTGATTCCTGGGATGGCAGGACTTCCATATGAAGAAAGACTGGATAGACTCGGCTTGTACTCACTATAATTTAGAAGATTGAGGGGGGATCTTATAGAGAACCCCTTACAACATTCTTAAGGGGTTGGACAAGTAGATGCCGGACGATTGTTCCCGATGTTGGGGAAGTCCAGAACAAGGGGTTACAGTTTAAGGATCAGGGGGAAATCTTTTAGGACCGAGATGAGAAAAACATTTTTCACACAGAGAGTGGTGAGTTTCTGGAATTCTCTGCCACAGAAGGTAGTTGAGGTCAGTTCATTGGCTATATTTAAGAGGGAGTTAGATGTGGCCCTTGTGGCCAAAGGGATCAAGGGGTATGCAGAGAAGGCAGGTACGGGATACTGTGTTGGATGATCAGCCATGATCATATTGAATGGCGTTGCAGGCTCGAACGGCCGAATGGCCTACTCCTGCACCTATTTTCTATGTTTACATGTGTCTAAGCCAACGAAATCGCAAAAAGTATTCATATTTAAAGTAATTTAATTTCTCTGATGCGGGCTTTTATCGCGAGGACAATTTTATTTCCTGTGAGACAACATCCTATTGCAAATTGTAATGCATCGCTTTACATCTGGATGGTGCTTGAATCCACAGTTCAATTAGAATTTTTTTCTGAAGAGGAATGAAATGAATATAATACACACACACTACGTTTATGCTCTTCTGTCATCGAAGAGTCTGTTCTTGGGCATAATTTCATAACTTGCGTAACAAATAATACTCCTGTTAAAAGGGATGAATTAATTTTTTTGCACTTTTTGAGAATACGTTGATGACCCTTGTGTCTTAAATTAACAGAGATGTCGCTGGATCGATATCATTTGTTTTAATACAAGAAGTGCTGGAATAACTCAGCAGCATCTCTGCAGAACATCAATAAGCGATGTTTCGGTTGGGTCTCTTCGTCAGACTGATTGTGGTGGAGGAGGGGGAGAGCTGGCGAGACGAGGTCTGGCAAGATAACACGTGAATACAGATCTAAGTCTAGGGCAATTGGCAGAAGGTTGCGCAAGAGCCAGAGATGAAAAGAGAAAATATGTAAAATAATAAGATAGGGATAGAAGACGCATAGGCGGAAGGGGACAGATGTAATATAGAAGGTAGTTGAGGTCAGTTCATTGGCTATATTTAAGAGGGAGTTAGATGTGGCCCTTGTGGCTAAAGGGATCAGGGGGTATGGAGAGGAGGCAGGTACAGGATATTGAGTTGGATGATCAGCCATGATCATATTGAATGGCGGTGCAGGCTCGAAGGACCGAATGGCCTACTACTGCACCTATTTTCTATATTTCTATGTTTCTATGAAAGGAAAAAATGCGCGCGGGTGCAGTGGAGCGCTGGAAGACCGGGAGGGGGGCAAGGGAGGGGCTGTCTGTTAGTTAACTAAAACTGGAGAATTCAATCCTCATGACGTCAGGCAGAAGGTTACCCAAGAACACGAGGCGTTTTGCCTCCATTTTATGCTTGCAACCACTCTGGAGTTGGGGGAGTCCCCGATCAGAAATATCAGTATGAGATTGGCAACGTTGCAACGTAGGATTCTCCGACCTCCCGGATGCTGAGCAATAATCAGGCAATCCATTGCGTTCCTCCAGCGGATTGTTTATGCTCCAGATTCTAACATCTATTTCCATCAGTCAGTACGCCTGGATCCTTGAACTCGAAACCAATGGATTTTTCAGAGTTACTACACGATGTTATGAGGTTATGTATGGCTAAATAAATTGTGATATTTGGCAGTTTTATTTCAATTAGTTTATTTGTCCCCTCCCTGAATATAAGTACATGGCAAATGAATAAACCCAATGAAGAACGAGTGTAGACTCTCCCACTGCCATCAAATACAATTGTGACAGTCGTATAAACCATTAAAATCATGTTCAATTCGGGTGATGGGAGGTGTGTGACTGCTGACGTGAAACAACAGAATCAGCAATATTATGCTTGGTGGTTAGCGAGGTTGGTGAGGAATTGGGTCTCCTTGAGCGATTAATTAATCTCATCACTCTGCCAAACGTTCCTGTCTGCCACTAATAATAATAATAATAATAATAATAATAATAATAATAATAATAATAATAATAATAATAATAATAATAATCATCATAATAATAGTATATTTTATTGTAATCGCACATACGTGCAACGAGATTTAGTATGCAGCTTCCATCCGATGTCATAACTTAAACAAGTAATAACATGTAGATAACATTTGGATTTAGATAGGCAGAGAAACATGATTTATAAAAAGAACAGTAAAGGAGTAAAACAGTCTAAAGTGCAAATGTGTCTGTCTGTGTCGGGTCGATGTGCGACGTGACCATCCGAGGGAGACAGTTCACAGGGGCACTCAGCAGGGCCGGTTCAGAGCAGCTATAGCTCTGGGGATGAGGGTGTTCCTGAGTATGGAGTATGAAGGCCATGTAACGTCTGCCGGAAGGAAGGAGTTCGAACAGTCCATTACAAGGGTATGAAGAGTCTTTGTGGATGCTGACTGCCTTCGTCAGGCTCCGTGTATAGTAGATGCCCGCCAAGGCTGGTAGCTGTGCCCCAATAATCTTCTGCGCTCTGTGGACGACGCGCTGAAGTGCTCTCCTCTTCACATCCGTGCAGCTGAGATATCACACAGCGATGCCATATGTTAGTACGCTCTCTGTGGTGCAGCGGTAGAAGGTTGTCAGCAGCTGTTGGGGCAGATCAGTCTTTTTCAATGTTCTCAGGAAAAAACAGTCGTTGCTGTGCCTTCTTGACCAGCGCAGCGGTGTTGGTGGACCATGTGAGGTGCTCTGAAATGTGTGTGCCCAGAAACGTAAAGCTGGACACTCTCTCCACACTGTCCCCGTTGATAGAGATTGGGGCGTATTCCCCATTATGTGTCCTCCTGAAGTTGATAATCAGCTCCTTGGTCTTGGAAGTGTTTAGGGATAAGTTGTTACGTAAGCACCAGTCCGCCAGGTTCTGCACCTCCGCTCTGTAGTTTGTTTCATCACCGTTGGTGATCAGCCCGATCACCGTTGTGTCGTCTGCAAACTTGACGATGGTGCTGGTGTCGAATGCAGGAACACAGTCGTGTGTGAAGAGGGAGTAGAGCATGGGGCTCAGTACACAGCCCTGTGGTGTGCCGGTGCTCAGGGTGATAGTGGAGGACAGGTGCGGCCCAGTCTCACTGCCTGAAAATTCAAGATCCAGTTGCATATCGGCGAGCTGATGTCTAGCTGGTGGGGTTTCGTGGTGAGCTTGGTGCGGATGACCGTGTTGAAGGCAGAGCGATTGTCAGTGAATAGCATCCTCACGTACGTGCCCTGTATTTCCAGGTGATCCAGGACAGTGTGAAGAGCCAGAGAGATGGCATACTCTGTGGATCAATTTGCCCTGTATGCAATTTGATGAGAGTCCATTGAGGCAGGGATGCTGAATTTGATGTGGGAGAGGACCAGCCTTTCAAAGCACTTCATGGGAATTGGAGTTAGGGCAACCGGATGGTAGTCGTTCAGGTTGGTGTCTTTTCAACTATTCGGCACCGGCAGTATGGTAGCTGTCTTCTGGCACTTGGGGACCGTTGCCAGAGATAGAGACAGGTTAAAGATCCTCGTCAATACCTCAGCCAGCTGTACAGCACAGTCCTTTAGTACCCTTCCTTGGACTCCGTCCGGGCCTGCAGCCTTGCTTGATTTGATCCTACGCAGAGCGAAATGTACCTCCGGAATGCTCAATGTTAAACCCTGTCAGCCATCTCTCTGGATCAGCCATGATCATATTGAATGGCGATGCAGGCTCGAAGGGCCGAATGGCATTCTCCTGCACCTAATTTCCATGTTTCTATGTCTATGTCCCTCCGCCATGGCCGGGGTTATTCCACTCCTGGTGATGTTGCCAGTTTCGAAGCGGGCAAAGAAGGTGTTTAGCTCGTTGGCCAGTGTGATATCACTGTGTGGGCAGGCGGGGCTGCTCTTGTAGTCAGTGATGTCCCTGACACCCTGCCACATGCTTCTGGTGTCCGCAGTATTGAAGTGGTCTTCCACCCTTTGCCTGTGGATGTCTTTAGCATTTTGTATGCCTTTGTTCAGGTTCGACATGGCAGCACAGTAGCCAGATATGTCTCTGGATTTAAAGGCAAAGTTTCGGTTTGGGAACATCTTTATTTTCTTGTCCAATGTGACAGACTCCACACAGCAGTTGATGTAGGAGAGCACAGTGGATGTGTACTCCTCCAAGTCTACCTCTGTACCACTGGTAGCCTTTTGTGCAAACAGGTCCCAGTCGGTGCGATCAAAGCAATCCTGGAGTTGTAGGGTGGCGTCCTCAGGCCATATTTTGACTGTCTTTATCGCAGGTTTGGTGTTGCGGACGATGGGTTTGTATGCAGGCAGCAGAAACAGTGAGAGGTGATCAGATTGTCCCAGGGGTGGGCAGGAGAGAGCTCTGTATGCGTCCTTGATGTTGGTGTACACTTTATCCAGCGTGTTTGCGCCCCAGGTAGGCACTGCACTTGCTGGTGGAATTTGCGGAGTGCAGCTCGTAGGTCGACCTGGTTAAAGTCCCCTGCAACAATGAAGGCACCGTCGGGGTGAGCATCCTGCTGCTTGCTGATGGCCGAGTGCGGCTGTGCTAGCGCTAGGTTAGCATTAGCCTGTGGTGGAATGTATACGGCCATGATGATAACTGCAGTAAACTCCCGAGGCAGGTAAAACGGCCTACATTTAAGCAGTAGGTATTCCAGGTCTGGGGAACAGTAGCTCTCCACTGCAGTGTGGTTGGTGCACCAGTCATTGTTGATATAGATGCAGAGCCCGCCGCCCTTGCTCTTACCGGAGTCCTTTGTTCTATCGGCATGATGCAGTGACCGGTTCGTTAGCTCCACAGCCCCGTAGGGAATCAGCGCGCTGAGCCAGGTCTCTGTGAAGATCAGTACACAGCAGTCTTTCAGGAATCGCCGGGTGTTGATCCAGAGCCTTACCTCATCCGGCTTGTTGGTGAGTGACCGGACATTTGCGAGAAAGACGCTTGGTAGGGATGGTCTTTGTGGAGCCCTTCGAAGCCTGTCCTGCACTCCCGCTCGCCTTCCACGTTTCTGCTTTCTTTCCCGATGCCTGCTCCGTCTCTTACCCTCCGGAGTGGTGATCCAGGGGGCTGTTCTGCCAAGCTCCATCGGGATTTTGGTGAGGGTACTGTAGTACTCGCCAGTAAAGCCAGTTTCTCGCAGCCACGTCCGATGTTGATCAGTTCCGTTCGGCTCCATGTGCGACCTGTCGGGATTTCGGTGAGGGTGCTGGATTTCCCCGTCCTGGTGGTGAGTCCCGAATGCCCCTGTCCCACTTAGGAAACCTGAACGGAAACCTGTGGAGACTTTGCGCCCCACCCAAGGTTTCCGTGCGGTTCCCGGAGGATTCTGTCTGTCTCGCTAATAGTCGAAAGTGGTTTCCGTTTTAAAAATCGGTAATTTTGTAGTCGAAGCCGGTTGCGATGCTAGTTGAAGGTTGCTGCCGGAGGACAAAAGCCTCCGGGAACCGCACGGAAACCTTCGGTGGGGCGCAAAGTCTCCAGAGGTTTCCGTTCAGGTTTCCTAAGTGGGACAGGGGCATTACTGAGATTTCTGGGGGTACTGGGGTTTCTAGGAGTTCTAGGGGTTCTCGGGTTACTGAGGTTTTTAAGTACCTTATTTCCACAGCCGCGTACGGTACTGGGCTCCTCCGAATTGAATCGGACTGGAGAGCGCAAAGCCGCTGCGTGTGAACGCGCCGGCATCTCGGATTTACACTAAATATGTTAACAATAAAGTGGAGCATTCCATTTTCCTCTGTGAGCAAAGTTCCTACGGCGAAAAGTTCTATATCATCCCAGATGAAATCCTACCTTCCATTGACAATCAATACACTATATTAAATATCTGTTTGCACCATTACTGGCACAAGAAGACCACATGTTAAATGTGTACCATGTCCGGAATCAATGTACCTTCTAAACGCGAGTCTTTAGCAACTAAATTTAAGGTAGCTCTTCCTTCCCAAAAACCCTTTCTGGCTTAAGTCTTCCCTCCACCACCTCCAGTTTAAATTCCATTTGGAATATTTTGTAAGGACCAAGAAACCAAGAACAAGATCCATGGACAATAGCTGTATAAGAATAACGTCACATTTACGTTTCTCTCCAAGAGAAACGCCATTTTGACTTCAAAATATATCGCAGTTTCTTCATGGTCCTTGCGCCTAAATATCGGAGTTGATTTATGTAACAGCGAAATAATTCTACATACACCGCAGAGACTTCACTCGAAAAAATGCTGGCCCTCCCTGCGATGCTCTCATATTGCGAACTAAAATAAAATTGCGAGGTTCCAAATATAATGCACAATTTCACGATAATATGTATTTGGAACACCGCTGTAGCAAATGATGCCTGCAATCTCAGTGAATGAGAAGGATGTATGCAGACTATTGATGATCAATGTATGTTGGCACTGTTGACATAACATCTTCCCCTTCATATGTCTTCAGGTTTCGCAACTCAAGAGGGTAAGACTAAAATATTCCATAGTACGTGTTGCGGTGTATTTCATTTTATTATATCGCTCTGAATTAATTTGAAATTACCCTCGGATGTAATGAATAACTAGCTTTATTTCAATTCAATATTGAGCAGTGCCGATTTCGTCACCCTAATAAATGTAAACTGAAATTGACGTCAGAAAATAGATACAGCCTGCTATATTTGAATAATTTGATTTTCACGCATTGAACTCTTGTCTATTGTTCAACCAACCTGTTTCAGAGTATGAATTACTGCGTCAACGACTGGGTAAACTGCGTCTTTGAGTCAATATTTAATCTTCAAAGGCGGACATAAATCCGCGCATTCCAAAATATAAATCATCGTTCAGTACATTTATCTCTAAATGATTCGCTGATAATGAAGTAGAATTTTAAATAGCGTTATAACAGCAATCCACCGACACCCTACTTCAATTGCTCAATAAATTATAATAAATGAAACAACATTGTTTTTTTTTTTTAATTGAATCAATTTTTGGCAAGATAAATGTTTCAGTTGATGTTTGTTATACCTTGTCATGAGTCGCCAGTTGCAACTTTACAAGAATTGCAGGTAATCCGTTCACAATGGCAGACGTGTATTAAACACAGAATGTGATCTGATAATTACGATACGTGTTTACTTTGGTTCTAGTTTTATTAGAATTTTAAGTGCCCACCAGCTGGATGTTGACATCAATTAAGAATACACATTCTTCCAATCGTTCAATGCAACAGGCGACGTTCCTGACCTGGCATCCGCGCGGAATCGCCTTCCTTCCTGTGCTGGAAGGAACTGCAGATGCTGGTTTAAAACGAAGATTGACACAAAGAACTGGACTAACACAGCGTGTCAGAGAGCATGGCTGGAGAAAAGGAATAGATGACGGGTCTCGTCCTGAAACGTCACATATTAATTTTATCCAGAAATGCTGTCTGACACGCTGAATTACTCCAGTGTTTTGTGTCTATCTTCGCCTTCCTTCCTGTGCGGACGCCTTACAATTAAAACAAGTTTACAGACAAATTACAAGTTCACAACAAACTACTGAATTCGGGGAGAGAGCAGCGGCAGCTAATCGCGCCAGTGTTCACTTTCACTTCCGGTAGCCATTTTCTGAATTTCTCATTTGCAGCATCCCAATAAAAATAAGACAAAACATTAAAGAAGAATTTAACATTAAACATAAAACATCCGCCCACAATGGTTCCCACTGTGAGGAAAGGCAACAAAGTCCAGTCCTCTTCCCCCTGTTCACCCCGTGCTCGGGGTCTATTTGAGGCCTCCGCAGTCGCCGCAACGGCTGCCCGATTTATCAGGCCCTTTCGCGGGTGATGGAGCTCCGGCCTCGGGAGAACACTCTTCCGCGGCTTGGGGTGCCTGGAACGGCCGTTTGCTGCCAGAGACCGCGGCTCCCGAAGTCCATATGCCGCGCCGGTCGGAGCTCTCGCGATCTCGGCGAGAGATCTCAGGCTCCGCGGTGTTCAAGCCCAGCGCCGCCCGCGACGACAGCTCCGCGATGTTGGAGCCGGCGGTCACAGCACTCCGGAGCTTACCACACGACAACCCTCGGCAAGGCATCGCCCACTCCGCGCCGGTACTTCACCGCTGCGCCGCCGCCGAAGCTGAAGTACTGGCCGGTCCCGGCAGGAAACGCCGCTCCAGTCCCGGTGGTAGGCCGCGAGTAAGGGGCGAAGATGCGGCTCGAAAGAAAGCCACATCTCCGACCTGGTAGGGACCGAGCAAAAAACGGTATCCCCATCCCCCTAACCACCCCCTACCACACACAACGATTAGAACTCCAAAATAAAACCTTTTACAATACTAAAAATAAAAAAAGAACAGCTGCAGACTGGGCAGCCATACTCGACGGCGCCCCCACTCAAATATCAACACGAGTGCCCGCAGGTTGGTGGAAAATTAAACTACGGACAAGTGTGGTCATAACCAGTCCCCTCCACTCCCTACTGTTCATCCCGAGACTCAATGGTTGACATTGCCGTTATCGCAAACATTAAACGAATGACAATCAAATAAATGTTCAACAATTGTGACAACTAAATGTCACTATGCATTCGTCAGGTTTGTCTGTGTGTTCAAATTTAGCATTGCAATCTTACATGTAAATAAGAAAAACGTAATTTGGAAGATATATTTTAAAACAATGTGTTGTTTGATTAAAAACTTTGTTTTCAGAAATGAAGAAAAGGAATGAAATTTCCAGTAAGCGGGAATTAATTGAGGCATCTCTCTTTATTTTGCAACCACGAATGCTGATGTCATTGGTGGCATGTCGTTATGCAAACGCACTCACAGGTGTGCTTGGGATGCGTCGTTTTGTTGCATTGCTGACTGATAGGATGATAATGCGATAGGTTGGGTTGCATTTCCTCTGGACATTGTGATAAGACCGGCTCCATATTATTGCATTACCAGCGACCTTCTGTGTGCGAACTAACTGCAAATGCTGGCTTAAATCGAAGGTGGACATAACATGTGGAGTAACTCAGCGGGACATGCAGCATCTCTGGAGAGAAGGAATGGGTGAACTTTGAAGAAGGGTCTGGACCCGAAACGTCACCCATTCCTTCTCTCCAGAGATGTTGCTGAATTACTCCAGCATTTTGTGTCTACCTTCGACTCTGTTATGGTTTAATATGCCTGCACTTCATGAACAATTGAAAATGGAACCACCAAATATTTAGTCGAAAGTTTGCTGCCCTTTCGCCGTCTGCTTTATTGAAGTCTGCATACATCGAAGTCTGCCTTTATCGAAGTCTGCATACTTTCAGAAAGCATTTGATAAGTTCCCACATCGGAGATTAGTGGGCAAAATTAGGGCACGTGGTATTGGGGGTAGAGTGCTGACATGGATACGAAATAGGTTGGCAGACAGGAAACAAAGAGTAGGGATAAACGGGTCCCTTTCAGAATGACAAGCAGTGACTAGTGGGGTACCGCAAGGCTGGGTGCTGGGACCGCAGCTATTTACAATACACATCAATGATTTGGATGAAGGGATTCAAAGTAACAATAGCAAATTTGCAGATGACACAAGGCTGGGTGGCAGTGTGAACTGTGAGGAGGATGCTATGAGAATGCAGGGTGACTTGGATAGGTTGGGGGAGTCGGCAATGCACGGCAGATGAAGTTTAGTGTGGATAAATGTGAGATTATCCACTTTGGTATAAAAAAAAAACAGGAAGACGGATTGGTATCTAAATGGCGTCAAGTTGGGAAAAGGGGATGTACAATGAGATCTGGGGGTCCTTGTTCATCGTTTATGAAAGAAAGCATGCAGGTACAGCAGACAGTGAAGAAAGCGAATGGCATGGTGCCTTTTAGAACAAGAGGAGTCGATTATAGGAGCAAAGAGGTCCTTCTGCAGTTGTACAGACCCTAGTGAAACCACACTTGTAGTATTGTTTGCAGCCTTGGTCCCCTAATTTGAGGAAGGACTTCCTTGATATTGAGGGAGTGCAGCGTAGGTTTACAAGGTTAATTCCCGGAATGGCGCGACTGCCATATGCTGAGAGAATGGAGCGGCTGGGCTTGTACACTCTGGAGTTTAGAAGGATGAGAGGGGATTTTATTGAAACATATAAGTTTGTTAAGGGTTTGGACACGCTAGACGCAGGAAACATGTTCCCGATGTTGGGGGGGTCCAGAACCAGTTTAAGAAAAAGGAATAAGCCATTTAAAAAGGAGACGAGGAAACACTTTTTCTCACAGAGAGTTGTGAGTCTGTGGCATTCTCTGCTTCAGAGGGCGGTGGATGCAAGTTCTCTGGATGCTTTCGAATGAGAGTTAGATAGGGCTCTTAAAGATAACGGTCAGAGGATATGGGGAGAAGGCAGGAACGGGGTACTGATTGGGGATGATTAGCCATGATCACATTGAATGGCGCTGCTGGCTCGAAGGGCCGAATGGCCTCCTCCTGCACCTATTATCTATGTTTCTATTGTGTATCATGAAAACGAGAGCACAAAGGGCCCCGGCTTGGGTGGGGCACGAGAACAAAGAGGGACCGTTGCGCATTTTGTAACATTATCGGCGCCCTCTACTTGGTAATCCTTTGCATTTTCTTTGCATGGTATGCAAAACAAGGAATTTCACTGCGACATGCCACATGTGATAATAAAGAATCAATCAAAAAAGTGTCAATCAAATCTATCAACAATGATTCTTGGTTGATATCAATCATAACAAAGGCGAACGTCGAAAAGTTGAGCGTTGCTCTCACTTCAAATTATATCTGCCACCCAAGGTGAATGTATGCCCCGGTAACTCGACTGTCGCATGTTGGAAATGGCTCATGTTGCTAAAATCTTAATTTTTGCAAGGGCGAACCGTCATTGTGCACATGCTCCGAGACAAACTCATTGGGTTTTGGGGGCACTTCGAGATGAAATAAGAACAATAATAACTGCTTGCTCAACTTTATCCCAATTTAGCGCTGCATATGGCGATCGATTTGCAGGCAGTATTCATCCATCAGAGCTGGAGCATGGCAAATTAAAGCTAAAAGCCTTTTTACAGGCATGTTGGAATTGACAATGTATTAAGGAATGGAAAAGGCACTGTTTTGAAGTTTCCGTTTTCCCCCGCCAGAAGACGGAATTTATTTATTCATGCAAATGTGACTTTTTTTTTTTCATTTTCAATGCATCGAAATACCTACAATTATATTTTCCTTGCTAGATATGGACGAAGAGTTAGATAACCTCGGAGCCAAAGGTAACGACGAGGCAGTGCAATGCATTCTGATTTGTTTTTGCATTTCTTCGAGATTCCACACATTAACCACGTTTATGTTAGTTAACCTTATGATGATATGGCATAGGAGCAGAATTGGGCCATTTGGCACATCGCGTCTTCTCGGTTCATTCGATTATGACTGATCTATTTTTTTTCCATTAAGCAATTTTCCTGCTTTCTACCCGTAATATTTGACGCCAATACTGATCAAGAACCTGCCAATCTACGCTTTTAAAATACCCTAACACTGTCTCAACACATGACCATGGGAATTAATTCAACAGATTCAACACCCTCTGGCAAAATAGATTCCCCCCCCCCCCTCCCCATCTCCTTTCGAAAGATACGTCCTTCTACCCTCAAGCTGTGCCCTCAGAATAAAAGAACGTACCTTTAGAAAGACCCTAGAAATTTCTAAACTGGTCTTGGACTCCCCCACTAGCGGAAACATCTTCTTAACAACCACTCATTCATCTCTTACTTTGTTCGGTAAATTCCAATGAGATACTCCCTCGTAGTTCTAAACGCCAACGGGTACAGACACAGAGCCATCAAACGTTCCTCACACGTTAACCCAATCATTCCCAGAATCATTCTCTGGACGCTCGCCAACACCAGCACATCCTTCCTCAGATAAACGGCCCAATTCCCCTCATAATGTTCAATCAATAACATCAATCTTATTGGCTCTCCAAATTGGTTTCACCCAATCTCCTTCCAGTACACTCCATGTGATATTCATTTGTAGCAATTTGAAACTATTGTTAGATCTTATGGACCGGAAGAACAATTTAGGTCGGGCACTCGTGGGTTTTAACTATTCTTACAATAGATCTGATTACGATTGTGCAATCAACTTGTTCCAGTATACAGTTGAAATATAAAATATCAGCTTTTAGATAATATAAAAGTGGTCAACTGTTCCTGTATTTTACAAAGGAAATCTGTTGACTTTTGTGCGCATATTAAATTCTACACTGCCTTTAAAATATGCATTTGTTCTTGCCACGTTCTTGTTCAGATGATGAAAACCTACGGATCACGCTGAGTAAAGTATTTTTCCAGTTTTCCAAATAGTTCCAAAGAAGATTTGAGCAAGTTGCGCAATTTATTAGCGAAGACAATTAATAGATTAATGAGAAATCTAAAAAAAAGATTCAAACGTCTGATGAGAAAAGGGAAAAGGTTCTAACGAGGACATAATAAAACAAAGAAAATTGCAAAGTGCACATCCTCAGACTTGCAAACGCAACCTGCTCAGAGGTTTACTGAGAAGAGTTCAACACCAAATTACTACAGAGGCTAGAAATCAGAAATAGAAACGGAAAATTCTATAACGCTCGCAGCAGCCATGAAGAGGAACATGTCATCATTTACCATTGATCGTCTTCCGTCAGACGTGAAAACAATCTAAAGAGAAAATGTGTTTATGGGGCACAATGGCGCAGCTGGAAGAGCTGCTGCCTCACAGCGCCAAATACCAGCACTTGATCCTGACATCGCCTGCTATTTGTGTTTGCACTTTCTCCATGTCACCGCATGGCTTACCAAAGACGTGCAACTTTGCAGATTAATTGGCTTCTCTAAATGTCCTCGAGTGAGCAATGGGTGGATGAAGATGTGGGATAACATTGAGCTAGTGGTCGATAGTCGGCGTGCATTGAGTGTGTGGGGAAAGCCTGTTGCCTTGCAATGTCTATCAATCAATTAAGTCAATCAAATGAGTGTGTACAGAATTCTTATTCGACGTGGCCACAAGACCACATACCGATCATCTGATGGAATTATACATCGCATCACATTGGCTATTCCATTAACTAGGAACATATCGTCGTATATTTCTGTTTATGCTGATTGAAACACAAATTCAGAGCAGAGTGGATTATAAAAAGTATTATATCTTTTCTACAGAATTGTTTCGTATCAATACTTTGATATTCAAAATATGGGATTCTTAGTTTTCACCAATTGTCCCTATTTCTTTATCTAGTGAAATTAATATTCCAACTTAAAGGTAAGCAACGTCCACTTAGGAGGATGTGTTCATGCTGCAGATCTATTATAATTTAGAAAGAAAATATCATAGCATACAGTTCCAAAATGTAAGACTTGATGAAGAAAAACTATTTTTACGAAATTGCATTGGAAAAACGGTGTGTTGCTTAGCCAAAGCAATTGTGCTCATTTAAAATGTTAAAAAAAACAACAGAGAATATTGGAAATGTTTAGAAAGCTAATCTATAAAAGTGGAAAGAGAACCGGAATTATTTTTTTCTGGTCGAGACCCCTTTGGGAGAACGGAAACAAGAGTATCTAAATTAATTTTGGTTACAGAGAAAGTTGGGGAAGGGATAGATAGGACAACGGCAATGTCCATGAGGGAATGAGGCCAGTCTCCCCAGCCGGTTGTCGTTGACTTGCAGACAAAGCGATAGTGAGATCAGTTAAGAGGCGATAATACAAAAACGAGGCGTCGTGCGTTGCAATTGGTAAGCATATGGAATGTGTTCGTCAGGTCATGTCGTAGAAAGTTAAAATGCATAAGCAGATGAATTACTTATAGAAAAAATTACCTGCTCAAATTCTAAGTCACTTGAAATAAGATTGGTAGATGTTGAACATTTAAATTGAGTTACGTGAAGTTAGAAAAGTCGAGAGTGCGGCTTAAAAGCTACGGCATTCCCAGATGGAAGATCGCGTGTCTTTCCTTCAACCGTACGTTTGCATTCATTACATTACAGGCCGAAATGTCAGAATGAGTGCGATGGAAAAATAAATTGGCAGTAACATAAACATCAACGTCGCCCTTGTGGAACTTATGGTGGTGTCTGAATTTTCCTTTGGTTTCTCCACTGCAAAGAGAAAATTGCGAGCTCTGAATATAGTACTCAAGTCAAGTCAAGTCAAGTCAAGAGAGTTTATTGTTATGTGTCCCTGATAGGACAATGAAAATCTTCCCTTACCTCAGCACAACAGAATATAGTAGGCATCAATACAGAACACATCAGTGAATCCATATACCATTATATAAATATATACACACATCAATAAATATGCAGATAAAGTGCAATAAACAGATAATGGTCCATTGATGTTCAGATATTTGTTTTAGTTGCTGTGGCGAAGTACCTATTTCTGAACCTGGACGTAGCAGTCTTCAAGCTCCTGTACCTACCAGAATGTAGCGGGGAGATGAGTGTGTGGCCAGGATGGTGCGGGTCCTTGATGATGCTGCCAGCCATTTTGAGGAAGCGACTATGATAGATCCCCTCGACGGTAGGGAGGTCAGAGCCGATGATGGACCGGGCGGTGCTTACTAATGTTTGGAGTCTTTTCCGCTCCTGGGAGCTCAAGTTGCCGAAGATCCACGATGCAACCGGTTTATCAGCCTGAAATGTGAACACTTATTTTTCCATACATGTTGCCTGATAGGTTGAATGAACATTTTGTATGTTTTGAATGTTTAAATCAGATTGTCATCCCACTTTTTCATCGCCCACATTAACTTGTTAAATATTAAAATTATCTGAGAATATTTTAAATGCACACATCTGCAAACATTTTTTCTCGGTAGCTTGAAAGCTCATATTGTAACTTACACTTACGTAATGTCATTTCTGTTGCGGGATCAATTGATTATGCGATTCCCCGTGTCTCAACTATCTTGTGCTCGCATTTCTTTCTATGTGCGTATAATTGATACAAACATGGATGGTGAATATATGTGTTTTCGGAATAAATAAAACTTAGTGATTGAGTGGGCAGATGCGTGGCTGATGCAGTTTAATATAGATAAATGTGAGGTTATCCACTTTGGTGGCAAAAATAAGGGGGCAGAGTATTATCTCAATGGGGTTAGGTTAGGTAAGAGGGAGGTACAGCGTGACTTGCGTGTCCTTGAACACCGGTCACTGAAAGTTGGCGTGCAGGTACAGCAGGCAGTGAAGAAAGCTAATGGAATGTTAGCCTTCATAACGAGAGGATTTCAGTATGGGAGTAAAGAGGTTATTCTGCAGTTACATAGGGCTCTGGTAAACACTCCACATCTGGATTATTGTGTACAGTTTTGGACTCAATGGGAGGCCATTTAAGACTGAGGTGATCAAAACCGTTTTCACCCAGAGTGTTGTGAATTTTTGGAATTCCCTGTCACATAGGGCAGTTGAGGTCAAATCACTGGATGGATTTAAGAGAGAGTTAGATAGAGCAAGGGATATGGGGAGTAGGCAGGCACGGGTTATTGATTGGGGACGATGAGCATTGATCACAATGAATGGCGGTACTGGCTCGAAGCGCCAAATGGCCTCCTCCTGCACATATTTTCTATGTTTCTATGTTTCTACTTTAAAGCACGGATTGCCGTTCATTCAAATAATGTAGCCCCCCATGTATGTTCCAAAGGAACTACCACAAACAATATATCACAACTCTCCTTCCTCCCATAGTGACGTATTCTAACTCGCCTCATCCAGCTTCCTGCAAAATACATTTCTTAATATTGTTTCGACTAGAAAGCTGGTATATTCGCCACTTCTTAGATTATGTCTAAGTGCATTTGATAGCATATGTTATGCCCTCGATGCATTCGAGATGAAACGATCTTGAAGTTGCATGTCTAATGAAATAATCCAAGTACTTACTTTCGTTCTCAAACAAAAGGAGAGAGCTGTAATGTGATCATCAATATATTTCATTCTAGAAACGCAAAAGGTTACGAGAAAATTTGGTAAGCAACTAGCAGTGTTTCTCTTCCGACTCTTATAGTGCATCTTATAATGCCCCTCTCCCACTTAGGATACCTGAACGGAAACCTCTGGAGACTTTGCGCCCCGCCCAACCGTGCGGTTCCCGGAGGTTTTTGTCAGGTTCCCGGAGGTTTTTTCAATTTGTTGAAATAATCGCCGGAGCATAGAAGAAGCGGAAATCACTTTCGACCATTGGGGAGACTGAAAAAAAACCTCCAGGAACCTCCAGGAACTGCACGGAAACCTTGGGTGTGGCGCAAAGTCTCCAGAGGTTTCCGTTCAGGTTTGTAAAGTGGGACAGGGGCATAATGCTTCACAATTTGAACTGTTCCGCATCGGTGTTCACTCGGTCGCGGTCTTACTGTTGGATCCCTTCTGATGCACTTGAGGTTCAACATTTTTCCTATCGCTTTATCGTATTTCCATAATATTTTGAATTTTCTCTGATTCTAGAACTAATTGCTGAAGATAAGTTCAAGGGTATGGAAATGTTCTGAATTTTGCCGCAAAGTTTCAGTAATAATGTCTTCACCGAATAAATGCCCCAGTTTTGAGCGCCAGGTCATTTCGTGCCAACGTTTAACTACTAACCCAAGTAGACGTGCGACTCCGAATGCACGAAATTGATCATGACATATTTAATGAGAGGGTCGTTTTGTTTCACATTTACATTAATATGAATGTTAATGTGATTATCGCTCACCGGTCCCTAGCATTAGATGACGCGTTTCGATGCATAGTCGACTCCGTCGATTCGTTTAAACTAGCTGACGTCAACTATCAGAACCTAGAACAGACATATGATTTTGAATCCCATCATATACATAAGTAAAACTAGAATTCAAAAAACAAAGCTCATCTCGGTAAGCACAGGCCGAGCCTTTGACTTTCTGTAAAAGAACCATGTACCTGGCTCAATAATAATAGTCAGTGCCTGGAACCTTGCATATTTATTTTTGACCTCAGACTGATAAATGACCACTTCGGGATGGACAATAAGTGCTCGGATATCTGGTTTATGTAATGTGGGGCGATTTTACGCAGACTGCAAATTAGCCAGTTGATCCATATAAATAAATGTTGAAGGGTGACAATGATGACAGAATTGTCAGCCCAGGACGGAAATGTAACGGATTTGTTAAAAAACTATTGAAACGGATATGGTTAAGATCGTAAAAGGTCATTCAGGACGTGTCTATAAATTCAGAGGATGTTCCCGTATTAAAAAGGGGAATCGTGCTCGTAGAAGAAAAAACAAAACCATATTTGGATATTGCTGTAAGATCTCTGAATATTTTAGTTGAAATGCACCACGACACCAAACATAAGCGAGATTGAAAGTAACCATGCCATCACTTGTCGATCAGATACCAAGTGTGCAAAATTGGCACCTGCTTTGCTGTTGATAGCAACCTCTTGTATAGTTATTATGAACTTCCACCTCGGTGAATCCAAAGCTCTGGACTTAGTTTCTGATCAACCAGTAGTGAAATCTACCTAAGACTTTTTAAGGATTTACATACGTGACTAAAGATAAACTGCTCTTTCTAAATAATTTCAGCTGCTTCAATACGCCTTGAATCTGTAAGATAGAAAATGTTTAACGAAATTTAAACATTAATACATTGTTTTAAGTTTAATATTCAATAATTTTCAATTGCAGAAAACCAAGCACTGAGTTCGGCGTTAGAACAGATGGGTGAGAAAAAAATACTTTTAAATAAATAAATCCAACATTTGGGATATTTCAACAATTTGAAAACAATGCTAGACACTGCACAACATACATGATAAATTCCTGTTGACGGAAACAATTCTAATATACGCACGATAATATATTTCAGATGTTGATCATAGACGATATGAAATAACACTTTCTATGTTGTGCATTATCGATGGTATGCCAGACAATTCTTACTTCCATCCAACATTTTATTTTTTTAAATAATCGACAAAGTACAGTAACAGGCTGCCGCTAGTTTAGACCATCACGGAACTACTTGCAACGATATGAATTTATCATTAACATTCCGAGGCGCATAATTGATTTTGAAAATACCCACCTATTTACTGAAACTGATATGACCAATGTGTGTTCATTTGTTCGGTTCCCGTAGATAAACACAAAATGCTGGAGTAACTCAGCGGGTCAGCCAGCATCTCTGGAGAATATGGACAGGTGACGTTGTGGGTCGGGATCCTTCTTCAGACTGATTGCAGTAGGGTAGCGGGGGGGGGGGGGGGGGTGAAAAAAAGCATAACAAATCACGGCCGGTAACAAATGACCTCAGGCGAGGATGTTCCCAGGGACTCATATTGTTGGACAAGGCCTGGTTTGAGAAACAGGTAGGGCCCAAATAAAGATACAAGGTTGAAAACTGTGAAGCTAGTTAACGGAATTTATTGAATGAGGGAAGATGTTTGCAGAAGTTACCAAAAAATGACGAATTCAATGTTATACCGTTGGAAGATTAGTTTCCTTTGCCTTGCCACTACCTGGTAGGCTGGAATACAAAAGGAAGGTATAACCGCTCTCTCAACCCCCCGCCCACCACCCGCTCCCTATCTCTCGCTCTCAAACCAAAAAACACTCACGTACTGCATACACTCCCTCGCTCTCTTGCACAGTGTTGCATTATCTGTTTAACACCTCATTTGTCGATTATAGAATCTCCCACACATTCGCTTCAGTTATCTACAACAATGACCTAGTGCCGCACAATATGCGAGATTGCCCTCAATTAATTTATACCAAGTAACATCTGACATAATAGTTCATAATTATAATTTATACAATCCACTGAAGTTGCCATCTCTGAAAGTAATAATACTGTTATAAATATAATCGACTGTGTAGAACCTATTTTATTCACCGTCTTCATACTTCAGTTTAAAAAATAATAATAATATGTTAACATTCAAAAATAGGCAGCTATTGTTATATTATTAACAACATTTTCGTGCAGAAAAGAAATTGCACCAGAAAGATGCAGGTGAGCATATGCATATAGGAATAACCAGGTGCACTGATGCGCCCAACGTGGAATAATGGGAAAAATGAAAAGTAAGTGTTTTTACTTGCAATTGCCGTCGCGCAAAACATAATGAATTATGACACCGTCTTATGTGAGGCTTGTAAGCATATTCGGTTCGGTTTGCCTATTTTAGGGGAGTTATCGATGTTTCTGCCTTTATTGTCATTGTAGAGCTAGCCGTACAGTGCAAAACGGACGGTGAGTTGGATGAACAGGCTGACTTTATGAATATATATATTTGTTGTTTTTAAAATGAAAGATAATGATTATTATTTTAAAACGCAGGTACATTGTACTAGTTTTATATACATCGAATTTTTTGTTTAATTTATGTGCTGAATGCAAGTGAATCTCCAAGACCAATTCTAATTATTGTTTGATAACTGCTGCAAGTAAGAATTTAATTGTTCTTTTCCGTATATATGACAATACAGCAATATTTGACATCGATAACCAGTAATGTCTTGTTAATATCTTTGACATCGATAACCAGTAATTTCATTGTTCTTTTCCGTATATATGACAATACAGCAATATTTGACATCGATAACCAGTAATATCTTGACATTGATAACCAGTAATTATGAAATATTCGTTTTCATCTTTCAAATCATATTGCCATTCCAACGCCATTCCAGTATATTTGACACGAGTTATTACGCCTTTTTATTTCAGTTCCAAAGTCAATATGATTATCAGCAAAATATGCTTAACAACGGAAGAAATACCTTAGGTTGCCAGCCTAGGGAAGAAATACCCTAGGCTGGCCCTAGAAGGAAATTACCATACAATATTTGACAAGAGGTTTAAGGTGAAGGGGAAAAGATTTAATAGGAATCTGAGAGGTAACTTTTTCACGCAAATGGTGGTGGTTGCATGGAACGAGCTGCCAGAGGGGGTAGTTGAAACATACGAAATAGGTGCAGGAGGAGGCCATTCGGCCCTTCGAGCCAGCACCGCTATGTTTACATACTCTCTTGTGCTGCAGCAAGCAAGAATGCAATTGTCCTATCTGGGACAACTGACAATAAAGCACTCTTGAATCTTGACTCTTGACTATCCCAACAATTAAGAAACAGTTTGACAAGTACATGAATACGACATGTCTGGATGAATATGGACCAAACGCGGGCAGGTCGGACTAGTGTAACTGGGACATGTTGGCCGGTGTGGGCAGGTTGGGCCGACGGGCCTGTTCCAACACTGTATCACCCTATGAGTTTATGACACTATGACTTTAATTAATTTGGCCTTGCTTCCAGCCAATAGATATCCCCTTCACAAAGCCATGCTAGCGAACATGGCTACTCGCATACCGCGTAATATTTCCAATAATTTGCCTGCCACTGCTGGTAGATTTACGGGTATGTAATTGCTTGGTTTATTCGTGCTCTCCTTGTTGATTAAAAGTAACACAGTGATGGTCTTCTAGATATCTCGCACCTGTACGGTACACAGAGCGGATTTGCAGGTTACTGGCAGCGCCACAGCAGTCTCCGTCCTTGCTTCGTGTTGCTCCTTGGAACCAGGCGCCGTTGATGTATCAATCATTAAACGTGCTAATACGTCCGATATCTCCTGCAACCACTGGAACAAATTTCCGACCATTGATTACTCGGTCCAAATGCCTGCCGATTGTCAATAATTGTGTTGGGAAATCACCCGGAGCATCTCCCATGTTTAAGAAAGAACTGCAGATGCTGCAAAAATCGAATGTAGACACAAAATGCTGGAGAAACAGCGGGTGAGGCAGCATCTATGGAGAGAAAAAATTGGCGAATCAGTCTGAACAAGGGTCTCAACCCGAAACGTCGCCAATTCCATCTCTCCATAGATGCTGCCGCACCGCTGAGTTTCTTCGGCATTCTTTTGTCTACCTTCGAAGTATCTACCATTATCCCTGCACTTCATTATTTTCATATATGACAGTGAAATTATGCGCTGTGCCTTCATTCCAACTCAACTTAATCTTACACATAGTCAGAGAATACCAGAAGTCAAATTTCGCCTTACTTTCATTTCTTATAATTTAGACTACGTTATTATAAAAGCAAATATTACAACCGACGAAGCCAAGAATAAAAACACTGAATTGAGGGTGTTTTTTGGCTCGATTAGCAATCCCTGCTAGAATATAATTCAATCTCCCCTTGGTCATTTCGAGTTCATAATTTTGCATCTACATTTCATTCAGTGGGTAAAATATTCCCTGTGGTGGACATTTAAAATAAATGTTGCAAAACTTCGACCTGAAACCGGGACCATGCAAAAGGAATGATGACAGAAATCGACACCACTTAGACTCTGGATCAGGACTAAAATTAAATCAGGTTTACCAATACGGCGAGAAAAGACAAGGGAACCAGGGCGACACAGTGGCGCGTCAGTGGTGTTGCTGCGTCACAGCGCCAGAGACCCGGGTGCGATCCTGATTACGGTTGCTGTCTGTACGGTGTTTGTACGTTCTCCATAAGGGTTTTTACCCGGTGCTCCGGTTTCCCCCCCCACGCTGCAAAAACGTGCGGGTTTGTGGGTCAATTGGCATCTGCAAATTATCCCCAGTGTTTCGGATAGAGCTAGTGTACGGAAGATCATTGGGCGGAGTGTACTCAACGGGCCGAAGGGTCTGTTTCCACGTTGTATCTCTTAACTAAACGAAAATAATTTCCAAGTTCATTATCTATTCTATTCTGAGTGTTGTACCTTCCTTAGTGTAAACACACTAACGCATAAAGCATACTTGGAGTTCTATCTGCATAATTTTCGGTTTACTGACATTAACATCCATCTCAACGTTGCAATACATCGATAACAAGCCAAATTGTTCAGTGTTCAATGAAATGCAGTAAATTGAGTCTTCGCGCATGGATCATCTGCCAAGTCTTTTAACATATGCCAAGTCATATAAACATAACAACTCGTTAGAAATGAATCCGCATATTATGTAACAGACTCTTTCCTGATGGAATAAAACCTGATGGAATTTGATTAATACGAGTGTCAAGGGTTATGGGGTGAAGGTTGAAAAATGGCGTTAGAATGGAGAGATAGATCAACCATGATTGAATCGCGGATTATACGAAGTGCCGAATGGCCTAATTCTGCTCCTATCTCTTATGAACCTATGAAAACAGAAAATACTGAAAATACTCAGCCAGGCAGACAGCATCTGTGGAAAGAATAGGTTAATATTTCAATTCGAATATCCTAGGCCAAAGCTCCTTCCTTCAGTTTTTTTATTTTATCTTTCAGATCAAAGGGTGAGATCCCTCAAAACAGGTGATCCATTAATAATAACATTTTATTTGTTTTTCACATCATACATAAGTTTTATTCCCGTCAGTATATTATTCATTGAACTATTGATGCCTTTTCGGATATTTCGGCGTTACCTGCTGTAAATGTGATCACGTAGATTTCACAAAAATGTGATTGTTTTATCCAGAACTTCAAGAGATTCGTCTAAGAACACGTTAGTATCAAAATACAGCATTTTCCGTTGATGCCCTTACCCTGACTAACACAAGGCAACAGATTTTTAAATTAGTAAATTCGAATAAAGCCGTGTACAGTTATGCGAGAAAATCTAAATGCGGCATCTCGACGAATTCTGCTTAAGGTGAGAAGGGAAAGATTTAATAGGAACCCGAGAGGCAACGTTTTCGCACAAAGGGTCATGTGTGTACGGATCGAGCTGCCGGAGGAAGTCGTTGAGGCAGCTAATATAATCACACTTAATGTGTAAGAAAGAACTGCAGATGCTGGTTTAAATCGAAGATAGACACAAAATGCTGGAGAAATTCAGCGGGTGAGGCAGCATCTCTGGAGAGAAGGAATGGGCGACGTTTCGGGTCGAGACCCTTCTTCAGACTAATGTCAGGGGAAGGAGCGGGACAAAGATAGAATGTAGTCCGAGACCGTAAGACTAGTGGGAAAACCGGGGAAGAGGAAGGAGGAAGGGGAAGGGGAAGGCAAAGGCGGATGGGCAAGGGGATGGAGAGAGAGAGCAAGGGCTATCTGGAGTTGGAGAAGTAAATGTTAATACTGCTGGGGTGTAAACTACCCAAGGGAAATATGAGGTGTTGTTCCTCCAATAGCGTTGGGCCTCACTCTGACAATGAAGGAGGCCAAGGACAGAAATGTCAGATTGAGAATGGAAGGGGGAGTTGAAGTGCTGAGCCACCGGGAGATCAGGTAGGTTAAGACGGATTGAGCGGAGGTGTTCAGTAAAACAACCGCAGAGCCTGCGCTTGGTCGCGCCGATTTAGAAACATTGACACCTGGAACAGCCGATACAGGAGGTGAGGTTGGAGGAGGTGCAAGTGAACCTCTGTCTCACCTGGAAAGACTGTTTGGGTCCTTTGATTGAGTCGAGGGGGGAAGTAAATGGACATGTGCTGCATCTCCTGCGGTTGCAGGGGAAAGTATCTGGGGAGGGGGTGGATTGGATGGGAAGGGGCGAGTTGACCAGGGAGTTTCGGAGGGAACGGTCTCTCCCAGGAAAGCAGAAAGGGATGGAGATGGGAAGATGTGGCATGTAGTGGGATCCCGTTTGAGGTGGCGAAAATGATGGAGGATTATATGTTGTATGCGACGGTAATCACACTTGAAATACATGTGGGCAGGTATTTGGATAGGAAAGATTCGGAGAGATCCGTGCCAAACGCAAGCAGGAGGGACTAGCGCAGATGGGACATATTGGACTGGAGAATCTGTTTCCGTCCCGTCTGACTCGATGACTCCACGAATCGCCTTCAAATCGAACGTAGATTAAGACATAAATGAATAGAAAACAGTGATAGAATTTGACGTGACGATGAAATATAATATAGCAAGTTTTGCTTGCATATTTCGATATATGATGTGGGATCTTAATAAAGCATTCTATTTTCCGAGGGGATGTCGATATACAGTGGCTTGCAAAAGTTTTCATACCCCTTGAACTTTTCCACATTTTGTCACGTTACAACCACACACGTAAATGTATTTTATTGGGATTTTATGTGATAGACACATGGTTTTCAATTTTTTTTACAAATAAAAAACTGAAAGGTGTGGCGTGCAAAGGTATTCAGCCCCCTTTACTCTGATACCCCTAGATAAAATCCAGTGCAACCAATTGCCTTCAGAAGTCGCCTAATAAGTAAATAGAGTCCACTTGTGTGTAAACTAATCTGAGTATAAATACAGATGTTCTGTGAAGTCCGCAGAGGTTTGTTAGAGAACATTAGTGAACAAACAGCATCATAAAGCCCAAGGAACACACCAGACAGGTCAGGGATAACGTTGTGGAGAAGTTTAAAGCAAGGTTAGGTTAACAAAAAATATCCCAAGCTTTGAACATCTCATGGAGCACTGTTCAATCCTTCATCCGAAAATGGAAAGAGTATGGCACAACTGCAAACCTACCAAGACATGGCCGTCCACTTAAACTGACAGGCCGGGCAAGGAGAGCATTGATCAGAGAAGCAGCCATGAGGCCCAAGTAACTCTGGAGGTGCTGCAGAGATCCACAGCTCAGGTGGGAGAATCTGTCCACAGGACAACTATTAGTTGTGCACTCCAAAAATCAGGCCTTTATGGAAGAGTGGCAAGAAGAAAGCCATTGTTGAAACAAAGCCATAAGAAGTCCCATTTGCAGTTTGCCACAAGCCATGTGGGGGACACAGCAAACATCTGGAGGAAGGTGCTCTGGTCTGATGAGACCAAAATTGAAGTTTTTGGCTTAAATGCAAAACGCTATGTGTGGCGGAAAACTAACACTGCACATCACCCCGAACACACCATCCCCACTGTGAAACATGGTGGTAGCAGCATCATGCTGTAGGGATGCTTTTCTTCAGCAGGGACAGGGAAGCTGGTGAGAGTTGATGGGAAGATGGATGGAGCCAAATACAGGGCAATCTTGGAAGAAAACCTGTTAGAGTCTGCAAAAAAACTTGAGACTGGGGCGGAGGTTCACCTTCCAGCAGGACAACAACCCTAAACATACAGCCAGAGCTACAATGGAATGGTTCAGATCAAAGCATATTCATGTGTTAGAATGGCCCAGTCAAAGTCGAGACCTAAATCCAATTGAGAATCTCTGGCAAGACTCTGTTGTGGCTCCGTTCAATCTGCAGTTCATTGTATGGTGAACTACAGTTCACAGATGCTCTCCATCCAATCTGACTGAGCTATTTTGCAAAGAAGAATAGGCAAAAATGTCAGTCTCTATATATGCAAAGCTGGTAGAGACATACCCCAAAAGACTTGCAGCTGTAATTGCAGCGAAAGGTGGTTCTACAAATTATTGACTCTGGGGGGCTGAATACTTTTGCACGCCACACTTCTCAGTTTTTTATTTGTAATAAAATTTGGAAACCATGTATCATTTTCCTTTCACTTCACAATTATGCACCACTTTGTGTTGGTCTATCACATAAAATCCCAACAAAATACATTTACGTTTGTGGTTGTAACGTGACAAAATGTCAAAAAGTTTAAGGGGTATGAATACTTTTGCAAGCCACTGTACATGATGTTTCCCATGTTGAGACTCTATAGAACTAAAGATAACAAATTCTGAATACTTGGCTGTTTATTTGACCAACATAGGGAGAAAATTACAAGATAATCAACGGCGGCACGGTGGCGCAGCGGTAGAGTTGCCGCCTTGCAGCATTGGGAGACCCGGGATCGATCCCGACTACTGGTGCTCTCTGTACAGGGTTTGTATGTTCTCCCGGTGAACTGCGTGGGTTTTCTCTGAGATAGTCTGTTTCCTCCCACGTTTCAAAGACGGACAGGTTTGTAGGTAAATTGGCTTGGTATAAGTGTAAAATGTCCCAAGTATGTGTGGCATAGTGCAAATGTGCGTGGATCGCAGGTCGGTGCGGACTCGGTGGGCCGAAGCGCCTGTATCCGCTCTGTATCTCTAAACTAAACTAAACTAATTTAATGGGATTTTCACTATACTGAGCAGAACATGGGTGTAGAAGAACATATATAGCAGAAAAATGAATTTCAGCCAAATGTACATACAATTGTAAAGTAAACATCGTGAATAATATGCTGAGAATTAATGAATTGAAGCACGAATAATGATGGGGGTTGGTAGATATGGTGGTAGATAGATTGAGGTTGATGTAATTGTGACTATGTAGTTACAAGTTCATCCCGTGCTCAAATTAAAGTTTTGAACTGTCCTTTTAAGCCTCCGGTAATGGCCAAACAAAAATGATGGCAATGCATTGCCAGATATGTAAAGGAGTGTCGCGATACAAAATATTGAACAGTTCTTCCTAATATACAATTCGGGATCTTGTCAGATTCATTAGTGCAAGTAGACGATCGGCTTTGCAAATAATAAAATAATGAAATGGGAGGATTTGTACTGGTTGAATGCAGATCAACGTCATCAGCAAACATCTGCAATCGACTGCTTGGTGTTGTAAAATTGAGGAAATAGGCCGGAAGGTTGATAGCAAAATAAGGCGAATTATGGAGGAATAACCGTTGAGATTCGGGAGTGGAAAGATAAACTGCTATTGCTGATTCCGCTGTTTATGTTTTTTTTGCAGAGGAGAGTCTGGAGAGGAAAGATAAAGGCAAAGTTTTTTAATACTTTTAACCTGTTTATCTTTCCAACTTCCACAAAGACGTTAAAGTCGACATGTGAATTCTGCTCCTGGGTGCATGGGGGGTCTCCTAGGATACGACCATAATTTTCGAAAAAAACGATTCAGGCTAAAAATTGTATTGCAACAAGGCAGCAGACCAAACGCAATTTTCAAGGTCGTCCGAACATTCAAAATGTGGTCAAAAATGCACTTGGGATTTCGGGACCAGGTTTTACTGCACGCCGATATCTATTTCCGATTAAAACATATGAAACGAGTCGAATATAAGATATTTATTTCTCATTGAATTGGTAAAGTGGGATCCCCCAATTGAGCGGAATAAAGGTGAATTGTAAACATTAAAGAAATAATTGATAACATCGCTGCGTCATTAGCAGTAAGTGTGTGGACTCTGCGGATTAATGAGACCATTGCGAAATTATGCAGATGTTGCTGTTTAGGTTTTTTAAGTTATTTTGCAGACACCTAAATGACGTGGTTTATCGACAACGAGCCACTTCTGAAATCCAGCCAATGCGAAACGCTGAGAAAATTGGTCTTTCTCCATTAGGGACAGCACAACATCGAGCATCACAACGCTTAACCACCTGGAGGCTCGTTTCCGCGATGCCGCCTCTTGGAAAGTGGGTCATGTAATTGTGATTCACATTTGATGCCACTGTGACGTTGATGTCCAAAGTAGCGTATTTGGAATTATTTCTCCTTTGATTTCTTAATATCTTATTTCGCCTTCCAGAACTAGACAGATTGCGAAGATCTCTGCAAGAAACAAGTGAGGAAAAGCCATTTCAAGATTGAGAGATATTGTGTCTAATATGGTCAACAAAATGTTGAAGGAATGATTGGTGAACACCAATGGTCTAGACAGTGTTTTGGAGAGGACGTAGGGCCGGAGAGATGTAACGAGAATCATTTATGTAGGTTCTTAAGATCAAACTGAAAGTCGTGTCCTTAATGGTGTGAGTTCGTACATATCCCGTTATTGTTGGCATCGGTATTCAATCCGAAATACTGAGGGCTACTTCAATAATTCTCTCTTGTTTGCAATTTAAGAGATCCGTCGTCAACTGCTTTCGTGTCTTTACAAACGCAAATAATTTAAAATCTCTTCCGGGTTGTACGCTTCTGGAATAAGATTGTGTTAATAAATATTTGCCGAAACAGAACACATGCAGCTTCCAAAACAGTTCCAGGGAACGCCAAGGTGCTTCTTGTATCGTGGCTAATAATGGAGCTGGAGCGGAGGCGGGAGCGGAAGCAGACTGGGCTCCGGATTTGAAAGTGTGAGCGATCATTGGCAGATTATGTTAATGCAATCAGCAGTCTGAGAGTTTCATAGACATCACGCATCAGAAGGTGGTCATCGCTCAGGACAGGCGAGTGTAGGCAGAGAAGAATAACAAGTCGCAATCCACCTTGTGTACTTCTCTATGTCTCACATGGGATTGGACATGGTGATTCATTAATAACGTTTACATACGCTGCAATGTTGTACTCAGTCAAAAAACTGTCTTGTGATTACATTACTCCAAAGTTAAATTAAATAGAATCTTTCCACAGATATCCTCTACCTGCGATAAATGTCAACATCCAGAGGCTAAATTAACACATACTTTTGCAAATTGTATAAAAATTAAGAATTTCTGGATTGAGATTTTTGGAATAACTTCTGAAGTTATTAATACTAAACTGGATCCGGGCCCAAAATTAATAATACTTGGAACATCAGAACAAAGTTTAACTCTTACAACAAGTCAAATAAATTTCCTAGATTACAGTATAATAATTGGGAAGAAATTAATATTAAAATGTTCGAAAGGCCCTATATCCCCCACAACTAAAATGTGGATTACGGAAATGTCGGAGACCCGACGCCTGGAAAGAATCAGATTTGCCCTTATGGACAAACAAGAAGTTTTCGTTAGAATATGGTCTTCTTTCATTGATTACTTAAAAGGGTAGAATGGTTCGGCGGGGAACCGTAACTGAAACTTGGACTCAGGATTAGATGAAAAGTTATATTTTATATTCCTTCATCTTATCTCCTATGAAGTATTAATAGTAAGTTATTCCATTCTTTATGATTTTCTTTTTTGATGTTGATTTTTATTTTATTTTTCTTTCTGTTTTCCTTTCTTTAAAAAAAATTAGAGTCAAAATGATTTACTTGACAATATTAATAATGTATGACCGTTGTATATGAAATATTGCTATCATAACATATGTTTGCTAAATCACTGTCTACATACTCTAATAAAAATATATATTAAAACAAAAAACTGTCTTGTAATAATCGCGACACTGATGTAAACGACTATCAAACGCTTGCCCTCGATCTCATCCCCAGCCATCTTGCCAAAGAGGGAGTACAGAGAAGGTTCACCAGTCTGATTCCTGGGATGGCAGGACTTTCATATGAAGAAAGACTGGATAGACTGGGCATGTACTCGCTAGAATTTAGAAGATTGAGGGGGGATCTTATATAAACTTACAAAATTCTTAAGGGGCTGGACAGGCTAGATGCAGGAAGATTGTTCCCCATGTTGCGGAAGTCCAGAACAAGGGGTCGCAGTTTAAGGATAAAGGGGAAGTCTTTTAGGACCGAGACGAGAAAAACATTTTTCACACAGAGAATGGTGAATCTGTGGAATTATCTGCCACAAAAGGTAGTTGAGTCCAGTTCATTGGCTATATTTAAGAGGGAGTTAGATGTGGCCCTTGTGGCTAGAGGGATCAGGGGGTATGGAGAGAAGACAGATACGGGATACTGAGTTGGATGATCAGCCATGATCATATTGAATGGCGATGCTGACTCGAAGGGCCGAATGGCCTATTCCTGCACCTATTTTCTATGTTTTTATGATTCTATAAGTGAATTTCTCGCTGTTTCTTCGTGTAAAAACGTGCATTTTCAACGCGCAAGGATACATAATAGACGTTATTACCATGAAAGTGATCGACTAGCATTCATTTAAATCCCAATCAACGTAAATCAGGGAAAGTTAATTGCA
This sequence comes from Okamejei kenojei, assembly GCA_035221665.1. NCBI lineage: Eukaryota > Metazoa > Chordata > Chondrichthyes > Rajiformes > Rajidae > Okamejei > Okamejei kenojei. The sequence goes on along the minus strand of CM069160.1, from coordinate 21,782,772 downwards.
TTATTCTAATCTGCGCTGTCGGACAAATCAGATACCACGTGTGAGGACATTTATTTATGTTTGATACTTCTCAACAGGAATGAACCTGAGTTTTCGAAATGCAGGTAACCTTCAGGCAAAAAGTGTAATTCTTCCTCGACTGTGTTTAGTATACTTTTGTTTTCAAAAACACTTTCCGAATACCATTCAAAATAAATCTTATCGCTTACATTTGTGATTTCCAATAAATTTAACTCATTTAGATCTACACAAGCCCTGTACGATAACTGGTGAGTATTAAACTTAGAATGCGTACAACAATTGGGGTCTGGTCATAATTCGCTGCTGGTGTTGAAATCAAGCAGATGTGGGAACGGCCAGCAAATATTAATGGTCAAGTCAAGTTTAGAAATATCAAGTTTATTCGTCGCATACACATACGAGATGTGCAGTGAAATGAAAAGTGGCAATGCTCGCGGACTTTGTGCAAAAAACAAACAAACAAACAAACAAACAGAATTGAACAGAATCACATATTATTTTACATATTAAATATTGTGGGCGGAAGGAAAATGGGGAAAAAAACAGCAATTTTAAATAAACAGTGTAATGGTACAGTAAAGTTAGTCCCTGGTGAGATAGGAGTTTACAGTCTTAATGACCTCTGGGAAGAAACTCCTTCTCAACCTCTCCGTTCTCACAGCATGGCAACGGGGGCGTTTGCCTGACTGTGGCAGCTGGAACAGTCCATTGCAGGGGTGGAAGAGGTCTCCCATTATCTTATTGGCTCTGGAGTTGCACCTCCTGATGTATAGTTCCTGCAGAGGGGCGAGTGAAGTTCCCATAATGCGTTCGGCCGAACGCACTACTCTCTGCAGAGCCTTCATGTCCTGGGCAGAGCAATTCCCAAACCAGATTGTGATATTTCCGGACAAGATGCTTTCCACAGCCGCTGAAAAATAGCTTTGCGGACTGTTACGCCGTGCATCCGATCTTCATCTCTAGTTTATTTAATATAATTTAATGCTGATTCGATGTTTCTGTGGAATCTGTTCGGAAATAATTGTGGATTATCCACGTCCCTTCCACGTGCTGTAGCTCTACCTGTAAAAAAAATAGCATGAATTGTCTCCATTTTACGCACGTTTTAAGAAAATTTGCATTTTGTATTATGTCTCTGGTGGATTACTGGATGGGCGTCCAAGTGTGATCTGGGCAGAATTGAGTTACTTTTTAGATCGTCAAGGCCGGAGCATTGTGACCAGCTGCATTTGGGACAAAAGATACAGACATAACTACAGGAGTAGGAGGGTGGTTTGGTGTCACCGCCACTGGGTTAAATTCTTCCAAAGTTTCTATTATACAGTGATTTGGCGAACGAATCCGATTTTCGGTTCATGCTTATGCACACGGTGGTTGTGCTAAAACATCAGACGGAATACAGCATCCATTTAATCAGTATAATTAAGTTATCAGGATGGGCGTTCTTGAGATATTTTAACCGCCCCTTAATACTGGCGGAATTTATAGCAGCTAAGGTACAAGAATGGCTGCAGTCGTTCTGAGAAGAATTTCTAAGAATGGTATTTGAAAAAAGAAGGTTCGGAATTTAAAACCGATGCTTTTCTAAGTCGGTTCGGAGGCGGCAAAAATAGAGGCAATATCCAGTTCATCTTTCGTTCAAAATAGTTGAGGTGGTCGGGAATCGAACCTGGGTCAACTGCTTGGAAGGCAGCTATGCTCACCACTATACCACCGTCGCACCGCTGAGTTAATAGCCAATAGACAATAGAAAATAGGTGCAGGAGTAGACCATTCGGCCCTTCGAGGCAGCACTACCATTCACTGTGATCATGGCTGATTATCCGTGATCAGTAAATTTTTCCAGCATTTTGTGTCTATCTTCTATATTTTTCTACGTCGGGATGGCTTAACGTGGAGCAGAACGCTCTCAAGAGCCTTTACCATAGTTCATGGCGAGGGCCGTACGCTTGGAATGCGTTGTTGGAGTGAACAAGGCGAGTAAAGTTGTATATTTGTGTTCGGCACACACCGCTGCCACGGACTCCCGTCCTGGTGAGAATCAATATTTAGGGCGAAGATGGGATGATAATCAACTGTACTGCTTGGTCTTGGGCATATTTTACGTTCTGGTCTGTCACTGAAGCAGATAAAATCTATCTGTGTGAAAGATATTCCAGAAATGATGTCCTTGTTGATGGCGGAAATTCTCAGAGGTGTCAGTCGGAAAACATACGCCAAGAAAATTCCAAACTTGAGTTATACACTAACCACACGAACATGCTTGAGGGAAAAGTCGTCAGTGAAACATAAACCGATCACTGTAAGTCTCAAGAGCGAAGTACGACGCAATATGAAATAAAATCAGAGGAAACAAACTGTAAATAACCCACAAGTCTGAAGCAAAAGGCTATCGCCGTCATAAGATCCACATCGTCCACGTTAACCTTGCATCAAAAATCTGATGCAAGTCCATTATTTGAAAATTTATATCCGTTTCTGTGCCATAATGTTTTGTGGTCATCCAAGTCATTTCCCAGCAACTGTAAGGAGACATGCCATTTGCAGATCACCTTTGTGATTCGACCCGCGGTATAATAATATGAGCATGTAAAGTACAGTCCCCCAAAAGCTCTATTGCATAAATCTATTTATTTCATTCAGCACAAGAACTCACGGCAGGTAAGACGAAATGAATACTTCAAATAAATAGAAGTCTATCACAGAATAGCACGGTGAGTTTCTGCGGTGTTTGATCGCAATACCCCAAGCTATTTCTTGTTTGGAATAATCCAATTCACCTGTTTTGTTATTGCTCAGTGTATGGCATCAGATTAAATTGCAAAGCAATTCATCTGTTTTAGTTAATTTGTTCACTATCGTTATTTTGCTAATTTACGCTATCGAATCTAATCACCCATTAGAAACATAGAAAATAGCTGCAGGAATAGGCCATTCGGCCCTTCGTGCAAGCACCGTGATTCAATATGACCATGGCTGATCGTCCAAAATCAGTTCATCGTTCCTGCTTTTTCTCCATATCCCTTGATTCCGTTAGACATAAGAGCTCTATCTAACTCCCTCTTTAAGACATCACTGTATTGGTAAACATGCACTCCCTTGTGTGCGAAAGAATCGATAATGTTACGAATATTCGAGGCAGGACATATTCATTTGTGGAAGTACAATGCCTTGTAGTTCAGTATTATTAATTGAATACCTTTCTCCTCTCTCCTACGGTCAAATCACTCTCACGCTGAGTTAAACGTCATGAAATGTACTTGTCTTTCCCTTGAAATTATACATAATACCGTGTAAACTATACTTACGATGTGTTTCTGTCTCCTCTTGTAGTTGGCTGGATCGATTCATTTTCTTCTTTGTTTTTCTGCAAAGCTATTTTGTTTCTTCGTACGCGACCAGTGGAAGAATTTGTGACATCCCTATATCTATTTTCAGAAAATGAATTACTGCAAATAAATCTCGGTATTATCATTTTAATATTACAAATCCTATTTCTAGCATTGTCTTATGTCTTTCTACAAACGGGTAAACTGATTGCTTGTGAAATGATGCATAAAAATGAACCTGAAATATGAATGAAAAGCAAGTTATAATGGTAGTTGAATGCCTACAAGAGTAAAATGCTCGCATTCGAAGTGTGCGAAAATGCTTACTCGCATTTTCTCGCAGTTACTGCGAACTGTTGGGTTGGCTTTTTGGACTCGTATATTTCCTTTGCATAAACGTTACCAAATGAACGTGATTTCTAATGGTTGTAAGTTAACTATCCAGTCGCCATTTATTGCAATGTATACCAACGAAGAACAGCACGATTTGTCACAACATCTGCTTGTCAGGAAGGTGGCTTTCATTCATTGCTCTTTATTTCGCCACATCACCGTCTATATCTCTCGCTTCCCTTATCCCTAACCGGTCTGAAGAAGGGTCTCGACCCGAAATGTCACCCATTCCTTCTCTCCATAGATGCTGCCTGTCCCGCTGAGTTACTCCAGCTTTTTGTATCTATCCAAGGTGGCTTTAAACGGGTTTCTCTTCACGAAGATCTCGGGAACACAACGCGGGAAGATCGCCGGGCACACTTGACAATCGAACGCGAGCCATAGGCCGGATACTTTTGGAATCCGGCCTAGTACATGAAAGCAGAAATGATGAAAATGCAGGTGACAGGCAATATACAACAAAATACCATTTTAATGTTTCGGGTCCATTCTGTAGATGTTTCCGTAAATTGCGCAATAATGAGCATTACAAATTGAATTAGGGATTACAAAGCTAAGGCTTCTATTAATCCTTTGAACACACATAATAACACAATACAAAAAATGGCGTAAATATTTGATCCATTGTTTGTGGATTAATTGTATTGTGTTGTAAGTTTTACCATCAGATGAAAAGAATGTACATTGATCTCGACACGAAATGTTACCTAATCATTCTCTCCATAGAAGCTGCCTCACCCGCTGAGTTACTCCAGCAGTTTTGTCTACCTTCGATTTTTCTAGCATCTGCAGTTTTTCTTGAGCTATATATACATTGATATCATGCACTTTATAAACCCAGAACTTAATTGAGCCACAGAATTGCACAGTATAGACATTAACCTCTCGGACCATCACGTCTATGCCGACTTGTTTGGCCATCTACAATCATCATACGGATCTCTAGAATTCTACGCATTTCATTTTCAATTGCCTATCTAAATGTCTCCTGCGATTATGAACATATGAAATGTTCTTAATGCAGTAGTTAATCTGACCATCAACAAAACTAATAATGGGTTTAAGTTAAGGTTCTCGAGGAATTATTCTATCCAGAAGTTGTTCTGTGGTTTCTTTCTTTTTTCGCAATCAACAGCACCCTGATCGGGTGCCTTGCTCAGAGAGGTCTTGCTCCAATTATATATGGTTGTACTATCTGGCATATTTCGTGCCAATACCCCTTGCCATCTGACTATAGGCACAGCTGCAGTGGTAGCAGATAGGTCGTCTTATCCACAGTATATGCTCAATGCTCTGGAGCACTACCTATGCGCACAACGTTAGACCATAGAAGCTCGAACGATACCTAATGAAGCCAAAGTACTAAATCGAGCCAACAGAGCAAATTATAATGTAGTATTTTAAGAATGCGAGTAAGATTTTGAGAGAGATGTTTACTTGCTGAGGTTTGTTACAGAGATGTACTTAATGTTATTGGAACATAGAAACATATAAATTAGGTGCAGGAGTAGGCCATTCGGCCCTTAGAGCCTGCACCGCCATTCAATATGATCATGGCTGATCATCCAACTCAGTATCCTGTTCCTGCCTTCTCTCCATACCCCTTGATCCCTTTAGCCACAAGGGCCACATCTAACTTCCTCTTAAATATAGCCAACGAACTGGCCTCAACTATGGCAGAGAATTCAACAGATTCACCACTCTCTGTGTGAAAAAAGATTTTCTCATCTCGGTCCTAAAAGACTTCCCCTTTATCCTTAAACTGTGACCCCTTGTCCTGGACTTCCCCAACATCGGGAACAATCTTCCTGCATCTAGCCTGTCCAACCCCTTAAGAATTTTGTAAGTCTTTATGAGATCCCCCCTCAATCTTCTAAATTCCAGCGAGTACAAGCCGAGTCTATCCAGTCTTTCATCATATGGAAGTCCTGACATCCCAGGAATCAGTCTGGTGAACCTTCTCTATACTGCCTCTACTGGAAGAATGTCTTTCCTCTGATTAGGAGACCAAAACTGCACGCAATACTCCAGGTGTGGTCTCACCAAGATCCTGTACAACTGCAGTAGAACCTCCCTGCTCTTGTACCGCAATGCAAACCGCATGTAATCGTCATTTATACGATATAAGAAAAGAAACCTCAATCAGACCAAATTACTCAATGTGGTTATGTTGTTATTCGTCAGTTTCACGTAGCAAAGCGAACGTGTTGGAACAAAACGACACATCCACATCACCACAAACCGTTCTTCGTGAAATCGACTTACTTTGTTTCATATTTACATTTAAAATAATTGTCACCCGATTTATTAATTTACCATACCGTACCACCAGCTGAAGCCACCATGGAACTGAAAGGTAATTATTATATATGTCGCCCTGCAAATGTAAATTAAATGCCATAAAATAATAGGTTGCGTGTTAATATTTAGTATTAATCAATTTGACCTACACTTTAATGATGCTCTCTGCACAAATGGATCATAAGAGGGCCAAGTGCCTGCTTCTACTCTATGACTCTAGATGGATGTCGCACGTTTCAGTTACTTAACCGAGTCAGCAGCATACGCGCGAGAAGGCTTAGACGCATTTTAGATTGTTTTTTGTATTTTTTTTCAATTAGAAGCCATTGTACAAGGATAAAACATTCGGCATCTAAAATTATACAATTATTGTACAGCTTCATTTTTAACCTTATTACCTGAAAAGAAGAGAAAAGAAGAGAGAGAGAACGAGAGTAAAAAGTGAGGTGAAATGAAAGCTCGAAAAAGCACATAGAAAGACCCCTCGACTACCAAAGTAGTGTGGCCGAAAAGTGAGTAGCGATAGAAGTGAAAAAAAAAGAAAAAAGGAAACTGGAGATATACATGCCCCTCGTCGTCGTCGTCGTCGTCGTCGTCGTCGTCGTCGTCGTCGTCCCCCCCCCCCCACGCCCACTTCACCCAACCCAGAATCTGATTTAAATTTAGATTTGTGTTGCGCCATGCTATCCTTGTAAGAATTCAGTGAAGGGTGCCCATGTCTTGAAAAATTGATCTGATTTTTCTGCCAAGACAAGTCTAATATTTTCCAAATGTAGTGTCTCGGACATGCTTGTAATCCACATCTTCACTGTAGGGACTGATGTGTGTTTCCAGAATTTAAGTATTAGTTTTTTTCACCGTTATCAAGCCATAATTAAGGAAACGTCTTTGAAATAATGTTAGCTCAGAACAGGCATCTGACGTACGCAGTGTAATCAATTCTATGTCGGGGTCCAATTTTATTTTAAGTATATTAGGAAAAAAAATCAAAAATTCCCCTCAAGAAATTGTGTAACTTTATACAGGAGGCAAAAGAGTGGGTTATGGTTACTTCCTGAAGGAGACATTTATCACAAATAGGGGAGACATTTGGGAAGATCTTTTTCAGTTTAGACTTTGAGTAATAAAGTCTATGCAGTATTTTAAAGTGTATTAGCGAGTGAACAGTTAAGGGAATGGTTGTGTATACATAGAAGGCTTTTCTCCCAACTATCTTTTAAAATTGTTAGGCCCAGTTCATCTTCCCAATCTCGCCTAATTATTTCCTACGATGGAGTTTGTAAATTTAAAATGGTATTGTAAAGGTACGATATTAACTTAATTGAATCAGACTTTCTATTCATGCCTTCGTCTAGTATGTCTGGAACCATTTAGATTGCCGAAAGACATCGCTGATCATAGGGTATTACTGCGATCTCCATTCTTTCTCGCCGAACTCCAAACCAATTACAAACTCAGTCGTTGGATATGTATTTATACAAATGGATAAAGTGAATTGAATTCTTCGCTAGCCTTGCAACCCATCGAACTTTACTAAAATGGAGGTTAAGTATTTCAAGTGCACATGTTGATGTGCAGCGACGGCGAGAAATAATGATAATAAGATTTGGAAACAACGTGAAACAAACTTTGGAAAGATGATTCCACCGCAGTTGTTCATAATATGTTATTAAGAAATGTGAAATGTTTGCGAGCTGCTGCATCCATTTTACATGCTTAAACAGTTCTACTAGGTGACTAATTCATATCAGCCTATTTTAATCTTCTCGTCTTCAGAACTCAAGTCATCGCTAAAATTAGGTAATATTTCATTATTTCTCCTAAATGTGTCTTTAAAACATCTCTTTCTCGATGCTCGAAGGAGAACAATTTAATGTTTTACAAATTTCTCGATAAAACGGGTCCTTAAAACCTTTGTCCCCATACTGAGAATATGTTTTCTATTTTGAGCTGTCGTTGGCACAATTTACCTTTAGTATCATTTTGCTCCTCAGTCTTTCCAACCGAAGACTCCGGCGAATTCCTGGATAGATTTTCAGGTAGAACACAACGTGGGCCGTCGCGTACAACCCAACTCGCGTACAACCCAACTCGCCGAAAGACCGCTGTGCCAAAACGCCAAATAATGGACATGACGTCGATGGGGGTTGGGACTTGTCAGCGATTGGTCCAGACAACCGCGTCTATCACATCACTGGCGTCCATCCCGGGGGTGAAGGGAGGGTAGGGGTCATTTTCCCACACAACGCCGCCCTGTGCTGGAGGGTGACTGGGCACTCTTAACCCGAGCACCCAGTTGGAAACGACCAAAGGAGCTCATCCCTCGGGACAGCCCCCATTCTCCTACGGCCACGGCCGCTCACCGCCTCATCTCTCCCGTGCGGCCACACTGTGCGGGCTGTGGGTCGGCAACCAGATCCAAAACCACACACGAGGCCGGGTGCAGCAGAGTTGGCGACAGTCTGGTCCCTCCGCCAACCCAGAGTCACCGCCACCGGACCCCGCCCCCAGACCAGGGTGTTTCACCCCCCGACCCCCTGGACCCCGACCCACACATGCGATGATTCACCCCCCCGACACCCACACCGGGCGATTCACCCCCCTCCCCCCCCCCCCCCCCCCCACCACCACCCCGCCCGGCCGCGAGGACAGACGACTCGGGGCATTGGTAGCCATAGTAAATCGCTTTGTAAAACATGGGGGGCACACAAATTCCATGGCGGGCAGATGACAAGTGTGCGTGACAACGAACAATGTTATCTCCTCCCAATCCGCCCCCATATTTTTAAATGAATGTAACTTTTTTGAGTTTTAATGCCGACCCCGTCCTGCGGGAAGGTATTGCGGCAGCTGTTGTCATAGTGCATTGCTGGTTGGTAGGTGCTGATCTTTCACATGGTCCGCTGTCAGCTTACCAACTTGCATAGCTGCTCTGCATTAGTGGAGTCAGACGAGAGCTGGAGATAGAGAGAGAGAGAGAGAGAGAGAGAGAGAGAGAGAGAGAGAGATTGCCACTGAGGCAGTGATATGAAACACTGGCGGGGGGGTGAGAGTGCAAGGTGGGGGGAGCTTGAGCTTGGAAATGGTGGCAGTGACTATAAAACTGCTGCGATTGCCACTGAGGCATTCGCTGCCATGTTCGTTCCCTGCCAGGTTTTAAGTGAAGAAACAGTCTGCCGCCGAACGCACATGAACCCTAAATGATTAATTGTCATCGGCCCGACAGGGAATTTGTGTCCACCCCCCCTCACCCCTCCCCCACTCCCCCCCCCCCATGTTTTAAAAGCGATTTAGTATGGCTGCCAATGCCCCAAGCCGTCTGCCCTCGCGGCCGGGGAGGGTCAGTGATGTGACAGACGCGGGGGCCTGGACAAATCGCTGACAAGTCCCGCCCCCGGCGACGTAATGTTCGTTATTTGGCGTTTCGGCGCAGCGGCCTTTCGGTGAGTTGGCTTGTAGGCGACGCCGCCTTTCGATTATCTGGCGTTTCGGCATGACGGCCTTTCAGTGAGTTGGCTTTTACGCATCCCACCTTTTCGATTATTTCGCTTTTATGCGTTCCGCCGTTTCGGTTAATTCGCTTTTCAGCTTTTTACACTTTCGGTTATCTGGCTTTTCGGCTTTGTTCCCATTCGGTTATTTGGTTTTCACTTCTTTGATTCGGCTTCTCATCTTTCGACGCCACGTTTGGGTACCGCATTCAACATGACAGACAACAGGAGCTTTTGCTAGATTTGGGGCACGGAATTGCAAATAAACTTTACCCTCCATGCCTTCATCTGTGTGCTGTGTATCAAACCGTGCAAGTTAAATCAAATACTGTGCGCGAAATATTATTCGTATAACTTGAATTAAGAAACATTTTGCATAACGAGGTAAAACTGCTGAAGGTATTTTAACTATAATCCAACGTTGTGTGCATTTCTTTATAGATTGCAAACAACTTCTCAGAAAATTCAGTAAGTATTCAAATCTCACATACACATTCAGCATATGATAATTTGCGGATTCGTAAATACTGCAGGAATGGGAAAAGATTTAACCTCTAAAAAAAGGCGTTGTTTATTTGGACTGCCGCAAAGTGGGGTGACGCGTAAAACATATTAGAAGATTTAAAGAATGTTTGCCCCAAATTTAAATATTCGCAACAGAAAATAAATACAAGGGGGAAGGATCGAAACCGATTTAATTCCTATTAGCATAGAGACATAGAGTCATAGAGTGTGGAATCGGGCGCTTCGTCTCAACGCCCACACCGGCCAACATGTCCCAGCTGCACTAGTTCCAGCAGCCTGTGCTTGGTGCATATCCCTCAATCCTGTCTAACTGTTCCTTAAACGTTGGAATACTCCCAGCCTGAACTACTTTATCTGGCAGCTTGTTCCACACACCCACCACCCTTTGTGTGAAAATGTAACACCTCAGATTCATGTAAAATATTTTCTCCTCCACCTTGAACTTATGTCCTCTGGTCCTCAATTCTCCAATATCATTAACATCAAACAGCGCAGATTAGCCGTGTTCAGTGCTGACTCTGTATTGGAACTTAGATATTACTTAATCGTCAGTTACTTTTGTTACCTACCGCTCTGTTCTCCTTGCAGTCTAAGACACACACCACGAATATGCACCCATTGATCTTGTAACTTCAGTCTTTGGAAAGAAGGGAAGAGCTTCGGCGAAATGTAAGAGGGCGACGTTGTCATGTCGTCAGAGGTCATTCAAAACACAAATGTACTTTGAAAGTGTCAACGAACCTTAGTTTTGCACATAGTTTTTGCAGTCATCAACCATTGTTTTCAGAATGTGTTTCTTAAGGTAGCACACCATTTTAGTAAGGTTGCCAACCGTTCGGAAAAAGGTATAAGGTAAAAATGTCCCCTTTGCTCCGTTAAATTAATATTGTCAGCTTCCATGGTTGCGTGCTTCTACTGTGCCTGACTATTGCTTTAAATTGTTATGGGATTTAATTTGTACAATACAAATGTATTTCTCATCGTATGGGTGCTATTTACAGTGAAACAACTGCTTGAGAAGGAAACAGGTAAGGCAAATCTACCATTGTATTTCATAATTATATCTAACATAAATAACAGTTAACAGATGCATGTATAAAACACGCTTTACAATCTTAGAAACAGGGCATGTGGCCCAATTCGTTCATTCCGACAAAAATGTATATCTTGTTTATGTATTCACTACGTGCATGCTTTGAATCTCTACTTGGTTCCACTTTCAATCGGATTACATAAGTTGTAATTATTATTTTATTTCAACTATAAAAAGGTGAACGTACACATATTTCCATTGCAATTTCAGAGTTGCAAGAGCTGAAGAAGAATGGTCAGTACGGGTTACGTTATGCACCCAGTATTCAATCAAATCGGTGTCCAAGAGAAATAACTTATTTTGCATGGGTGATAGAATCAGTATTCACACACCAACGGCACTCTCTGGATTGATCATTACAGCGTGCGTAAAAATGCAATCTTGATCCATCACTGATTCACAACATGAGATACTCGCTTAAAGTTGGAGTTGCTGACAACATGCGTATCCAGAGAGTGTGAAAAGCAAATGGTTAATACTTGCTCTGGTAGATTATTACATGCTCCGTATGAGTGAGTATAGATGGGAGTTTTTAAATGGCTCATCGTTGGCTTTCATTAGATGTATATTCCACTGATCATAGGACGCGGTATAATGATTTAATCTAGTTATTTCTATCATGTATTCGATACTCTAAATTAAGTAAAATATTTAATTTTACAGAAACAATAAATTATCTTAACTTTAGAGTTCATAATTTAGTGGTGAACGTATGAATTATTTATAATGGATAAAGGAAGTAGAGAATTCGCTGCGCGAAAAACCGAGCAATTGTAAAGTAAACATATAGTAACTTCTTACCACATGTTTCTAGCCAGCGTTGAAAATGGGATTTAACGTACCGGCAGTATGAGGTGGCTGTACCGAAACTGAAAATTGATCTGATTTTCATTTCCTTTAAATCAGAGTTGCCTTTAATCAAAAACTATTCAGGTAACTTCGCGCGGTCTAATCGCCGCCTTCTTTATTGAAATGTACAAACTGAAGAATAATGACGTGCATTTTGTTATATTGTTGACTTCATGATCATCTATTGTCGTTTGAAATTGAACACGGTTAATTGATCTACCTAGAGAGCAATGTCTCACTGGAAATCATTGTATTTTAATGCCGCATTGCAGGCATGACATTTCAACGTCGGAGATATAAGAACCGTTCAGACTATTCGGATAATAGTGAATTGGCAAATGACTCTCAAGGCGGTCAGGTGCTTGGACCTCAGAATCTACTCGTTGCATGTTATTCGTCACTTAGCTAGATTTCGAGATCAGCGGGGATGCAGAGGCGATTTACGTACGGAAAAGTGGGAATGGAGTGAGCCGTTTGTGTTGGCATTTAGCCACACAGGACATGATCCAGCATAACAAGAACAATTATATCAGGGCCATGTCCTAACAAAGCGTCAGATAAAATGGTCTGACGTTGACCTGGTCAGTTAACGAATATATATATATATATATTTTAGAAAATAAAGAACTTCTCCAAAAAACCAGTAAGTGAAATAGCATTGTTCAGTCTGATTTCTTTTTGTCAATTTTGACTTCCAGAATTAGTGCTTGAAGTAATTTTCCTAACATATGGCAAAGTGTGGATGAGCCTTCACTTTCCGATCAAATCATTGAAATCTATAGCATTTTATGGAACCAAATTGTTTATTGCAGATAATGCGTTAAATTGTTACTTTCTTTCATAGCGCGACAAGTATTACTGAAAAATGCAGGTGAGTAATGTATCTTTAATTTAACATCACGGCAGACAAAGTCCCAGATATATAAAAACGTGAGCAACACAAAATCCCATTCAATATACAGAACACGGCAGACCATACCCCGGTAAGCACACTGTAATGAATCGACTCTAACACACATCAAGATACAACACATGTTTATTCAATCTACTTACAGCAAGGACCTGCAGATTTTACATCTCCGAGCTGTTACTCTAAACTAACTAGCGTAAGCAAGCTCTTGATACTATGAAGCACATAATAGGCAGTCACTAATAACAAACACTATAATTGGCTAGTATGAAATAGCCAATCTACCCAGACCAAATGGCTCAGTAAACATAGCTGCGGTGATTTCATGAAGAGTGCTGGTGACAAGAGTACCACTGAGGGGGAAAAAGAGACAGAAAACACAGATCCATTGGGTTTCAAATACTGGATTGTTGAGTTGATAAGATGAATACATCCTGTATGCGCACTGACCCATCGCCACAGAAGGGGAATCCAGAACCAGAGGGCATAGGTTTAAGTTGAGGGAGGAAACATTTAATAGGAACTTGTGCACGCAAATGGTACTGGATGCATGGAAGGAGCTGCCGGAGAAGGTAGTTGAGGTAGGTATTATCGCAACGTTTAAGAAATATTTTGACAGGTACATGGGACAGGTTGATAGGGATATGGGCCAAACGTACATGACAGGTACATAGGACAGGTTGATAGGTATATGGGCCAAACGTAGGCAGGTGTGATAGGACAAATTGATCGGCGTATGCAAGTTGGACCGAAGGACCTGTTTCCACGCTGTATGAGTATATGACTCAAATGGCGAAATGGACGAGAGGAGTCGAGAGCAGTGATTTGAGGCGGGTAAATCATGCGTGAAATTGTATCATATGGGTTGATGGATTGTAAGTAACATGGTATAAAACGAATATGGCACCCACATGCCCAGAGCAAATGCAACGCTGGAAGTGGCACCATTGAGATATGAGATCATGGAAACGGGGTCACGGTGCAGAACGTAGATCAGGAGAGTTCTGGTTACTAGAGAGGTCACATTGAATGGGGCCCCAGTGAGTAAAAGGATCGCGAAAGGGAGCTGGTAATTTAAGGGGGAAAGGGGAACGTAGATGCCATGTAAAATGCCCGAGCAAATAAGGGGACGAAAATAGAGTTCAATATATTAACAAACATATCAAGTCAGCTTTAATAATATTTACAATATATCAGATAATGTGATCACACACAATAATTTAATGGCAACTGAACCCTCAGAGCATTTCAACTTGAGGAAATGTTAAAGAAAGAATTTGGATGAATATGTTGTTGGTACAACTGTTTTAGACATCACGCTCTTATCTCACGAACCGAATTGTGCTTTAATAATTATCTCTTCTCGACAGTGATGCATTTTGCAGCACTAATCAAGTGCAATGTTGCAACGTGCTTTCGACCTTTGTAGTGGATGGATATTTTGATACATATTCCAAAAAGCTGCTAATTTTGGATATAAAGCACAATCTATTCCAGTCTTTGTATTTCTCGTGGTTAAAACCAGCGCAAAAATCAAACTAACAACCAATGATACTGTGTTGCGTTGACAGAAATTGACGCACTGCATTTAAAGTTGGTGGAACTTGGTAAGATGAATAATCTAGAATACTGTTATTTGAATTTCACTTGTGCTCACAATTCATTTACAGTGGCTTGCAAAATTATTCATACCCCTTGAACTTTTCCACATTTTGTCACGTTACAACCACAAACGTAATTTTTTTTTGGGGGGGGGGATTTTATGTGATATACCAACACAAAGTGGTGCATAATTGTGAAGTGGAAGGAAAATTATACATGGTTTCCAAATGTTATTACAAATAAAAAACTGGAATGTGTGGCGTGCAAAAGTATTCAACCCCCCTGAGTCAATACTTTGTAGAACCACCTTTCGCTGCAATTACAGCTGCAAGTCTACCAGCTTTGCACATCTAGAGACTGACATTTTTGCCCATTCTTCTTTGCAAAATAGCTCAAGCTCAGTCAGATTGGATGGAGAGCGTCTGTGAACAGCAATTTTCAAGTCTTGCCAGAGATTCTCAATTGGATTTAGGTCTGGACTTTGACTGGGCCATTCTAACACATGAATATGCTTTGATCTAAACCATTCCACTGTAGTTCTGGCTGTATGTTTAGGGTCGTTGTCCTGCTGGAAGGTGAACCTCCGCCCCAGTCTCAAGTCTTTTGCAGACTCTAACAGGGTTTCTTCCAAGATTGCCCAGTATTTGGCCCCATCCATCTTCGCTTGAACACTGACCAGCTTCCCTGTCCCTGCTGAAGAAAAGCATCCCCACAGCATGATGCTGCCACCACCAAGTTTCACAGTGGGGATGGTGTGTTCAGGATGATGTGCAGTGTTAGTTTTCTGCCACACATAGCATTTTGCATTTAGGTCAAAAACTTCAATTTTGGCCTCATCAGACCAGAGCACCTTCCTCCACATGTTTGCTGTGTCCCCCAAATGGCTTGTGGCAAACTGCAAACGGGACTTCTTATGGCTTTGTTTCAACAATGGCTTTCTTCTTGCCACTCTTCCATAAAGTCCCGATTTGTGGAGTGTATGACAAATAGTTGTCCTGTGGACAGATTCTCCCACCTGAGCTGTGGATCTCTGCAGCTCCTCCATATTTACCATGGGCCTCTTGGCTGCTTCTCTGATCAAGCTCTCCTTGCCCGGCCTGTCAGTTTAGGTGGACGGCCATGTCTTGGTAGGTTTGCAGTTGTGCCATACTCTTTCCATTTTCGGATGATGGATTGAACAGTGCTCCGTGAGATGTTCAAAGCTTGGGATTTTTTTTATAACCTAACCCTGCTTTAAACTTCTCCACAACTTTATCCCTGACCTGTCTGGTCTGTTCCTTCTGCTTCATGATGCCCAAGGAACATTGTTTGTTCACTAATGTTCTCTAGCAAAACTCTGAGGCCTTCACAGAACGGTTGTGTTTATACTGAGATTAGATTACACACAGGTGGACTCCATTTACTAATTAGGTGACTTCTGAAGGCAATTGGTTGCACTGGATTTTATTTAGGGTTATCAGAGTAAAGGGGGCTGAATACCTTTGCACTCCACACTTTTCGGTTTTTTATTTGTAAAAAAATTTGAAAACAATGTATCATTTTCCTTCCACTTCACAATAATGCGCCACTTTGTGTATGTTTATCACATAAAATCCCAATAAAATACATTTACGTTTGTGGTTTTATCGTGACAAAATGTGGAAAAGTTCAAGGGGTATGAATACTTTTGCAAGCCACTGTATGCGGCAGCTCGTCGCATGCGTAACTCATTCTTTATTTCTCATTCATCGATTAATTCAATAGCGGGCGTTTCTTGTGCGCTTGCAAAGTGTTGTGTTTGGTATTTATCTTCATGAATAACTATTTGCAGACAGAACTCATTACATATCGACATTCCTAACACGTTTAATGCTGATTGGCTTAAATTATTTCGCGAATGGGGCTAACTGGCTATTTTTGCACTAATTCCTGGTATTCTTGGTTAGCTTTATTAATTGATCACATATGTCAGTGTTCCTTCATTCAGTCGGTAAGACAGGGCACGCTCAGTTAATTCGATCCCATATCAGCCAAAATCAGCCATATCGACCATTGGCGCAGCGGCAGAGTTGTTGCCTTGTTGAGCCGGAGTCCCGGGTTCGATCCTGACTACGGATGCTGTCTGTCCGCAGTTTGTACTGTCTCCCCGTGACCTGCGTGGGGTTTCTCTGGTATCTTCAGTTTCCTCCCACACTCCAAAGTCGAGCATGTTTGTAAGTAATTGGCTTGGTATAAATGTAAATTGACCCTCGTGTAGGATCGTGTTATGTGCGGGGATCACTAGTCGCAACGAACTCGATCGACTAAACAGCCTGTTTCCGCGCTGTATTTCTAAACTAACCTAAACTAAACAAATTAGGTCACGGGATACTTCGGTGAGGCTCACTAATAGGAAACAAAATAAAAATGTAAAGGATTATTCATGGATGTCTCCATCCGTACATTGCCATTCTGACTTGCACTTCTATTTTAGACGAATCAAAAGAGCAATTATCAGGTGAAGTATCATGTGGCAACGTGTTTTCTCACTTAAAGAGTTCATTTGGAAAAGAGTTCATTGCTGAGTCATATCTCCATCAACGGAACCATGGCAGACTACGGTGATTGACGTGACTGGACAGCGGGGGAGGGGGCGCATGCAAGGGTTTTTGTCAGCCGTGGATCAGTTTTTAGTGCGGAATCAGTCCGGAATCTCGCAATGCCGCAGGGCCCCTTCTCAGGAAATGTCAGCTGCGCTTCATTACAGCTCCACTGATGGCAGGGCTGCCCATACGTCAAGGCTGTTTCCGCTAAGGATACTCGCTACCTATCGTGATCTACTGATGTTTCATCTCGGTATGTACTTCTGATGGGAAATACACGATTTTCATTTGCAGTAAAGATACCATTATTTTGGTCCTCGATATATTACCAATTTTATACAAGGCGGAGTTCTTCCAATCCCTCGCCTTCATTGGTCAAATTATCTGTATTACCTGTTTAGGTGCTTTTACTTTTTGACTGGGCTACTGGCTGGAAGGGGTCTTCATAATCAGCGCAGTTTTCCTAACACCTTCCAAAGCAGGATAATCTATTTATTGTATTCAATATTATGATCTTTATAGGGTTTTCATGG
The DNA here is from genome assembly GCA_035221665.1 of Okamejei kenojei. Taxonomy (NCBI): domain Eukaryota; kingdom Metazoa; phylum Chordata; class Chondrichthyes; order Rajiformes; family Rajidae; genus Okamejei; species Okamejei kenojei. The sequence goes on along the minus strand of CM069160.1, from coordinate 21,765,164 downwards.
AATATCTGTGCATTTCTATGCGGCCTGTTGCTTTCAGATCTGTTCATAGTCTGTTCGAACACCGCGGTAGTGTTATTTCATGGTGGATTCGGAGAAAATGCTGGTTTTCATCCGTGGTGTGAAATGGATTACCATTATTTGATTCTGCCAATATTATTTGACAACATACTAAATTGCATTTTCGAATATAATGACTGTAAATACCTTAGCCTCACACAGGTTGAACCATACGCATCTTTATTGTCTAGTTCATCATTACACATGCAGTACATTATACATCCAGTCTACTGCAGCTTCTGCCATGCAGCAGGCGAGGTCTTATGCCCCTGTCCCACTTAGGAAACCTGAACGGAAACCTCTGGAGACTTTGCGCCCCACCCACGGTTTCCGTGGGGTTCCCGGAGGTTTTTGTCAGTCTCCCTAATGGTCGAAAGTGGTTTCCGCTTCTTCCATGTTCCGGCGATTATTTCAAAACATTCAAAACCGGCCGCGACTGAAAATAGCTTGCCGTTTTAAAAATCGGTAAGACCATTTTTTCACCCAGTTTTATTCCACTAGGGAGGTCTTCTCTTCCACTACCTGCAACCTCCGGTAACCACCTTCAACAAGCATCGCAAACGGCTTCGACTAAAAAATTACCCATTTTTAAAACGGCAACTTATTTTTACTCCCGGCCGGTTTTGAATTTTTTGCAATACTTGCCGGAACATAGAAGAAGGGGAAATCACTTTCGACCATTAGGGAGACTGCCAAAAACCTCCTGGAACCTCCGGGAACCGCAGGGAAACCTTGGGTGTGGCGCAAAGTCTCCAGAGGTTTCCGTTCAGGTTTCCACAGTTGGACAGGGGCATAACACTATAAATGATATAATTAGGCGGAGTTATAATTAGTAAGCATGATTGGCTAACATGCAATAGCCAATCTACATCTCTTCTTGTATAAATGAAAAAAAGCAACTAAGGCATTTTAATCTAACACGCGTAAATCATAATGGGTTTAAACATAATCGCCATATCTAATAGGTGGCTTGCTGACCCGCCCGGTCCGCGTACGGTATGGGGCTGCCTCATCAACCTTTTCCTCCGAAAAGTTGGGGTTGGGTTGAATAAGTCCGGGGTTCTGTGAGGAAAGACCGCAGGGGAACCAGAGGTGGACCGTAGCCGGGAGCCCGGGAAGCCGGTTACAACAGGGGACGCAGGGATAGACCGACGCGGGGAGTGGGCGGACCCGGTAGCGGCAGGTGCTGGAACGGCTGCAACAGTCGTTGATTTAAACTTGAGCGGTGGGCCATCAGGACACTGGGGCGCCGGACGCCGTTCCTTCGTAGGAAGGAGGTGTTGACGGTTGCGTCCATAGATGACACCATCGACTTCGACCAGGTAGGGGCGTGGTTCCTTAGAGGGGCCGTGATTGTGTCCCAGTTTGGTGTGTCCTGTATCTGTTTGCAGGCGTACCACTTGGTATAAGCGGTTTTAGTGGTTTACTGGTCTTGTTATAACTTTGTGTCTGCTCGTTTCGATTAAATTGTACGCACATTTGTATCGCGGCATCGTTGCAGACCTTTGGTTATAGCTGTTTCTGAGAGACAGGCAGCGGAGGGCGTGTCTGGCGGGACATCAGCCGCTGGGCTTGAGAGCCGAGAATGTTAGCTGTTGCAATGTTTCGCAGGTTCCGCACGTCTAAATAGACGTCAGATTTGAATATTCGGAGCGTATTGCTTGGTGGGAGCGCTCCATGAGTTGTTTAGCGCTGCCAACAGCACGCTCAGCAAGTCCATTTGACTGTGGATATTTCGGGCTGCTGGTGACGTGTTGGAAGTTCAACCGCTTTACAAAGTCTTTAAACGTTTGACTTGTGAATTGAGTCCCGTTGTCAGGCTGAAGGCGGGCTGGTATTCCATGCACAGCGAATGTATTTTCAGCTTTTGGACCACTATTTCTGAAGTGATTGCTGGCAGCAAGTCCATCTCAAATCAGTTAGAGTACAAGTCCACTAACACAAGATAGAAGGTGAGAGAGGCACAGGAAACAGTTGATATATAAATTAAATTCTTGGCGCCCAGTTGCATTTCATCTAAACTCTCCATAACGAACACCTCTACAGGGCAAAGAACAATCTTTTTTTTGCAATGTGGATATGCTTCACATGTTTTTTTCTACGTCCTACTCGAAATCTTTGCCATCGGCATGAATTTGTGATTAACACCCCTTCCTCATATACTGTAATAGAGTCAATGACTTATTCCATGAGACGAGAAGAATGGAAATGGGAGTTGATGCGTAGCCGACAGGAAATAAATCCTCACACTTTGATATGTTAGCGTATTCCTCTCAGGCACCGTTCCTTCATTCAAACATCATAATTTCACAACTTGCTTGTATTTTGTCTTCCTCCAGTCACGCATCAAGAAAAATACAAAGGTAAACGCTGTTCCGAATATAAATTTTAAATAACGAGAGCATAATACAATGATGACAGCATGTGGGACTGATAATAAGAATATCTTTCATCGCAAAATAACTTAATAATATATAAAATGTTTAGAAACAATACACCCAAAGAAAATGGCGAATATTATTAATTATTTGCGACTTTATGCACTGAATTTTGACGACAGTCATAGATACACATGTTAGATATACACTGAAACAGTGAATGCCTCTGTTCCTATATGTTTATTGTTTTGTGAATTCCAGGCTATAACTATCTGTATAAGATAAAGATTTTCCATCGCACATAAACACTCTTCCCTTCCATGATTGCCCCACATTTTAAATCTGTGTTCCCTGTCCTTCAATGTTACCGTCATGGGAACGTTTTATCTAAATCTTGTTCACCTTTATCAAATATCCTCCGAAATTATTTTTACCTCAGTTCACAGCCCCGTTTTCTGCAGGCTGTACTGCGGATTTCGTTGTAAACAATTTCCGCTGTCTCCTTGCTACACGTGGGTCCTTTCGCAAGCTTGGCAACAACGAAACTTAGTCGGACCGTGCCATAACAAGTGTCTTCTATGTGTTCCGCAAAGTGCCATGATTTCTGACTCAATTAATGGACTCTAGCTTTCCAAATGTTCCGTAAACATCCTCGTAGCATGCCTCGCCACCTTTAATTGATACGCGCGTGCATATTCGGAGAGTATTGCTGGCCTTGTACATAGCACTTGCAAGACCACAGTTTGCACAGGCACAGATTTCTAGACCTCACGCCATAGAAAAGAAAGAAAGGGTGCAAGGGAGATTTACTAAATTATGCCAGTTAACTCTGCGTCCCGAGAAGGGACAAGAAAATAGATTTGAAATGTTTGGTACAAGGACATGAGAACAAAATAAATTCCTCAAGAGAGAAACGTGGCTTCGAAACAAACGGAATGGCTGACGGGATGGCACTCATGGCCGCATTCAAAAGATCTACAGATGGATGCTGGAGCAAATGTCATGTTCAGAACTACGAATTAGGTGCTAACAAAGGGCATTCGGCTGCGTAATCGTTTATTGACCAGTTTGGATACAATCGAGCGTATAATGCCGTTTGTGTGCTACTAATTCTATCATAGAATCATTGGGTCACAGAGCAGGGAAACGAGCCCTTCGGTCCAAGTTGCTCAGACCGACCAAGGTGTCCATTCGACACTAGTCCCACCTGCCCGCGTTTGGCCCTCATCTCTCTAACCGTTTTCTATCCCTCTACCGGTCCAAATCTTTTTTTAGTCTTATTATAACAATTCCATGAAGCACCCCCTCTGACAGCACGTTCAATATACCCTGTGTGAAAGCATTCTCCGTGTTGCTGTAATACTGCCGCACCACGAAACTCGCAATTCCCATTGTGCCAATAATTATTTTGAATTGCCTCCATTTTTTTCAGGTGAAATCGTAGGAAATATTTTGATTTTGTCGTCATTCACCTCTAATTACAAATTCTATGCCATCCTTCCCAATGCATTTTCGAGGCATTATGCTCCAAAAACGATATTTGATTGTTTCACGAGGTTCCACAGCGCTGATGACGCATTTACTTTTCAGAATACAAATCTCTCCTTCAAGCAAGCAGTAAGTAAGCACGTCAGTTTATATCAAATAACATCTCTCTGGACTTCAAAAATAAAAATAAAAATCTGAAAGCAATAATTTGAGTGAATACGTTCTGCCCATCACTGTACACACGAGACTGTCGCCAATGAAGAACTAACATGTGCAAACAATTACTTTTCCATTATCATGTATCTAGACAGTGGCTCGCCAATGGCTCGATTGTAATCGTGTATTTTCTTTCTGCTGACTGGATAGCTCGCAACAAAATAATTTCACTGTACCTCGGCACACGTGACAATAAACTAAACTGAACTGAACTAATTAAAAACGTCAGGAGTATTTGTATTAACGGACGAACGAAGGCGATTGCTGCGTCTTCCAGTGAATGTAACGCCATGGGGTGGTTTGTGTCATGAGCACTACATACGCTGGAGCAGATTGCGTTCGATTAAACTATGCACAATGTTAGACCTTCACAGGATCTCTACAAATGTTCTGAGGTTTTATCCCTTTCCGTCTGTCAGCAAAATCGATTCTGTTCTTAAACTAGTTTAGTTTAGTTTCGTTTACATAGAGTGTGGAAGCAAGCCCTTCGACCCATCGAATCCGCACCGACCAGCGACACCCGCACATTAACACACAATAGGGACAATTTTACATTTCATCCAATCCATATAGCCGACAGACCTGTAGGTCATTGACGTGTGGGAGGAAACGGAATATCACGGAGAAACCCCACATATTCATGGGGAGAACGTACAAACTCCGTACAGACTACACCCGCAGTCGGGATCCAACCCGGCTCTCTGGCGCCGTGAAGCAGCAAATCTTCCGCTGTGCCACCGCCCGTTGCAATTTACAGAACAGCGTGGATGATGAACCACTAAATGAGCATGGCCACTAAATTCCCGACCTCCGCATTAAGAAGTATTGTATGCTTCAAAACTGATTGTTTTCACCAAGTACCTGATTAGGGATGATTTTCCAAAATGTTCGTCAAGTTTCGTTCCACTAACTTTACAAAACCACACGAGGAGTAATGAATTCATATTCCATAGCTATGTACTGCTCTTACTTTAGAGATGGGGAATCTTTATGAAACCTGCAAAGTTTCAATAAACGTGAAATTATATCAAGGTTAACATGTGGTAAGCGTTTTGGTTATCGAGTCACTTTACATGAATCAAACCAAACGGTATGATCCCATGTTAGGAGACATACCCGTGCGTTTCTTTCTGAGGTGCTTACCTCGTGTACGTGTTTTCCGGGCACAATAGAGTGAAACGCCACCTGATTACTGAGAACAAAGTGCTTGGTGAAATTATGTGCAATATTGTGAAAACGTCATGAAAATTGCAATATTGCGAGTCTTGCGAGTGCAAGTACGAAATCTTCCCCAGAGTATGGGACTGGACAATTGGAAGAAATAGGTTTAAGGTGGGGGGAAGATTTAATAGGAACATGAGTGGTAACTTTTTCAAACAAAGGGCAGATGGTCTACGGGTCGAGCTGCCGGAGGAGGTCGTTGAGGCAGGGACTATTGCAAAGTTTAAGAAACATATACACAGGTACCTGGATAGGGCAGGCTTAGATGGGTATGGGTCAAACAGACGCAGGTAGGACTAATGCAGATGGGACATGTTGGCCGGTGTGGGGAAGTTGGGCGAACGAGCCTGCTGCCACGTTGTAAGACTATGTAACTCTGTGATTCTATATTGACTAGTTTCTGAAAATGTAGTTTAGTCCTTCCATTTGGGTTGATGGTCCCGCATAATTCTGTCAGATTTTCACTCTATTCCTATTCTATATCAAAGTTTAAATCGCTAGCGAAAATAGTACGAAGGAATATTAGGTCGTGATATCAATGCGGTTTTCACGCCATAAATTGGCGACAATATGTAAGTCCACCATCAGATATAAAACAAACACATTAATTAGTTGACACATAGAGAGCAGTGGTGGAGCATTCATAAGTTAATAAGACATAAGACCAGCATTAAGCTATTCTGTCCATCGAGTCTACACCACCATTTAATCATGGATGATCTATCTTTCCCTCACAAGCCCATTCTCCTATCTTCTCTCTGTAAAGTTTAACACCGTTACTGATAAAGAACATTTCCATCTCCGCTTTTAAAACTACCCAATTACCACCTCCAGTCTGTGGTAATGAATTCTACAGATTCCCCACCTCTGGCAAATTAAATCCCACCTCATCTCCTATCTGCAAGCCTTTCATTATTCCTCAAACCTTTTGGTTTTACTAACGATGTAAGCTAGTTGCTAAGTGCAGATCAGAATAATCTATGAACCTTCTTTAAATTCAATACAATAAACTAATACATATTTCTGATATTAAAAGTCGATTTTAAATATTGCATTTCCGAAATCCTTCACCGCAGCCGAAATTCAAATTATGAACGACACTTCCTATTGTGTTACATTGTCTGCTTTGATCGAAAATTAGCAACAATGACATTTATCTCTTGCCTAACAGTGAAACAACTGCTTCACAAAAATATCGGTAAGTGGCTCAGAAAAATTACACTTAACTTGTCCAATCTTTTATTTTCGTCCGCCCTGTTAATGATTGCTGTAGTATTTCTCCAGATCTGGACAGATATGCAAGTCATCCCGAAAGTGGTCAAAGTAATAACTGTAATCCAATGTTTTTATTAATTTTGTTTATAAAAATCGCGTAACCATCAGCATCAATTAACAAATGTGGAACCGGATAAATATTAAAATAAAACAATGTCACCAGAGAGAATGTAACAAATAATCTCCTCAAATGGCATAATTCTAGCAAAGTTTCCTATCAAATTCGCTCATATCACTCTAAATTCAGCATTGACGGCAAAACTATACGTATTGTCATTAGTTTTGTTTTTAACCGGTAAGTAGTGACGATGTGAAAGAGTGCCGTAACTCCCTGCTAGAGGGTTTTTTTCTGAACTTTGCGAATTCCATTTTAATGGCTGAATTTGGAATAAGATCCACCGATAAAAGTCAACACCTTTACATAAATTCATAAATTCACAAGTTGTAGGAGCAGAATTCAATCATCTAAACCATCAAGTCTACTTCGCCGTTCATTCATGGCAGATCTACCTTTCCCTCTCAGCCCCATTCTCCTGCCTTCTCCCTGTCACCTGGAACCTGGCACCTGGCACTCTTAACAATCAAGAATCTGTCAATCCTCGCCTTATGGGTATCTGTTAATTCGGCCTCCACAGCTGTTTGTCTTTTCGCCCCATTATTTTTAGTCAGAGGGTAGTTAATCTGTGGAAATTGCAAAAAGAGGGCTGTGGAGGTCAAGTCGGTAGATATTTTTGAAGCAGATATAGATACATTCTTGGTTTGAACGGGTGTCAATGGTTACGGGGAGAAGGCAGGAAAATGGGATTAAGAGGCAGAGATCTGCGTTAATTTGGCAGTAATATTATATTGGAATCTTATAGTGTCAAGATCATGTAGCTGTTTTAATTACTGTTTTGATTACTAAAAGATTACATTGAATCATTCTGCTGTGTTGCCACCTCGTATGCAAGTTAACCCAAACAGATTGGAGCCAAGAAATGCATATGCGCCATTTTACGCGCATAAAGGTTGTTCAAAGAGTTCAACAAAGACGAGTAGGCAACGACGTACAGTAAAAATTCACCTTAGAATAACTTCATGCTTTTCCTTCGTACTTGCCCTTCTACTACCGCTGCAAAACATAGGATGTCTCCGTTTTCTGTAACTGCCAGGAAAAATGTTTATCCCAATGCATCCGTCTTCGATTACGTAGCTACAAAATAGATTTTATACAATATTCAGATCAGAAAACATTAAGATAACATTTACGGTCATTACTATTTTCTGGTTTCAGAGCAAGGAAATCTGGTCAATCAACTCAAGAAATCAGGTAAATCAAATTGCTTTGATCGCTCGTCATTCGCATTGAATTAACACGTCAAGATACAATTTTGAAGTCGGGTCAATCGAATAGCACATCAGATTCGTTTCCTAACAATCTGTTTTCAGCCAGTTCCGCCCACCTTTACAGATTTTTATATACATTTACGCAGGTATCTCGCACCCATTTTAACACTGTACAACAAAATAAGCTGGAATAATTTAGCGGGTCAGGCGGCATCGCTGGAGAACATCCCGGATATGAATGGTGCCGATGGTCTGAGGAAGATCCTGACAGGCATCACATATCCCTGTTCTCCAAAAACGCTCCCATGCTGCCGAGTTATCCCAGCACTTTGTGTACTTATGTTTAAACTGGCATCTACAGTTCTTTGGTTCCACTATTCCCCCTTTGTGTAATGTTTAATTTCTTCTCTCATCCTGCTTAAACTTCAATTTGAAAGTTCTTCCTCTTTGCACTAAACTTTAGAGACACCGCATGGGAAACCTTTGGGTCATCTAATGCCCCTGTCCCACTTAGGAAACCTGAACGGAAACCCCTGGAGACTTTGCGCCCCACCCAAGGTTTCCGTGCGGTTCCCGGAGGTTTTTGTCAGTCTCCCGAATGGTCGACGGTGGTTTCCGCTTCTTCTATGTTCCGGCGATTATTTCAAAAAATTCAGAACCGGCCGCGACTAAAAATAGGTTACCGTTTTAAAAATCGGTAATCGGTAAAAGTCGAAGCCGGTTGCGATGCTAGTTGAAGGTGGTTGCCGGACGTTGCAGGCAGTAAGACCTCCCTGATGCAATAAAACTGGGTGAAAAAAGGTGTTAACTTCCACTACCTGCAACCTCTGACAACCACCTTCAACTATCATCGCAACCGGCTTCGACAAAAAAAATACCGATTTTTAAAACGGCAAACTATTTTTAGTCCCGGCCGGTTTTGAATGTTTTGAAATAATCGCCGGAACATAGAAGAAGCCGAAAACACTTTCGTCCATTAGGGAGACTGACAAAAACCTCCGGGAACCGCACGGAAAACTTGTGTGGGGCGCAAAGTCTCCAGAGTTTTCCATTCAGCTTTCCTAAGTGGGACAGGGGCATTAAAGTCTGTCCCTTTACTATTTCCTGTGTAGTAGCCCTCCTACATTTGCATCATTTGAAAACATGCCTATAAAATAGCCTCCAAAGTATATACCATATACCAAAGTATACAAACAAGAAAGGCAATGATTAAAAATGTGACCTTTGAGAAATATTTAACTTCCTCCAACACAATAAACAATTGGTCGCCACATATTTCTGTTTCCTGGTTTGAATAGTTTAGTCTCAATGTTAACACAAGTCCTTAGATTTCGTGACTAAACTCTACACGAACACATTTCTTTGTGTGGCAACTCGTCCTTCATTTACATCTCCACGTCAAACAGAACTATGTTAAGTTGACAACAGAATATTTCAAATTCAACGTATGCATTATTGCCGCATCACAGTATTATTCATCCTATTTATTTCACTTAGGACGAGAAGCATCCCAAAAACAAATTGCATATATGAGTTCCGCAGCCTTCCTTGTTGTAATTGTTTTATTTCCAGCTACTTTGAAAGAGGAACATGATGATCAGGAAACTATCAACTTTCGACCTCGATTCGGCGAAGAATCTCCAATGTGGAACAAAGTGGGCAACCTACTTGATGAAGGCGGAAGAAACAGAACCCCTTTCTTATCCTGGAAGAATCCAGAATTATATGATAATGACGTTATTAAACGACAACAGACGATGTAACAATTTAACCTCTAAAATATGTGCAAGAGTGAACATTCACCTATTACTGACAACTTGTAGAAATAAATACGTATGTCAATCTGATAATTTAATACAATTGTGTCCAGTGACCAACACGATCCTTGTTTTCACTGCACTGCATTGTTCATTGTTCTTTTTTGGGGGCTCTGTTATTGTAATAACCTAGAGTTTCAGTTTACGCTTTAGAACATTAATTTCAGTTCCCATTTCGGTCAAAGGTATTTCTTGCACCATATTATTGGGCCAGCAGGAGCATTACTGATGTGCTCTGTTATTAACGTGGTATATGTCTTTCCCTGTAGCGAACGAATTTCATTCAAAAGAGAACGGTAAAATAATTTGCTCATCATCTGCGTTGTTATGTTTAAACTGTTCCAACCTATACGCCAACGTCAGATTATGAACAGCAAGTGGTACAAATGACGATTTAGTCGGATGATATTAACGGAGGAATAAATGCAACAACAATCCTCAGAATTGATTTTCATTCATACATCAATTTATCCACGGAGGTTGCAGTTGCCTTTTCCTTGTAATTAGAATATCGAACGTAGAACATATAATAGTGCACCGCAGGAACAGGTCCTTCGGCGCACCATGTCTTTGACGAACATGGTGACAGGATAAACTAATTTCCTCTATGTGATCCGCATCCCTCCATTCCCTGCACATTCATGTGCCCACCAAAAAAGCAATTTTTCCATTTGCGAACTAAAAGTCTATGAAACGCTACTGTCGTATCTGCCCCCTCCAATGTCCCCGCAGCGTATTCAAGGAACGCATTCCCCCCCCCCCCCCCCCCCCCCCGCGTAAAATAACTTCCCCCGAAAAACCTCCTTTCATATTTACCCATTCCCTCCTTAATCCTCTAAATTAAGGTGTTCTTGTGAAGTACATCAGAATAGAGACCTGTTCTGAATGTCAACTATGCTAGATAATGCTCATAACGATGTCTTGATGTAATCTGGGTGATACTGATGCGAAGCACAAACGACTCAGCCATAGATGATGAAATAGCAACTGACATTATAATGCCATAACGTTTTCCAAAGTTGATGCAGTCCATGTTCAGTCGATTTCCAAATTCGCGACGACGTTTTTATTCATGTGCAAATCAAATGCGTGGGGTGTGATAGAAAAGCTGGAAAGGTGCCGAAATGTTTCACCAGATTGCTCTCAGTACACAGGGGCTTGAGTTATTAGAGGCTGGGTGGACTAGTATGTTTTTTCTGGAGCGTAACGGATTAAAGTATGACCTTGTGGATGTAGGTAAATTCATGAGATAAGGTGAATGGCAACAAGTGTTCTGTTACGGTAGGGGGAATCCAGATCTAGAATGCATATAAGGGGATCGTATAGAAACTTACAAAATTGGAGATCTTATAGAAACTTACAAAATTCTTAAGGGGTTGGACAGGCTAGATGCAGGAAGATTGTTCCCGATGTTGGGGAAGTCCAGAACAATGGGTCGCAGTTTAAGGATAAGCAGGAAGTCTTTTAGGACCGAGATGAGAAAAACATTTTTCACACAGAGAGTGGTGAATCTGTGGAATTCTCTGCCACTGAAGGTTGTTGGGGGCCAGTTCATTGGCTAAAGAGGGATTTCGATGTGGCCCTTGTGGCTAAAGGGATCAGTGCGTATGGAGAGAAGGCAGGTACAGGATACTGAGTTGAATGATCAGACATGATCATATTGAATGGCGGTGCAGGCTCGAAGGGTCGAATGGCCTACTCCTGCACCTATTTTCTATGTTTCTATGCTTCTAAGGTGGTAGGAAAAATATTTTAATAGGCTCAGACGGACAATTAAATGACGCAGAGTGTTGGCTGTACATGGAACCAGCTGCCAGAAGGAACTCTAGAGGCGGATACAATGGCGACATTTATTAAGTACCTTTAGACATATGCATGGATAGGACAGGTTTAGATTGATAAGGGCCAAACGCGGGCAGGTGGGACTGGCTGAATTATAAAAACCTGGTTGGCGTGGACGGATTGGGCCGCTGGCCCTCTTTCCGTACAATGTCGTTCTTTGACCCGATAAGTTTAAAACGAAGAATAAATATTGACATGCAATCAGCAGCATAAAATATGACAATAGAAACATAGAAACATAGAGTGTAACAATGAATTATTAGCGTTGGTCAGTCGTATGAAAAGGCCACTGCCAAACAGAATAACCATTAAAACCTGCTAATTCACCTTACTTTAAATGAAACAAACAATTCAGCGGCTTTGTTTTCTAAACACTCACTCCTTTCGCTGTTGTTGTAAAAAAAAGATGTCTACCGACTGGCATCACGTTTTATACTCCAATTCTTTAATTAGTTAGAAAATATATACCATATTATATTCGCAAACGGGTTCATTGGACTGGCTCTTAAGTTAATACTTTTTTTTCGAATTCAGAATTAGACGGCGTAAACGTTGCACTAAAGTTGACAGGTAAAGCATGTTAAAATTACTACAATGTTATTCAGCATACAATTATCTATCAATGTACCTATTTGACATAACTGTATCATGTCATTTTCCAGTACATGTCCGGTTTACAAACTGAACTGCTTTGCTGCTTATTTGCTGTCTTGAAGGGCTCTTGCAGTAGTCATTGTTTCTGACATTCCACCAATATTTCTCATTCATCGAATAATGTGCTAAATTTCTTACTTTGGATTAATTGTGTTTGTGCATTCTACAAAACAGTCCATATCCTCCTTTTTCTGCCACTTTAATCTGCTTAGCACAATTCTATGATTTGTTTCACCTGCAAATTTTGAATTCATGATTTTTAAGTATAAACTGTTAATAATAATCAAAAAGGTGGTGGTCAAAGTGGTGATCCTTGGGGGAACTTCAACTTTATTTCTTCCTCCAGCCCAAATGTTTGGCTGTTCGTTGAACAATCATAGTGTTAAACATGCAGTGGGAGGGATATTCATACTGAACACTATTGCCTTCATGGATTTGTATTTACATACTCTAAAATCTTTACATTGCTGGTGAAGACTTTATCTTAGTGGTCAGCTGTTCCAAGACTTTGCGTGCAATTAATTGAAGTAACATATACTTCACCATTTGCTACCATTACTAATCTCACCTATTCGATTTACTGCAGAGGAAAGCTTGCGGTCAACGGAAGACGGTAAATACCTTTTACACCTGCGGCATTGTTTATTTGATCCTTCTGTCGACAGGAAGAAAAGATTCTTGCTATTGAGGGAGTGCAGCATCGGTTCACCAGGTTAATTCTGGGGGTGGCGGGACTGACGTGATGAAAGAATGGGTCGACTGGGCTTGTATTCACTGGAATTTAGGAGAATGATAGGGGATTTTGCAGAAACATATTAAATTCTTAAGGGATTTGATAGGTTAGATGCAGGAAAAAATGTTCCCCTTGTCGGGGGAGCCCAGAACTAGGGGGTCGCAGTTTAAGAATAAGGGGTAGGCCATTTAAGACTGAGAAGAGGGAAAGCGTTTTCACATAGAGAGTTGTGAAATTGTGGAATTCTCTGCAACAGAAGGCAGTGAGGGCCAATTCACTGGATGTTTTCAACAGAGAGTTAGATTTAGCTCTTAGGGCTAACAGAGTCAAGAGAAATGGGGGGGGGGAGCAGGAACGGGGTACTGTCAGCCATGATCATAATGAATGGAGCTGCTGGCTCGAAGGGCCGAATGCCCTACTCCTGCACCTAATTTATATGTGTCCATGTTTCTATTTTGTTTTAATTATCTGAATGGCAATCAAGATCATCTATCTTATAAACCGATAAAATAGAGGGGAAACACTTGCTGAAGCAGGACTCTTTTCTCAATAGAGTAATAGAGTCACAGAGTGAAACAGTGTGGAAACCGGCGTTTCGGCCCAACTGGCCCACACCTGCCACCAATGTCCCAGCTACACTAGTCCCACTTTGCCTGTATTTGGTCCATATCCCTCCAAATCTGTCCAATCCATATACCTGTCTAACTGTTTATTAAACGATGGGATAGTCCCAGCCTCAACTACCTCCTCTGGGAGCTTGTTCCATACACCCGTCTCCCATTGTGTGAAAAATTTACACCTCGGATTCCTATTAAATCTTTCCCTCTTCTCCTTGAACCTATGTCCTCTGGTGCTCGGTTAAGTGCGTGATTTGACCCACAAGAGACAACCAATTACGTTTGATCCCCGTAGGTTGCTCAACACGACTCCAACATGGTAAACCTATCGAAACACCAATATCTACTTAATAACCACCTTGTTGGGTGCTGCAAAAATAGATCCCTTCGGACAATTGAATTAGATACAGAATCAGTTTGCAGCCATCACTGACTACCTATTGAATATCAGGATGAGCGTGGATTCGGAAAACTGGCACAACAGAAATAATAAGCGCATTTCATGTCTCAGGGTGTGCATTTACAAATCCACGCTTTCTTTATCAACAATTTAAGTAATTGATGTAAAAACTCGTTAAGTTCCTGGGTGTCATTCGGCCATGTCCTGGCTATTTGCCCTTTCGCCACTTTACACTTCTTCCAGTGCACGTTTTCCAATGATTGTTTTTTTGTCGTCTTAATGTCTTCGCCTTCTTTAATGCTTAATCCCCCAGCCATATGGCATCTTATAATGTTAATGGTGAATAAGATGGAAACTAACTCTACTATAATATTTAGAACCTAGCACATTTATATATTCGCCCATGTCTGCTTTCTGGTTTCAGAACTAGGAAGACTAGCCGATAAACTGATCGCATCCGGTAAAACAGTTTATTTCGGTATCTTGGACATTCGCCTTGTAATTGCACAACAAAATGACAACTTCACTTAAAAAGTGCATTATTTTAGTTGGCTAACTTGAAACCTTTTCAAGTTTACATGCCTGCCACATGTCGCTTAATAATTTCCTGCCTAATGCATGCCAGCCACATGTCACTTAATAATTTCCGTACATATATGCAAGTGTTCTTCCTTCTGCAACTACATCTATTACATCATTTGTCTTTGATCCCATCCTACTCGAATGTACGCTGTTCTCCAGAATTAAATAGTAATTATCCTGCGCTTGCCCATTTCACCAAGCGGAATCATCTGATAACCTGCACCATTCATCCACCCTGGCACATTTCCACTTTTTTTGTATAATCTGCGAATTTTAAAGTGACGATCTAGTTATTAAAGTGGTGCCACTTGATTGCAAATAAGGAAAATTGTCAGAGACTGCTTCCTGGAGAAGGACAGATGTACACCTCTCTCCGTCCCAAGATATACGTCTTGTCTTTCTATCTGATTTTGTCTTTCTTTTTCTTCCATCGAGACTCATTTCACAATTACGTTTTCATCAGTCTTTTGCACCATGAGTTTCAACTTTGTGACTGGATTTTTATACAATACCTTATCAAACATCCGCAGAAACATACATTGGAATCGTTTTGACTCATGAGTAGTCTGTGATAGCACTTTAAAAATCAACGGTTGATTAACTAGTTTTCGCCTTCAAAACAAATAACTTGAGGTTTATTTCATCAAATATTTTTTGCTCAAATGCCTTTATCACATACTGATCATCCTGCCATTGAACTCAATTATGGCTTGCAGTTGCCGTATTTAAGACTGCAACATGCAGTATGCAATCCAGTAGTTATTTTGCTATGATCGAGTAAACAATGAAGATAGCTCGTATACCTATATATACAAACATAATCTTTATCATAAATATTGGAACCAACACAGTAGATTTCAATCCTATTTTCATTTCTGCTATTTAAATTCGATCCGTGATTCATTGTATTTTCATTTCTCAACTGAATAGAACTAAATATTATGTAATTCCATTGTAAACTGATGCACAGTCCGACGTGAAATAATCCCAACACGGTGGCAATATTTCTCTAGGTTTAACCCCAGGCTTAACAGCTTTCAATCTGAAAACTTTGCACGGCCTGCATTGTGCATTTTGCTGAATTTTGTTATTCATTTTTGCTAATGGCGTTGAAGTGATCTAACATCGTCAGGTTACTATATAGGTGATTATTTCCAAATGTTATTGTGTTCGAACATTCTGTCTTGCAATTGACTATTGCATCAACAGAAAATTCAGTGATTTCCGATGACCTCCAATCCAATGCATCTCTCTTTTTCAGAGGAGCAAACTTTGCGCTCAAGAGACGCTGGTAAAATAATGTGCTATACGTGCGCTTTATTTTTGCTGAGAAGAATTAATGTGATAACCATGCAAAATCCATGTAAAAACTTAATCGCTTGTGCTTAATATCGTCCATCAGGTTTTAAAAGGGCTAAACGGCACCACACTAAACGTCACCAGTGGGGATGGAGGTCATTTCTTACTGACACGCTGATTTGCAAGAGATCGCGAGTCTCCTTGTATTTGAAGAATTTACTTTGTTTCCAGTTGTTTCAAAGGGAACCAAAATCAGAATGCATAGTTATTCTAACTGAACGGAGGCCGCGGATTCCACGCAATTAACGGTGGAATGTTCCCCATTGTCATCTGGAGCTGACATCTTCTTTCCGTTCAAATGAAGAAAACATCGTTTGTGTCTTATCACAAAATAATATTTTACTTTTACAGGTATGACAGCCATAAATGTTGCAACTGCAAAATTGATGTATCCGCGTTTTCATAAAAGATAATAACAGGTGCCAGAGAAGACAAACGCACAGATCATCTTGCTGACGTAATTGAAAATCCTACTTTCAATCAGTCTCTGGTTCCAGAACATATTCCAAATTTCCACAGGTCTGTTTCTAATTTCTGTATTCACGACGTGCAGAGAGCTGAGCTCCAGACCCCCAACACATGAGGTCCCCCCATTTTTTCAACTTCCTCCAATCCTTCTTTTGTCTAACATAATGGCATATTCTACAACTATTTTGCTCTCTGCGAAGTGAAATATTTCGTTCTTCTTCACCCTCCCTACATTTGCAGATTGGAATTAACTCTTCCCGTGACATTCTTAGCTCAAATGAAATCAAAATTTGGCTCAACCATCCCATCCACATAATTAATTCTGAAGCCCAGCAACATCTTTGAATGTTTTTCTTCACCTTCAGTCTGAGTAATACATCCTTCCTGTAGTCTGCACGTAAAACATAACCAAGTTGGTTTGCATATATCTAACATGATCTAATTGCTCGTTGTTTCAGCGCCTTCCAAAGACAAGTATATAGAACTCCGTGTTAACCACATTTCGTTCCTGGCTTGTCACCTGCAGGAAATTTTAAACCTTGATGCCTAATTTCGCTTACTATAACCATATAACAATTACACCACGGAAACAAGCCATCTCGGCCCTTCTAGTCCGTGCCGAACACTTACTCTCACCTAGTCCCGTCTACCTGCACTCAGACCATAACCCTCCATTCCTTTCCTGTCCATATACCTATCCAATGTATTTTTAAATGATAAACTCGAACCTGCCTCCACCACTTCCACTGGAAGCTCATTCCACACAGTTACCGCTCTCTGAGTAAAGAAGTTCCCCCAAATGTTACCCCTAAACTTTTGTCCCTTAATTCTCAAATCATGTCCTCTTGTTTGAATCTTCCCTACACTCAATGGAAAAAGCTTATCCACGTTAACTCTGTCCATCCCTCTCATAATTTTAACGACCTCTACCAAGTCCCCCCTTAACCTTCTGCGCTCCAAAGAATAACGACCTATCTTGTTCAACCTCTCTCTGTAACTTAGGTGCTGAAACCCAGGCAACATTCTAGTAAATCTCCTATGTACTCTCTGAACTATGAATAGTTCATTCTACCGCCCCAGTCATCTTCCCACCCTCTGCCAATTAGCTCACTGCAAATTCTTATCCTCGCACTTCTGAATTAAATCGCATTGACACGATCTCATGCAGCGAACAGGACATTCATGCTCATGTAGTCATAGAGTTATGGAGTTATACTGTGTGAAAACAGACCCTTCAGCCCAACTTGCCACATCGACTAAAATGTTCCATCTAAACTTGTCCCGCTTGCTTGCATTTGGCCCATATCCCTCTAAATCTGCCCTACCCATGTACCAGTACAATTGCATATTTATGACCCTGTCCCACTTAGGAAACCTGAACGGAAACCTCTGGGGACTTTGCGACCCACCCAAGGTTTCCGTGCGGTTCCCGGAGTTTTTTGTCAGTCTCCCTGATGGGCGAAAGTGGTTTCCGCTTCTTCTATGTTCCGGCGATTATTTCAAAAAATTTAAATAAAGTCCGGGAACCTCCGAGAACCTGAAAAAACCTCCGGGAACCACACGGAAACCTTGGGTGGGGCGCAAAGTCTCCAGCGGTTTCCGTTCAGGTTTCCTAAGTGGGACTGGGGCATTAACGTTGCGTTAGCCCCTGCCTCAACTACCTTCTCAAGCAGCTCCTTCCTTACACTATAGTTTGGAGATTCTGCTCCTGTTGCCAAGCATGCTGATGGTTTTGAAAATATAGACAAAGTGCTTACTAAATTCTTACTAAACAGAAGTCTCCGCGTGTTGAAATCTGCACACTGCTAAGATTTCACCACTAATTAAAACCCTGCCCATAGTATTTTATTTAATACTGATGACACATTACAACGTACTTGGACGTTGGATCAGTGGACTATTTTATAACGGGTTACTCTACCAGTTGCGACTTCGTAAAATATGGCTAAAGTGCATACGCTGCTCTTCGTTTTCCAAAAAATAAATCAATTAAATGAATGGAGGCTTATTCTTTATAAATAACTTACATTTCCATAAAAGCAAATTTATGCGATCCCTTGAAAATATTCTCCAAATTACCCTAATGCAGAACTATACGGCTGACACTCCTGCAGCTAAGGGATTTATCGTTTTCTCCACTTTTGTAAAAATTGCACATACAGCAGGAAGTGTCCTTTTGAGCCATAACGTCCTTATTTTGTTTTTTCCGCAGAAATCATTGCCACCAAACAACTGAAAGGTAAATAATGACTACTAGCGTGTGCACTGACCGCGTCAATTTTCGAATGCATTAATTTTTCAAAGGAAATGAAGAGGAATTGACTTCTGATAATTCACGCATTCGTTTAAATCGCTTGTAAATACCTGTTAAATTCAGAGGGTCGGGCAGCATGTGGCCAGGGGAATGTTCAGACAACATTTTGGGATGGGACGCGTTCCACACAGGAACGTAAGATGTCAACTTCAAATTCTCAAATTCTCATTGCGATCATGGCTGATCGTCCCCAATCAATAACCCGTGCCTGCCTTCTCCCCATATCCCTCGATTCCACTAGCCCCTAGAGCTCTATCAAACTCTCTCTTAAATCCATCCAGTGATTTGGCCTCCGCTGCCCTCTGTGGCAGGGAATTCCACAAATTCACAACTCTCTGGGTGGAAAGGTTTTTCTCATCTCTGTCTTAAATGGTCTCCCATTTATTCTAAGACTGTGGCCCCTAGTTCTGGACTCGCCCAACATTGGGAACAGTTTTCCTGCATCTAGCTTGTCTACTCGTTTTATAATTTTATATGTTTCTATAAGATATCCTTCTAAACTTCAGTGAATACAAGCCTATACTGTTCATTCGTTCCTCATATGACAGTCCCGCCATCCCAGGGAAGAATCTCGTGAACCTAAGCTGCACTGCTTCGATCACAAGGATGTCCTTCCTCAAGGATGTCCTTCCTCAGGAGACCAAAACTGTACGCAATATTCCAGATGTGGTCTTACCAGAGCCCTATACAACTGCAGAAAATGCTCTCTACTTCTATAGTGAAATCCTCTTGTTATGAAAGCCAACATTCCATTAGCTTTCTCCACTGCCTGCTGTACCTGCACGCCAACTTTCAATGACCGGTGTACAAGGACACCCATGTCCTACTGTACTCCCCCCTTATCTAACCCCAAATAATAATCTGTCCGCTTGCTTCTGCCACCAAAGTGGACAATCTCACACTTATCTATATTACTAGACTAAGTGGGACCCGTTTGGTCCCATGTTCACACTGGAGGGCTGGTCCCCCAACGCAATATTCCACCTCTCCACCAATTCCAATATTGGTGGCCAGTGGGGGGGGGGGGGGCTTTCTGGAACGCTAGGATTGGTATTGTGAGCTGGTTTCCAGAGGGCTATTATGGACATCGTGGGCCAAATGGATTCTTGGAATGGCAGCACAGTCACTCAAGCCTGATGTGCTGGCAGCTCACTCACGGCTGGTGGGCTAGCAGTTGATTCACAGCTATTCCTTAAAATTCCACTTCAAGCAGGGTGAAAGACCACCAAATTCAAATGCCGTTTCCTACCATTTCAAACAGAGTGCAAGGCAACCATATTCAAGTGCAGTTTCTTACCACTTCAAGCAGTGTGCAAAGCCACCAAATTCAAGTGCAGTTTCTTACCACTTAAGGAAGTATGCAATGCCACCAAATCCAATGCCGTTTCACACCACTCCAAGCAGGTTACAAGGCCACCGAATTCAAGTGCAGTGTCTTACCACTTCAAGCAGGGTGCAAGGCCACCGAATACAAGTGCAGTTTCCGACCACATCAAGCAGGGTGCAGGGCCACCAAACTCAAGTGCAGTTTCTTACCACTTCAGGCAGGGTGCAAGGCCACCGAATACGTGCAGTTTCCGACCACATCAAGCAGGTGCAAGGCCACCGAATTCAAGTGCAGTTTCCCACCACTTTAAGCAGGGTGCACGGCCACCAAACACAAGTGCAGTTACATTCCACTTTTTCAAGCAGTGTGCAACGCCACCAAATTCAAGTGCAATTTCATGCCATTTCAAGCAGGGTGCAAGGCCACCAAATTCAAGTGCAGTTTCATGCCATTTCAAGCAGGGTGCAAGGCCACCGAATTCAAGCGCAGTCTCATACCACTCCAAGCAGGGTGCAAGAAAACCAAATTAAGTGCAGTTTCATGCCATTTCAAGCAGGGTGCAAGGCCACCAAATTCAAACGCAGTTTCATGCCATTTCATGCAGTGTGCAAGGCCACCACATTCAAATGCAGTTTCATACCATTTCAAACAGGGTGAAAGCACCATAAAGCCGCCATAAAACCACACAAAAAAAAACACACTCACAGTTCAGTAGACATTCAGTGTGTGCAGTTGATTCACAGCTCACACAGAATCGTGACCTCTCCCTCCCCTGTCTTGCAGAGAATGAGCCACACCCATACTTCCGGGTTTTATAATCCTTCCCCTCTCACCGGAAGGGTTGTGGCCTTCATGGCGTGATTGACAGGAGAGAGATTCTCAACATTTTTTTAAACTCTAATAACACTTTTATTTTTTATTGACGTGAAGAACCCTCTGCACCTGATGAGCGGAGGGGGACTGCGTAAGATGGCCAAAAATCACACCCGTAAGTGGTAGCGTTCTATCTAAAATCAATATACGGTGCAAATAGGAAGTTGTCAAGTTTAGACTTACTACCATTTGCAGTGCAGCATGTCAAAGCAACCACCACTAACAGCAGCAAATTGCAGTGCAGCATTTCAAAGCAACCACCACCAACAACAACCATTTGCAGTGCAACATTACAAAGTAGGCATGATCATGTAAGTCTCCTGATTACAAAAGAATGATAATGCAGTCGAAGCATTTCAGAGAACATTTACTAGATTTCTATCCAGGGTGATCCAGTTTTCTTTTGAGGTAAGAATGTGCAGGCGAGGTTGTATCCACTGGAGGTAACATGAATACGATGTGGGGGTCATGGCGGGATGTATCTGTAGAGGGTGTTTACTCATGGGAGAATACAGGAGTTAAAGAATGAGGCACATTCTATCATCCCTAGTTATATTAAAGCTAATGAGCGTCATAATGGCCCGTGAAAATCGACAGGGTATTGGGTGTATGAATAGGACTAACTCATTTTCTTTGCAACAAAGTCAAACAGACACTGTGGGCTGAAGACCACGTTCTGTCCTATGTTTCTGCGATGCCTGAGGTACTTAATATTTCACTCCAAGAGCGTGGTTCCGATGTCTTTCAAAATAATCCTTGTCATTTCCGCTTCGATGTTTACGCTAATGTCGCGTTCAGAAAATAATGACATGATGTAGTATGTTCTGAACAATTTAGAACTGAAGAAACTGCTACAATCTGCCAGTAAGTATTCAAGGGTATTTTGTATTTTACATTTATCTTTCTCTCGGTTAATTTAAATTTCTAAGTAATTGAACTGTAATTGTCATTTAGCAAATTGGTTTAGAATGATTTAGTGATAATCTGGCAGCAGGACAGCTTGCAGCTTGCAGCGGGATGCAGAGATTTTGCTTGATGAGAAAATATTAATTGGCTTCCTGGTTCTCCATGACTATTGCGATTTTCAGAAAAATCTTCTCATCCGCTTGATATCGCTCCATTTCATCCTATACTGATACACGCTTGTGATCGACAAGGTCCAGACACAAAGCTGGCCCTATGGCGGGAAGGTGGAAACCCGCAGCAATCTTCACCTCGTGATCAAATTATTCAAAGTCAGCGAGCCATCGTTGATGCATATACGCAATACGCAACTCTGATATTTTTCCCATACTTCCACGAAGCGCAATAGATGCCACACACGGCCGATGGTTTCTCTCCCGCCTTGCGCTGTTGGTTTCAGGGAGGAAATATACAGCCACCAGCCTGCAAGGTAGGGTCATAAATGCGTCAACCTCATTCTTATTGAGCAAAGGAAAAGCACTTATTAGGAACTTTGAACATTACACAGTCTGAGTGAACCCAGAAATGGCTTATTTGCTGCAACGTCTTCGTTAGTCTTTATCTTCGTTAATCCTTACTACCTCCCTCCATTTCACAACAAGCAACTCACTCCATTTTAGCATTCCACCCGAATGATAAATTTAAATTCAGCCAAATGGTGGCGCTCCGTTTCAGTTTGCACTCATTCCCATCATTTTCTCAAACCTTGGTTTGGCTAAAACCTACCAAGTGCTAAATTTAATGTTCAATTTGTTTCATGTTTTTTCTAAACCATATTGATTAATTCCACCGTGATATGGTTATTGATCACATATTGCTTGGTTTACATTAAATTATGAAAATGATTCATTAATCTAGAATTGTTCGTGGTGCGTGTCCATTCCCGCATTAATATTAAATATTGATTTGTGAATTTCCACTTCAGTAAAAGAGCTGCTAATCAAAGATACAGGTGAATAAATGGCAATGCGTATATCCAGATTTCACTTAGTTCACATAAATCAATTGAACTTTCCTTTCAACATGAAGAATAGGAAAAGTAAAACTGTGGAAACTTGAGTTGGGAAATGTTGCCACTCTTCATTAACGATACTATATAAGTTACTATGGAATAAGCCCATGACAGCGGCGAGAGCGTGTAAAAAAGTGTGACAGACGTATTTCATCATAGTCAAGTGAAAGAACATCAGAGTGGCAGTAAAGAATGGAAATTAAAAATTAGAAGCTGTAATTTGTTATTTATTTTGCTGGAAAGTTCATTAATATTAACACGTTCGGTTATTCGGACGTTGGAACACTTCAGTAGTAACGTAACGTGAGAATATGCAAGTAACTCAGAAAAAGATGACGAGAAGTGCTTGGAACGAGCAAGGATGCAACAATGCGCTAGACCCGCTCCGGAGCTCCGATGCAGATACGCTTGTAACGCCGGCATTCACAGAAGTGTAAACCTCATTATTTAATGAACTTCTTGCTGCGCAACTGTTGACTGCAGGCAGGGATCCCACCCAATATACGTTGACAAGGCTAAAGGGGAGCCTCGACCCGAAACGCCACATCCTTGTTCTACAGTGATGCGGCCAGACTCATTGAGTTACTCCAGCACTTTGTGTCTATCTCTGGTATCCCTTCCGCATAACCCACGGGTTTTGCAACCTGAACATCGCCAGTTGAAAGTTGGAAGCTGAAAAGTACTATAATTTTGTTTCATACCAACATCTAATTTCAGACCTGGAAAAACTGACGAATAAACTAGAGGAAGCCGGTGAGGTCATGCGTGTTCACGTGTTCTCCCTTTGAATGATATGTTTCATATTATTGTTCCCATCTTTTTCTCCAGTGGTCTGGGCGCATTCTTGTTAAGGCCACTTCGGACAATCGATGGGTACCCAATCGATGTACCATGCCAGCTAAATTGAACGGTAAAATAGGCAAAATTCCATACATTTGAATGAGAGATTTCGAAATGCCCCGTCGGTTAGCAGAGTCACTCTGAAGTCGTTCCTCTGCCGCAGTCACTCTAATTTGCTCTAATTCATAAACTGATCACACTGTCTGCTGTTCGGCAGAACAGGCATTGCTTCCACTATCAGCAATTATTCAATTTGATTATATACTAGCCGAGCGTATTTCAATGCAGAACAGCGAAAATCAAGTTAATTGACACATATTGCTTCCGACATGAATGCCTTGATTGAAAATTGTCACCATTTCAATGACTGCAAACGTCCTTCGCACTAGTTCAAGGAAACGGAGAACGGTTTCTAAAAAGTACAATTGTTTTACGTTCGCGGCCATTGAGTGCGATCGATATACTCGGAGAATGGATATCTAAAATTAAATATGCGGTATAAATATGTAATAATTAAATGTTTTGATATAAATCTTCGTGAAACCCGTACTGAACTTCATGCTCTATGTTTCTTTATTTTAACATGATTCCAGAAATAACTATCCGCCAAAAAGACTCAGGTAAACATGAAGATGATGATGATGATGATGATGATGATGATGATGATGATGATGATGATGATGATGATGATGATGATGATGATGATGATGATGATGATGATGATGATGATGATGATGATGATGATGATGATGATGATGGTAAAGGTGATAATCATGATAATGTTAATGATAATTTATAATAATTTTCAGTGATCAGCGACCAATTGAAGAACAACGGTGAGTATTTTTAGGACTGCAGCCATGAGCAAGAATTTAAACAGCGCTAGTTATTTCTCAGCAGCAAGTTGTACCAGTTAGAGAAAGTCCAAAGCTTGCAAGTGTTCCCGTCATAAGCATTTGCAGAAACAAACATCGTTATCTTGTCGACATAATGAGTTTTTAGACTTCATCTTCTCTGGCAAACTGTAACTTTTGTAATTTTGGACTACTGGTAATTGTTTTATTTACATATAGCAAATTCCAATGAGAGGAGACTATCTCCTGCTCAATGCGTGATGGACAATAACGGTCGGTAATCTGCGAATCCAAGATTCTAATAAACAAATTAACAACCAAATCATTCTTGAAATAATTGGATTCTGGTGGATTATCAATTCTACTGCCAACTAGCGGTGAGTTTGAAAATAATCCATTAACAAAAAAACTGTGACATGGAATTGTACTTCACGTAACATCGAACGGCTAAACATGGCTCATTTATCATGATGGTAATGGTCTTCGAGTAAAAAGTTGTGTTATGTTTTCTTCAATCTCGTAGCAGAGAAATTGAACGAAGTTCAAACAGGTGAACTATTTCTAGAAGTTTCATACATTCGCTATTGTGAGTGATGGAGCACACGGGGGTATTATTGAAGAATGCGGGTCGCATACGACGGTATGGACTTTATACTCTCTCCCTTCACAAACGTAGAAGAAAGGAATTAATAGAACATCGGCAGCAAAAATAATCGTCTGTTACACACAATTGGAATGATTATAAATTATCTCTGTCTCGTCATTATAAACTAATCTGACGTGCTTACTCTCAATATGCAAGCGATGGTACAAAATGTTACAACACGATTCCACGACCAATCATATGTAGCACATCAAAAAGTCTTAACACTATTTTCACTTGATAAATATTGTGTAGAATACCATGGACGTTCCGACGTATTCCCTTGAAATAAATCGAATGGGTGTGTTTTTCGAGCACTGGAAAGACCACGGGCGGTCACGCTTTAACTTTTCAGTCAAAAGACAACACTTCTGACACTTCGGTTGCTGGACATTTTAAATTTAACTCCCCATCCCATTCCCACACTGACCTTTCTGTCCCGGGCTTCCTCCACTGTCAGAGTGAGGCCCAGCGCAAATTGGAGGAACAGCACCTCGCATTTAGCTTGGGCAGATTCACTCCAGCGACATGAACATTAACTTCTCTAACGTCAAGTAATCCTTGCTTTCCCTCTCTCTCCACGTCCCTCCTCTTTCCAGTTCCCCGTCCCATCTGCCAAACTCCGACTATATTTCATCTCTGTTTCCTTTGTTGTTAACCTCCCAGCTAACAATTCTTTATTCAATATTTTCATTGATCTCCATTCCATTTGCCCTGTTTTCACACCTTCATACTTCCTTATCTGGTGTCAGTCTGAAGAAGAGTCTCGACCCGAAACGTCAGCATTTCCTTCTCTCCATAGATGTTGCATGGCCCGCTGAGTTACTCCAGCATTTTAGGTCTATCTTCTGACACGCCAATAGCCTTTCCATACTGCACTGGAGTGCAACCAGAATTATCATTCCAATGCACTCGTAATCATCATGAAATCCCACACTGACAACTCGCGGACACACAGCTGCTGCTCAGGATTAAGCAATCCATTTATCGCGTAATGCTTACGTTTGCTGTGATTTGTCGAGCAGAAACAAATATAATTAACTTCCAGAACTGGAGCA
Organism: Okamejei kenojei; assembly: GCA_035221665.1. Classification (NCBI taxonomy): domain Eukaryota; kingdom Metazoa; phylum Chordata; class Chondrichthyes; order Rajiformes; family Rajidae; genus Okamejei; species Okamejei kenojei. The sequence continues at coordinate 21,738,847 of CM069160.1, read as the reverse complement.
ATCAGAAAAACTTCGTTCGGATATTGGTAAGAATTATGATTTGTTTTGTTTCTTGGCTAGAAATATCAAATATTACAAGTTATAGCGTTGAGATGAGACGGGGTTGGTATAGTTATGAGGGCAGTGGCTTTTACGATACGATAACGATACGGGACCATGCGATACAACAGAACTGTATTCACCCCAGGAGGGAAGTTGGTCTGCCAACAATCATAAAACACAAGATACATGAAACATGTAACTAAAGTGAAGAGTGGAAATGATTGAGAATATACAAAGATTGGTGGTGGGGGGTTGGGCTCAGTCTACCCTACGACAGAGGCGGAGGAGTTGTACCGTTTGATTAGCAATGTTACAACATTTTGAGATTTTTAAAAATCAAGTCTGCAATTTATCCCATCAGATAAAGCATACAAAGGAGTTCAATTTGACACCTAATTCACTTTCATATCTTCAGTATTAAAAAGGTTATGGCCATTTTCATACTCGGAAATTAGCATATTGTTCCCCATTGTCTTTCCATTGATTTAACACAAAAGTTGTGATCGAGGACAGTCCAAAGCCCATAACTTTCTTAAAAATTAAGAGAACTTAAAGACATTTTCGGTTATTATAGATTGAAGCATTCTGAAACTAATATGAAACAATCTTACTTGGATGACCTGAAATTAAAGCATATAATTAGTTAGTTACCCAATTGTAGCTAATTATATGCTTTAATTTCAATTCTTTAAAATTCAATTACTAGATCTAAACATCTATCCATTTCTTAAGAAAATATTAACTTTTTTTTTAAAAGCCTAAGTGTCCAAATAACATTCACACAAGAATTCACAATATAACATGATTTTTAAATCTAGTCATTAATTTATAGGCCACATTGAAGGAATTTTGTCTTTAATGCCTGTAAATTAGTGGGCATTTTAAACAGCTTGCGAGTGGGATTTTCTGGAACGCAATGGATTAGAACGTTGCGGTTGCGGTGAATTTAAACCCGATATCGGCAGGAAAATTCTGCCGGTTCGTATGGGAACTAAATCACCGTTTCGCAACATGAAATATCGATTAAAGTCATCTAAACAAGCAGGTGTATATGTAAAAATAAACAGCTTTCACTTACCTGTCCCCTACGTAAAATCGATCCCCGTTGTCGGCGTTCACGGCATTAAGAGCTAATTTTTATTTTACTGCAGCGCAGAAATAGTCGGGCTGATTTAAAAAAAAATTAACTTACCGGCCGTCGGAACGAATCTCCAGAAATAGATCGCACTCCGACAAAATATTATTACGGATGGCAAGGGAAAACCGCGTTTTAGCCCCGCCCCCCACCACCCCCCCCCCCCCCCCCCCCCTCCCCCCCCCCCCTCCCCACCACCGCACCACCGCTGAAGGTAAGTTTTGTAACATACCTAGTTTGATAGCCACAGGGAAAAGGGATCTCTGGTGGCGTTCTGTGCTGCATCTTGGAGGGACCAGTCTGTTGCCGAAGGTACTCCTCAGGTTGACCAGTGTGTCATGGAGAGGGTAACCTGTATTGTCCAGGATGATCCGCAGTTTGAGGAGCATCCCCCACTCCAAGGTCACCTCCCATGAATCCAACACCGCCTCGAGTACTCAGCCAGCCTTCCTGATGAGCTTTTTTAATCCTGTTGGCGACCGCGACCTTTTAAGCAAATGGTACTTCATAATTGGTATGCTCTGTCTATGGGGGAGGGTGCAAAATATCACAGTGGACGTTAAAGATACATTATTACATGCACGTGAACGTGCGGTAAATGAACAGATGCGGATCATGTGCAGGCATATTGGGGTTAGTTTAATTTGCCTTCAGTGTCAATACAGACATCAAAGACTGGATAGACTCGGCTTGCACTCGCTATAATTTTGAAGATTGAGAGGCGATCTTATAGAAACTTACAAAATTCTTAAGGGGTTGGACAGGCTAGATGCAGGAAGATTTTTCCCGATGTTGGGGAGGTCCAGAACAAGGGGATCACAGTTTAAGGATAAGGGGGAAGTCTTTTAGGACCGAGATGAGAAAAACATTTTTCCCACAGAGCGTGGCGAATCTGTGGAATTCTCTGCCACAGAAGGTAGGTGAGGCCAGTTCACTGGCTATATTTAAGAGGGAGTTGGATGTGGCCCTTGTGGCTAAAGGGATCACGGGGTGTGGAGCGAAGGCAGGTACAGGATACTGAGTTGGATGATCAGCCATGATCATATTAAATGGCGGTGCAGGCTCGAAGGGCCGAATGGCCTACTCCTGCACATATTTCTATGTTTTTATGTTTCTATGTTCCTGTGTTATCCTGCGCTGTGCTCTATTGATGTCAACCGATTTTAAGAAAAAAGCTATTTCCAACCTATGCGGAATTAGCGTTATCGTCCTTACATGGCGGTCAACGTAAAATGAGGAAGTTTGGGTCACGCACCTCGTCCGCGCTATTTTGGAAAGTTACTAGTAAATTTGCAAAAATCAGCTTTGTCAGACCGATTTGTGGAGCATCCACGGACAGCGGAATGGTGTACTCTTGCTTCTATGTTTATGTTTCTAAGGTTCGTACATATTCAGACACACCAATCAACTGGATTTTCATTAACAGGCGCCATGGGGAATCCCATCGAAGAGAATTAAAATGAGGGAGTAGAATTGATGGGATGCTCTTCAAATTAATCGGTGGATAATGTTTGGCTCTTTCCCAGTACTGCGCTGTTATTTGGCAATTCTCTGCCTTAATAGCATTTAGATTATCAGGTCTGAATAAATGTCTATACTATTATGTATCATCAACTTGAAAACATTGCTGGCATAACAAGTTCCGCGTTTGAGTCATCGTTACGTTTTTCGTTGTAGCTAAACTAACGTATGTTATTACCCCCCCCCCCCCCCCCCCCCCTCCTATCCCCCCCCCCCCCCCCCCCCCCTTCCTTCTGCGCAGAGAAAGTTCTGCAGGCAAAAGATGAAGGTGAAGCACCTTTTGTTTTTTCTTCCTTCTGATGACGCTCCCGATGCGCTGATACCATTGAAGTTGACTTTGTACCAAAAAACAAAACCCAGTTTGAATTATTGAAATCGCTATATACCAACTCAATTCAACCATTATGAAAACTAAGCAGGCGTTCTCCCATTATACATGCGACGTGGTAATATCCTGAGTAATGCCCCTGTCCCACAGGAAACCTCTGGAGACTTTGCGCCCCACCCAAGGTTTCCGTGCGGTTCCCGGAGGTTTTTGTCAGTCTCCCTAATGGTCGAAAGTGGTTTCCGTTTTAAAAATCGGTAATTTTTTAGTCGAAGCCGGTTGCGATGCTAGTTGAAGTTGGTTGCCGGAGGACAAAAACCTCCGGGAACCTCCGTGAACTGCACGGAAACCTTGGGTGGGGCGCAAAGTCTGCAGAGGTTTCCGTCCAGGTTTCCTAAGTGGGACAGGGGCATAAGATACTACGATTAAATATGTGGACGAGTACACAGCCTTAATACTGTATTCAATTGATAAATATTGTCCATGATGCCATTAAAATTCCCGCGCAGTTACATAAAATAAACCGATTGGATATGCTCTGTTTAACATGTCATCCAAAAGACACGGCGTCCAGCACTTCAGTAGTCTTTCGGCACTACACTAGGATGCAACCAGAATTATCATTTCAATGCACTCGTGATCCTTATAAAATTCCTCACGAACAATTTGTAGACGCACTGCTACTGCTCAGGGTGAAATGGTCTGTTTGTTGTGCAATGCTTACGTCTGTTGCGGTGTGACTGAACAAAAACAAATGATATTAACTTCCAGAACTGGAAAAATCTGAAAAAGTTCGTTCTGATATTGGTAAGACGTTGTAATCAAGCCACTTGCCAGTGATTTCATGTCAAATATAGATATTTCGTAGCACTGCCTACGTTATGAGAGTCCAGTGTTATAAAACTACTTCCATTTTGTTGGGAACAATCCTTAATCAATAGTGTAGTAAACAACTACAGATGCTGATTTAAATCGGTGGACACAAAATGCTGGAGTAACACAGTGGGACAGACAGCATCCCGGAGAGAAGGAATGGATGACGTTTCGGGTCCAGAGCCTTCTTCAGATGTCAGGGGAGGGGGCTGGACAGAACTGGAATGTAGTCGGAGGCAATAAAACTGGTGGGAGAACTGGGAAGGGGGAAGGAATGGAGAGAGAAGGGCTATTTGAAGTTGGAAAAGTCAATGGCTATCTCCGAACTCTACCTCCGCTGCAATAACGACTGCATCGGTGCTACATCTTGCACCCATGTAGAATTCACTGACTTAATCACCTTCACGACTAATTTTCATCCTGCACTCTAATTCACTTGGACTATCTCCGACATCTCCCTACCGTGTCTAGATATCACCGTTTCCCTACCGTGTCTAGATATCACAGGAGAGAGACTATTGACTGACATCTATTACAAACCCACTGACTCCCATAGCTGTGTTAAATAAGGAACTGTAGATGCTGGAGAATCGAGTGTACACAAAAGGCTGGATGAAACTCAGCGGGTGCAGCAGCATCTAAGGAGCGAAGGAGATAGGGGACGTTTCGGGTCGAGACCCTTCTTCAGACTGGTCAGGGATCAGGGAAACGAGAGATATAGACGGTGATGTGGAGAGATAAAGAACAATGAATGAAAGATATGCAAAAAAGTATCGATGATAAAGGGAACAAGCCATTGTAAGCTGTTTGTGGTGTGAAAATGAGAAGCTAGTGCGACTAGGGTGGGGGAGGGAGATAGAGAGAGAGGGAATGCCAGGGCCCGAGGGCTGAGGGAGAGGTGGGAAGGGGAGGAGAGAGCAAGGGTTAACAGAATTGAGAAAATTCAATGTTCAAGCCAAAAGGATGCAGACTCCCCAAGCAGAATATGAGGTGCTGTTCCTCCAACTTGCGGTGTTGCTCACTCTGGCCGTGGAGGAGGCCGGATACGGAATGGGAGAGGAGTTGAAGTGCTGAGCCACCGGGAGGTCTGGTTGGTTATTGCGGACCGAGCGGAGGTGTTCGGCGAAACGATCGCCAAGCCTCCGCTTGGTCTGACCAATATAGATCATCTGGCATCTGGAGCAGCGGATGCAGTAGATGAGGTTCGAGGAGGTGCAGGTGAACCTCTGTCGGACCTGGAAGGACTGCTTTGGTCCTTAGCTATAGCTATCTAGACTACACTTCTTCCCACACTGCTTCCTGTAAAGACTCTATCATTTCTTCGTGTACGCCGCATCTGCGCCCAGGATGAGGTTTTCCATACGAGGTCATCAGACATGTCCTCATTATAGACAATAGGTGCAGGAGTAGGCCATTCGGCCCTTCGAGCCAGCACCGCCATTCAATGTGATCATGGCCGATCATCCCCAACCCGTTCCAGCCTTCTCCCCATATCCTCTGACTCCGCTATTTTTAAGAGCCCAATCTAGCTCTCTCGTGAAAGCATCCAGAGAACCTGCCTCCACCACTCTCTGAGGCAGAGAATTCAACAGACTCACCACTGTGTGAGAAAAAGTGTTTCCACGTCTCCGTTCTAAATGGCTTACTCCTTATTCTTAAACTGTGGCCCCTGGTCCTGGACTCCTCCAACATCGGGAATATGTTTCCTGCCTCTAGCGTGTCCAAACCCTTAACAATCTTACATGTTTCAATGAGATCTCCTCTCATCCTTCTAAACTCCAGAGTGTACAAGCCCAGCTGCTCCATTCTCTCAGCATATGACAGTCCCGCCATCCCGGGAATTAACCTTGTAAACCTACGCTGCACTCTCTCAATAGCAAGAATGTCCTTCCTCAAATTAGGGGACCAAAACTGCACACAATACACCAGGTGTGGTCTCACTAGGACTCTGTACAACTACAGAAGGACTTATTTGCTCCTATATTCGATTCCTCTTGTCATAAAGGCCAACATGCCATTCGCTTTCTTCACTGCCTGATGTACCTGCGTGCTCACTTTCATAGACTGATGTACAAGGACCCCCAGATCCCGTTGTACTTCCCTCTTTACAACTTGACGCCATTTAGATAGTAATCTGTCTTCACGTTTTTGCTACCAACGTGGATAACCTCGCATTTATCCGCATTAAACGTCATCTGCCATGCATCTGCCCACTCCCCCAACCTGTCCAAGTCATCCTGCATTCTCATAGCATTCTCCTCACAGTTCACACTGCCACCCAGCTTTGTGTCATATACAAATTTGCTAATGTTACTTTGAATCCCTTCATTCAAATCATTGATGCATATTGTAAATAGCTGCGGTCCCAGCACTGAGTCTTGCGGTACCCCACTTGTCACTGCCTGCCATTCTGAAAGGGACCCGTTAATCCCTACTCTTTGTTTCCTGTCTGCCAACCACTTCTCTATCCATGTCAGCATTCTACCCCCAATACCATGTGCCATAATTTTGGCCACTAATCTCCTATGTGGGACCTTATCAAATGCTTTCTGAAAGTCCACGTACACTACATCAACTGGCTCTCCCTTGTCCATTTTCCTAGTTACATCTTCAAAAAATTCCAGAAGATTAGTCAAGCACGATTTCCCCTTCGTAAATCCATGCTTACTCGGACCGATCCTGTTACTGCTATCCAAATGTTCGGCTATCTCATCTTTTATAATTGACTCCAGCATCTTCCCCAGCACTGATGTCAAGCTAACTGGTCTATAATCCCATGTTTTCTCTCTACCGCCTTTCTTAAAATGTGGCATAACATTAGCTACCCTCCAATCCACAGGAACTGATCCTGAGTCTATAGAACATTGGAAAATTATCACCAATGCATCCACGATTTCTAGAGCCACTTCCTTAAGTACCCTGGGGTGCAGACCATCAGGCCCTGGGGATTCATCAGATTTCAGTCCCATCAGTCTATCCAACACCATTTCCTTCCTAATGTGGATTCTTTAGGTAACGGGGGAGGGCCTCTTCCATTATACACGTTTCGAGTCGAGACCCTTCTTCAGACTGATGTCAGGGGAGTGGACGGGACAGAGAAAGAATGTAGTCGGAGACAGTAAGATTGGTGGCAGAACTGGGAAGGGGGGGATGAAGAGATGGGGAATTGGATGGGTAATGAATATTGACCTCTAACTTCAAATAGCCCTTGCTTTCCCTCTCACCACCCCCCACCCCCCCTTCCCATTTTGCGTCCACCTTCGATGTAAACCAGTATCTGCAGTTCTTTCTTATACATAATAAGGGAATATCGCTAAGAGCAAGATAACGACAGGAAAGTGCGATCAACGATAGTTCGAGGTCACCAAGTCAGGTTCTAGGTCAGATAGTAATTCACGACTGCACTCTAGTTCTGGCGGGACAATTCAGTTGCCTTATAACAGCTGGGAAGAAACTGTCCCTGAATCTGGCGGTGTGCGTTTTCACACTTCTATATAATTCTATCACTTCTATATAATTCACAGCTGAATTATCCCAGCACAACCAGATAGAAGCCCTGAACTGCTAGTTACCTCATTGGTGACTCTCGGGCTATCCTTGGTAGGCCTTTGCTGATTTATGCCTGACTTGAAGAGAGAAGAGAGAGTGGGTGGTGTGTGACTCGGCCTTCATTAAGCTGCTGGCCTTGATTAAGCTGCTGTCCTATAAATGAAGTAAATGGAAGGGAGGTTGGTTTGTGTGGATTGTGAAATCCGCTCCGATCAAATTGAATTATGTAGTAGCCCCAGAGGGCAGAATGACCACCCTCCTTCTATTCTGTATTCAGTATTTACTTTAATGTCATTTTAACTGAGTAGTTACATACACAGAAGAAACGAAAAATTGTTTCTCAATCAGTTCCCCTCAGTGCAGTTAATAAGGAATAAATACATACAACTTAAACAAAATAAAATTAACATATCTAAAAGTAGGCCTACAATTTGAACTAAAAAACAGACATTCAGACCGAACAGTGGCATGCTTTGACAGGTGTCTAGCTGTCAAAGTATGGGCGAGGTTAGATGTGTTGGTGTATGATGTGTGGGGAGGGGACACAGTCCGTTAACCAGTCTTATTGCCTGTGGGAAGAAGCTGTGTAGCATCCTGCTGGTTTTGCAGCTGATGCTCCTGTACCTCTTCCCAGATGGCAGAATGGAGAAGATGTGTGAGGAGTGATAGGGAACCTTAATAATGGCGATGGCTTTGCGGATGCTCCGCTTCTGATAGATCTCCAACAGGAAAGGGGGTGGAGTACCAATGATCCTGCTGGCTGTCTTCACTATCCTGTTAAGTTGTTTTTGTTCATAAGCCTTGCAGCTCCCAAACCAGGAAATGATGCCGTAGGTCAATATACTCTCGATGGTGCCCCTGTAGAAGGTCGGTAGGTAAACAGTAGGAAGACCTGCTTTTCTTAGTCTCCGGAGAGGGTGGAGCCACTGCTGAGCTCTTTTGATGACTACTGTGGTGTTGGTCGTAAAGGTCAGGTGGTCCGCCAGGTGAAGTCCCAGCAAATTCACACTGCTGACCCTCTCCACAGCAGCACCATCAATATGCAGCGGTGTGTAATGGTGTTTTCCGGCCCTCCTGATAAACACCTTTCTATTTTCCATGTTTCCGCGTTCGTGCGTTTCGCCGTATTTCAGCACGCCGTTCAAATAGATTTGCACGATTACATGGAACAGGTGGAATCCCATGCATGTAGAATTAAAGTGACGGAGTAAAATCGTTGTTCGAGATGGTCGGTAGACAACGAGTGTGGCTTTCCCCCGTCTTGCGAGTGTTTGTTATTTGGTTATTCCCTGCATTAGCAGCACTTAGATAATTAGCTCTAACTATATTCCTGTAGCACATTTTGTTTCATTTATAATTTTGGTGGCGCCAGACACGTGGCCTCACTCGCGTTCTGCCTAGGTGAGGTCTGCCGTTCGATTTTACCGGGTTGCATGCAAAAAAAACATTTCGCTGACCCAGGTACATGTGAGAATAAAGTATAATTGAATCGAATCGAATCATTAAATCACTGAACCATTGTTTGAACCATACTGGAAACATTGTCGGCCCTAACGATTTCTGCAATAACGTCGTCATTATGTAACTGCGTCCCATTCTTTCTGTAGCGACAGTCCTACATTCAAAACATGAAGGTAACGCACGCTTTGTTTTGTGTTAGTCTTCTGCCTTCTGTTGGCGCTCGCGATGGATTGATCGCATTGAAGTTTACATTGCACCATCAAAAAACGTCTGCTTCACACCATACAAATTGTTATGTACCAGCCCAATCTACTGTTTACTTAGTTGCACCCACTCTCATTATATGGAACGTGGCAAATTCCAGAGCAAGATTCTATGGTCAAACATATGTGACACAGTAAAACGTCACGGTATTGTTTTTAATTAACAACTAATTGATAAATACTGCCCGGGATACCATGAAAGTCCCCTAGTAGTTCCTCGAAATAACCTGACTGCGTGTTTTTGTTCATGAGAAAGACCACGCTTTAATCTTTCATCCGAAAAGACTCTGCGTTTGATGCTTCAGTAGTCTTCGGTAGCCATCATTATCATTCCAGTACACTCATAAAAGTCGACACATACCAATCGCAAAGACACAGCTAACGCTCCGGTTCGAAACCGTCTGTTTCCCTGAGCACACTAATGCTTGCGTCCATTGTGATTTGAAAAAAATAAAAAATATATATTAACTTCTAGAACTGGAGAACTCAGAAAAGTTTCGGTCGGATATTGGTAAGTCAAAGCACACTCGTCACGGTCGAGTTGTTACACTGGTAAAGAGTACATTTCGTAGCATTGGAAGTTCATGATTGCCCAGTGCAGAATTACTGCTATTATTATGTTGAGAGCATTTTTAATCAACAGCAGTGTATTTATGTCGGGTAAAATGTATTTGTATGGATAGTGTTGCATATTTCACCAAATAGCACATTATTTTACCCAGCGTAGGGGGATCGAGGACCAGAGGACATAGGTTCAAGGTGAAGTGGAAAATAGTTAATAGGAATCCGAGGCGTAACGTTCTCGCACATAGGGTGGTGGGTGCATGGAACAAGCTGCCAGAAGAGGTAGATGAGGCTGGGACTATCGCATCGTTGAAGAAACAGTTGGACAGGTTTGGAAGGTTATGGACCAAGCGCAAACAAGAGGGACTAGGGTAGCTGGGACATTGTTGGTGGGTGCGGGCGAGTTGGGCCGAAGGGCTGATTTCCACACTGTACCTATGACTCCAAGACTCTAACACATTACGCGACGTGAAACGCCTCTCCTGCATTCAGTTTTCATCTACCAATATGATCAAATATACGCTTACATTTGATAGGGTAAATGAAACGTATGAACACATAGAGCCAATCGACAGTTAGTTTTCTCCAGTGTAGAATTTTTAAATATTACAAGGCATAACTTGTAGGGAAGCAGGGGAAAGTTTAAAAGAGTTTTGCAGGGAAAGCATTTTAACGCACATAACGACAGGTAACTGGAATACTCTGACGAGGAACGGACAGGGAAGTGACGTTTGAGCGGCATTTTACATGCACATGACCGTGCAGGAAATAGAAGGATGCGGACCATGTAGCTTGGGTTAGTTTAATTTCGCGTCAGGGTCGGCACAGACATCGTCAACCGAATAACCTGTTCCCTATGTTGTGCTGTTCAGTGTTTTATTGGTAGTCAACTGATTTTAAGGGGAAATAACGTAATTCCAACCCATCTGAAATTGGTGTTGTCAGCTTTACAAGGCTATCAACGTAAAACTGAGACGTCTGGGCCACTCATCTCATCCGTACTATTTTGAAAAGTTCGTACTCAATTTGGAAGATCATCGATGGTCAAACTGAATCATGGAGCATCCTCAGACGGCAAAATAGCGTACGCCAGCTTCTATTTTTGTTTCTAATATTCATACAGATTCAAGCTTTTTATCCATTTTGAGATTTATTAATACGTGAAATAGGAATTCCGTCGCTGTGGAATTAAAGTGGAAAACGATTTTCTTAATTACTCCTCGAAATAGTCGGTGCAAAATGAATGGGTCTGTCCTTGTGTTGCGCTGTTGTTTGATAAGTCACTGCACTAGCATTTACATTATGAAGTTTAAATATATTTCTGGACAATATTATGTATCATTACACTGGAAGCATTGCTGGCATAACGCGTTTTTGCATTAGTGTCATCGTTACTAACTCCACTGTTTTCTGTACAGAAAGTGTATTGCGTTCAAAAGAAGAAGGTATAGCAGCCTTTGTTTTTGTTTATTCCTCTTCCTTCCTTCTGATGACGCTCGCAGTGCGATGATAGCGTTGAAGATGGCCTTGATCGGAGGAAACATCTGTTTCGCACTATAGACTTTGCTGTACACCATCTCAATCTGTTCTCATTGAAAAAATAATCAGATTACCTTCTCTCGTTATATAAAACACGTGGTAATATCCATAATAGACTTATGCGATCAAAAATGTGTGACAAAGTAAACGGTTTCAATAAGCGAGTTCGGTATTCCGAAAAACCCAAGAAATCATGGGATTTGTCAATGGTCACTCGCTATAAAGAAAAGGCGAACGAGGGGCTGGCTGTATAAACTGCATGAAACTCTTATCTTTATTCATGATTTAGGTGTAAAAATATATTGAATCTGAGGAACGGGGTGCCAGGTAGCGGGAGAGCGGGGTGTGACGGCAAGAGAGAGGGGGCAGATGGCAGTGGGAGACAAGGGAGATCGCGCACAGGCCCGCTCCTCATCCGCAGACCGGGTCGAGCTCGTGTTCCAGGCGCTGCCGAGGCGCTGCTGAGCCGTCGCTAGACCGCCCCCCCCCCCCCCCCCCCGGGTATCTCGTCCGCGCCCGGGGGCGATCGGAGACGTCCGCGCGACCACGGTGCGGCGAGCCACAGGCCCGCGGCAGGCGCGGGCAGGTGGGGGACGCGCCTGCTCCATTCAGGCTCTGCTCATACTCCCGAGGAACACATTACCTTTCACCGGGGATGCTCCCCGTCCAGCCGAGCCGCCGCAGCACGCCGCGCGCACCCCCGCCGGCGCTGGGGAAGTTGACCGGAAGTTGACCCCGCGTCCCCCGCCCTACACAGCGGTCGCCGGCCAACCATCCCCCCGCCCAGGCTCGGCTGGACAGGCAACATCACCGGAGAAAAGGAATGGGTGACGTTTGGGGTCGAGACCATTCTCCGGAGATGTTGCCTGACACGCCGCGACGCTCCGTGTGCCTCCCCGCCGATCGGCCCCAGCCGCCACCAAACCTCTCCGTCTGTCACAAGACCCCACTGGACGGCGAGAGAGGCGCGTCCGGCGGTGCCCGGCCTCCGGGAGACGGCTCCCCGGGCGCCTGGCTGGAGCCGGCACCGTCCCCCGTTGGAGCCGGTTGCGAGCCCGGCCCGATACCTCCGACCGCCTCCGAATGATGACGGGAAGGCCCAGCGGCGCTCGGAGCCGCCAGCGGCGCCGGAGATCCGCGCCCGACCCTGACCATGGACCCCAACCACGACTCCGACCCACACCTCATGGAACAGCACGCAGCATAAAGCACTCACTGAAACTAAGGTCTGATAACCAAAGCAGAAACATAGAAACATAGAAAATAGGCGCAGGAGGAGGCCATTCGGACCTTCAAGCCAGCACCGCCATTTATTGTGATCATGGCTGATCGGCCCCAATCAATAACCCGTGCCTGCCTTCTCCCCATATCCCTTGACTCCACTAGCCCCTAGAGTTCTATCCAACTCTCTCTTAAATCCATCCAGTGATTTGGCCTCCACTGCCCTCTGTGGCAGAGAATTCCACAAATTCACAACTCTGGGTGAAAAACCTTTTTCTCACCTCAGTCTTAAATTACCTTCCCTTTATTCTAAGACTGTGGCCCCTGGTTCTGGACTCGCCCAACATTGGGAACATTTTTTCCTGCGTCTAGGTTGTCCAGTCCATTTATAATTTTATATGTTTCTGTAAGATCCCCCCTCATCCTTCTAAAAGATAACACACAGCAGATCTGCACCCTCCAATGTTTATCTCCAGTGACCTATGACCTGGGCAACCCAGTCGGAATACCGAAGTCACTCATATTGTATCAGTGATAAATACTGGCCGGGATACCGTGTACGTTCTCACGCAGTCCCTGGAAATAATGTTTCGTGCGCTCGAAAGACCGCAGGCCGTCTGGTTTCAGGGTTCCATCCAAAGGACACAGTTTCTGACTCTTCAGTGGTCTTTCCGTTCTGCACCGCAGCGCAACCAAAATAATAATTCCAATGCAAGATGCAATGAAAGGCGCGGTGGTAGAGTTGCTGCCATTCAGCGCCAGGGAGCCGGGTTCGATCCTGACTGCAGGTGCTGTCTCGACGGAGTTTGCGCATTCTCCCAAAAACGCATGGGTTTCCTCGCAGATTCCAAAGGTTTGGAGGTTAACATGCAGGGCTGTGGGTTAACTGGCTTCTTCAAATGTGCTGCTAGAGTGTAGGGGCCGAGTCTAACACCGAATCAGTGTACGGGTGATGGTCGACGCGGACTCTGTGAGCCGAAGGCTGTCTATAAACGACTCTGAACAAAATGCACTCGTGATGTTCATAAAATGTCTCACTGACATGTTTACAAATACACAGGACAAGATGTTAAAAGTCCAAAGTGCCAAATATCAATTTACTCCCGATGATGATGGGAGCCTTCTGCACTCATCTACACTCCTCCGATGTTGAGAAAGGCTAGGCAGACACGTCATTGGGTTATCAAGTGGGAACCTACCTTCATCGACGTTTCGCTGATTGAACTCACGACGTCTCCAGTAGGCTCAGCGGTGCATTCTGGCCTCCCAGAACCACCCCCCTCTTCATCTGCCTAGCCTGTTATTTGGGAGACCAAATGGGGTATTTCCTCTTCAGCCAGAGCCACTGTTACCCGTGATGTTCCTTTGATGGCCTGGCGTAGGGCTTGTCCGCTGGTCCCCAGGTCCTTCATCAGTCTTAAGGTAGATGTTGCCACGAATCCTCGACATCCAACGTCTACCGCGCAGATCTTAGCTCTCCAGCCCCGCTGTTCTACCTCCGCTGCAAGCTCTGTATTTCGCAGTTTCTTTCTTTCGAAGGCTTCCTGTACACCATCCTCCCAAGGGACTGTGAGCTCCACAAATAACACCATAACATGTCTCACTGACAAAACGCAGACGTGCGGCAACGTCTCATCTGTAAACGATCTGTTTCTCAAGTAATGTATCTTGTGATTTGACTAAAAAAAACAAACGATATTGACTTCTAGCACTGGCGAAATCGGAAAATATTCGTGTGGATATTGGTAAGACGAAGTGCAATTATGTCACATGCGCGTTATTTCGCCGGTTTAAACAATGCATTTAGTATCCTTGACTTTTCTATTGTTTTCTAATTAAACATTTAGCATGGATAGACTTTTTTCTAAAATTATGATAGCAATAGATCGTGTATCCAAATTATAATAAGCATCAAAAATGTCGGTTTCCCCTCCGGTACAAATTTCCCCCTATGTTACAAATATCAAATATTACAAGGCACAGCGTTAAAGAAGAGGATGTAAAGTTTGAAGGAGATACGCCGGGACAGTTTTTTTCACGCAGACATTGATATATAACTGGAATACCCCGCCGCTAATGGGGGTTGGGAGCAGATACGATAATGAGACATTTTACAGGCACGTGAATGTGTAGGAAATGGGGTGTGGGGGAGCCGATAGGGATCATGTGCAGGCAGATTGGGTTTTTCTAAACATGGCATCAAATCGTCACACATCGTCGTCCAAAAGACCTGTTCCCGTATTGTGCTCTTTTGTATTCTATTGGTGTCCACTGATTTTAGGTGGGGATGTCGTTCCAACCTATTTCAAATTGGCATTATTGGCCATACCAGGCTATTAACGTAGTTAGAGGAAGTGCATGATCGCACGCCACATCCGCGCTATTTTTCAAAGTTGGTAGTATATTTGAGAAATTGAATTGTGGAGCAGTCACGGAGGACTATATGACATGCCTCTGCTACTGATTGTTATGTTTCTATGGTTCATACATATTCAAGCACATTACTGAGCTATATATTGTCATTAACATTTAGAGAAGAGGATATACAATTAAAATGAAGGTGTAGAATTAATGTTGCTCTTCTAAATACTTGATGCAAATTGAGTGGGTCCTTTCCCGTGTTGCGCTACCATTGGGTATTTCTCTGCAATCTACAGCACTTTGATTGTCAAGTCCAAATATATGTGTGGAAAATATTGATTTATAATGGAAATTGCTGCCATAACGAGTTCTGCACTAAGGTCACCATTCTATTGTTGCCTTCCTTTGTTCCCTTTATTTCTGTACAGCGAAAGCCATGCATTCAAAAAAGGAAGGTAACGCACATTTTAGTTGTTCCGTCTTATGTCTTCTGATGATGCTCACGATGCGTTGATAGCATTGAAGTAGGTTTGCATCAAGAATAAACATCTGTTTCGCACTATAGAAGTCGCTGTACACCAGCCTAATCCACTGTCATTGATTTTTAAAAATGAATCAGATGTAACCACTCTCATTATATATAAGCGACGTGGCAAACCCCAAAGTAAGATTCTACGGTAAAAGATATGTGGCAATGTAAATAGTCCCAATACAGTTTTCATGTGGTAAATACTGTCAAGGATACCCAACCAATTCCTTGCAAAACCAATTGGGTAAACCAATTGGTAAACCAATTGGGTATTTTTCGTGCACCAGAAAGACCGTGGACTGTCCCATTTAAAGTTTTATCCGAAAAACACGGCTTTTGATACTTCAGTATTCTTTCGGTATGCACTGGAGCGCAACCAAACTTATCATTAAAATACAAGTCGTAATGCAAGGGTGGCGCAGCAGTAGAGATGCTGCCTTACAGCGCCATGGAGCCTAGGTCCATCCTGACTGTACGGTTTGTACGTTCTCCATGTGACGGCGTGCGTTTGTCCTGGGTTCACCGGTTTCCCCACACACTCCAAGGACGTGCAGGATTGTTGCTTACTTTGCTTCTGTACAATTGCCCCTCGTGTGTTGGATGTGAAACTGGGATAAAATGTCAGCACGTGTATGTGGTGTCGTTAGTCGGCGCCTACTCGGTGAGCCGTAGGGACGGTTCCGACGATGTATCTGCGAGTTAATCTAAAATAGAGGCAATCGTGATCGGCATGTAATTTCTTCACCGATAAATCGTATACACGCGGCTAATGCTCAGGTTCAAACTATCTGTTTCTCGTGTGATGCTGCCGTCCGTTGTGATTTGACCCAATAAAAACAAACGAATTAACTTTCAGAACTGAAAAACTCAGAAAGAATTCGCTCGGATATTGGTAAGGCGAAGTGCAGTTATGTCACATGCGAGTGATCTCACCAGTAAAATAAAAAACTAGCTGGATGTTCTAGCGTTTACCAAATAAACATTTAGAATTCATAGAAATGTATCGCATTAGGAGAGGCAAAGATCAGCTAGACGGACAGTTTACCAAATAAACACTTAGAACTGACAGAAGTGCGTAAAATTGGGTCAGGCATAGATCGGCTAGTCAGACAGTTTCCACCGCGAATATTACAAGGCATAGGATGTTTTCCCTCTTACTTTGATGCTTCAAAGTATTGTAAGAGGGAAACGTTTAAATCAGCTGCAGTGTGGGAAGGAACTGCAGATGTTGGATTATACCGAAAATAGACACGAAATACGGAAGATAAAAATGAATCTACTGAAGATTGACACAAAATGCTGGAGTAACTCAGTGGGTCAGGCAGCATCTCTGAAGGAAAGGAATAGATGACGTTTACGGTCGAAACCCTTCTTCCGATTGAGTGTCAGAGGAGAGAGAAACTAGAGGAAAGTCAAGGTTCAGAATAAACCAGAACAGGCACTGATGACCGAGGAAATGTGGAGCCCACAATGGTCCATTGTGGGCGGTGGAAGAGGAGATAACAAATAGATATGTGGATGAGAATAGTGGAACAAGCAGGGCGATTAGGGTGGGGGAGGAGCGGAGAAAGAGGATATGCAGAGGCTACGTGAAATTAGATGTTACTATTCCTACCACTGGGTTGTAAGCTGCCCAACCGAAATGTGAGATACTGTGAGGAGCTATTCTGCGAGAGATTTATTTATGCAAAGATTGATAAGTAAGTTGCATGCCCTGCGGAGGGAGGAGGGTGGATGCAGACAAGAAACTGTGGCATTTTGTACAGCCACATGTGAACTTGCAGGAAAGTGGGGTTCGGATCATCTGCAGGCAGGTAAGGTTAGTTTAATTTGGCATCAAGGTCGGCACAGGCTTCCTGAGCCGAAGGTAGACAAAAATGCTGGAGAAACTCAGTGACGGGTGAGGCAGCATACACGGAGCGAAGGAATCGCTGACGTTTTGGTTCGACTTAAATTCCTGAGCCGAATTTGCTGTTCGTGCGTTGTGCAGCCTTTGTGTTCTACTGGTGTCTATTGGTTTTTGGGAAACGTCTTTCGAGCCTATTTGAAATGGCCTAAATATGCTATAAACATAAATGGACGAACATAAGGGTCACACGCCTTAACCGGGACTTTCAAGCTAACTATTGAATTTGGAAGATCGGCAATGTGGAACTGAATTATGGAGCGATCGTGGGGGGTCATGTAACATGCTCGTGCTTCTGATAGTTATGTTTCTATCGTTCATACATATTCAAGCACATGATTTCACCAGATTGCCATTAACATTTGGAGAAGCTGGTCTAGAATTAAAGTAATGGAGTAGAATTGACAGGTTTCTATTCTAAGTGGTTGATGCCAAATAGGTTGGTCCTTTTCCATGTTGCGCCACTATTCGGTAATTATCTGCATTGATAGCATTCAGATTAACGGGTTTAAATATATGTCTGTACACTATTATCATAATCATAATCAGAATCGTAATGCATTAGTTTTGCAACAAATTAGGAATTTCATAGCAAAAGGATTTGAGTATAGGAGCAGGGAGGTTCTACTGCAGTTGTACAGGGTCTTGGTGAGGCCACACCTGGAATATTGCGTACAGATTCGGTCTCCAAATCTGAGGAAATGACATTCTTGCCATAGAGGGAGTACAGTGAAGGTTCACCAGACTGATTCCTGTGACGTCAGGACTTTCTTATGAAGAAAGACTGGATAGACTCGGCTTGTACTCGTAGGAATTTAGAAGATTGAGAGGGGATCTTATAGAAACTTACACAATTCATAAGGGGTTGGACAGGCTAGATGCAGGAAGATTGCTCCCGATGTTGGGGAACTCCAGCCAGACATAAAAACTTTTTTATCCACGAGAGGTTGCTCTAGTCAACAGCCAAAAATCTGTAGCCTCCCTTTGATCTGGTATTTTGTTGGTTCACATGCTTGATCAATGGTGTTTTATCATTAATGTTATATTATTATAGAATTTAGAAGATTGAGGGGGGATCTTATACAAAGTTACAAAATTCTTAATGGGTTGGACTGGCTACATGCAGGAAGATTCTTCCCCATATAACACCATATAACACCATATAACAATTACAGCACGGAACCAGGCCCTCTCGGCCCTTCCAGTCCGCGCCGACCATTTGTTTTCCCCTAGTCCCATCTACCTGCACTCAGACCATACCCCTCCATTCCCTTCACGTCCATATACCTATCCACTTTACTCTTAAATGTTAAAATCGATCCTGCCATGTTGGGGAAGTCCAGAACACGGGGTCATAGTTTAAGGATAAGGGGGAAATCTTTTAGGACCGAGATGATAAAAACATTTTTCATACAGAGAGTGGTGAGTCCCTGGAATTCTCTGCCACAGAAGGTAGTTGAGGCCAGTTAATTGGCTATATTTAAGAGGGAGTTAGATGTGGCCCTTGTGGCTAGAGGGATCAGGGGGTATGGAGAGAAGGCAGGTACGGGATACTGAATTGGATGATCAGCCATGATCATATTGAACTGCAGTGCAGGCTCGATGGGACGAATGGCCTACTCCTGCACCTATTTTCTATACTTCTATGTTTCTAATTCGGTTTGCCATACAGTTATACCAAAAAAGCAACAAAACAGACAACTACATAAACATTTTACATGAACACCCACCACAGCGGCTCTTCCCCCATTCCCCACTGTCATGGAAGGTAATAAAGTCTTATTTTTTTCCTCCTCTTTTCACTCACGGTCGGGGGGGGGGGGGGGAAGGGTGGTCGAACCATCCGCAGTCGGGGCGATTGAAACCCTGGCTTCCGGCGATCCAAGCTCCAGCGTCGGGGTGAACGAAGCTCCCGCCTCGGAGCGGTTAGAGCTCCCGAAGTCGGTTTCGAACCAGGGATCGGGAGCTCCAGGATGGTAAATCCGCAGGCTCCCGCGGTTGTAGCTCCGAGGTCCCAGCAAGAGACCGCCAGCTCCACGATGTTAGGCCACGGTGCGGCCGGAGATACGACACGAAAAAAGTCGCATCTCAGTCGAGGAAATTTTTTTTAAGTCCCCCCCCCCCCCGACCCCCTCACATAATACAAAACTAATAAGGTAAACTAAAACATACATTTTACAACAAACAAAACACACAAAGAAGGAAAAAGACGAGACATAGCATTGGCGAGGCAACCATCGTACGGCGCCCCTGGTGGTATATGTATCGTCGTACTGGAAACATTACTGGCCTAACGTGTTCTGCATCAGTATCATCAATATGTTATAACCTCCCCTCTTTTCGGTACAGAGAAAGCCTTGCGTTCAAAAGTTGATGGTAAAGCACCCTTTATTTTGGATTACTACTTGCTGGGGACGTTGGCGGTGCGTTGATAGCAGTGAAATTGGTTTACGTTAAGAACAAACATTTATTTCGCACCATTTTTATCGTTGTGCACCAGCTCTATCTGCTGTTATTAACAAAGTAATCAGATGTACTTACACTCATTATTTAAGCGACATGGCAAAATCCATGGAACGATACTTCGATCAAACATTTGGGCACACCAACGCTGTTTTCAAGTGATAAATATTGTCCAGAGAATGGTGTGTTCCCAAGCATTTCTTTGAAATAAACCGATTGGGTATTTTTGTTCTGCACCAAAAAACAGATGGGCATCTAGTTTTACCGATTCATCTAAAAAACACGGCTTCTGACTCTTCAGTAGTCTTTTGGTACTGCACCAGCGCACAGCCAAAATTATCATTCTAATGTAAGTAGTACTGCCGGGGCGGCGAAGTTGCTGCCTTACAGCCCCAGGGAGCCGGGCTCCACTCTGACCATGAATGGTGCCTGTGCGGAGTTTCTACGTACTCTCTGTGACCGCGTGAGTTTTCTCCTGGTACTGAGGTTACCTTCCGCACTCCAAAGACTTGCAGGGTTGTAGGTTGATTTGCTTCTGTAAAATTGCCCCTAGTGTGTAGGAAGCAAAACTGGGATAACATAAGAACTTGTCAATAAGAACATAACAATGCTACACTTGTCGCTTTACCTCCCCCCTCGACTCCATTCAAGGACCCAAACAGTCTTTCCAGGTGCGACAGAGGTTCACCTGCATCTCCTACAACCTCATCTATTGCATCCGCTGCTCTAGATGTCAGCTGATCTACATCGGTGAGACCAAGCGTAGGCTTGGCGATCGCTCAGCACTTCAACTCCCCCTCCCATTCCGAATCCGACCTCTCTGTCCTGGGCCTCCTCCATGGCCAGTGTGAGCACCACCAGAAATTGGAGGAACAGTATCTCATATTCCGCTTGGGCAGTCTGCACCCTAGTAGCATAAACATTGAATTCTCCCAATTCCTTTGGCCCTTGCTGTCTCATCCCCTTCTCAGCTCTCCCTCAGCCCTCGGGCTCCTCCTCCTCATTTTTCCTTTCTTCTCCCCCCCCCCCCCCCCCCCCCCCCCCCACCTCCATCAGTCTGAAGAAGGTTTCGGCCCGAAACGTTGCCTATTTCCTTCGCTCCATAGATGCTTCTGCACCCGCTAAGTTTCTCCAGCCCTTTTGTCTAACATAAGAACTGGTGAATTGGGGATCGTTGGACGGCGCGGGCTCGGTGAACATCAGGACCTGCATCATCGCTGCATCTCTAAGCTAAAACTAAACAAATAAATGCACTCGCGATGCTCATAAAGGTCCTCACTGACAAATCGTAGACACGCGGACACAGCTCATGTTCAAACGACCCGTAAACGTTCTGTTTCTCGTGTGATGCTGGCGTCTGCGGTGATTAATCTGAATAAAAACAAACAATATTAACTTCTAGAACTTCAGACATCAGAAAAAATTCGTTTGGAGATCGGTAAGACGAAGTGCAATTATGTCGAGTGATTTCACCGTTAATGAAAGACATTTTGTAGCATTGTATTTTCTAGCCGTATGACGTGCTCCTGCTTCTGTTTAACCAAATACCCGCTTAGTATTGATAGGCATAGATCGGGCAGACCGGCGTTTTTTGTCCACGGTACAATTATCAAATATTACATGGGTTGGCGTTAAGGGAGAGGGCAAACATTTACAGGAGCTGTACGGGGAAAGTTTTCTTTAACGCAGAAATGGATAGGTTACTGGAATGCCCCACCAAGAGAGGAGGGTGGGAACAAACACGACAGTGTGGCATTTTGCAGACACCTCAGCGTGCAGAAAATGGAGTGTGGGGTACAGATTATGTGCAAGCAGATTAGGTTAGTTCCTGTGTTTTGCGTTCATAGAAACATAGAAAATAGGTGCAGGAGTAGGTCATTCGGCCCTTCGAAACTGCACCGCCATTCAATATGATCATGGCTGATCATTCAACTCAGTATCGTGTACCTGCCTTCTCTCCATACCCCATGATCCCCTTAGCCACAAGGGCCACATCTAATTCCCTCTTAAATATAGCCAATGAACTGGCCTCAACTACGTCTGTGGCAGAGAATTCCAGACACTCACCACTCTCTGTGTGAAAAATGTTTTCCTCATCTCGGTCCTAACGGAATTCCCCCTTATCCTTAAACTGTGACCCCTTGTTCTGCACCTTCCCAACAATTGAAGATTACTGATTTTAGGAAGCAAAGATATTTCCAACCTGTTTGAAATATGTGATATCGGCCACACTAGGCCATCAATGTAAAAAGGAAGAAATGTGGGTTGCACATTTCATCCGCGTTATTTTTACAAATTTAGTAGTGAATTTGGAAGATCAGCTTGGTCATACAAAATTATGGAGCAGCCGTCGATGAATGGATGCCAAGCTCCTTCTCCTGTTATCTATGTTTCTATGGTTCATGCGCATTCATACACATTATTGTTTTAGATTATCATTAACATTTGTACAAAGGAGCGTAGAATAAATTTGGGTGTGTATAATAGACGGAGTTGCCCTTCTAAATGGTTGATGCAAAGTGAGTCGGTCGTTCCGCGTGTGGGGTTGTTATTTAGCAATTATTTGCATTAATAATATTGGGATTATCAGGTCCAAATGTATATCTGTAAAATATTGTTTAATTTTATAGTGGAAAAAAATGGCGGCGTGGCGAGTTGTGCAGTAGTGTCTTCGTTATGTTACCACTTACCTTTCTCTCTGTACAGAAACAATCTTGCGTTCAAAAGATGAAGGTAAATCAGTCGTCGTTATTTAGTTATCTACCTTCTGATGACGCTCGTGATGCGTTGATAGCATCCAAGTTGGCTTTGTGCAACCACGCAGCAATATGGTGTAAAGGTTAACTAATTCGGCTTTATTCCAATATTGCTCCCATCACAAAAGCCGGTCTCAGGCTCATTTGATTCATTCCGTGCGCTATCATGAAATAACTGGGAATATCATCAGCAATTTTAACTGGAATTGCCATATCGAAGCAATAGCCAAAAGAGCACACCAGCGCTTCTTCTTTCATAGAATGCTTAGAAAGTTTGGCATGTCCCCAACATCTATGCAGGTGCCGTAGAAAACAATGTCTACAATGCTATTACCAGTAACCCATTCTCGGATGCCCACCCTAGAATTTGCCATGACCTGTGCCTCCAGTCCAGATCACAGTCATGTTCCTGGCACACGTAACAAAGCCGAATTCCCGGACACGGTGAGATGGACTGTTTTTCGCATTTCACCGAGTACCATCATAGCAGCTTGGTAAAATGAAAGTACATACGTATCAAATGGAAGCACTCCATATGTTTTAAGTTATTTCTTGCTCAAAAGAAGATGGTTGTGTTAGCTGGAAATTCATTAACCCAGTCTCAGAACATCACCGCCGCAGAGAGGTGTCCGTTGCCGTTGCTTTATCAAGGACATTCTTCCCATCATCAGATCAAAAATGAGGATGTTCTCAGCTATAGTTATATTTCATGGTGTGATTTCACGAAATGTCACGCTTGAAAATCGTGGTGTTTTCAGTGATTCAATGCTTCAATTGTGTTTTCTTGTTACATGTGCGAAATGCAAACGGGCAGTGAAATTATGTTCCGATAGCCACACTCGCTTGTTTCAACGTGAGAGCTTGGCAATAATCCTCAAGATGTTTGGTTGTGGCACAATAAGAGAGAGGACTAAATCAATACGGATGAACAACAAATAAGCACGATGAAAATAAATAATAAATAATCTTGGTTACATTGGTGTAGCGTTGTTCTTTGGAATGTTGGCGTTAAATGAGGAGTATGATTTTAATTTATTTGTCCCTTTTGAAATCACTAATATTTTTTGTTTGTGCGTTGTGCAGAACTTAAACAAATGCATCAAAGGACAGGTAGGCAACAACGATTTTGCGAATAATCAAGTGAATATCTGTCGTTAAAGAACCTTTGCCCTGGATAAAACAGACCACGAACAGGAGTTTGGTAGACAAAACGAGCATTGTGCGGACATTTTGTACAACGAAGACTATAAGAGCAAAATTATGAATCAGGATTAATAGCGTACATTTTTGCACAAAACATGTCCTGTATATATGGCAAGAACTTTAAGGCGTTACACATAAATTAAGTAAAATAGCTTAAAATACTATCAATTACCAATATCCCGTATTAAAACGCCTTGATATTAAGAAGTGGGGTAAATTCTGAGGCGGGGCGAAGTTGGCCTGGAGTTATAATCAGTTTTCAATTCAAGAAACATTATTTTATTTGGACTTCGCTACATGCATGGCCAAACATGGCCAAACATCAAAGTTTGCGATCATTCCAACTGATAGAAAAGACTGATTGCATCCGATAACGAGTGGTGATATGGGGGCAAATCTGGTTTAGTGGTAGGAATCAAAGCATGGTCATTGACCTTTTCTCCACATGTGACTGGTATCTATATAATTAAAAGTCTAATCTTGACCACTTCCTGTCTGCGCTGTATATTGATTTTAGAAAAAACGCTACCCTGTATCGCTGTGATTTTTGCCCATCTGGTCGGGAGGAATTTTCTCATCGATGAAAAATACAAAAGTTATGAGTGTTTAAAAAAACTTGTGATCAGCTCTCGGCTATCAATCACCGCGATGAAGGTAACGCCCCTTCCCGGGGGTAGGACTATATAACCCCGGGTGCCTGGACGTGAGTCAGTCACCCTGCAAGATCGCGAGGGTGAGACCACGACTGTCATTCTAAACTATGAATCAACTGAACTGTGAGTCTGCAGTGTGCTTGCAATAAATGATTTGTTACCCTTTAATGACAACGCCATGCGTTGTTTAGCCTGCTGCCCTGCCTGTGCTTCAAAGTGCAATGCTTAATTGGAAATGAAATGAAATGACAATGACAATGCCATGAGTTGTTTGGCCTGCAGCCCTGCCTGTGCTTGAAAGTGCAATGCTTAATTGGAAATGAAATGAAATGAAAATGACAATGCAATGAATTGTTTGGCATGCTGCCCTGTCTGTGCTTGAAATGCAATGCTTTATTAGGTCCGACTGTTTTTGGAAGGAATAAATGCTTTATTAGGTCCGACTGTGTTTGGAAGGAATAAATGCTTTATTAGATCCAACTGTGTTTGGAAGGCATAAATGCTTTATTAGGTCCGACTGGTTTGGAAGGAATAAATGCTTTTTAAGGTCCGACTGTGTTTAGTTCAAAAGTCCCGCTCGTTTCGTGATTTCCGCTTAGTGGACAGGTCGCACTGATTGCGTAATTTCCGGTGAGTGCAGAGGTCACGCTGATTGCGGAAGTGCCCCTGACTGCGGAAGCCCCACAGTGTAGAGGCCGCGCTCAGCCACGTGAGTAAATTCAAAAAAGTTTACTGTCATATATATGGTGTGTGAGTGAGTGAGTGAGTGAGTGAGTGAGTGAGTGAGTGAGTGTGTGTGTGTGTGTGTGTGTGTGTGTGTGTGTGTGTGTGTGTGTGTGTGTGCGTGTGTGTGTGTGTGTGTGTGTGTGTGTCTGCGAGTCTGTGTGTGTGCGAGTGTATGTGTGCGTGAGTGTATGTGTGCGTGAGTGTATGTGTGCGGGAGTGTATGTGTGTGTGAGTTTATGTGTGTGTCTGTGTGTGAGTGTATGTGTGTGAATGTATGTGTGTGAGTTTATGTGTGCGTGAGTCTGGGTGTGTGAGAGTGTATTTGTGTGTGAGTGTGTGTGTGTGAGTGTATGTGCGTGTTTGTGAGTGTGCGTGAGTCTGTGTGTGTGTGAGTGTATGTATGTTTGTGTGTGAGTGCGTGTGTGAGTGTGAGTGCATGTGTGTGTGTGAGTGTAGGTGTGTGTGTGAGTGTATGTGTGAGTGTATGGCTGTATGTGTGTGTATGTGTGTGTATGTGTGTGTGTATGTGTGTGTGTGATTGTGTGCGTGTGTGTGTGTGAGTCTGTGTGAGTGTATGTGTGTGAGTGTATGTGTGTGTTAGTCTGTGTGTGAGAGTATGTGTGCGTGTGTGACTGTGTCTCTGTGTGCGTGGGAAAGCATGTCTGTGTGTGAGTCTGTCTGTGCGTGTGTGTGTGAGTGTGTGTGATTGTATGTGTGAGTGCGAGTGTGTGAGTGACTGTACGTGTGTATGTGTGAGTGTGAGTGTATGTGTGTGCGTGTGAGTGAGTGTATGCATGGGAGTGTATGTGTGTGTGAGGTGGAGGGTGTGTGTGTGTGTGTGTGTGTGTGTGTGTGTGTGTGTGTGTGTATGTGTGTGTGTGTGAGTATGTGTGCGTGAGTCTGTCTGTGTGTGTGAATGTGTGCATGTATGTTGGAATTGGTGGAGAGGTGGAATATTCCGTTGGGGGACCAGCCCTCCCGTGTGCAGCTGGGACCCAACGGGTCCCACTTAGTTGAGTACTCCATCTTTTCTACTCGTTTTGTTTTACTTTTTCTGCTATGAGCGTTTAGAATTAAGTGTAGAACCATTGTGAAGAAAATTGCAGATGATACAAGCAGGATAAAGGCCATAAGTGCATTTGGCTTCCAGAGCTAGGTAAATTAATTAGTATGTGGTAGATATATTTTGTCTTGAACTTCCAGAATGGATTCAATAAAATGCCACCAAAAGGACTTTGCGGTGGAGAACATGGACGAGTTTATGGTAACAAATTGGCAAGCAAAGCATAGTGGTTAACTGGCAGAAAATAGGGAGACACGTTGGTCATTTTCTGATTGACAATCGACGATATGTCGGTTCTCGCTCCCTTTTCCATTAATAAAATGGAAATAACATTGAATCTCTAAAGCAAAAGAATTGTAAGAAAAATAAACAAGCACATCGATTTTTTTAAACTGATATTGAATGGACCAGATCACTGAATTGTAAATGTATTTTATAGGTCGACTGTTTCAAGATAAAATGACAGGTAAAACATGACTGAGCAGACTCTTTATCCTATTCTTCTTCTTCAACAGTGTTCCAACTGATCTAATATCTGTGGATATTGACCTTTATTATGAGATCAAATAAGGCATTTTCATCAACATGCTTCGCAATAAAGGTTTATTTTTCGTTTATTTCTGTCAAAGGTACTGAAAATCTGTTTCCTCTTCCAGATATAACCCTTGATTATTTCAACACTTGACAGTAGTTTCCAATGTGCAATCGCCTTTAAAGTTCACTATTGTTCATTTTCCCCATCTTATTTACCTACATATTTTCCGTGACTGTGACTAAAGAGAACGTAGTTCAGACATGATGTTTCGTGTCAAAAAAATTCGCTGTCGTAACAAAGATTATTCTCCTTTCTTTCATACAAGCGGATGCATGTTTAAATGAATCGGCGAGATGCGAATTTAGAAGTGCAGTATTCAATTGACAAATTGCAATGACTGAATGTTATAGATCCTTTCTATACTGGACCTGAAGAACAAAAGGAAGAGATAAGACTTTGCCTTCCATCACAGTGAGGAGGTGTTGGAGACTCACTGTGATAGATGTTTGTGTAAACTGTGTTAAGTGTGGGTCCTAGGTTTTTTTTGTAATGTCAAAAAAACTGTAGAAAATTCAATTTCGTTCAAACCTGTTTGAATGGCAATAAATAGCTTTCTATTCGATTCTATACTGTTTACTCTCCCATTGATTCACCATTGCATAAACTTAGCATGATTCTGCGTTGGGAACCTGAGTACTAGGCCAAAGGACAAAGGACATTTATTATCACATACACCAATTGGTGTAGTGAAATTTGACTTGTCATCGCAGACATAAATAAAGATAAGACAGAACATCAAGGAATTTAACAGTAAACATAAAAACATCCCCCCACAATGGTTCCCACTGTGGGGGAAGGCAGCAAAGTCCAGTCCCATCCCCAGTTCACCCATTGTCGGGCCCATTGAGGCCTCTGCAGTCGCCGCTACGTCAGCCCGATGCTGCAGGCCCACTCGCCGGATGATGGAGTTCTGGCTTCGGCTGAACACTCTCAGCGGCCCGGAGTGTCTGGAGCGGCGCTTCCTCCCCGAAGACCACGGCTCCCGAAATCCACGAGCCGCGCTATCACATGAAACTGAGATTGAAGTACCATATTTACGGTTGAAATAAATGGACAGTTTTAACCGTGTTCATCCTTCCACTTACCCCCGCACACCAATCCCGCACCGCCCGAAGAATGAGGGGGTAATTCAAAGAGTGGGCAATGACAGAGTGCGTCTTCATTGAACATACCGTCTGTGCTTTAGTTACCGACTCCATTTATTAGTTATGACGATTCGTCGGGGAGCAGCCTATGATTTGTTGGTGGCAGCCTATGATCTGTCACCTAGGCCGCCTAGGGTTTGTTGTAAATCTCATAGAAACATAGAAAAATAGAAAGTAGGTGCAGTAGGAGGCCATTCGGCCCTTTAAACCAGCACCGCCATTTATTCTGATCATGGCTGATGGTCCACAATCAATAACCCGTGCCTGCCTTCTCCCTATATCCCTTGATTCCACTAGCCCCTAGAGCTCTATCCAACTCTATCTTAAATCCATCCAGTGATTCGGCCTCCACTGCGCTCTGTGGCAGGCAATTCCACAAATTCACAACTCTCTGGGTGAAAAAGTGTTTTCTCACCTCAGTCTTAAATGGCCTCCTCTTTATTCTAAGACTGTGGCCCCTGGTTCTGGACTCGCCAAACATTGGGAACATTGTTCTTCCATCTAGCTTCTCCAGTCCTTTTATAATTTTAAATGTTTCTATAAGATCTCCCCTCATCCTTCTAAACTCCAGTGAATACCAGCCTAGTCTTTTAAATCTTTCCTCATTTGACAGTCCCGCCATCCCATGGATCAATCTCCTGAACCTACGCTGCACTGCTTCAATCATAAAGATGTCATTCCTCAAATTAGGAGACCAAAGCTGCACGCAATACCCCAGATGTGGTCTTACCAGAGCGGTATACAACTGATTGGGCTCTGGTAAGTCTCCTATGGTTTGTGGGGACTGTCGATGAATTGTCTGGGCCAGTCACTTATTGTCGCTGTCCGTCCATTTGTCGGTGCATCCAAAGGTTGTAGGGGGCAGCTTACAAATTGTAAACTGATTTGACGCGAGGGGAAGTGAAAATGTGATTTGTCGGGGACAGTTTGGGGCAGTCGATGATTTGTCTGGGACAGTCGATGATTTGTCAGCGGCAGTCGATGATTTGTCAGGGGCAGATGAGGGTTTGTCAGGGGCAGACTATGATGTGTTGGAGGCCGCCGATGATTCGTTTGTGGCAGCCGATGAGTTGTCATGGGCAGCGGATGATTTGTCAGGGCCGGCTGATCATTCGTCTGTGGAAGATGATGATTTGTCTGGGGCAGCTGATGATTTGTCGAGGATGGCCGATGATTTGTGGCAATAGCCTATAATTTGTCGAGGTCGGACGATGATTTGTCAGGGTCAGGCTGTGATTTGTCGGCGTCTGCCGATGAATAGTCTGGGACATCCGATGATTTGGCCGGGGCGGCTATCGATTTGTGTGCGGCAGCCAATTATTTGTCTGGGGTGGCCGATGATTTGTCTGGGGTAGCGGATGGTTTGGTGGGAGCAGCTGGTGATATCTCGGTGCAGATTATGATTTGTCGTGGTAGCCAATAATTTGTCGGGAACTGCTTATGATTTGTCGGGGGCAGCCGATGATTTGTCTGGGCAGGCTGTGATTTGTCGGGTCAGCTGATGCTTGGTTTCGGATTGCCTGTGATTTGTCCGCTGCACCATATGATTTGGCGGGACAGCCGATGATTTGTCGGTGCAGCCAACGATTTGTCGGGGGAAGCCTATGATTTGTCGGGACGGCTTATGATTTGTTGGGGACATCCGATTCTTTGTCGAGGACTACCTATGATTCATCAGCAGCAGCCTATGATTTGTTGGGGACAGCGGTAATCTGTCGGCAGCAGCCTATGATTCATCAGCAGCAGCCTATGATTTGTTGGCGGGTGCAGTCAATGATTTGTCAGGGCAGCCTATGAGACGGGCTGATAATTTATCGGGCCGGCCAATGTTTGGCTGTGGTAGCCTATCATCTGTTGGGCAAACTATGTTTTGTCCATCACACTGCTATTTTCGCGCGTTGTAAACACTCCCCCAAACACACACACACACACACACACACACACACACACACACACACACACACTCACACACACACACACACTCACACACACACACACACACACACACACACACACACACACACACACACACACACACTCCAACACCACCACTACCATCACCACCTCGAGGTCCGTTAGTCTGATTTAGAATCCCGTCCGGAAATATTGTCTGCCATCCCCTCCACAAATGCTGCCTTGCCTGCACAGTTCGACCTGCACTTTGCATTTAGGTCAGCAGTTCTGTTCAGATTGATTTTAAAACAACACTGCGATTGGCGAGTCAAATATGTATGAATTTTGTCCCAAATGGAAAAACTCATTTTTATGTGATGATTTTGAACTTACTGTTCAGAACCCTTGAGTGTCTGCACTAAGTATGAGGAACGTACGATGCCGCTACTTCGGAGTAATATATTATTCATCGTTTAATCTTTCCTCTTGTCCTTTCAGAAATGAGTCGAGAAAGATTAAAAAATGGTAACAACATTTGATACTACATGCCTTTCCCTTGGGACAATGTTTCATGGTTATATGACAACTAACAATTACAACATAAGAAATGCCAGCAGGATTGAGCCATTTGGACGTTTAATGGGATCATGGTCGATCTTTCACTTTATGGCCAGTTTACTGCGCTAAACATAATGTTCCCTTAATGTCAAAACATCCACCGATCTCTAATTTCAATAGACTCATGTACTGAGCCTGCACTGCCGTGTTAAACTCAAAGGATCTACTCCGATCCCGCCGTGATCTAATAGGAACCGTGGAGGTCTCGCCGAGAAGAAAGGGGGGGGGGGCACCGTGAAAAGGACCGCCGAGAACAAAGGGGGCGTACCAGGAGGGGGAGAAGGGGTGACTGCTTTTTGTAACTTTGTCAGCTCCTTTGTGGCGACTCTTTTGTGTACTATGCTTGCAAAAATAAAGAATTTCACTGTATCATGGTACATGGTACAGCATCATAATCAAGGTCACGATCGAACGAAATTCCGGCTGTCTTGTATGTTGACCAATGCTGTTATATTTTCTATTAGAATTTCTACGAATTTTAAATGTGTAATACATTTGATTTATGTGAAACATTGCGAGCTGATATTGCGAAGAATTAATTTTGCTCAAATGTAGCAAAATATTCTATATATGATCCTCAGATGAAATAATGATGCAATCTCTGGAGGAGAAAGGTATTACAATAATATATATTTTTTGCTGAAATTTCAGTTATTTTCTGCTTCATTCTTCGCCTACAAAGATAGTGGTTTCGTGTTTTGTAAGGGAATGGCTCTTGTATTTGTTCCTGCATTTAAATGCTACTCTATGAATATATCAAGACAACGAAGCGGCAGAAACGTTGGCGCAAACAGAGCAACAGAGATCATTTCAGACCAGTAATTTCAGACCAGTCTAATGTCGGAGGTGAGGAAGGTATTGAGGCGAGAGTAAAATCATTTTTGAAAAATTGGGATTCGTCAAAAAATGGGTGCGTTTAGGACACCTTTCAGCAGGCAATGAAAGTGCAGTCAATTTAACTTGGCATCCTTCTCGGCACGCACATCGTGGGCCGAAGGGCCCGTTGTTGTGTTGTGCTATTCTATGTCCTTTTTGTCAGAATGGCACTTTCATGGCCGTGCCTTACTGCAATATGTTGCATTTTATGAAGAGCTTGCAAAATGTGTAGATAAAGGCAGTGCATTTTATGGCGTCCATGTGGACCGGTAAGGTCTTTGAGAAGGTCCCACGTGGGTTTTGTTTCCATTTTTTATCCACCAAGTTATTAATCTTTTGTTTTTTTACAATTGATCTATACAGATCGATTGCTAACGGAAAATCAAGCAGGTAAAACATCAGAATATACTTCAGATATACTAAAATTAAAAATAATCGGGAATTGCATTTTGCGTTATAAGCTCTGGCTATTGTTCATGCAATAATCAAACTAGGCTATACTTTCTTTTAACATATCCACCGTACACTGCATATAAATATGAATGGACAATTGTTTCGGAAGGAGCTCAATGGCCAGTTTTATATTAGTCACTGACCATTTTATATTACGTTCTACTGTCTTCAACAGAGTTCGATATTAAACCATTCGACTGAAACACGGTTGTTCCCCGTGACATGGATTAATTGTTCCTTCAAATGGTGCTCAAATTATTTTTAAATTTTCAACTGCCTATTTAGTGATTTGGAAGTGGAAATCGAAATGTTTATGTGTGGACGAACGAAACGGGATATGCCTGAATCTTCAACGGAACCAAACTTGCAAAGGAAGTCAATGGGTCGGACAGTATTAGTGCAGAGAATGGACTGACGATATGTCGCGCATGACACTCAGCTGCATTCACCTATAAGGCTTTTTCCTGCTCTCTCGCCCTTACGCCTATCAGTTTTGAAGAATTATCCCGACCCTCAACGTCGTCTGTCTATTCCCTTCATAAATGCCACCTGACCCGCTAAGTTCCTTCAGCCAAATGTTTATATTTTGTTTTAATGCAATACTTTAAAGGTGGTTAAGTAACACCGTCTGGATTCAGGTGAACTTCATGCAAACATATCTGTAATCAGCACCGCCCGATTTATTGTCAATAATTTTCCATTCTTGATGATGACCTTCGGGGTAAAAATACGCTAGCGATCACTCAGTATCACTTATATGTATCTAATTAATTGTTTCAATGCTCCAGTTACACATTCTTGTTATTATTCACATTTTCAAATAGAAATGTCTTCACTGAAAAATCGCATCATTGAGCTCGGTGAGAAAAGGGTGTGAAATATCTACCATTCTGCCCTTTTAAAAGCATATTCTAGTGAAAATTGCTGTGTGTATTCATAGTCGTTGCCTGTAGTTCGACTAAATTAAATCCTATGGCTCCGCGTTGTATGAAGAAGCAGTTATAATTACATAATATTTCAGCATTCTTCCTTAAATGCTCTTAATTCGTCCTATGTAGTTTACATGGTAGTTGCCATGTAAACTACCGTCCTTAATTTACATGGCAATTGCCTACCCGAATAGCAACAGCTGCAGATGGTGCTAAAATAATTGAATATAATACTACAAAAGTTTATTTCTTCTTTAAAATAAATGTTCGCGGTTTTAGATTGCAACTCGCGGCCATCTTGGTTGGTGGAATTGATACACATCGTGCACCAAGCCTTTTTATGCACATCCTATTTTTTGTGTATAACATCTGTTCGCCTGCTAAAATAAGAGTGGACAAATTTTGCTTCAAGGTTCAAATGGTCAAGTAAGTCAATTGGTGCGTTGTCAACTTCACAATCCTTTTAGAGACAGAGTAACTCAGCGGGTCTGACAGCATCTCTGGAGAAAAGGAATAGGTCACGTTTCGCGTCGAGACGCGGACGCGTCCAACAGTCAACTCCTTTGACATCGATGGCTGTGAGCTCTCTGCGGCGAAAGCCGTTTTATAGCTCCCTGTCTTGGCTGCCGATGCAGATAATCTGGTGATTATCCCCCTCAGTGACACTCAGAACAATTGCATTGATCAATTGACAAGAATTGAACGATGCAAAAGAAAGCCAAGAAAATATTTGAATCTAAACCTTATAACGCTAATCCAACAGCTGAAGAAAATATGTTTAGCTTTCATTTCACATTACGCATATATGTAGACAGGTGAACACCATTATAAATGGCATGGCTCCGATAGCTTTCAAAGGACTTAATCACTCCTTCAGTAGATTACAACATGTTTCATCACAATCTAACAATTATTTTCGAAAATATATATCATATGAATTGCTACAAAATGGGTGGCTGTCATGCCTTCAGATATCAGGATGTTACTTTTACTGTTCATTCTTAAGTGAACAGCAGGAAATGTATTTTATTTCTCCGGGTGAATATTAATATGTACAGAATATTTTTCCTGCGTTATTTTAAATGGAAAAACGGTAATGTATTTGATAATATTCATGTTGCAGAAACCAAATCGGATGGTGAGTAAGAGAAACGTTCTGTCAATCTATAACAAAACTTACTCACAGCGGAGGATAGGAAATCTACCGGTAGGTACCACGCCTTCTCATGTAGCAGAACATGGAGGGCTATTCAAATGTCTGGGCCCTTTGGGCTACAGTGATAAATCCCTCTTCCGATGGCTATTTCCCAACCTGTGCATAGAAACGAATGTTAGGGTATAACTCTAGGACGGAGTTTTTCTCCAGGTTATTGAGCAATAAGTCGTTCCTTCCGCATTGAGATCCTGATTATTTGCGACATTTGTAACAAGCTGACGCAAAATGTATGTCATTTCAAGGCAAACATAAAAGAGACCTTTTCCAAAGTCTTCCAAAAAAATCACGGATATTGAGATAGCCTTAACTGGGAGATGTCATGGGTGAGAGAGCAACTGGCAGAGAATCTAAGACGCAGATTTAGTGCTGAGCAGCAAATAGGAATGAAGGCCTGCAGGGACCATTGATATCTTGGCCATTCCATGAATAGCGCGTATGTACATCCGTCTTGTAAAAATCCCGTGAGAAAATGGAACAACGATTCATGCCCCAGCAAAAATTAGCACATAATTATAGTCTCGAATAACGCAATTATTCATTGTTTCCAACATTTTCTGCCTTTATTTCATTTTCGAGTCGCCAAGACATTAAGAAATCCTCATGTGGATGTTTCTACTCACATACTAATAATATATGCAGACATTGCTTAGCCCACTGCCCAATTTGCAACACCTCTACCTCACAAATATTCTGATCAAACCTTGTGATTAACATATTGAAGTTATTTATTTTATTGTATATGCATAATAATCCCAGTCTCCATGATGTATATGTGAAAAGTAACTTTTCAATGCAAAAGGCCATGCTTAATCCGTTTTCGTTGAAAAAGACATTTTAACCAGATGTGGAAAAATAATACATTATAATGAAAAATGCCAAAAACCTTTACAATACGCGATTTAAGGTCACATTTTGCCTGACAATGCGACATTCTTGCAAGACAACGAAATGGCAACCTGTATTATGCTTAAACCCGATAATAATGGATGGATCGCCAGCTATCTCAATCAGCAAGAGCTTCAACCTAAAGCGAGCTGTTTGGCCAGTATAAGTATGATTGTTTCCACTTATGGAGAACACGCACAACTATTATCAAAGCATGTACCTTAATAATACTCACCAAGGTAAAACATGAACTCTCTCTGAAGATTCCCTATTTCATAATGTTCGCAGAACTTTCTTCCGGCATGGAAGCCATTTAGCCTGAAGAGTAACTGAGGCCTCACAGAACATTTTAATCAATGCCATTCCCCTCGTACTTCCTCGTACGAGTTCCTATTGTCCTTTTCTTGCATATCGATTCCACGCTGATTCTCTTACATTCAACCACACTTGAGATAACTTACAGTCGCCAATTAACCCAATGGACTGCGCGCCTTTGAGATTTTGGAGGAAATCGACATAGATGAACCTCCACGCTGCTGTGCGTACATACTTAATACTTCGACACTCAATTCAACACTGCCTCGAGGTGTGATATTCACTCCCGCTTGCCTATTGATATTTCAGGAGGCTGAGGCGCTCAGTGTCTCATCTTGATCAGAAACACAAAAGTTTGATTATTACAATTTAAGAGTTATTTCAACTGCATGTTAATCTAAACTACCTATAAACAATGACATTTCCTTCGTCAGACCAACAGCAACTACAATCAATGCAAAAAGATATCGGTGAGATCACAGACCTGTTTTTATTGATAATCTTATTTAAGTATTGGTACATTTAAACTTTCAGGGATGAGATATATTTATTGATCTCGTATCTTAATTGAATAAACGATCTTTTTTATTTTCTGCAAATTCACTGATGAAAACATGCTGATTGTATCCCTAGTGGAACTGCTCCGAATGAAAGAGAAAGGTACATTTATTTGTATTACACGGAGCAGAAGTGGTGTTGGACCTTATGTGATCGCAATGAAATTTGTCTTAAGTAAAATGCAAGAATAACTTTATAAAGCACCAAAGTGACAACTGGACTGCTAACAATGATAAAAGCACAAAACTATAATATAATTATAATATTTCACTGGCGTTTAGAAGGATGAGGGGGATAATAAAATTATAAAAGGACTGGACAAGCTAGATGCAGGAAAAATGTTCCCAATGTTGGGCGAGTCCAGAACCAGGGGTCACAGTCTTAGAATAAAGGGGAAGTAAATTAAGACTGAGGTGAGAAAAAACGTTTTCACCCAGAGAGTTGTGAATTTATGGAATTCCCTGCCACAGAGGGCAGTGAAGGCCAAGTCACTGGATGGATTTAAGAGAGAGTTAGATAGAGCGCTAGGGGCTAGTGGAGTCAAGGGATATGGGGAAAGGCAGGCGGGGGTTATTGATATGGGACGATCAGCCATGATCACAATGAATGGCGGTGCTGGCTCGAAGGGCCGAATGGCCTCCTCCTGCACCTGCTTTCTATGTTTATAATCTGATACAAAACAGTTGTTTTAAAGCGTAATTGTCGCAATGTAATTCATAACAGGTTAATTAATAACGGTAAATTGCGCCGCAAATTGGGACGACCATACCAGCGCAGAAAAATGCAGCATTCAGCAAATGGCGGCGCTGTGTTATGCTTCCACAATCCGCCCAGAAATATAACTCGACAGATTCCTCCTGTTTCCAACACAGGAAGACAAATCCGACTACTTTGTTAAAGATACAGCGTGGAAACAAGCCCTTCGGCCCACCGAGCCCACGCCGACCATCCGTACACTAGTTCTTTTACACACATTAGCGGAGAAAGTCAAGTGTGTTTTATTCTCTCATGTCCCAGTTAGAACAATTAAATCCTTACTTGCAGCAGCATAACAGAATATGTAAACATAGTACTCAATAAAAAATGTTATAAACGAGAAAACAAAATGGGGTATGTTTATATATGAATATATAACATATAAATGTGTGTGTGTGTGTGTGTGTGTGTGTGTGTGTAACACACACACACACACACACACACACACACACACACACGCACACACACACAATATCCCTCCCGGGATTAATAAAGTTATATCGTATAGCATCGTGTGTGTCGGCAGGAACTGCTGATGCTGGTTTAAACTGAAGATAGACACAAAAAGCTGGAGTAACTCAAAAGGTCGGACAGAATCTCTGGATAAAAGGAAAATATTACGTTTTGGGTTGGGTCTGAAATAGGTGCCTGCACACCTTTGAAATGTGGAACGAAACAAGAGCACCCGGAGAAAACCCATGCGATCAAAGGGAAAAGGAGCAAACTCTATGCAGACAGCACCCATATTCAGGATCAATTCCGGGTCTCTGGCACTGTTAGGCAGCACCTTTATGGCCAATGCACTGCCCATAGTCTTGACCTTAATTCAAACATACAGTAGCTGTAAAGGGGGACATAGCGTCACTTGGAGATTTAAAACTGAAAATTGATATTTTCTTTTTTTTTTTGTAACCAAAGTTATCAACGTATAATTTTTTGTGTGTTGGAAAGTAAAATATAGTGGCACAGCTGGTGAACTTGCTGCCTCACACGCCAGAGATCTGTGTTCGATCCTGTCCTCGGGCACTGTCTGTGTTGAATTTGCACATTCTCCCTGCAAGCGTGTGGGTTTCCTCCCACATCCCAAAGACGCATTGGCTTTGTAGGTTAACTTGTCTCTGTAAAATTGCCCCTAATGTGTAGGGAGTGGGTGAGGAAAGTGGGATAACAGAACTTGTGTGAATGGGTAGACACAAATGCTGGAGAAACTCAGCGGGTGAGGCAGCATCTATGGAGCGAAGGAAATAGGCGACGTTTCGCGTCGAGACCCTTCTTCAGACTGATGTGAGGGTGGGGGAAGAAAGGAAGAGGTGGAGACAGTGGGCTGAGGGGGAGCTGGGAAGGGGAGGAGAAAGCAGGGATTACCTGAAATTGAGGAAGTCAATGTTCATACCGCTTTGGTGTATACTGCCTAAGCGAAATATGAGGTGCTGCTCCTCCAATATGCGGTGGGCCTCACTCTGGCGATGGACGAGGCCCAGGACAGAACGTCGGGTTCAGAATGGGAGAGGGAGTTGAAGTGTTGTGCCACCGGGAGATCAAGTTGGTTATTGCGAACAGTGGAGGTGTTGTGCGAAACGACTGCCAAGCCTGTGCTTAGTCTCACCGAGGTTGATCATACGCTGTATAATCCAACCACATTTTTGGTTGGAAGTGGAAAGATATAATAGAAATTGCATTCATTGCAACGTGTAAAAAGAGTTGCGGTACTGTATTATAATGTTGCTGCATGTCAGTGTGGTATATATCATGTCTTGATTGGTGAATATGTCTAGTTTGTGACTTTATTTGAAGCAGAAATAATATGTCAATGCTTCATTGAGCACAATTCCGACTGGTAACCACGCCCTTCGTCCGAGCACATTATCGCACGCGTCACGCAAGCCATCTTAAATGACCACCTAAACTGTCATTTGGCAACTTAAAAAACTGCCACGGTTGCCCGGCTGACAAGAGAGAAAAAAAAAATAAGTGAGAGCCCTGCAAGGCGTATCATATTTTTGACACTGCCTTTCTTACATATGCTGTCACAACGCACTGTAGTCTCTAAACAACCTTTCGGTAATTTTCCATGCCCTCCATTTCAGTATAACTGTTTTTTAAGCAGGAAACTCGACACTAGCACTGGCAAGACATAAATAAATAAATAGTGCAGCTTTCCAGCCCCTTATCTCATTGGCCACGCTCGGCTGCAAATCGGTGTCAATCTGGTGGACCATCTTCCTCTAGTCGTGGGGGATGGGGGATTGGGAGGGGCCTCACAAGTGGAACAGCCTAGGGCCTCTCTTCATCTAATCCGGCCCTGCTAACATGATCTATTCTACGTTCCTTGATATGCATCTCCTGTGATGTCTCTTTTACACACCTTTCCCCTTCATTGTCTCTGTGCCTTCTTCTCCCCCAGACTCTCAGTCTGAAGAAGGGTCACGAGCCGAAACGACACCTATTCCTTCCATCCAGAAATTCTGCCCGTCCCGCTGAGTTACTCCAGCATTTTGTATCTTTCTTCCCTGAAAATAACCCAGATTGCTGCAGGTTAAGAACACAGTTATCACGTTACGGGCAATATGTTCTGAAGTATTCTGCTTAAATATCTGAATCAAACAAACTTATGTTGGCGACGCAAGGTGTTGACGTCGAGTGGGTATCACAACCTTAGGAGTTCAATTTCCTGCCTTCATTTCTTCACCTGTACTTCTTAGAACTTGAAGAAATTCGTCGAGATAACAGTAAGAATAGTTTTAGCTACTTTAAATTGAGAAGATTCGATTAGATACTTAAGCACCCACTTGATTCAGTATTCAGTATTTGATTTCAGTATTGGTTTTAAAGTTTAGTTTAGAGATACAGCACGGAAACAGGTCCTACGGTCGAGTGATCTCCCTACACTTCCACTATCCTACACAAAAGGGACATTTACAATTTCTTACCCGAAAAACCTATACGTGTTTAGAATATGTGAGGAAACCGGAGTTACGCGGAGAAAAGCCTCGTGGTCACGGAGAGAACGTACAAACTCTGTACAAACAGGGCTGGTAATCAGGATCGAACCCGGGTTTCTGACGCTGCAAGACAGCAACTCTAAAGCTGTGCCATCGTGCCGCGTTTGTTTTGGTTTTGATACATCGGTAATAGCCTTTTACATTCCGAGCATTTTTATTATTTTTTGCCATTTTCACGTCAGTTTTGGAAACGGGGAAGGTGCACTACCCGTAATGTTTAACATCTAAGAATATTGAATGGACATTATATACGAATATACAATTTCCTTCCACGGTATCATTTGATGTAATTGTCATAACGAATATTGCGATAACCAGAAAGCATCAGAAGGGGGAAAATGATGGGAGAATTTTACGTTAGCAGAGTGAAGGGCGATATTTTGCATAGAAAGCATGATTGAATTTTCCAGTTTAATAGTTTATATGTTTTTGCTTGCAGGGAAATCGTCTCACGGATGTGGTAAAATATCTTAAATGGAACACAGATTTATAGTAATACATCTTCTGAGACGTTCTCATGATTAAAATATCATTTGTACTTATACCTCTGGCAGACAAAGACCTAGATGCAAGCAGAGCAGGCACGTAAACCTCAACGCTTATGGGTAACCTATCAGGCAAAGCATGGGTACGTTTCCGTGAATGTGTCCAAGTGGTAGATATCCGTAAGTGACGGGTTGTACGTCGACAGTTCCTGTTAGGAGACGTCATATGTTGCATGCGTTGCTATTGGGTTCGGCGAATGAAGTGGGTGCCCGGGCGGTTCCAGCACGCGAATAAGCCTTACTTCAATGCATAAATAAAATGCTACAATCAAAGATCAAAGGACGTATTTCTGCTTGCACGCCCAGAATTTAATAGAATTGCATTGCCTGCGTCGACTAAAATGACATTTGTTTTAATTGTCAAACTGTATAAAGGTGTTCGTATTGATTCCCAGTGAAAATTAAAGTTTTCCACTTTCAGAAGTGCACAGTTTGAGAAAGGCTTTAAATAATGCAAGTAAGAGACTAATTTCATTGCTTTTGTTTCCATTTCATCTGTTCGGTAAGTCGGTATAGAAACATAGAAAGATAGAAAATAAGCGCAGAGGGAGGCCATTCGGCCCTTCGAGCCAGCACCGCCATTCATTGCGATCGTCCCCAATCAACAACCCGTGCCTGCCTTCTCTCCATATCCCTTGATTCCACCAGCCCCCTAAGCTCTATCTAACTATCTCTTAAATCCATCCAGTGACTTGGCCTCTGTGGTTGGGAATTCCACAAATTCACAACTCTCTGGGTGAAAAAGTTTTTTCTCACCTCAGTCCTAAATGGCCTCCCCTTTATTCTAAGACTGTGGCCCCTAGTACTGGACTCGCCCAACATTGGGAACATTTTTCCTGCATCTAGCTTGTCCAGTCCTTTTATAATTTTATGTTTCCATAAGATTCCCCTTCATCCTTCTAAACTCCAGTGAATACAAGCCTAGTCTTTTCAATCTTTCCTCATATGACAGTCCCGCCATCCGAGGAATCAATGTCGTGAACCTACGCTGCACTGCCTCAATCACAAGGATGTCCTTCCTCAAATTAGGAGACCAAAACTTTTACGCAATACTCCAGATGTGGTCTTAGCAGAGCCCTATACAACTGCAGAAGAACCTCTCTACTCCTATACTGAAATCCTCTTCTTATGAAGGCCAACATTCCATTAGCTCTCTTCACTGCCTGCTGTACCTGCACGCCAACTTTCAGTGACCGGTGCACAAGGAGACCAAGGTCTCGCTGTACTTCCCCCTTACCTAACCTAACCCCGTTGAGATAATAATCTGCCCCCTTGTTTTTGCTACCAAGGTGGATAACCTCACATTTATCTATATTATACTGCATCTGCCACGCATCTGCCCACTCGCTCAACCTGTCCAGGTCACCCTGCAACCTCCTAACATCCTCTTCACTGTTCACACTGCCACCTAACTTTATGTCATCCGCAAACCTGCTAGTGTTGCTCCTAATTCCCTCTTCCAAATCATTAATATATGTGGTAAACAGTTGCGGCCCCAACACCGAGCTTTGCGGCACTCCACTCGACACTGCCTGCCATTCTGAAAGGACCCGTTCACACCTACTCTTTGCTTCCTGTCTGCCAACCAATTTTCTATCCACGTCAACACCTTACC
This sequence comes from Okamejei kenojei, assembly GCA_035221665.1. Taxonomy (NCBI): domain Eukaryota; kingdom Metazoa; phylum Chordata; class Chondrichthyes; order Rajiformes; family Rajidae; genus Okamejei; species Okamejei kenojei. The sequence continues at coordinate 21,697,293 of CM069160.1, read as the reverse complement.
CCCAATACCATGCGCTCTAATTTTAGTCACAATTCTTCCATGCGGGACCTTATCAAAGGTTTTCTGAAAGTCTGGATACACTACATCCACAGGCTCCCCTTCATCCATGTTGCTTGTCACATCCTCCAAAAATTCCAGAAGATTAGTCAGGATTAGTCAAATATCTCCCTGTTCCTGTTCCCGCCAGCTCGAGGAACTGGAAGCAAACCGGAGATAACCACCCTGGAGGTCCTGCTTTTCAGCACTTTTCCGAGCTCTCTAAAGTCACGCTTCAGAATATTCATCCCCGTCTTTCCGACATTGTTTGTGCCAACGTGCACTACAACTTCTGGCTGTTCACCTTCGCCCTTGAGGATTTTCTGCACTCTGTCCGTGACATCCTGGATCCTGGCACCAGGAAGGCAGTACACCATCCTCGAATCTCCTCTGTTGCCGCAGAAGCCCCTGTCCGTACCTCTCACAATGGAGTCTCCAACCACCTGACGCCTCCTTGGTTTTTGCTCAACAGCACTTTTTGCATCGCAAACCAGTCCACCGCTCAGTGCGTCAACGTCTTCTGGCCCGACAGCTTTTAAGTGTGTGAACCTGCATTCCATGTTTACCTCCGTTTCTCACTGTCACCCACCTTCCCTCTTCCAGTAACTTAGATGTAACAATCTTGCTGTAGGAGTCGGCGAGGAACGACTCAGCCTCTCGGACGAACCTGAGGTCATCCATTTGCTTCTCCAGTTCCCCAACACGGTCCTTCAGGAGCTGCACCTGGATGCACTTCTCACACTTGTAGAAACCAGCGGTGTCCTTGACCTCCTACATACTGCAAGCATCGCACTGAATCAGCTTGCCTGACATACAAGGCCGCTCCCTCACTGCTGCTCCCTAAGAGCCGTCTTGTTTATATTGACTGATAATTGCCCAATTTACCAATTTAAAAACCAAATTCCTCGGTAAACTGTTTCCCCCCTCTGACTCACTTCTAACTCTCATCCCACTCGGGCAAGAGCCAATCAGTGCTTTTTCTTGCTTAACTTTTCTGCTGTTTCTTCAAAATCCACGGAAGCTCTGAGTTAAGTCTGTCTGTGTTTTGTATGTGAAACGATTTCACCGTTGAGCAATCCTAAGCGGTTTAAAAGGGGAATCTCGAAACAGTGCATATTTCTAAATAAAACATCATAAATGATAGAAGCAAAATTAGGCCACTCGGCCCATCAAGTCGACTACTTCATTCAATCATGGCTGATCTATCTCCCCCTCGTAACGTCATTCTCCTACCTTCTCCCCATAACCCCTGACACCCCATGCTAATCCAGAATCTATCGATCTCTGCATTAAAAATATCCAGTGACTTGGTCTCCGCAGCCTTCTGTGGCAATGAATTCCACAGATTCACCACCCTCTGACGAAATTCATTCTTCATCATCTCCTTCATAAAGGAACGTCTTTTATTTCTGAAGCTATGACCTCTGGTCGCAGACTCTTCCATTAGAGGAAACATCCTCTCCACATCCACTATCCATGCATTTCACTATTCGGTACGTTTCAATGAGGTCCCCCCCCCCCCCCCCCCCCCCACCCTTCTCATTCTATTAAACTCCAGCAAATACAGGCCCAATGTCGTTATATACTCATCATATGTTCACCCAATCCTTCCTCGGATCACTTTTGTAAACCTCCTCTGGACCCTCAACAGGGCCAGCATATGCTTCCTCAGATGTGGTGCCCAAAATTGCTCACATTACTCCAAATGCGGCCTGACCAGCGCCTTATATAGCCTCAGCATTACATCTCTGCTTTTGTATTATAGCCCTCCTGAAATAAATGCTACATTGCGTTTGCCTTATTTACCACCGATTCGACTACCAAATCTGGGAATCCTGCACCAGCACTCCCAAGTTCCGTTGTACATCCGATTTCCGGATTATCTCCCCATTTAGAAAATAGTCTCTGCCTTTATTCCTACTACCAAACTGCAAGACCCCACACTTTGCTACACTATATTCCGTCTGCCACTTCTATGCTTACTCTCCCACCCTGTCCCAGTCCTTCTGCAGTCCCTGCTTTCTCTGCAGTACCTGCCCCTCCGCCTATCGTTGTATCATAATTACGTGTTACATTTGCGTTTGAAAGTTACTCGTGGTTGGTCATCTGGATGCAATATAACTTAAAATCTCTACTATTCTTGCCAATCAATACAGGTGACAGGATGAAATAAACTCTATATCTCCGACTAACTTATATATAATCACCATGCGCCTTCTAACCGACTACAACTACAGAACGAAAGGTAGCACGTCTGCAGCCTATATTATTTTATTCTTACAAGTCTCTAAAGTTTTACTCCCCTCTGGTAGAAGTAACATAGGTTTGAATGCGCGCACACAAAAACAGCTTCTTCCCCTTCTTATCAAGCTTCTGAACGGTCATTCCATAACCTTTGGTACTGTCCGATTCACCTCTACCCCATTGCGGACATTGGCCTTTTTTCTGTGGAACTGGTGTGTTACAATGCCGAGAACTAAATCCATACCTTTCACTCTTCGTTACGTTTCAATGAGGTTCCCCCACCCTCTCAGTCTCTTAAACTCCAGCCAGTACAGGCACAATGTCGTCATATGCTCATCATATGTTCACCCAATCATTCCTCGAATCACTCTTGTAAACCTCCTCTGGACCCGCAGCAGGGTGATAATATCACACAATATTGTTTCATTCGCTCGACGTATTGTACTTCAGTTTAAGTTCATTGACTTTATGTACGGTGCTTTCATCTGATTAGGCAGCGTGTAAAACAGAGTTTTTCACCATATCACGGCACACATGAGAATAATAAACCTGAACCATGATGTTGAGGATATCGTCGCCTAAGTACTAACTCTTGATGTGCACAGACAACATAAACTATACTGTGATTTTGTTCTACATTGCCTATGTACTAACCCATCTATAAAGCGAGAATATCACAAATGCAATAAATACCGAAGGTACAGATTCACCGCACTTCTCCACAGTTTATCACTTTGTATCTTCTGCAATATTGGCTACGGTTAATGCCTGAGAAAGGATGGCATGTCGCAAATAATGGCGATAACTTGACAGACATTGGAAAAGGTTTAAATCAACGTCTTCCCATCTTCATCCAATGTGACCACTTTCCACCATTTTAAGATTTCGGGTTCCCGCTGGAGTATAATTCCAGGACCAGGCTATGTACTTGGAGAATCCAGTCTTTGACGAATGTTCATGAATGGTATCAATAACATATGTAAGCTAACATGTTGAACCGAGGTAAACAGACAGAACCAAACGCCAACCAAGTGGGTATCCATTTGCTCTATCCCGACGCGACTTGGCGTCATACACTCACTAAACCCAGATGTCGTCTTGGGATTTTCTAATCCTCGACCACACCCATCAATTCAAAGAGTCAAACTTACACCAAATATTTAATATTGTCCGCTTGCCAACAGATTCTGATTTGCAAAGTAAACAAGAAGGTAAATCGTTTGAAAACGTTACGTTTTCTAATAAATTAACTTGTCATTATCTGCAAATATGTTGATATGTATGCCCAGTTTATGAGCCGATGTGGCACTAATTGAGCAATACATTGTCCTTCTTATTCTAGAACTTGATAAACACGTCAAAATCGATGGTGGGTAATGAAGTCATGGAAGGTGATGAATAGTATTGACGCTACTTACTGGAGAGGTTACACCACGATACCTTGTTGCATCTAATGAGATCTCGTGTGATTTTCATTTTATGACCCATCTGGTTGAGCTTTCTACCAAAGTAAATATCCCCCTTGTTTTATCTGGTGGTCCGGATAAGTGTATGAACATTATGGTCATCTTCTCTGGGCCACCGCATTTTGCCATCTCCGAATCTACACCCTCCACTGCGATTTGTTTTTCATCCAAACGTGGAATGAATAGAATATGGATCAATCGTACCTATCTTGCGCACAAGATATCTAATTCCGCGGCAGAACTGCGCTACTGCCTTCCCGATTGCAACCATCCCTTTGGTTACATTTTATTTGGATTTGAGGCAATTCATAAAATATGGCAATTGCGAGAAACTACACAAAAAAAGTGGAAGTTTGGGACTGAGGACGATGGTAAACCAGAATCTGATCGAATGCTCGGGTGTAACATTAAATATCCCAAGTGTATAAATATGCTGTATATGATCTATAGCAGAACATGAACAAATATCAAGAGTGTGAAACGGTCTTCCAATTACCTTTAATTCACTTCAATTGGACATTTTGGATTTTACAGAGGACCAGATTCGCGAGACTCAGTTAGGTAAAGTATTTATTTTAAGGATTTGTTTATTTGGAATGAATTTGGTATTGGAAAGTTAGGTATCGATATCGAATCGAATTTTGAGATTTAAAAAATCAAGTCTGCAATTTATCCCATCAGATAAAGCATAAAACGAAGTTTAATTTCACACCTAATTCACTTTCATATCTTCAGTATTAAAAAGGTTATGGCCAATTTCATACTCGGAAATTAGCATCTTGTTCCCTATTGCTTTTCCATTGACTTAACTCAAAAGCTGTGATCAAGGACAGTCAAAAGCCCATAACTTTCTTAAAAATTAAGAGAACTGATTGAAATTTGCAATTATAGATGGAAGCATTCTGAAACAAATATGAAACAATCTTACGTGGATGACCTGAAATTAAAGCATATAATTAGTTAGTTACCTAATTGTAGCTAATTACAAATTTCAATTACTAGATCTAAACATCTATCAATTTCTTAAGAAAAGGTTAACATTTTTAAATAGCCTAAGTGTCCAAATAAGATTCACACAAGAAGACACAATACAACATGATTCTATATCTCATTGTCATGCATTTATAGGCCAAATGCAAGGAATTTAGTGTTTAATTCCCGTAAATTAATGGCCATTCATCTTGCGAGTGGGATTTTGTGGAACGCGATCGTTTGGAACGTTGCGGTCGCGGTGAATTTAAACCCCATATCAGCAGGAAAAATACTGCCGGTTCGTATATTTACATAATCACCTTTTCGCAACGTGAAATTTTGATTAAAGGCATCCTAAGAAGCAAGTTTATATGTGAAGTAAACGGCTTTCTTTTACCTGTCCCGGACGTAAAATCCGTCGCCGTTGTCGGCGTTGACGGCTTTAGAAGATGCTTTTTAATTTACTCCAGCGATTATATTGGCCTGTGCAGTTTAAAAAAATAATAATAAAACCGATGTCGGAGCGATTATTCTTCAGCAGCTAAACAGCCTGACGAAAATTGATTTGAACAGGCTGGAGAAAAATCGCATTTTAGACCCGCCCCCTCTCAAAGGCGCCAACGTCGCGCACACGGCCAGTGACAGAACTGCAGTGCCGCTGAAGGTAAGTTTTGTAACATACCTATGTACAGCAGGCTCGCGGTTTGCGACTGGATAAGATTTCGGATACATATTGTCAGGTGTATCAAGCCACAGTGAAAAGATTTGTTTTGCATGCCGTCCGATAAAATTAGAAATTACTATACAATCAAACCAATCCCATGTAGAACAGGTAGAGGGTGGGAATGATACAAAATGAAAATGTAGTTCACAGTACTGTAGCATACAGATGCATAGAAAACCCCCCAATCTCTACAATGAGGTGCAGGAGAATCGTACTATACCCCAGTTTGTGGAAGAATCCTTCTGAAGCTGATAATACAGGATAAGAAGCGGTTCTTGGGTGTGGTGGTGCGCTCTTTCAAGCTTCAGTATCTTCTGCCCGACGGGAGCGGCGACTGGAAGGAATGGTCATGGCGGGACACGTGTTTGATGATGTTGAAAGAGCGAAATGCAGATGGTGATTTAAACCTAAACCTGTAGTAAATCAACGAGTTAGGCAGCATATCTGGAGAGAAGGATAGGTAACGTTTCGGGCAGTGACGTGCGGTGAGGTCAGTGGCTGGGGAGGCACTGGTTAGTATCAGTGGCCCGGCGCTCCCTGTATTGATCACCGTGTCTCCCCGGGGAGAGAGAGGGGTGGAGCCGGGGCTGTGTGCGTGAAGCACGGCGACTGGAGGGGCGAGAGCGTTGCCCCGCAGGGCCGGCCTTAAGAGGTGCGGGGCCCAATTGGGAACAATTTTGGTGAGCCCCAGGTTCCCAGCCAAGGTCTGTAGAATCATAGCAAGAAAAATAAAGTCTATTATAGACTTTATATATCTATGGTAGAATGGAAAGTAATCAAAATGTGCGCTTAAAAAAGTGCCTGCGAGTTAATGGACGAAACAGATCTAAGCTACATTTTTATATAAAATTGCATACATGTGAGCCTACAAGTAACAAACAAAATGTGTAGATCACCTATGAAAAGTACATAGTTACAATACCACTTGAGTGTGAAATGAAAAAAAGTAATTTAATTAACTAGATCCTGGCAAACCAATAACTTTTGGCGAAAAACCAGTCCAGGCATTAAACTTTGGGCTTCAGCCCCATCCTACCCTTTGGGCTTCCACCACATCCTAACTTAGTGTGTGTGTTAGTTGTCTGTGCGGTATGTATGTGTGTGAGGGAAGGGGAGAAGGGAGTGAGTGAGAGAAGGGAGGAAGGAGAGGAGTGAAGGAAGTAGAGAAATAAGGGAGGGAGGGAAGGACAGAACGAAGGAAGGGAGGGAAGGAGAGAAGGGAAAAGCGAAAGAGGAAGGAAGGAGGGAAGGAGTGAAGGGCGGGAGGGAAGAAGGGAAGGGAGGGAGGGAATGGAAGAGGAGCACGGAGGGAGAGGGCCGGCGGCGGGAGCGGATCCCGGTGTCCGGGCGGACGGGTGTGAGCTGAGGCCGAGGTTTGTAAACGTTGCTCCAACCCCCGGCACGGCCCTCCCTGTATTGTTCACCGCGTCTCCCCGGGGAGAGAGAGGGTGCAGCAACGGCTGTGTGCGTGAAGCACGGCGACTGGAGGGACGGGAGCGCTGCCCTGGGACCGTGAGGAACCTCCCCCTCTCACCTTCACCGTGCTCCCTTACACACCCTCCCCCACTACCCCTTGCTACTCTCCCTCCGACCCTCTACTCTCTCTCCATCCCTCTCTCCCGCTCCACCCGGGGTAGATCTACACGAGCTGAGAGTACATTACTCCAACGCGGGGCCCAATTGGGAGCTCTCAGCGGCCCAGAGCCTCCGAATCGGCCGCTACAAATCAATGAATCAACCCGCGGCTGGAAAGTCAGCTCCGCCAGCGGTGGAATCCAGTGCTGCGCCGCCGCTGCAGAAGCTCTCTAACGTGGAGGGAGAGAGAGGCAGCGTCAATTGCGTGGGCTGGGCCTATGTAATTGACGCTCGCTCTCCCTCCATTGGTTTCAAGACACGCCCCCTCAGTGAGGCAGATGTGATCGCTGCCTCCCCTGGTGCTTTTTCATTGCAGTTTTATGATGAGACCAGCGAGCACACATTTAATATATTTATATGTGAAATAAGCTACCTGGGCTATGGAAGGTGAGGGCATGTAATGAAGGAGTTTACAAACATTACATTGGTGACATGCATATAGATAGTAACAGGCACACGCTTATTGCCCGCGCTCCATGCAGTTTTTGAGGGGTTGAGCAATCAGAGGGGAGGCTCAGTTCGTCGTTGCCACACCTCTCATATCTCCCTGTATTTGCGGCGGAGCTGCGCACATTTGGCGATTTTTACTATAAAAAATATTAGATTCAGATAGAAATGACATCAGTGGCAAAATCTTTATATATTTTTTATTTTATTATTATTTGACTTTACTTTTCTTAACAGCTATTTTCATTGGGGGTCTGGCAGGTGAGGCTTTGCCTCCCCTGCCTCCCCTGGCCGCAGATCCCTAGTTTCGGGTCGAGAACCTTCTTCACACTGAAGAGGAGGACCCTTCTTCTCCAGAGATGCTGCCTGACCCTCTGAGTTACTCCAGCTTTTTGTGTCTATCTTTGATTGTGTGGGCTGTTCTCTAGAAGCAGCATGAGTGTAGATGGAGTCAATCGTGGGAAGTTCGGTCTGTATGATGACACCAGGAACTTCAAAAATCAGTAGCACCATGAACTCGGATGAGTGGTATTTAGTTCTGCATTTCTGACTAACTCTCATTCTTACTTACATTCCAAATGTGCATTTCTCTTCCATTAAAAACATGCAGTTAATTACTTCCCTCGCCAAAGAATGTCCAATTGTGTTATGTTTAACAAACATTTACGAAATGTTTTATTCACAGAGCGCCAGAAATTAGAAGGCATTCGTAAGAGCATCGGTAACTACGTCGCCCTGATATATATTTCCGACTGTTGTGTAAATATTATTAATGTTAAATGATTTGTAGTTTGTTTAGATAGTTTCTATTGTGACGCCAGAGGGTTTTCAATTGGCCAATTTAGAAAACGAGTCTCACTGATTCCCGCCGAACTTCTTTGAAATTCATGTTGAATATTGGGTGAACTGTCCGAATTATAATCCATACATCCCATCACCTAATATAATGTCTTTTCTCCGTCGAGCCTTGTCTTTGGATGATGCTTCCTCAGAGAATTCACTTCTAAACTTGCAAGTGTACAGATCAAATGTGTTATTAAAAAAATGCTAATCTCCAATGGTTACCTCCCGTAGTAGGAACCTATCTTGTCATCTCTGCTGCACTGCCTCAAAGGCAAATATGCCCTCTGGAAGGCGACTCCGAGCTGTCAAAGCTGCCACAGCCGGACATAAAAACTGTTTTTATCCACGAGAAGTTGCTCTAGTCAACAGCCAAAAATCTGTAGCCTCCCTTTGATCTGGTATTTTGTTGGTTCACATGCTTGATCAATGGTGTTTTATCATTAGTGTTATATTATTATTAATGTTTAGTATTTTTTGAGTCATTCGTAACTGTCACTGTATTCATGTTGTTACTTGTGGGCAGAGCACCAAGGCAAATTCCTTGTATGGGAATACTTGGCCAATAAATTTACTTACTTACTTACTTTAGATAAGGCCAAAAAATAAAGCAAGGTATTCCAAATGCAGTGTCAACCATCTTTGACTCAAAGAGCAAGCTGCGACCAGCTAATACTGTGGACACTGAAATGGAGTGGGGAAGTTGTGTCTGGGCATCTGTCTTTTTGAACAAGAGGATTTCAGTATAGGAGTAAAGAGGTTCTTCTGCAGTTGTATAGGGTTCTGGTAAGACCACATCTGGAGTAATGTGTACAGTTTGGTTCTCCTAATTTGAGGAAGGACATCCTTGTGATTGAGGCAGTGCAGCGTAGATTCGCGAGATTGATCCCTGGGATGGCGGGACTGTCATATGAGGAAAAATTGAAAAGACCAGGCTTGTATTTACTGGAGTTTAGAAGGATGAAGGGGATCTTATAGAAACATATAAAATTATAAAAGGACTGGACAAGCTGGATGCAGGAAAAATGGTCCGAATTTTGGGTGAGTCCAGAACCAGGAGCCACAGACTTAGAATAAAGGGGAGGTAATTTAAGAATGAGGTGAGAAAACACTTTTTCACCCAGAGAGTTGTGAATTTATGGAATTCCCTACCACAGAAGGCAGTGGCGGCGAAGTCACCGGATGGATTTAAGAGAGAGTTGGATAGCGCTCTTGGGGCTAGTGGAGTCAAGGGATATGGGGAGAAGTCAGGCACGGGTTATTGATAGGGGACGATCAGCCATGGTCACAATGAATGGCGGTGCTGGCTCGAAGGACGGAAATGCCTCCTCCTGCACCTATTGTCTATGTTTCTATGTTTCTATGAACCTAATTGCGGGGACATTTAACTCTAACCACGTGCTGTGCGTGTTCGAGATAGGGAAGATTATACTCGATGACGTTGAATTATTGGCACGCTTTCTCTCGGTACCCGATGACCCGTCACAGTTTAGTCTTTCCGCTTCAAACAAGCTAAATTTAGATTAGTTTAGTTAAGACATACAGCGCGGAAATAGGCCCTTCGGCCCACCGATTCCGCGCCGACCCGTGATATGCAAATGATTTCTTCTCTGTAAAGCACGTTGGCGTCAACGTGATTTGATTTAAAGGTGCTATATAAATACAGCTAACTAACTAACGAACTAACAAACTAGCTACCTACCTACCTACCTACCTACCTACCTACCTACCTACCTACCTACCTACCTACCTACCTACCTACCTACCTACCTACCTACCTACCCACCTACCTACCTACCCACCCACCAAACCACCAACCCACCCACCCCCGGGGAAACCGCATGTGGTCACAGCGAGAATGTACAAACTCCGCACAGACACGCACCCGCATTCAGGATCAAACACGGGTTGCTGGTGCTGGAAGGCAGCAACTCTACCGCTGCACCACCGTGCCCCCCCCCCCCCCCCCCCCCCACCCCCACCCCCAAATGAGCTAAATGATAACAAAGTATGGGACATGATTAGATTCGTTCTGCACGGTGCAGAAACGGTCCATAGGCCATCAGAACGCTTTTTTGTAAACATAAAGTGTACCTATACATAATTTCACAATAGATCATTATGTGTCCTCTTTTACAGATAAAATAATGCAACGCCAAAGTACAGGTACAGAAAAGATGAAAGCTTGGAGGGAATTAACAGCGGACGTTATAGCCATTAGAACTGCATTGGGTGCCTAATGGGCCAGCGATCTGGGGGTGGCGTGTACCTCGGTCTTGCCATTTACAAAATAACCCGCATTTGGACAAGTCTTCCTTCATAATATTCCTTCAACCATTGGTGTCTACCTTAAAATATGGCAATGACAAGTGTAAAGGAAGCCCCCCGCCTGTACGTTCTCTCAAAAGCAAACTCCAACCTGCTTGAAAGTGGAACTCCATTGACACTTCATTTCAGCAATTTGTGAATATCTTCAGCTTGGGATGCTCGATGATTTAAGATGACTAAATCTTCAAGACGATTCGCCACCTATCAGCAGCAGTAATGGTTGAAAATAAAAGTCAACTGCCAACCACACCCATATCAGAAAGACCTTGTGCAAGGGCAGTTAGAAGTCAACTGCAAAAGCGATGACCTGCAGCCTTATGTACCAAATAAAATACATTACCAGTTTCTTCCCATATGACATCGATAACTCAATGTGTATAGCATGGCCACACCTATTGATAATCGTTTACCTTTCCGGTTTATGTACGTCCACTATGCTGTTGAAGCCCTTTAATGTTCAAGGTAATAAGAGCACAATTGACATGGATACACATGGATTTACAACCGTTACTTACACTTGATATGTATCTCCAACAGAAGAGGAACTGATCAGAAAAGATGAAGGTAATATAGAAAACTGCATTTTTGTCCAGGATTTGCATTGCCATCAAAGGTGGCACGGGATAAATTGAACGCATTAATCCGTCTGCACTGCCACCTAGTGTCATTACTCATAACATATAATACTTCTTGAAGAAACATAAAGTAAGCATTTAGAAGCTAGTCAGGCTTCCACGTTTCGTACACATATCAAGCATCGGGTTTAGTTTAGTTTAGAGATGCAGCGCGGAAACAGGCCCTTAGGTCCACTGAGTCCGCACCGACCAGCGATCTCCGCACATTAACACTACCCTGCACTCACTGGTGACAATTTTACATTGGAACATTTTAACCAAGCCAATTAGCCTACAAACCTGTACGTCTTTGCAGAATGGGAGGAAAACGGAGATTCCGGAGAAAATCCACGGTCATGGGGAGAACGTACATACTCCGTCCAGACAAGCATCCGTAATCAGGATCGAACCTAGGTCTCTGGCGCTGTAACACATTATCTCTACAGTAGCTCTGCCGCTGCGCCATCGTGCCGCCCCGGATTGTTCAATAGCAGCGGAAAGTTTTGACAGAGCATTGGGGGAAGTTTTGACAGAGCATTGACTTGTCTGCACAGCAGAACCAGGGAAACTGTTCTTGATTTGCGACAGGAGTGAAATCTAAAGGACCGCGTAGCCCCATAAACAAATTGATTGTTATACATTTTACCTGCTTCTTCTGGAGGTGGAGTGAATATCAACGTTAATTAACACAAATATTTTTTAAGATCTGCTCTTGTGCAGTAATGTTTTCAGATTTATGTTCTAACGGGATCTTTCTCAGTAACGTCCTAGAATTCCTTCGCCAATGTTGCTTGCTTCAGTAACGTGCTCCATTTGAAGGTATCATAGAAACATAGAAACGTAGAAAATAGGAGCAGGGGGAGGCCATTCGGTCCTTCGAGTCGACACCGCCATTCATCGTGATAATTGCTGATCGTCCCCTATCAATAACCCGTGCCTGCCTTCTCCCCATATCATAGAAACATAGAAACATAGAAAATAGATGCAGGAGCAGGCCATTCGACCCTTCGAGCCTGCACCGCCATTCAATATGATCATGGCTGATCATCCAACTCAGTATCCTGTATTCTCTCCATACCCCCTGATCCCTTTAGCTACAAGGGCCACATTTAACTCGCTCTCAAAAATAGCCAATGAACTGGCCTCAACTACCTTCTGTGGCCGAGAATTCCACAGATTCACCACACTCTGTGTGAAAAATGTTTTTTCTCAGTCTTTTTTCGGTCCTAAAAGACTTCCCCCTTATCCTTAAACTGTGACCTCTTGTTCTGGACTTCCCCAACATCGGGAACAATCTTCCTGCATCTAGCCTGTCCAACCCCTTAAGAATTTTGTAAGTTTCTATAAGATCCCCCCTCAATCTTCTAAATTCTAACGAGTACAAGCCGAGTCTATCCAGTCTTTCTTCATATGAAAGTCCTGACATCAACCTCTGAACAGGGACTGCGTTACCTGTACTCACTGTTACCCCCTTCAGCACTTATTTGTTAGTATAACACAGAGGCATTATGAACGCCTTTAAATTGACTTGTACATTTACGACCTTTTACTATTTTTGACTGGTTATGTACACTAGAAAGTATGACCTATGTTTAGAATGTGCGCATTTAAGTTGACATCTGTATTCTTCCTCTTAGAACTTGAAAAACTCAGGCTGGCTTTGAAAGAGAAAGGTCAGAGAATGACGGAAACCTGGTTAAGAGAGGGACATTATTGGCAATTGAATGCTCCAGTTAACACGTGCTTCAGGAGAGACAGAGATTAGGGTGAAAGAGAACGGGGTGTTGCGTTATTGATGCTGGAGGATGTCACAGCGCTGATCAGAGGTGAAATAGTAAACCTATTTGGGTGGAACTGAGGAACAAGAAAGGAATTATCTAGTCTGGAGAAGGGTCTCGACCCGAAACGTCACCTTTTTCCTCCTCTCCAGAGATGCTGCCTACCCCGCATTTTGTGTCTGTCAGGAAAGGAATTATCATCTTGATGTGAGTGCACTATAGGCCCCAAATAGTCAACGGGAATTAGAAAAGCAAATACGCCAGAACACTTCAGGCAGCTGTAAGTCTAATAAGATTATGATAGTCGGGGATTTAAACATTCCCAATATTGACTTGGAATGTCGCTGTGCAAAGGATTCAGACGGGGCGGCATTTGTCAAATGTGTTCAGGAGTGTTTCCTCTCGCAATATATAGATGGTGCCACACGGGAGAAGGCAAATCTTGATCCAGTCTTGGGAAACCTGGAGGGGCAAATGCATGAAGTGTTCGTGGATGATCCCTTTGGGACCAGCGACCACTGTTCCACCAGGTTTCAGATTGTTGTGGATCGAGACAGGGAGGGCCCACGAGTTAAAATTCTAAATTGGTGCAATGCTAACTCTGAAGGTATCAGGCAGGTACTCTCTCAAGTTGATTGGAGCAGATTGTTCAAAAAGATCATACACCTGAAGCACCTCACTATTTGTATTTGATGCCCCTTCCAAGCCGATCCCAAAACAAATACGTTGTTCAAAAGGCCATCGCTAGTTCTTAACACCTCTATCCAGGTGACTGTAGAAAGTCCAACGCGACATATACATGATAGATTTAAGAGAAAGGATTGCCCTATTGCAATATTTTAATCTTTAGGTCCACATGTACAAATCTTTAAATATTGATGGTGCTTACATTTCGAGCGTTACCTCTGTTTATCAATAGAAGTATATGATATTTTAAAATGCATCACCGTGTGTTCACGGATTCTTACAAGGAAACTACTGACTTTCATTGGGTAATTCTGGGACCCACAATTTTGAAAAGTTGCATATGAATTGTATATGAACCGAGAGCGATGATTAGGGAGAGCGTTCTGATGCTAGGACTTTGATCAGCTTTATTCAGCCTTAAGCCAAGCAAAAATGATAAGTCACAGTTGACATTTACATTTCTGTGATCTTTCCCATCTGTTCCACATTTAGCAGCATTTATTGTACCTTGCAGTTACTAATTTGAAGTCTACTTTTAGAGATTCTGCTTTCCGTGCAAGCCAGTTAGCAATAAGATGTGGCATGAAATTGCATATATTATTGTTACAGCTAAAACATTGGAGGAAAAAGACGAAGGTAAATTATGACATCTTCCCTTTCGTGTTTTACTGGGATTCCAACAAGTTTCCAGCTGAACTCAATGTTAAACAAATCGCATGCTTAGCATGAGTACATAGACAAATTAGCAAGTAAGCTGCAGACATAAATTCCACGACCGTAATAAAGCATAATGACGATTTTTTTTTTAAATCAACCATGGACGCTTCGTTCTTGAGCATTGGCTGGTAAGATCCACAAAGAAAGGCGGAGGAATAATTTCTGTAAAGACTGGGGAAAAAATCAAATAATAGAGGCTCAACTTACATTTGAGCAGGGCAAAGCGGAAAGTGGATATAGAAACATAGAAACATAGAAATTAGGTGCAGGAGCAGGCCAATCGGCCCTTCGAGCCTGCACCGCCATTCAATATGATCATGGCTGATCATCCAACTCAGTATCCCGTACCTGCCTTCTCTCCATACCCCCTGATCCCTTCAGCCACAAGGGCCACATCCAACTCCCTCTTAAATATGCGAGACAACTTTTTTACACGGAAGGTGGTGCGTGCCTAGAACACCACTGCTGGGAGTGATGTCCATTTTCGGCTATGATGTGAAGACTAAGTCTGAATATGGAATACAGTAGAGCCTCCCAAGACCTATGGGGAAGGGTGGGTGTTCGTTATTGTCCGCTATAACCGGGTATGGGAGAGTATTGTGTTTCAGAAAGAACTGCAGGTGCTGATTTAAACCGAAGACAGAAACAAAAACCTGGAGTAACTCAAGTGGGGCAGGCAGCATCTCCTTGAGAGAAGGAATGGGTGACATCGAAGAAGGGTCTCGACCAGAAACGTCACCCATTCCTTCTCTCCAGAGATGCTGCCTGTCCCGCTGAGTAATGCCCCTGTCCCACTTCGGAAACCTGAACGGAAACCTCTGGAGACTTTGCGCCCCACCCAAGGTTTCCGTGCGGTTTCCCGAGGTTCCCGGAGGTTTTTGTCAGTCTCCCTAATGGCCGAAAGTGGCATCCGTTTTAAAAATCGGTAATCTTTTAGTCGAAGCCGGTTGCGATGCTAGTTGAAGGTGGTTGCCAGAGGGCAAAAACCTCCGGGAACCGCACGGAAACCTTGGGTGGGGCGTAAAGTCTCCAGAGGTTTCCGTTCAGGTTTCCTAAGTGCGACATGGGCATTACTCCAGTTTTTTGTGTCTGTCTATTGGAGAGTATTAATGTTTAACCAAAGGCCGGATGGGAAGAAACACGGCGTTGTGGGGGGGGGGGGGGGGGGGGGGGGGGGAGGGGGGGGGATCGACGTTAAATCGGTGGGAATCCACAGACGGGCAGCCGAACAGCTATCGGCCCCACACGTAGTGCGGAAGGGACGAGTCTCGGACTGACGCCGCCTTCATGCTGCTGGCTGTCTCCGCTCCCGGGACTGGTAGGAAGCTTCCCCCCGCAAGGCACCAGCTCATTGGGTAACCTGTCGAAAGAGGGGGGCGGTGCAGCAGTACCATTTTAATGACGGAAATAACACCAACTTTTCCTTACATCCACAGAAATCCAAAACATTAGAAAGTCAGTGCATGATTTAGGTAAGCGAACTATTCAATTAAGCCACATATTAACCCCTTTCATAGCCCGTGTATAGGAAGGAGCTGCAGTTGGCAAAGATACTAGAGCACGAGTTCGAGACCCATCTTCAGACTGATGGGTGAGGTTTCGGGCCGAGCCCCTTCAAGGTCACCCATTCCTTCTCCCCACAGATGCTGCCTGTCCCGCGGAATTACTCCAGCATTTTGTGCCAAGCTCACCTGCCTGTACATATAACCATATAACCATATAACCATATAACAATTACAGCACGGAAACAGGCCCTCTCGGCCCTTCCAGTCCGTGCCGACCATTTGTTTTCCCCTAGTCCCATCTACCTGCACTCAGACTATACCCCTCCATTCCCTTCACGTCCATATACCTATCCACTTTACTCTTAAATGTTAAAATCGATCCTGCCTCCACCACTTCTGCTGGAAGCTCATTCCACACAGCCACCACCCTCTGAGTAAAGAAGTTCCCCCTCACGTTACCCCGAAACCTCTGTCCCTTAATTCTCATGTCATGCCCTCTTGTTTGAATCTTCCCTACCCTCAATGGGAAAAGCTTATCCACGTCAACTCTGTCTATCCCTTTCATCATTTTAAAGACCTCAATCAAGACCCCCCCTTAACCTTCTGCGCTCCAAAGAATAAAGACCTAACTTGTTCAACCTTTCTCTGTAACATAGTTGCTGGAACCCAGGCAACATTCTCGTAAATCTCCTCTGTACTCTCTCTATTTTGTTGACATCCTTCCTATAACTAGGCGACCAAAATTGTACACCATACTCCAGAATTGGTCTTACCAATGCCTTGTACAATTTTAACATTACTTCCCTACTCCAATATTCAATGCTCTGATTTATAAAGGCCAGTACACCAAAGGCTTTCTTTACCACCCTATCCACACTCGATTCCCCCTTCAGTGAACTATGCACAGGTATTCCTAGATCTCTCTGTTCCACACCATTCCTCAATTCCCTACCATTTACCATGTACGTCCTATTTTGATTTGTCCTGCCAAGATGTAGCACTTCACACTTATCAGCATTAAACTCCATCTGCCATCTTTCAGCCCACTTTTCCAAATGGCCCAAATCTCTCTGTAGACTTTGAAAATCTACTTCATTATCCACAACACCACCTATCTTAGTATCATCCGCATACTTACTTATACAATTTTCCACCCCATCATCCAGATCATTTATGTACATGACAAACAACAGTGGACCCAACACAGATCCCTGAGGTACCCCACTGGTCACCGGCTTCCAATCTGACAAACAGCCATCCACCATTACTCTCTGACATCTCCCATTCAGCCACTGTTGAATCCATCTTGCTACTCCGCCATTAACACCCAAAGATTGAACCTTCTTAACCAACCTTCCATGGGGAACCTTGTCAAAGGCCTTACTGAAATCCATATAGACACCATCCACTGCTTTACCCTCATCAATTTCCCTAGTTACCACTTCAAAAAATTCAAGAAGGTTTGTCAAACATGACCTTCCAGGCACAAATCCATGTTGACTGTTCCTGATCAGACCCTGTTTATCCAGATGCTTATATATATTATCTCTAAGTATCCTTTCCATTAATTTGCCCACCACTGACGTCAAACTAATAGGTCTATAATTGCTAGGTTTATTCTTTGAACCCTTTTTAAACAATGGAACAACATGCGCAGTACGCCAATCCTCCGGCACTATTCCCGTTTCTAATGACATTTGAAATATTTCTGTCATAGCTCCTGCTATTTCTACACTAACTTCCCTCAATGTCCTAGGGAATATCCTGTCAGGACCTGGAGACTTATCCACTTTTATATTTTTCAAAAGTGTCAGTACTTCCTCCTCTTTGAATCTCATAGTTTCCATAGCTACTCTACTTTTTCCCCTTAACTCACCGAGTTCAATATCCTTCTCCTTGGTGAATACCGAAGAAAAGAAATTGTTCAATATCTCCCCCATCTCTTTTGGCTCTGCAGATAGCTGTCTATTCTGGTTCTCTAATGGTCCAATTTTATCCCTCGTTATCCTTTTGCTATTAATATAGCTGTAGAAACCTTTTGGGTTTACTTTCACCTTTCTTGCCAAAGGAACCTCATATCTTCATAATTTCTTATGGATTCTTTTAGCCTTTCCTAATTTCTTATATGGAAGCGTCCATATCTCCATATTCCTGGCACTTCCATGTGCCAATCTAAAACCTTATGCCCCGTCCCACTTAGGAAACCTGAACGGAACCTCTGGAGACTTTGCGCCCCACCCAAGGTTTCCGTGCGGCTCCCGGAGGTTTTTGTCAGTCTCCCTAATGGTCGAAATTGGTATCCGTTTCTTCTATGTTCCGGCGATTACTTCAAACATATTCAAAACCGGCCACGACTGAAAATAGGTTGTCGTTTTAAAAATCGGTAATTTTTTAGTCGAAGCCGGTTGCGATGCTAGTTGAAGGTGGTTGCCGGAGGTTGCAGGTAGTGGAAGGTAAGACCTTTTTTTCACTCAGTTTTATTCCACCAGGGAGGTCTTACCTTCCACTACCTGCAACCTCCGGAACCCACCTTCAACTAGCATCACAAGCGGCTTAAAACGGCAACCTATTTTTAGTCGCGGCCGGTTTTGAATTTTTTGAAATAATTGCCGGAACAAAGAAGAAGTGGAAACCACTTTCGACCATTAGGGGGACTGACAAAAACCTCCGGGAACCGCACGGAAACCTTGGGTGGGGCGCAAAGTCTCCCGAGGTTTCCGTTCAGGTTTCCTAAGTGGGACAGGGGCATTATTAAACGCCACTGCCGTATCTGTCTCGTGTACCAGCAGATGGGATTGCCATCGTCTTTGGCATGGGCATTGCGGGCCGAAGGGTCGGTTGCTGAGCTTGTGCTGTGCTGTTCTCTGTGCATTGAGATAACGCCCGATTTCAGTTCCATTGAACTAATTCGAATGAAACCCAAACGGATTTTCCAGATGAGGAAATGTTCCGCTCTCGAGATTACAGCTCAGAAGGGGAAAACGAAATCCATCAATGCAGTAGAATCCACCAGCAAACGTGCTATGTTATTTCTGTTTTAACTAGAGAACACACTCCGCGAGCAAGAATTGGGTAAAAAAAAAATGCTTACTCTTTTCATCGGCGATTTGTTATTTCTTATTATGCTTTTGCTAAATACTGTCCCATATCTTTGTCCTCGCCAATAGGCTTTGTCTGGGTGAAATAATAATAATAATAATAATAATAATAATAATAATAATAATAATAATAATAATAATAATAATAATGTAAATAATAATATAAATAATAAGTTCAAGTTTTTTTTCAATTTCAAGTTCAAATGAGTTTATTGTCATGTGTCCCTGATAGGACAATGAAATTCTTGCTTTGCTTCAGCACAACAGAACATAGCAGGCATGAATACAGAACAGATCAGTGTGTCCATATACCATTATATAAATATACACACATGAATTAAAAAAACTGATAATAATAATAATAATAATAATAATAATAATAATGTTAATAATAATAATAATAATAATAATAATAATAATAATAATAATAATATAATAATAATAATAGAATATTGACTGGCCTTGAGGGGGATACGACATATATTGCCTGAAGTAGATTCATATTGCCCGAGTCGAAGACGAGGGCAATATGGATCTAGTGAGGGCAATATATGTCGTATCTCCGAAAGAGGACAGTCATATTGTTTTTATTACCCATTATCAGACATCTAGAGGAAAATTTTAACATCTCAGCTCGGCGGACTTCCACGTAAACTTTAACCAAAATGGACGCGGCAGACTTCCTGTCTGCCGTTTGAATATTCTAAATTTCCCACGCAGCGTCACGTTGCCGTCACGTTGCCAAGTTCCCGGATGTGAGACCAGGGGAATATAAGACTATATTCCCCGCTGTTTTAACAGGTAAAGTCCATAGGCGTTCGCAAGAAAGGGGAATATAAGAAAATATTCCCCTGTTACCCCTGCTGGCAGTAAAAACGAAGGGAATACAATTTCGTAAAAGCATACCTCAGATGTGTGATATGGGTAATAATAAGGTTTATTTTCTTTTAGCCACGGCAGAATCCTGTAGCACGTACGGTATGTAAAAAACTAATGAACCATAATTTTCAATGTCATTTGAGTCTGCGGTCAATCCGTATTAGTTTACTTTAGAGATGCATTTAGAGATACAGCGCGGAGCGGAAACAGGCCCTCCGATCCAACCTAGTCCGCTCCGAGCAGCAATCTCCGCACATTTCTCCGGCCATTAACACAAGCCTACACTCGCTAGGAACAATTTACACATACACCAAGCCAATTCACCTGCAAACCTGTACGCCTTTGGAGTGTGGGAGGAAAGCGAAGATCTCGCAGAAAACCCACGTGGTCACAGGGGAGAACGTGCACGGAAGAATGGGGAGAACGTCAGCAAAGTCAGGATCGAACCCGTGTCTCCGGTGCTGTAAGGCAGCAACTGTACCTCTGCGCCACTGTGCCGGAGCAGCGAGTGTATTTCTAAGAAGTATTTGAAGTTGACTTTGAATACGAATTGAGGAACCAAACAAGAGTTTTGCGCAAATAGCTTATTTTAAGAATTATCAGCCACCCGAAAGGTCGTCTGCCCATTCCCTCCATAAATGCTGCCTGACCGCCCGAGTTCTTCCGCACTTCGTGTTTTGCTCAAGATCCCTGTTTATTGAGTTACTGTGTCCTCGTTTTTATATATTCGCTCAATTCAAAAGCAGCGGCCAATTGCTTTTTGCTACAGTCAACTAGGCACGATACAGAAAATAAAAATGTACAAATTATGGGTGGGACGAGGAATTAATTTCAATTCGCAATCCCAATAGCAAAGAAATCAGTTGTGGCCTGCCTAAATGATTACCGCCCTGTTGCCCTGACCCCCCCCCCCATAGTAATGAAGTGCTTTGTACGCCTGGTTAAACCTCACATTACTGACAGCCTCCCCTCATCGTTTGACCCCCTCCAGTTCGCCTGACGCCCCAACCGTTCTACAGAAGATGCCATCTCTACAACGCTGCACACAGTACTCACTCATCTGGAAAACAAAAACACCTACGCCAGAATCCTGTACATTGACTTCAGCTCAGCTTTTAATACCATCATCCCACAGAGACTTGTGGAGAAACTAACCCTGCTAGTTCTCAACATCACCCTGTGTCACTGGATCCTGGACTTTCTGACAGAGAGACCGCAGTCAGTCCGTGTTGGCAAGAACACCTCTGCTATTCACACTGCTCACACATGACTGTGCTGCCAGATCCAGGGACAACAGGATTATTAAATTTGCAGATGACACCACAGTGGTGGGAATCATCAGTCGAGAGGATGAAACAATGTACAGGGAGGAAGTGAAACAACTAGTGGACTGGTGCGGCCGCAGCAACTTAGAATTAAACGTCGAAAAAAACAAGGAGATGATTGTCGACTTCAGGAAGTCGCAGCCCAAACACACACCCCTCAACATCAGTGGCACCACGGTGGAGAGAGTGGAGAACATAAAGTTCCTCGGAGTGCAAATCACAGACACTCTCACCTGGTCCAGGAACAACACTGGGATTGTCAAACGGGCCCATCAGCGACTGCACTACCTGAGGAAACACAAACAGGCCTCACTCCCCACCAACATCCTTAGGACTTCTTACAGGGGCACGGTGGAGTCTGCACTCACCTACTGCATTAACATGTGGTACTCCAACTGCAACTGCTCGGACAGAAAGCCTCTGCAGAGGGTAGTGAGGGGAGCAGAGAGGATCATTGGCGTCTCCCTACCCTTGGTACAAGAACTGTTCCAGAGCGGATGCCTGTATAAAGCACTAAGCATTGCAAAGGGCAGACTGCAACCCCTCCACACATATCTGGATCTCCTGCCATCAGGCAAGAGATACCGTAGCATCAAAGCCCGGACAACCAGAATGCTAAACAGCTTCCTTCCACAGGCTGTGAGGCTGCTAAACAGTCACTCCACCTGATTCTGCTGCTTTTTGCACTGACAATTTAATAACAAACTCTGCCACTGGCCACTTAAATCAGCTGCCCTGGACAATTTATGACTGTTTTTACTTGTATTTTAATGTTGCTGTTTTTTTTACCTGCACTTTTAACTATTGTATTGTTTTTATGAGGGACTGGGTTGTTTTTTTATTGTTTTTATTTATGTGTGAAATGTTTAAGCTTTATGTGCGATGCTCTGGTATTTCCTGGGAAACGTCTTTTCTTTTTGCACTGTACAACTGTTGCTTTGCAAGATGACAATAGAGGTTGATTGATTGATTGATTGATTGATTGATTGATTGATTGATTGATTGATAGAGGTTGATTGATTGATTGATCTTAAAATAACTCTTCATCGTACATTTTGAAGTTTGAAATGTTAA
This sequence comes from Okamejei kenojei, assembly GCA_035221665.1. NCBI lineage: Eukaryota > Metazoa > Chordata > Chondrichthyes > Rajiformes > Rajidae > Okamejei > Okamejei kenojei. The sequence goes on along the minus strand of CM069160.1, from coordinate 21,674,924 downwards.
GTTATCATGACTTGTTTTCCTGCAGTAAGGAAATTGAAAGCAAAGACATCAGGTAGTAGATTTCATTGTTTTGCCGGTAACTTTCTGATCATAATCATAATCATAATAGTACTTTACTAGCCAAGTATGTTTTGCAACATACGAGAAATTTGATTTGCCATTAAAGAGCAACAAGACACCCAAATACATTTCTTAACATGAACATCCACCACAGCGACTCCCCCATATTCTTCATTGTAATGGGAGGCAAAAAAAGTTCAATCTTCTTCCCTTCTTTGTTCTCCCGTGGTCGGGGCACTCGAAACTTACGTGTTAGGGGCGATCTTGCCTCCCGCAACTGGCGGTCGAGCACTCCGCATCGGGGCGATCAAGATCCCGCATCGGGGGCGGGGTGGGGGGGGGGGGGGGTTCAGCTCCCCCGCGCCAGCCGATCAGACCCCGGGTGGGGGCTGGTCGAACCATCAGCCTCTACCCGAGACTGCGAGCTCCTCGATGTTGAAATCCCAGGCCGCGGTTGGAGCGTCGATCCCAGGCAAGGGATCCCAGGCTCCGATGGCAAGTCCACGTCCCCGTGGTGGGGCTCAAAGTCAGTTCCGAGCAAGGCCGCCCACTCCATGATGTTAGGTCGCAGAGCGACCGGAGATACGATCTGGAAAACAATCGGATCTCCGGCAAGGTAAGGGACTGAAAAAAGTTCCCCCCGACCCCTTCCCTCACCCCCCCCCCCCCATATAAAACAAACCAGAGAACATTAACACATTATTTTAAAACACACCAGAAATAACAAACAAAAAGACAGACAGACTGTTAGCGAGGCTGCCATCGCTGACTGCGCCACCGTCATTGGATTTTGCAGTTTTGTTGAAATGAAAAATATTTACATTTTTTTTAGAAATATTTAGAAAATATTTTAAAATGCCAATATTCAGTCTGAAGAAGGGTCTCGACCCGAAACGTCGCCTATTCCTTCTCTCCATAGAACTCAACACTGAGTTCCTCCAGCATTTTTGTATACCTTAAATTCATGTTTTAAATGTAACATTGTAAAATGAGGATGAACGCGGGCGAGTTGTAACTTACTCTGAGGCCGGGTGTCACCCATTTTCCGCCTGCAGGGAAAATGAATATATGGTATATGTTACTACGGGATAAGACCATGACCATAAGACACCAGAGCAGAATTATGCCATTCTGCCCAACAAACCCACTTCATCATAAGACCATGGCTGATCTACTCCCTTCTCAACCCCAATCTCCTGCCTTAACGCCATAACCTTTGACGCCCTTCGTAATCATGAACCTACGAATATACGCTTTTAAAATATCCAATGTCTTGGCCGACACAGCCGTCTGAGGCAATGAATTCCACAGATTCACCTCTCTCTGCCTAAAGAAGCTCGGCCTCATATTTTTAAAAGTGTCCTTTTATTCAGACGCTATGCCCTCTGGTTCTTGACTCTCCCACTAGTGGAAACATCCTCTCCAAGGCCTTCAACAAAGCCAAATCGCACGGATACATTTTCATGTTCACTGCAATCCCATTCAAATATTGCTTTTCTAATGTTGATCCAATTAAATAGCCACTGGACAACAGTACAAACGCAAACAGAGAGTGGTGAGTCTCTGGAACTCTCTGCCACAGAGGGTAGTTGAGGCCAGTTCATTGGCTATATTTAAGAGTGAGTTGGATGTGGCCCTTGTGGCTAAGGGGATCAGAGGGTATGGAGAGAAGGCAGGTACGGGATACTGAGTTGGATGATCAGCCATGATCATATTGAATGGCGGTGCAGGCTCGAAGGGCTGAATGGCCTACTCCTGCACCTAATTTCTATGTTTCTATGTTTCTATGTTGGTGGGTTTTTGCATGAGCTGCCAAAGGAGGTTGTTCAAGCAGGTAGTATAACATCCTTAAAGAAATACTTCCACAGGTACATTGATAGGAAAGGCGTCCAATGATCGGGGGCAACTTGGGGCAACTTGGCTGACATGGACTAGTTGGGCCGAAGGATGTGTATCAATGCCTTGAGACTCTATGACGCTTTCAATTATAAAGCACTAACTAGCGCACGTGGTCCCGGCTCATCGGTAAGAGACTGAATTATACAGTTTTTCATGTTTCTACCTGATACCAGAAGGTTGTTAAGCAAAATGGTCAATGCGTGACCAGAATTAATCAAATCCATCTCTCCAGAGATGCTGCCTGTCTCGCTGAGTTACTCCAGCATTTTGTGTCTATTTGCGGAATAAATCAGCCTTAATGATTTACTTTCAGAACTCGAAACCCTGACTGAAAAGCTGGATGAATCCGGTAGGAACCACGTCTAAACACGGTTACTTAAGAATGGCTCGCCTACAGAACGCTAAGGCCTACTTATTTCACCTGTGGAACGAGATGTCCGTCAGGGAAGTTCACCGACTGCCCCGCTCCAGACTGCAGGAGTACGTGCTGAGGGACGCACTGAAGCTCGGTGCAGCCAACGCCAAGGCTCTGTATGGAGGACCACAGTCTAAGGTCCTTCCTTGCTGGACATTGGAAGCAGAGTGCAGATGGGACACCCATCAAAAAATGTGTACAGTTTTGGTCTCCTAATTTGAGGAAGGACTTCCTTGTGATTGAGGCAGTGCAGCGTAGGTTCACGACATTGATCCCTGGGATGGCGGGACTGTCATGTGAGGAAAGTTGAAAAGATTAGGCTTGTATTCACTGGAGTTTAGAAGAATGAGGGGGATCTCATCGATACATATGAAATTATAAAAGGACTGGACAAGCTAGATGCAGGAAAAATGTTCCCAATGTTGCGCGAGTCCAGAACCAGGGGCCACAGTCTTAGAATAAAGGGGAGGTCATTTAAGTCTGAGGTGAGAAAATACATTTTCACCCAGAGAGTTGTGAATTTATGGAATTCCCTGCCACAGTGGGCAGTGGAGGCCAAATAACTGGATGGATTTAAGAGAGAGTTGGATAGAGCTCTAGGGGTCAAGGGATATGGGGAGATGGCAGGCACGGGTCATGGACGATCACCCCTGATCACAATGAATGGCGGTGCTGGCTCGAAGGGCCGAATGGCCTCCTCCTGCACATATTTTCTATGTTTCCAAACAAGGGAAGGGATATCACCCCAGGGGGGCAAATGCGTTGCAAGGGTGCCGGATAAAATGATATTTGTGAACACTACGGTGCGACGCAATGAATGAATGAATGTACTGTATAGCCTCCGAGAATTTTTGCTCGGTTCTTGTTTTGTATGTGTTTTTTTTTATTTTAGTTTCGTGGCATAGCGTGGACATAACAATAAATAATACTGAAGGCAATTCACCTACAAACCTGTACGTCTTTGGAGTGTCTGGGGAAACCGAAGATCTCGGAGAAAACCCGCGCAGGTCACGGGAAGAACGTACAAACTCCGTATAGACAAGCACTCGTGGTCATGATCCAACCTGGGTCTCTGGCGCTGTCACCGCTGCGCCACCGAGCCGCCACAATTCTGAATTCATTCTGAATAAAGTTTTTTTTTCTATAGACCTGTGGAATCTCTATTTCAAATATAATACCAGAAATGAAATTTCAAAATTCGGGAAATGTTGTAAAAAGTATCATATTGCAATGGAAATTTGACATGGATGGTAACGTAAAAGACAGTATGCTATGCCATGACCGCGTCGTCCGCCACCCCGCGCTCGGATTTATTAGGTTCACTACAATTAAATATTCCATTACTCTGATGTGCTATTCTCTCTGTTAAAGCGTCTAATGTTTTACATGTTTCGCCTAACAGCACGAAATCTAAAGCAGAAAGGCAAAGGTAAACTCAATTCTAAAGCACAGTTTCATCAAAAATAACCTAATTTCTATGCCTTTGCATGTAACTCTTTCTGTGGGAAAAGCTGGTTATGATCCTATTTTTGTAAAAATGATTTATATCTTGTGATATTTAGACTTTGATTCGCATTTGGAAGAAGATGGTGAGTAACTGTGGAGAATGTGTGAGTTTGTTAAAACATTCCGTATCAATTCTCTAACTGGATAGATGGAATAGAATCTTGACCAATGTTGATGACCAATGTCCAAGGATGTCAGGACTTTCATGTGAAGAAAGATTGGATAGACTCGGCTTGTCCTCGCTAGAATTTAGAAGATTGAGGGTGGGTCTTATAGAAACGTACAAACATCTTAAGGGGTTGGACAGGCTAGATGCAGGAAGATTGTTCCCGATGTTGGGGAAGTCCAGAACAAGGGGTCACAGTTTAAGGATAAGGGGGAAATCTTTTAGGACCGAGATGAGAAAAACATTTTTCACACAGAGAGTGGCGAGTCTCTGGAATTCTTTGCTACAGAAGGTAGTTGAGGCCAGTTCCTTGGCTATATTTAAGAAGGAGTTAGATGTGGCCCTTGTGGCTAGAGGGATCAGGGTGTATGGAGAGAAGGCAGGTACAGGATACTGAGTTGGATGATCAGCCATGATCATATTGAATGGCGGTGCAGGCTCGAAGGGCCGAACGGCCTACTACTGCACCTATTTTCTATGTTTCTATGTTTCTATATGGAACGAGAACGAATCGCTGGATAAAACCGCTGGACACCGGGGCGTATAAATTCCATAGGTAGATCGCCATTACTTTTCTTCAGACTGCCTCAGTAGAGTCGAGGTGGGCGATGAGCCGTTTAATGGATATTCACCTTAGTAGATAGAGTCCAGGTACCGTCTGAAGAAAGGTTGCGACCCGAATCGTCACCCATTCCTTGTCTCCAGAGATGCCGCCTGACCCTCAGATTTATTTTGTGTCTACCTGCCAAAGTATTTACGGATATTCAACATTCTGAACATAAAGGCCGCGTGATTATTTATATCTTGACACCGTGCAAACGAGGAGAAATATTAGGACATATTACTATAATAATGCTGATATTCTTTCCTTTTAAAATCATACAGATGAAAGGATACAAGACAGTAAAACTGGTAATCAGTGTTCCTTTTATCGCCCCCCAAAAATGCTGACAACTAGTGTTTTGCAACTCGCCATCGTAGTATGAAATCTAAATACAAAGTGCTGGAGAAACGCTGGCGTTCAAGCAGCATCTATGGCGCGAATTGTCAGACGACGCTTCGGATCGGGAATCTTCCCCACATGCCCCTGTCCCACTTAGGAAACCTGAACGGAAACCTCTGGAGACTTTGCGCCCCACCCAAGGACATAGAACTTAGAAGAAGCGGAAACCACTGACAAAAACCTCCGGGAACCGCACGGAAACCTTGGGCGGGGCGCAAAGTCTCCAGAGGTTTCCGTTCAGGTTTCCTAAGTGGGACAGGGGTATAACTCTTCTGTGGACTGAGCAATTGAAATGGCGTCTGTCCATTTCCCTCCACAGGTGCTGCCCGGCCCGCTGAGTTCCTCCGGCACTTTGTGTTTTTCTCTGGATTCAACCATCTGCGGCTCATAAGTTCATAATAAGTTCATAAGTGATAGAAGCTGAATTATGCCTTTCGTCCCATCAAGTCTACTCCGCCATTCAACCGTGGATGATCTATCTCTCCCTACAAATCCCATTATCTTGCCTTCTCGCCATAACCACTGACACCCCTGACATACCAATCAAGGATCTATCTGTCTCTGTCTTAAATACATCCCTTGACTTGCCATCCACAGCCGGCAATGGGAATGAAGCCCACAGATTCATCACCCTCTGACTAAAGAATCTTATCCGCATCTACTTCCGAAAGGATCCTCCTTTAATTCTGAAGCTATGACCTCTGGTCCTAGAATCTCCCATTGGTGGAAACATCCTCTCCACATCCACTCGCCAGGCCTTACATTGCAGTTCCTTGCGTCTTGTATGAAATCAGAATAGCAGTAAAACATCCGTCGGTTTCGAGATTGATAAGCCTCTGTAAACTAAACTGAACAATTGATATAAAATATACCTGTTTGTTTTAGAACTCCAGAGATTGACAGCCATTAGAGATGATGTGGGTAAGGAAAAAAACAGTGTACAATTTTTATTTCCAACTATATTCTTTGGAAATAAAAACAGAATGTGCTGGGAACGTTTAGTTTAACTTGGTTCAATTTATTATTGTTACGTGTACCGATATAATTCAAAGGTCTCCAATGAGGTAGATGGCAGGTAGATGAAAATGCTGGAGAAACTCAGGGGGTGAGGCAGCATCTATGGAGCGAAAGAATAGGTGACGTTTCGGGTCTTCAGGCTGATGTGGGGGGGAGCGGGAACAAGAAAGGAAGAGGCAGAAACAGTAGTCTGTGGGAGAGCTGCGAAGGGGGGGGGGGAGGAGGGAGAATGCAAGGAATACCTGAAATTGGAGAAGTCAATGTTAATACCGCTGGGGTGTAAACTACCCAAGCAAAATATGAGGTGCTGCTCCCCCAATTTGCGGTGGTGCTCACTCTGGCCATGGAGGAGGCCCAGGACAGAAAGGTCGGATTCGGATAGGGAGGGGGAGTTGAAGTGCTGGGCCACCGGGAGATCAGGTTGGTTGATGCGAACTGCGCGGAGGTGTTGGGCGAAGCGATCGCCAAGCCTTCGCTTGGTCTCATCGATGTAGAGCAGTTAGGTCAGTTCCGCACTCTAGCTGTTGAGATGACGGTTCGGTTGCTTGATCGAGCAGCATCTGCGGAGAGGGAAGCAAAGGCAATGTTTTAGGCAGTCAAGGAGTCACGCTGATTGCCCTCGGCAACCATGAGCCCAAAACCTGATTTCCGTCTGAAACTTTAAATCTGTTGTGACAGTGTGGTACGTTCTCATTCCCAACAGGTGCATTTTTTCTTTGATCTTCAATTATATTCTGCAGAGTTCAAATTCTGTCGCTGTTCCAAAGAAACCATTAATCTCCTGTTTAAAAGACTACTCTCCTGTCACACTGACATCAGTCATCATGAAGTGCTTCGAGCGTCCAGTTAAAACTCACATCTGCTCCTCTCTCCCTGACACCTTGGGCCCTCTTCAGTTTGCCTATAGACCAAACAGGGCCATGGAAGATGCCATCGCCATGGCAACTCACACTGCGCTCACCCACCTGGACAAAGGGAATACATATGTGAGAATGCTCTTCATTGACTACAGCTCAGCATTCAACACTATCATTCCCTCAAAACTCGCACCCAAGCTCCTAGATCTTGGACTGCAGACCTCCATCTGCGGCTGGATATTGGATTTCCTGACGGGCAGGCCCCAGGTGGTGAGAATTGGCAGCCACACCTCTTTCTCACTGATTCTCAACACAGGCGCACCACAGGGCTGTGTGCTCAGTCCTCTCCTGTACTCCCTGTTCACGCACGACTGTACTGCTAAGCACAGCTCCAACATCATCTTAAAGTTGCTGACGACACGACCATCCTGGGCCTTATCACAGACAACAATGAGACGGCCTATAGAGAGGAGGTAAAGGCACTGCTGGTGCCAGGAAAATAACCTCTCTCTCAATGTCAGCAAAAATAAAGAGATGATCGTGGACTACAGGAGACAGCAGGGGAGTGGCCCCCTCCCCATCCACTTCGGTGATGCTGAGGTTGAAAGGCTCAGCAGCTTCAAGTTCCTCAGTGTGCACATCACTGAGGAGCTCTCTTGGACGCTGCACACGGACACAATAACTAAGAAAGCCCGCCAGTGGCTCTTTTTCCTGAGAAGACTGAGGAAGTTTGGCAGGCACGCCAGCATCCCCACAAACGTCTGCAGATGCACCATCGAGAGTCTGCTGACGGGCTGCATCACAGTCTGGTACGGGAACTGTTCTGCCCACAGCAGCAAATCACTACAGAGAGTGGTGAAGGCGGTACAGGACTTCATTGGCAACTGACTCCCGGCCATTCCACCGGTGGTGCCTGCGGAAGGCACACAGCATCATCAAGGACCACAACCACCCAGCACGCAGACTGTTCTCCTTGTTGCCGTCAGGCAGACGATATACGAGGTAGACAAACGTGCTGGAGAAACTGCTCCCTCCGCAAAAAAAAAATCCCAGGATGAGGTGTTCCACACCAGGGCATCGGAAATGTCCGAAATGCCCTAATTCTTCAGGGAACGGGGATTCCCCTCCCCTACTATAGATGAGGCTCTCACCAGAGTCTCTTCCATACCCCGTAACATGCTCTATCTCCCCAATCCACCACCCCCCCCCCCAACTCGCAACAAGGGCACAGTCCCCCTAGACCTCACCTTTCACCCCACTAGCCGTCACATACAACAAATAGTCCTCCATCATTTTCGCCACCCCAACGTGACCCCACCACTCGCCACATCTTCCCATCCCCCCCGTCTGCTTTCCGCAAAGACCGCTCCCTCCGAAGACGATATAGGAGCATGGCTGCACGCACCACCAGACTTAAGAATAGTTTTCATCATCATGCCATCAGGCTTCTGCACTCATAAACACATAATATCTGTTGATTTGTTTATTTATTATTGTCTTTTACCTAACAATGTCTTTTGTTTACCTTAATTTTATCCCTGTAATATCATTGCTGAGGTGACCCGTTGTCTTGTCAAAAACATTTCATTGTACTGTTGACCCTGTGTTAACTTACATATGACAAATAAAACTGAATTGAACTGAACTGAACGAAAGTTTGACAGTGATGTTAACTTGGATGTTCGACGGTAATTTCACGCATACCGTCCGTTTCTCCCTTATGAAAGCCTCCACATATGTATTTTCTTTTACCACAGTGAACCTATTGACATTGAAAAATGAAGGTAATCCACCTGTCACCAGTGTAAGATGTGTCGTTTGCTAGTCCGTGTATATAAAGGGGGTGGGGACAAAGTTTCATAAACCGGGAATATTAAGTTGGATTTCTGCTCTGTAAACACCTCTGAAATACAACAATGTTAGGGTGGTACAGTGGTGAGCAGTAGAGTTGCTGCATCACAGCGCCAGAGACCTGTGATGCAGCAAAGGTTCGATCCTGACTATGGGTGCTGTCTGTACGGAATTTGTACGTTCTCCCCGTGCCTCCGGGTGCTTCCATTTATGCCCACCTTCCAAAGACCTGCGAAGTTGTAGGTTAATTGGCCTCTGTAAATGGCCCCCTGGTGTGTAGGGAGTGGATGCGAATGTGGATATTAGGGAACTACCGTGTAAGTGATCGATGGTCGACGCGGACTCTGTGGGACGGAGGGACTCTGTCCGCACTATACCTCAAAACGAAACTAAACTAATTATCATTTGACGAGCACATTGCTTCCAACATGTTCCATGAGAAAAAACATGAATTCTAAACCATACTTGTGATAGTAGTCAAGTCAAGTCAAGACACTTTTATTTCACATAGCACATTTAAAAAACAACTCTCGTTGGCCACAGTATTTTACATTGGTGGAGGTACTAACGTTCCGATGGGAAGAGGCATGCTGTTCTGATGGGAAGAGGGATGCTGTTCCACAGTCAAGGAGCTGCAACCGCAAAGGCGCGGTCGCCCCTGAGCTTCTGCCTGGACCTCGGAATGCTCAGTAACTCCAATTCGGCCGATCTGAGGGACCTGGAGGTGGTGTGGTGGGTAAGCAGACTTTTGATGTAGGTTTGTAAACATAAGGAAGGATCTTGAAATTTTATGAGTCCGAGGGGCCGAGAAGGATGACCTCAGACTTACTCTCGTTTAGTTGGAGGAAGTTCCATCCAGCACTTTATATCCTCGAGGCAGTGGATAAGGGTAAGTAGATTTGAACGGTTTTTGGGCTTCAGGGGGAGATAGAGTTGTGTATCGTCTGCGTAGCAATGGAAGGAAATGCTATGTAATAGTATTGTGTAAGAAGGAACTGCAGATGCTGGTTTAATCCGAAGATAGACACAAAAAGCTGGGGTAACTCATCGGGACAGGCAGCATCTTTGGAGAGAAGGAATGGGTAACGTTTCGGGTCGAGACCCTTCTTCAGACCCCAAAAAAAGAAGGGTCTCGACCTGAAACGTCACCCATTCCTTCTCTCCAGAGATGCTGCCTGTCCCGCTGAGTTACTCCAGTTTTTTGTATCTATTTTGTAATAGTACTTTGTAGTACAGCTCCATGAAAACACATTCTTTTTTAAACGAAGGCATTTAACAATCCTCTCCATTCATCTAGAACTCAGAAGACTTCATAAAAATTGCAGTGAGTGTTGAAAGATTATACACCTATATTAATTTCACGTTGTCACGTAAACTTCAAGTTACTGAGTCAATTATTGAGAAGAGTGTTACTAAAAAGGTGTTGCGCAGTCGAGATCGTAAAGCGGTTCGTAATTATTTGGCGCAACGTTAATCATTGGATCATTGGTCATGGGAACGACACATGTCCTATTAACTAGGACCAATTTTGCACCCCAAATTGAACACGGTACCTATATTTAACTCATCGCCACCTTAAGTTGTTCAGCCGGTCAGACTGCATCTCTGGAGAAAAATTATGGGTGATGTTTCCTGTCTGAACACTTCTTCCAACCCGAAACGTCATCCATCATTTTTCTCCAGAGACGTTGCCTGATTCGTCGAGTTAGTCCAGGACGTTGTGTCTCTCGATGCAACCCCTTCCTACATACCTCAAGTCGTTCCTTAGCTATTCCGGAATCTATTTTTTCATCCAATTGAAACATAGAAAAATAGACACATAGAAAATAAGTGCAGCCGCCATTCGGCCCTTCGAGCCTGCACCGCCATTCAATATGATCATGGCTGATCATCCAACTCAGTATCCTGTACCTGCCTTCCCTCCATACCCCCTGATCCCTTTAGCCACAAGGGCCACATCTAACTCCCTCTTAAATATAGCCAATGTACTAGCCTCAACTACCTTCTGTGGCAGAGAATTCCACAGATTCTCTACTCTCTGTGTGAAAAATGTTTTTCTCATCTCAGTCCTAAAAGACTTCCTCCTGATCCTTAAACTGTGACCCCTTGTTCTGGACTTCCCCAACATCGGTAACAATCTTCCTGCATCTAACCAATCCAACCCCTTAAGAATTTTGTAAGTTTCTATAAGATCCCTCCTCAATCTTCTAAATTCTAGCGAGTACAAGCTGAGTCTATCAAGTCTTTCTTCATATGAAAGTCCTGCCATTCCAGGAATCAGTCTGGTGAACCTTCTCTGTACTCCCTCTATGGCAAGAATGTCTTTCCTCAGAATAGGTGACCAAAACTGTATGCAATACTCCAGGTGTGGTCTCACCAAGACCCTGTACAACTGCAGTAGAAACCTCCCTGCTCCTATACTCAAATCAAATTGAAGAAAGATGGTTTCACAATGCTTGCATAAGAATTCCATTTCCTTTTAATCTGCCCACATGGCTCAATGTAGAACCTGATAACGGAATCAAAACAGTGAAATGTAATGGTCCACTTTCCTTGCCCGGAAGGGCAGAAGCGCAGCACACCTAGCACATCTATCATGTAAAATAAGCACAAAAATGCTGGAATATCTCAGCTGGTCAGACAGAATCTCTGAAGAAATGGAATAGGTCACGATTCGGGTCGTGACCTTTCTTCAGACTGAGAGTCAGGGGAAAGGGAAACGATCGTTATAGATGGTGATGTAGAGATATAGATAACAGATGCATGAAAGAGGTACAAATGGGGAACGACGATAAAGTGAACAGGCCATTGTTAGCTATGGGCTAGGTACCAACGAGTTACAGGCAGTGAGACACAACAGGTCGACTTGTAGCTGGCACAAGGACTTGGGTGCGGGAGGGACAGAGAGTGGGGGGATGCAAGGGTTACTTGTAGTTAGAGAAATGAATGTTTATACCGCTGGGTTGTAAGCTGCCCAAGCGAAAAATGAGGTGCTGATCCTCCAAGTTGCGTTGGGCCCCACTCTGACAACGGAGGAGGCCCAGGACAGAAAGGTCAGTTCAGAAATGGGAGGGGGAATTAATGTGTTTGGCAACTGGCAGATCAGGTAGGCCCAGGCACACACACATACACATATGTAAGTTATAAAGTGCTTGCAACGTTATGGCCCCAACAACCAACTAATTTATGAGCTTGTTTCATCAATGTCATTACCACAGGGATGATAGAAGGAGACAACTACAGTGTAAGTCACTTGGAAATTGTAATTGGGGAAATATTATTCCGATAAATATAAACCACAAGTGATAACGTTCACCTTATTGGAGAGTTGCAACAATTTGATATCTGGGATTATCTATTTTTCTAACAAATATTTGGAGGGTAAATTGTATTATAGACAATAGACAATAGGTGCAGGAGTGGGCCATTTGGCCCTTCGAGCCAGCACCGCCATTCAATGTGATCATGGCTGATCATCTCCAATCAGTACCCCGTTCCTGCCTTCTCCCCATATACCCTGACGCCGCTATCTTTAAGAGCCCTATCAAGCTCTCTCTTGAAAGCATCCAGAGAACCAGCCTCCACCGCCCTCTGAGGCAGAGAATTCCACAGACTCACCACTCTATGCGTGAAAAACTGTTTCCTCGTCTCCGTTCTAAATGGCTTAGTTCTTATTCTTAAACTGTGGCCCCTCGTTCTGGACTCCCCCAACATCGGGAACATGTTTCCTGCCTCAAGCGTGTCCAAGTCCTTAACAATCTTATACGTTTCAATGAGATCCCCTCTCATCCTTCTAAATTCCAGTGTGTACAAGCCCAGCCGCTCCATTCTCTCAGCATATGACAGTCCCGCCATCCCGGGAATTAACCTTGTAAACCTACGCTGCACTCCCTCAATAGCAAGAATGCCCTTCCTCAAATTAGGGGACCGAAACTGCACACAATACTCCAGGTGTGGTCTCACAAGGGCTCTGTGCAACGGAAGAAGGACTTCTTTGCTCCTATATTCGACTGCTCTTGTTATAAAGGCCAACATGCCATTCGCTTTCTTCACTGCCTGCTGTACTAGTGAAATATAATTTTAGCCACTGGGCTAGTTGTGAAGAATTCAGTCCAGTTTATAACAAAAAAAATCTTCACATTCCGGCCACTGTGCCAGGATCCTGGGTAAGCATATATTCAGAACTACCCCCTTTGCTATTCAATACATCTCCGTTACTCCGCCTCTCAGCTCCTGCCTTGAACGCACTCCAACAATCACTTTGACTTTGCAAATGCTTCTGCGTCAACTCCCATCCATTTTTCATCTTAACCTCGCTTAAATATAATATTCTTTTCCAGCGTGTTTTAAATAGGTCAGAAGAAGGTTCTCGACCCGAAACGTAACCCATTCCTTCTCTCCAGAGATGCTGCCCATCCCGCTGAGCTACTCCAGCATTTTTGTGTGTATCTTCGTGTTTTAAATAGGTATATCTGAAAATGTTGTGCAGAAAATGATGCCAAATTAAACTAATCTTCTCTGCCTGTATGCGATCCATATCCTTAAATTTCCTGCATATCTATGTGCCTATCTAAAAGCCTCTTAAATACTACCAGTGTCTCTGCCTCCACCAACAAGCCTGACAGCGCAAGTGGTCAACCTATTTAAATGTAAAACAAAGACCACTTATTTACAAACTGGAGCGTTCTCCACATTAACGACAAAAATCCTCTCTCAATATAAATACGTATAAGGGGTTGCACGTAACGGTCACAGGGTCATAGGGCTTGACGCACGGAGCCGCTCAATCGATCTGGAGGATATCGCAGCTTCCATTTAATACACGAAACGCGTACTTTTCTACCTGTTAAAACACGCCAAAATGTTGAATATTTCCGCTGTAAAAAAATGGTGGAAGTCGGGGTAAGCGTGAGAGACATGTACCCAACTTCAGAATTCCAAAAGTGAAGCGAAATGAAGGTAAAGAGAAGCGAGGGCCGAAGGGACTGAAGCGAGAGCTGAACAACAGCTAAAGTGCTTGGCGAACAATGGCCTTGCTGATATCAAAATTGAAAATATTGGGAATTATCGTGTTTGCTCACTGCATTTCATCAACAGCAAGGCAATATTTGTGTTTTTTCTTGATTCCTTTGGTATCTAAAAAGTCTCAGAAGTGATCAATCTGGCTGCAAATTTTGCTTCAGGGACGTTTTCTTTTTCTATGTAAAAACCCACTTGACAACCTTGGGCGCTTTTAAAATTTTACAGCCAGATTTATCACTTCCGAAACTTTTAGATGCCAAAGGAATCAAGAAAAAACAAACATAATGCCTTACTGTTGATGAAATGCAGTGAGCAAATGCCCAATGTTCGCCATGCACTTTAGCTGTTGTTGTCCCTTCAGCTCTCATAGAAACATAGAAAATAGGTGCAGGAGTAGGCCCTTCGGCCCTTCGAGCCTGCACCGCCATTCAATATGATCATGGCTGATCATGCAACTCAGTATCCTGTACCTGCATTCTCTCCATACCCCCTGATCCCTTTACCCACAAGGGCCACATCTATCTCCCTCTTAAATATAGCCAATGAACTGGCCTCAACTACCTTCTGTGGCAGAGAATTCCACAGATTCACCACTCTCTGTGTGAAAAATGTTTTTCTCATCTCGGTCCTAAAAGACTTCCCCCTTATCCTTAAACTGTGACGCCTCTTTCTGGACTTCCCCAACATCGGGAACAATCTTCCTGCATCTAGCCTGTCCAACCCCTTAAGAATTTTGTAAGTTTCTATAAGATCCTCCCTCAATCTTCTAAATTCTAGCTAAGTCTATCCAGCCATTCATCATATGAAGGTCTTGCCATCCCAGGAATCAGTCTGGTGAACCTTATCTGTACTCCCTCTATGGCAAGAATGTCTTTCCTCAGATTAGGAGACCAAAACTGTACACAATACTCCAGGTGTGGTCTCACCAAGGCCCTGTACAACTGCAGTAGAACCTCACTGATCCTATACTCAAATCCTTTTGCAATGAATGCTAACATACCATTCACTTTCTTCACTGCTTGCTGCACCTGCATGCCTACTTTCAATGGTGTACCATGGTACCCAGGTCTCGTTGCATCTCCCCTTTTCCTAATCGACCACCATTCAGATAATAGTCTACTTTCCTGTTCTTGCCACCAAAGTGGATAACCTCACATTTATCCACATTATACTGCATCTACCATGCATTTGCCCACTCACCCAACCTATCCAAGTCACCTTGCAGCCTCCTAGCATCCTCCTAGCATCCTCCTCACAGCTAACATCGCCCCTCAGCTTTGTGTCATCCGCAAACATGGAGATGTAGCATTCAATTCCCTCGTCCAAATCATTAATATATATTGTAAATAGCTGGGGTCCCAGCACTGAGCCTTGTGGTATCCCACTAGTCACTGCCTGCCATTCTGAAAAGGATCCGTTTACACCTACTCTTTGCTTCCTGTCTGCCGGCCAGTTCTCTATCCACATCAATACTGAACCCCCAATACCGTGTGCTTTAAGTTTGTATACTAATCTCTTATGTGGGATCTTGTCGAAAGCCTTCTGAAAGTCCAGATATGACACATCCGCTGGTTCTCCCTTATCCACTCTACTAGTTACATTCTCGAAAAATATAAGATTTGTCAGACATGATTTACCTTTCATAAATCCATGCTGAATTTGTCCAATGATTTCACCACTTTCCAAATGTGCTGCTATCCCATCTTTAATAACTGACTCGTGCATTTTCCCCACTACCAATGTTTCACTAACTGGTTTGTAATTCCCTATTTTCTCTCTCCCTCCTTTTTAAAAAAGTGGGGTTACATTAGCCACCCTCCAATCCTCAGGAACTACTCCAGAATCTAAAGAGTTTTGAAAAACTATCACTAATGCATCCACTATTTCTGGGGCTACTTCCTTAAGCACTCTGGGATGCAGCCTATCTGGCCCTGGGGATTTATCGGCCTTTAATCCATTCAATTTACCTAACACCACTTCCCGACTAACCTGGATTTCACTCATTTCCCCCATCTCATTTGACTCCCGGGCCCCTGCTATTTCCGGCAGATTATTTATGTCTTCCTTAGTGAATACAGAACCAAAGTAGTTATTCAATTGGCCTGCCATATCCTTGTTCCCCATGATCAATTCACCTGTTTCTGACTGCAAGGGACCAACATTCGTTTTAACTAATCTTCTTCTCTTGACATATCTATAAAAACATTTGCAGTCAGTTTTTATGTTCCCTGACAGTTTTCTTTCATAATCTATGTTCCCTTTCCTAATTAAGCCCTTTGTTCTCTTCTGCTGGACTCTGAATTTCTCCCAGTCCTCTGGTAGGCTGCTTTTTCTGGCTAATTTGTATGCTTCATCCCTCGCTTCTATCTACCGTAATTTCTCCTCACTTTTGGAATTCGGAAGTAGGCTAAATGTCTCTCACGCTTATCCCGATTTCCATAATTATTTACAGTGCAAAAATGGACAATTTTGGTGGGTTTTATCAGGCCTGCTATGCTGGAAACAATGGTCAGTGCTTTCCTGCAGTTCATCGCGTGTACTCCAGTTGGTGTAGCGTGGCAACAGTATGGGTCACGGGTCATGACCCGACTGCCGTGCAACCTCCCTATAGCACGGGCCCACACGGTGGCACAGCGGTCGAGTTGCTGCCTTTTACAGCACCGGTCCCGGCTTCAATCCTGGCTTCGGGTTCTGCCTCTTTGGAGTTTGTACATTCTCCCTGTGATCTGCGTGGAAACTTTGATTTCCCCCCACAGTCCAAAGACGTGCAGGTTTGTAGGTTATGAAATCGTAAATTGTCCCTAATGTAGGATAGTGTTAATGTGTGGGGATCACTGGTCTTTCTCTCCAGAGATGCTTCCTGGCCCGCAGAGTTACTCCCGTGTTTTTTGTATGTCTTCTGTAAAAAGCCAATCTGCCTGTCACCTGCATGAATGTAAGTCCTGGTGTTCGAGCAGGTAACACTGGAAAATTCCTGCTGCATTTCCATTGACAAAACGGTAATGCTTGGACCATTTTCATTTAAACACATTAATTGGCGCGAACGTCCCCGAAGATTGAAATGTGTCCTCGTCTCCCGCTGTCACACGTGTTAAAATTCCATCTTTACTTGTTTTCCAGAATTGAATGATTCACGAGGCGCCAACATTTAGGTCAAGGCCGTTGATCGAAAATCTAACCATTAACTCCTCAGTTTCAATGTTTAAGAGTAATATTTACAGCTTGGTTGTCCTTTCCATTTTCATGTTATAACTTTGGCTGAATATAAAATAAAAAAATCAATATACGAATCAAAGAAGCATACTCTCTGACTCAAACTGTACAATACAGGCACACAAATAGATTAGATTAGATTCAACTTTCTTGTCATTGCACACAGTACAACGAACGCAAGTTTTGCATCTAACCAAGGTGCAAAGTAGTAAAGTGCTGATTAAGACAATATATAGTGGCTTGCAAAAGTTTTCATACCACTTGAACTTTTCAACATTTTGTCACGTTACAACCACAAACGTAAATGTATTTTATTGGGATTTTATGTGATAGACCAACACAAAGTGGCGCATAATTGTGAAGTGGAAGGAAAATGATACATGATTTTCAAATTTTTTTACAAATAAAAAACAGAAAGGTGTGGCGTGCAAAAGTATTCAGCCCCCTTTACTCTGATACTCCTAAATAAAATCCAGTGCAACCAATTGCCTTCAGAAGTCACCTAATAAGTAAATAGAGTCCACTTGTGTGTAATCTAATCTCAGTATAAATACAGCTGTTCTGTGAAGGCCTCAGTGGTTTGTTAGAGAACATCAGTGAACAAACAGCATCATGAAGCCCAAGGAACACACCAGACAGGTCAGGGATAAAGTTGTGGAGAAGTTAGTTAGCAGGGTTAGGTTATAAAAAAAATCTCACGCTTTGAACATCTCACGGAGCATTGTTCAATCCATATTCCGAAAATGGAAAGAATATGGCACAACTGCAAACCTACCAAGACATGGCCGTCCACCTAAACTGACAGGCCGGGCAAGGAGAGCATTGATCAGAGAAGCAGCCATGGTAACTCTGGAGGAGCTGCAGAGATCCACAGCTCAGGTGGTAGAATCTGTCCACAGGACAACTATTAGTCGTGCACTCCACAAATCGGGCCTTTATGGAAGAATGGCTAGAAGAAAGCCATTGTTGAAACAAAGCCATAAGAAGTCCCATTTGCAGTTTGCCACAAGCCATGTGGGGGACACAGCAACATGTGGAGGAAGGTGCTCTGGTCTGATGAGACCAAAATTGAAGTTTTTGGCCTAAGCCGAAAACGCTATGTGTGGCGGAAAACTAACACTGCACATCACCCTGAACACACCATCCCCACTGTGAAACATGGTGATGGCAGCATCATGCTGTGGGGATACTTTTCTTTAGCAGGGACAGGGAAGCTGATCAGAGTTGATGGGAAGGTAGATGGAGCCAAATACAAGGCAATCTTGGAAGAAAACCTGTTAGAGTCTGCAAAAGACTTGAGACTGGGATGGAGGTTCACCTTCCAGCAGGACAACGACCCTGAACATACAGCCAGAGCTACAATGGAATGGTTTAGATCAAAGCATATTCATGTGCTAGAATGGCCCAGTCAAAGTCCAGACCTAAATCCAATTGAGAATCTCTGGCAAGACTTGAAAATTGCTGTTCACAGATGCTCTCCATCCAATCTGACTGAGCTTGAGCTATTTTGCAAAGAAGAATGGGCAAAAATTTCAGTCTCTAGATGTGCAAAGCTTGTAGAGACATACCCCAAAAGACTTGCAGCTGTAATTGCAGCGAAAGGTGGTTCTACAAAGTATTGACTCGGGGGGCAGAATACTTTTGCACGCCACACTTTTCAGTTTTTTATTTGTAATAAAATTTGGAAACCATGTATCATTTTCCTTCCACTTCACAATTATGCACCACTTTGTGTTGGTCTATCACATAAAATCCCAATAAAATACATTTACGTTTGTGGTTGTAACGTGACAAAATGTGGAAAAGTTCAAGGGGTATGAAAACTTTTGCAAGCCACTGTATACAAATGAGGATATATTGGTGTATGTACATAGGCATATACATATATACAGATAGTTGTTAATGTGCAAAAGATTGACATGTGCTACATCCTGGTGAATAAGAGCTTAAATATAAATTATATAAACTATAAATAATACTGATGAGAAGGGGGGGGCTAGCACCAGGCCTGTGAGTTCAGCAGGGTAATGGTATTGGGGAAGAAGCTGTTCCTTCACCTGCTGGTGTGACACCTGAGGTTCCTGTACTGCCTCCCAAATGGGAGGAGGGCAAACAGTCCATGGTTGGGGTGTGAGGGGTCCTTAATGATTTTGCCAGCCCGTCTCAGACACCGTGTGTGGTGAAGGACAGCCATGGCAGGGAGCGTGGCACCGATGATGTGATGGGCGGTTTTAACCACCTTCCACGAAGTGATTGAAAACAAAAAAAGAAGGCGACAGCCAGGGCTCAGATCTTCTTTCTAATGGGATTAAGAACATATCCATGTGCCATGTTTTACGGTTTGCAATTGTTTAAAACCCTCATCCAAAAATGTTTAAATGATCTATCTTCCCCTCTTAACTTTATTCTCCTGCTTTCTCACCATAACTCTGACACCATACTAAGCAAGAATCAAGGTCTCTTGGTCTCGCTCGGACGCAAATATAGATAAATGCGAGGTTATCCACTTTGGCGGCAAAAACAAGGGAGCAGATTATTATCTCAATGGGGTTAGGTTGGGTAAGGGGGAGGTGCAGCGAGACCTGGGCGTCCTTGTACACCGGTCACTGAAAGATTGGCCTACAGGTACAGCAGGCAGTGAAGAAAGCTAATTAAATGTTGGCCTTCATAACAAGAGGATTTCAGTATAGGAGTAAAGAGGTTCTTCTGCAGTTGTATTGGGCTCTGGTGAGATCACACCTGGAGTATTGTGTACAGTTTTGTCTCCTAATTTGAGGAAGGACATTCTTGTGATTGAGGCAGTGCAGCGTAGGTTCACGAGATTGATCCCTGGGATGGCGGGACTGTCATATGAGGAAAGATTGAAAAGACTAGGCTTGTATTCACAGGAGTTTAGAAGGATGAGGGCAGATCTTATAGAAACATATAAAATTATAAAAGGACTGGACAAGTTAGATGCAGGAAAAATGTTCTCAATGTTGGGCGTTAGAATAGTCTTAGAATAAGGGGGAGGTCATTTAGGACTGAGGTGAGAAAACACTTTTTCACCCAGATAGTTGTGAATTTCTGGAATTCCCTGCCACAGAGGGCAGTGGAGGCCAAGTCACTGGATGGATTTGAGAGAGAGTTGGATAGAGCTTTAGGGGGCTAGTGGAGTCAAGGGATATGGGGCGAAGGCAGGCATGGGTTATTGATAGGGGACGATCAGCCATGATCACAATGAATGGCGGTGCTGGCTCGAAGGGCCAAATGGCCTCCTCCTACACCTATTTTCTACATTTCTATGTTTCTATGGATGCAGCAACTCTACCGCTGCGCCCTATTTCCTCCATAGATGCTGCCCGATCCACTGAGTTCCTCTAGCTCTTGGTCTTTGTGCTCAAGGTTCAGGCAATCTGCAGGGGTGGAAGGTTGCAAACTTCACGTGGTCCGCCCTGTTTCGACTAATGCAATCAACTTGACGTGCACAAACGGAAGATCAAATAGAACACGTTGTCCTACAATCTTTTATGCCCCTGTCCCACTTAGGAAACCTGAATGGAAACCTCTGGAGACTTTGCACCCCACCCAAGGTTTCCGTTCAGTTCCCGGAAGTTCTTGTCAGGTTCCCGGAGGTTTTTTCAATTTTTTGAAATAATCGCCGGAACATAGAAGAAGCGGAAACCACTTTCGACCATGAGGGAGACTGACAAAAACCTCCGGGAACCGCACGGAAACCTTGGGTGGTGCGCAAACGTTTTTGTCAGTCTCCTTAATGGTCGAACGTGATTTCCGCTTCTTCTATGTGCCGGCGATTATTTCAAAAGATTGAAAAAACCTCCGCGAACCTAACAAAAACCTCCAGGAAACTCCTGGAACCTCCGGGAACCGCACGTAAATCTTGGGTGGGGCGCAAAGTCTCCAGAGATTTCCGTTCAGGTTTCCCGAGTGGGACTGGGGCATTAATTAGGCTGTGCGCGCCACAGGAAAGAAGAAGAAGTCAATCTGCAGTTCCTGGTGTGGGCATAATTGTAAAGACGATACTCGAATACCATTGGATCTTTACTACTTTATTAATCATACATTATTGCCCTAGCTGTACGTGGTCTGTCACGATCACCAGAGAGCTAGGGGCGTGTGGTTACAATTATACTAACTGGTGGGGGAGTGGTTAGCATGGACATCGTCACTATCAATTAAAGGTGTATACACATATCATCTACAAGATGATACGTTGCCGCCTATCCCACTCGACGATATCATTGGGATCTTTACTACTTTATTAATAATACATTATTACAAGAAGATACCCTATCTTTACACTGCTGTACGTGGTCTGTCACGATCACCAGAGAGAGAGCTCGGGGCGTGTAGGTTACAATTATACTAACTGGTGGGGGAGTGGTTAGCATGGACATGGTCACTATCAATTAAAGGTGTGTACACAGATCATCTACAATAATGGAGGGGGTAGATTCCCAGCGTGCCCCGCGGCGGCGAAAGTGCCCTATTGATTCACCACAGCGGGGGAGCTCGGCGCAGGCGCGGCGGTAAATGGCGCGGAATGGGCCCGCAACCCGGAAGCGTTGCCATCTTTGGTTGCCATGGCCGCCCTTCAGGCCGCGGCCCTCGCCTGCGTCTCGCTGCTCAACTTCATCTTCGTCTCCTGGAGCACCGTGGAGCTGGTGGGATTCATATCCCTGCGGCACATCTACCGGCAGGGAGCTGCGGGCACCGGCCCCGATACAGGTGGGACTGGGGATCCATGGAGGAAGGAGGGGAGGGAGAGTGGGGGAGAGGGAGGGGGGAGAGGGAGAGGGGAGAGGAACTGCGGGCCCCGATACAGGTGGGACTGGGGATCCATGGAGGAAGGGAGGGGAGAGGAGAGTTGCGGGCACCGGCCCTGATACAGGTGGGACTGGGCCATGGAGGAAGGAGGGGAAGGAGAGTTGCGGGCACCGGCCCTGATACAGGTGGGACTGGGGATCCATGGGGAGAGAGGGAGGGGGGAGGAGGGGAAAGGAGAGGAGGGGAGCTGCGGGCCGCGATACAGGTGGGACTGGACAGTCTGGGGGGGATCCATGGGGGGCGAGGGGGAGGAGGGGAGAGCTCGGGACCCAATACAGGCGGGACTGGGGGATCCATGGGGGGAGAGGGAAGGGGGAGAGGAGAACTGCGGGCCGCGATACAGGCGGGACTGGACAGTCTGGGGGGATCCATGGGGGGAGAGAGGAGAAGGGGGAGAGATGGGAGAAGGTGGGGAGAGGAGGTGGAGGGGGAGAGATGGGAGGAGGTGGGGAGAGGAGAGGGGGAGAGATGGAGGAGGTGGGGAGAGGAGGGGAGAGATGAGGGGAGGGGGAGAGGGGAGAGGAGGGGAGAGATGGGAGGAGGGGAGGGAGAGGAGGAGGTGGAGGGGAGAGATGGAGGAGGGGAGATGGCGGGGAGAGGAGGAGAAGGGGAGAGGAGGTGGAGGGGAGAGATGGGAGGAGGCGGAGAGGGGAGGAGGTGAGGAGGGGAGGGGAGAGATGGGAGGAGGAGAGGAGGGGAGGTGGTGGGGAGAGGAGGAGAGGGGAGAGGAGGTGGAGGGGGGAGAGATGGGAGGAGGTGGGGAGAGGGAGAGGGAGGTGGACGGGAGAGGAGGTGGAGGGGTGAGGGGAGGAGGTGAGGCGAGGTGGAGGTGGGGAGGGAGAGATGGGAGGAGGGGGGGAGGGGAGAGATGGGATGAGGTGGGGAGAGAGAGGTGGGGAGGGGGGGAGGAGGAGGTAGGGAGAGGGAGAGGAGGAGGGGGAAGAGTAGAGGAGGTGGGGGGAGGGGAGAGTAGAGGAGGGGGAGGGGAAAGGAGAGGAGGTGGGGATAAGGAGAGGTGAGGGGAGAGAGAGAGAGAGTCTGAGGGTATCCATGGGGGTCGACCTTGGTGGGGAGAAGTCAAATGTCAAGTGAGTTTATTGCCGTGTGTCCCTGATAGAACAATTACATTCTTGCTTTGCTTCAGCACAACAGAAAATAGTAGGCATTGACGACAAAACAGATCAGTGTGTCCATATACCATTATATAAATATATACACACATGAATAAATAAACAGATAAAGTGCAAATAACAGATAATGGGTTATTAATGTTCAGAGTTTTGTCCGAGCCAGGTTTAATAGCCTGATGGCTGTGGAGGAGAGGGAGGAGTAGAGAGGAGGGGAGAGGAGAGAGGGTTGGAAAGGAAGAGGAGGGGAAGGGGGAGGGGAGGGGGAGAGGAGGAGCGGAGGGGGAGAACAGAGGAGTGGAGAGAGGGTTGAAGAGGAGGGGACAATCAGCCATGGTCACAATGAATGGCTGAGCTGGCTCGAAGAGCCGAATGGCCTCCTCCGGTACCTATTTTCTACGTTTCTATGACGAGGAGGAGGAGGAGGGAGGGAGAGGGAGAGGGGAGAGGGGGAGGGGAGAGGAGAGACAATAGACAATAGGAGCAGGAATAGGTCATTCGGCCCTTCCAACCATTCACTGTGATCATGGCTGATCATCCCCAATCAGTACCCCGTTCCTGCATTCTCCCCATATCCCCTGACTCCGCTATCTTTAAGAGCCCTATCTAACTCTCTCTTGAAAGTATCCAGAGAACCGGCCTCCTCCGCCCTCTGAGGCAGAGGAGGAAGTGGAGAGAGGGTTGGAAAGAGAGAAGAGGGGGTGGGAGGAGGGAGGGGGGATGTTCAAACAGCGAGAGGATAGGGTGTGGTTTACACCGAAGATAGACACAAGATGCTGGAGTAACTCGGTGGGACAGGCAGTATCTCTGGCGATAAAGGAATAGGTAACGTTTTGGGTTGAGACCCTTCTTCAGACTGAGAATCAGGGGAGAGGGAGACTAGAGATATGAAAAGGTACAAAGAACAAATAAATGAGAGGTAAGAAAATAACAAATTGAAACACTGATCCACACACTCAGTAACATTTCCCCACCCAACACGGACCCACTTTTATCAGGTAACTCAACCATCTTACCAACATTTACTAATCTTCAGAAGATAATGAAGGTAGATGCCAGAGAAACAACTCCAGATTTGCTCACCTCTTTCTGGTCTCCGAACCATGCAGTCTCTGCTTCTCAAGGCAGAGACAAGTGACTTGTTCCCAGGCCCTGGCCCTCTAACCATTCAGAAGTAAGTAGAGTTCACCCTTTGACTCTCGCTTTGCATCACCCGTCCCCCAACATCACACGGCACTATTCCCCAAACACTAAGGCCAAGATGTATCAATTTGGAAGTTTGTCATGCATAGTTTAGTAATGTTTAATTTAGAGACACAGCATGGAAGCAGGCCCTTCAGCCACCAAATCCACGCCGACCATCGATTGCCCATCAACACTGGTTCCATGTTATCCCACATTCGCATCCACATCACGGAGTCAGGGGATATGGGGAGAATGCAGGAACGGGGTACTGATTGGCGATGATCAGCCATGATCACATTGAATGGCGGTGCTGGCTCAAAGGGCCAAATGGCCTACTCCTGCACCTATTGTCTAATTAGAGAGCGGTCCTGACCTCCCTACATCACTGAAGACCCTCAGACCATCTTTAATTAGACTTTACTGCACTTTATCTTCCACTAAACGTTATCCCCTTTATCATGTTTCTGTATACTGGACTGCTCAATTGAAATCCTGTGTACTCTTTCAGCTGACTGGATAGAATGCAACAAAAAGACGTTTCACTGTACCTCAGTATACTTGACAATAAACTAAAGAACTGCAGATGCTGGTCCATACCAAATATAGACACAAAGTGCTGGAGTAACTCAGCGGCACAGGCAGCATCTCTGGTGAGAAGGAATGGATGACGTTTTGGGTCGAGACCCTTCTTCAGACTGAGAGTCAGTGGAGAGGGAGACTAGATAGATAGATGGGCACGGCGTGAAAACGACAGATCAAAGGAGACGGTGATTGAGGAAATGGAGAACGGTTCATTATTAGTTGCGGGGAAGGTGCCAAGGAGACATACAATCAGCAAAACTTATCAGGAGGACAGTGAAGCTAGTCGGAGAACAAGGGTTGGGGAGGGACAGAGAGAGAGGGAAAACGAGGGTTACTTGAAATTAGAGAAATCAATATTCATACCGCTGGGTTGCAAGCTGCCCAAGCGAAATATGAGGTGCATTTTCTCCAATTTGCGTTGAGGGGGACACAAGACTGGCGATGATGGAACCTAGCGTAGCACAAAGTTCTGGAGTAAACGCAGCAGGTCAGGCAGCATCTCTCGAGGACATGAGTAAAAAGGTTCTTCTGCAGTTCTATAGGGCTCTGGTGAGACCACATCTGGAGTATTGTGTACAGTTTTGGTCTCCTAATTTGAGGAAGGACATCCTTGTGATTGAGGCAGTGCAGTGTAGGTTCACGAGATTGATCCCTGGGATGGCGGGACTGTCATATGAGGGAAAGATTGAAATGACTAGGCTTGTATTCACTGGAGTTTAGAAGGATCTTATAGAAACATATAAAATTATAAAAGGACTGGACAAGCTAGATGCAGGAAAAATGTTCCCAATGTTGGGTGAGTCCAGAACCAGGGGCCACAGTCTTAGAATAAAGGGGAGATCATTTAATACTGAGGTGAGATAAAACTTATTCACCCAGAGAGTTGTGAATTTATGCAATTCCCTGCCACAGAGGGCAGTGGAGGCCAAGTCACTGGATGGATTTAAGAGAGAATTAGATAGATCTCTTGGGGCTAGTGGAGTCAAGGGATATGGGGAGAAGGCAGGCACGGGTTATTGATAGGGGACGATCAGCCATGATCACAATGAATGGCGGTGCTGGCTTGAAGGGCAGAATGGCCTCCTCTTGCACCTATTTTCTATGTTTCTATCAAGGCGGCAAGGTGGCGCAGCTGGTAGAACTGCCGCCTCACAATGCCAGAGACCCGCGTTCAATCCTGACGTTGGGCACTGTGTGTGGTGTTTGCATGTTCTCCCTGTAAGCATGTGGGTTTCCTCCGACACCCCAAAGAGGTGTGGATTTGGAGGCTAATTGGGCCTCTGTAAATTGTCGCTGGTGAGTAGGGAGTGGATGAGAAAGTCAGATAACGCGGAACTGGTGCGAAAGGGTGATCGAAGGTCGACGTGGACTCAGTGAGAGCCGGATGGAGCCAGAGCCTGTTTCCATGCTGTATCTCTAAACTAACCCAAGGACTAGCAAAAGCAAAGCAAAAGGATTTGGGTATAGGAGCAGGGAGGTTCATAGCAAAAAGATTTGAGTATAGGAGCAGGGAGGTTCATAGCAAAAGGATTTGAGTATAGGAGCAGGGAGGTTCATAGCAAAAGTATTTGAGTATAGCAACAGGGAGGTTCTACTGCAATTGTACAGGGCCTTGGTGAGACCACACCTGGAGTATTGCGTACAGTTTTGGTCTCCTAATCTGAGGAAAGATATTCTTGCCATAGAGGGAGTACAGAGAAGGTTCACCAGACTGATTCCTGGGATGTCAGGACTTTCATATGAAGAAAGACTGGATAGACTTGGCTTGTACTCGCTAGAATTTAGAAGATTGAGGGGGGATCTTATAGAAACTTACAAAATTCTTAAGGGGTTGGACAGGCTAGATGCAGGAAGATTGTTCCCGATGTTGGGGAAGTCCAGAACAAGGGGTCACAGTGTAAGGATAAGGGGGAAGTCTTTTAGGACCGAGATGAGAAAAATATTTTTCACACAGAGAGTGGTGAATCTGTGGAATTCTCTGCCACAGAAGGTAGTTGAGGCCAGTTCATTGGCTATATTTAACAGGGAGTTGGATGTGGCCCTTGTGGCTAAGGGGATCAGGGGGTATGGAGAGAAGGCAGGTACGGGATACTGAGTTGGATTATCAGCCATGATCATATTGAATGGCCTACTGCTGCACCTATTTTCTATGTTTCTATGACTGCAGGGGGCACTGGTGGGCAAATGTTTGAAACACTGTCTCTGCTCCATTGAGCAATGACAGGTGGGTACTGTATTGCAACTGCTGCTGGAGCACTTCAGAGTGTGGCAGTGGGCTGAATCTGACCTCAAAGGACGGTGAGCAGCGGCAATTTTAATTTTGGAGATACGGTGTGGAGAGACACGGTGGCGCAGCGGTGAAGTTGCCTCCTTTCAGCACCGTAGACCCGGGTTCAATCCTGACTACGGGTGCTGTCTGTACGGAATATGTACGTTCTCCCCATGACCTCATGCTCTTTCCCCAGGTGCTCCGGTTTCCTCCCACACTCCCAAAGATGCACAGGCTTCAGCATCGATTGTAAATTGGCCCTCATGTGTAGGATAGTGCTAATATACGGGAACCGCTGGTTGACGCAGACTCGGTGGGCCGAAGGGCCTGTGTCCGCGCTGTATCTCTAAACTCTGAACATAAAATATGAGAGAATACAAGGACCCCCGATGGACAGTCAGCTACCTTGGCCCAGTATATCAATCACCATGGGGACTCGAGAAACTACAAATGTTGGAATCTTAAGTGGGGGGAAAAAAGGTAAACTGCTGGAGGAACTCAGTGTATCAGGCAGCATCTGTGGAGGCCAGACAAAAGTGCTGGAGTAACTCAGCGGGAGCAGCAGCATCTGTGGAGCAAAGGAAATATGCACGTTTTGGGCTGAAACCCTTCTTCAGACTGATGGAGTGTGGGGGGGGCGGGGAGAAGAAAGGAAAAGGGGGAGGAGCCCGAAGGCTGAGGCAGAGCTAGGATGGGGAGGAGACAACAGGGGCTAACAAAATTGGGAGAATTCAAAGAGGCCACCGGGATGCAGACTCCCCAAGCGGAATATGAGGAGCTGTTCGTCCAATTTCCGGTGTTGCTCACTCTGGCTGTGGAGGAGGCCCAGGACAGAGAGGTCGGATACGGAACGGAAGGGGGAGTTGAAGTACTGAGCCACCGGGAGGTCGGGTTGGTTATTGCGGACCGAGCTGAGGTGTTCGTCGAAACGATCGCCAAGCCTCCGCTTGGTCTCACCGATATAGATCAGCAGGCATCTGGAGCAGCGGATGCCGTAGATGAGGTTGGAGGAGGTGCAGGTGAACCTCGATCGCACCTGGAACGACTGCTTGGGTCCTTGAATGGAGTCGAGGGGGGAGGTAAAGCGACAAGTGTAGCATCTCTTGCGGTTGCAAGGGAAAGTGCCTGGGGAGGGTGTGGTGCGGGAGGGAAGGGAAGAATTGACAAGGTAGTTACGGAGGGAGCGGTCTTTGCGGAAGGCAGACGAGGGGAGATGGAATGATGTGGCGAGTGGTGGCGAAACTGTCGGAGTACTATTTGCTGTATGCGACGGCTGGTGGGGTGAAAGGTGAGGACTAGGGGGACTCTCCCCATGTTGCGCGTGGGGGGATGGGGAGAAAGAGGAGTGTTACGGGGTACGGAAGAGACCCTGGTGCGAGCCTCATCTGTAGTAGGGGAGGGAAACCCCCGTTCCCTGAAGAATTAGGACATTTCCGATGCCCTGGGACATTTCCGATGCATCTGTGGAGGGAATGGAATGGCAACTTCGAATGCTGAGTCTGAAGAAAGGTCCCGACCCGAAACGTCACCTATCCATTTCCGCCACAGATGTTGCCTGGCCTGCAGAATCCCTCCAGCACTTTTTTTTACTTTCATACAGTGTGCAAAATCCCCATAAAATATTTCTTTTGAAACATCAGGTCATAAGGAATAGGAGTAGAATTAGGCCATTATGGCCCATCAAGTCTACTCCGCTATTCAATCATGGCTGATCTATCTCACCCTCCTAACTCCATTCTCCTGCCTTCTCCGCATAACCTCTGACCTGTACTAATCAAGAAAACAATGTTGATAACGTCAGCTAAACACAAAGTCCTGGAGGAACGTAGTGAGTCAGTCAGCATCTGTGGGGGGAAATGAACAGACATAATTTTGGTTCAGTAGTGACACTCCATCCCAACCTGAAACATGGTCTGTCCATTTCAGGCACAATTTTCTGTGCAGATGGAATAGACAATAGGTGCAGGGGTAGGCCATTCGGCCCTTCGAGCCAACACCGCCATTCAATGTGATCATGGTTGATCATCCACAATCAGTACCCCGTTCCTGCCTTCTCCCCATATCCCCTGACTCCGCTATTTTTAAGAGCCCTATCTAGCTCTCTCTTGAAAGCATCCAGAGAACCTGCCTCCACTGCCCTCTGAGGTAGAGAATTCTACAGACTCACCACTCTCTGTGAAAAAAAGTGTTTCCTCATCTCCGTTTAAAATGGCTTACTCCTTATTCTTGAACTGTGGCCCCTGGCCCTGGACTCCCTCAACATCGGGAAAATGTTTCCTGCATCCAGCGTGTCCAAGCCCTTAACAATCTTATTTGTTTCAATGAGATTCCCTCTCATCCTTCTAAACTTCAGAGTGTACAAGCCCAGCTGCTCCATTCTCTCAGCATATGACAGTCCTGTCATCTCGGGAATTAACCTTGTAAGCCTACGCTGCACTCACTCAATAGCAAGAATGTCCTTCCTCAAATAAGGGGACCAAAACTGCACACAATACTCCAGGTGTGGTCTCACGAGGACTCTGCACAACTACAGAAGGACTTCTTTGCTCCGATATTCGATTTCACGTTACAAAGGTCAACATGCCATTCGCCTTCTTCACTACCTGCTGTACCTGCATGCTTACTTTCATAGACTGATGTACAAGGACCCCCAGATCCCATTGTACTTCCCCTTTTCCCAACTTGACGCCATTTAGATAGTAATCTGCCTTCCTGTTTTTGCTACCAAAATGGATAATCTCACATTTATCAGCATTAAACTTCATCTGCCATGCATCTGGCCACTCCCCCAACCTGTCCAAGTCACCCTGCA
Source organism: Okamejei kenojei (assembly GCA_035221665.1). Classification (NCBI taxonomy): domain Eukaryota; kingdom Metazoa; phylum Chordata; class Chondrichthyes; order Rajiformes; family Rajidae; genus Okamejei; species Okamejei kenojei. The sequence goes on along the minus strand of CM069160.1, from coordinate 21,645,113 downwards.
TTCTCATAGCATCCTCCTCACAGTTCACACTGCCACCCAGCTTTGTGTCATCTGCAAATTTGCTAATGTTACTTCATCCAAATCATTGATGTATGTATATTGTAAATAGCTGCGGTCCCAGCACCGAGCCTTGCGGTACCCCACTAGTCACTGCCTGCCAATCTGAAAGGGACCCGTTAATCCCTACTCTTTGTTTCCTGTCTGCCAACCACTTTTCTATCCATGTCAGCACTCTATGCCCAATACGATGTGCCCTAATTTTGCCCACTAATCTCCTATGTGGGACCTTATCAAATGCGTTCTGAAAGTCCAGGTACACTACATCCACTGGCTCTCCCTTGTCCATTTTCCGAGTTACATCTTCAAAAAATTCCAGAAGATTAGTCAAGCATGATTTCCCCTTCGTAAATCCATGCTGACTCGGACCGATCCTGTTACTGCTATCCAAATGTTCGGCTATCTCACCTTTTATAATTGACTCCAGCATCTTCCCCACCACTGATGTCAGGCTAACTGGTCTGTAATTCCCTGTTTTCTCTCTCCCACCTTACAGCCCGTCTCATCATCCTTGAAGCCAGCACTGAGCTATTGTAAGCCTTACACTGTTTCTGAGGAAACAAAATTACTAAATCATCACAGAGCCATCTTCACAGAGCAGAATTCCCAACAGTGCTTATTTACATCACACCCTCAACGTCAGCACTGTGTGGAACGTTAAACTTACACCCAAGTGGAACGCGTATGTAGGTTTACAATTTTTTTTTTTAAGTCACAAAGTACTGGAGTAACTCGGATGATCAGCCAGCATCTCTGGAGAACAATGGAGAGGTGCCGTTTCAAGTCTCGTCTAAACCATATCACCATATAACAATTACAGCACGGTAACAGGCCACCTTCTACTCCGTGCCGAACACTTACTCTCACCTAGTCCCATCTACCTGCACTCAGACCATAACCCTCCATTCCTTTCCCGTCCATATACCTATCCAATTTAATTTTAAATGATAAAATCGAATCTGCCTCCACCATTTCCACTGGAAGCTCATTCCACACAGCTACCACTCTCTGAGTAAAGAAGTTCCCCCTCATGTTACCCCTAAACTTATGTCCCTTAATTCTCAAATCATGTCCTCTTGTTTGAATCTTCCCTACTCTCAATGGAAATAGCTTATTCACGTCAACTCTGCCTATCCCTCTCATCATTTTAAAGACCTCTATCAAGTCCCCCCTTAACCTTCTGCGCTCCAAAGAATAAAGACCTAACTTGTTCAACCTTTCTCTGTAACTTAGGTGCTGAAACCCAGGCAACATTCTAGTAAATCTCCTCTGTACTCTCTCTAAAGAAGGGTCCGAAACATCATCTATTTATGTTCTCCAGAGATGCAACCTGACCTGCCGAGTAACTCAGCGGGACAGATAGCACCTCTGGAGAGAAGGAGTGGGTGACGTTTCAGGTTGAGACCCTTCTAGACAGCCTGAAGAAGGGCCTTGACCCGAAACATCACCCAATCCTTCTCTCCAGAGATGCTGCCTGTCCCACTGAGTTACTCAGCATTTTGGGAAGATGTATTCTGACAGGTCAGGACGGACATGTCCCTCGTCTCAGAGAGGAAATTGGGGGCAGGGGCATCTGCGACTAAATAAAATTAATTCTGGAAAATTTGCAAAACTCTGCAAACTTCACACACAGACAGCATCCGCGTTCAAGATCGAAACCTGGTCTCTGGTGCTGGTTTTGTTTTCGCATTGCAGCATCTGCAGAATAATTTTTTGCTGGCAGAGCCTCTGCCTTATAGCGCCAGGGACTCGGAGTCAATCCCAATCTTACTCTGTTATAGTGGACGGTCAGCAATAACGGACACCATTCCTGTGTTAACAGAGTTAAATGTTCTGTTATAACAAAAGTTTACAGTTTCTTGAAACCAAACTAAACAAACCTCTTCTCATTCACTTCAGTTTGCTACAACTCTCTGCCCCTCCACTTTGGCGGCAAAAACAAGGGGGCAGACTATTATCTCAATGAGGTTAGGTTAGGTAAGGGGGAAGTACAGCGAGACCTGGGTGTCCTTGTACACCGGTCACTGAAAGTTGGCTTGAAGGTACAGCAGGCAGTGAAGAAAGCTAATGGAATGTTGGCCTTCATAACAAGAGGATTTCAGTACAGGAGTAAAGAGGTTCTTCTGCAGTTGTATAGGGCTCTGGTGAGACCCCATCTGGAGTTTTGTGTACAGTTTTGGTCTCTTAATTTGAGGAAGGACATCCTTGTGAATGACGCAGTGCAGCGTAGGTTACAAGATTTATCCCTGGGATGGCGGGACTGTCATATGAGGAAAGATTGAAAAGACTAGGCTTGTATTCACTAGAATTTAGAAGGATGAGGAGGCATCTTATAGAAACACATAAAATTATAAAAGGACTGGACAAGCTAGATGCAGGAAAAATGTTCCCAATGTTGGGCGAGTCCAGAACCAGGGGCCACAGTCTTAGAATAAAGGGGAGGTCATTTAGGCATGCAGGTGCAGCAGGCAGTGAAAAAAGCGAATGGTATGTTAGCTTTCATAGCAAAAGGATTTGAGTACAGGAGCAGGGAGGTTCTACTTCAGTTGTACAGGGTCTTGGTGAGACCACACCTGGAGTATTGCGTACAGTTTTGGTCTCCAAATCTGAGGAAGGACATTATTGCCATAGAGGGAGTGCAGAGAAGGTTCACCAGACTGATTCCTGGGATGTCAGGACTGTCTTATGAAGAAAGACTGGATAGACTCAGTTTATACTCTCTGGAATTTAGGAGATTGAGAGGGGATCTTATAGAAACTTACAAAATTCTTAAGGGGTTGGACAGGCTAGATGCAGGAAGATTGTTCCCGATGTTGGGGAAGTCCAGGACAAGGGGTCACAGCTTAAGGATAAGGGGGAAATCCTTTAAGACCGAGATGAGAAAGACTTTTTTCACACAGAGAGTGGTGAGTCTCTGGAACTCTCTGCCACAGAGGGTAGTTGAGGCCAGTTCATTGGCTATATTTAAGAGTGAGTTGGATGTGGCCCTTGTGGCTAAGGGGATCAGAGGGTATGGAGAGAAGGCAGGTACGGGATACTGAGTTGGATGATCAGCCATGATCATATTGAATGGCAGTGCAGGCTCGAAGGGCTGAATGGCCTACTCCTGCACCTAATTTCTATGTTTCTATGTTAAGACTGAGGTGAGAAAACACGTTTTCACCCAGAGAGTTGTGAATTTGTGGAATTCCCTGCCACAGAGGGCCGTGGAGGCCAAGTCACTGGATGGATTTAAGAGAGAGTTAGATAGAGCTCTAGGGGCTAGTGGTGTCAAGGGATATGGGAAGAAGTCAGGCACGGGATATTGATAAGGGACGATCAGTCATGATCACAATGAATGGCAGTGCTGGCTCGAAGGGCCGAATGGCCTCCTCCTGCAACTATTTTCTATGTTTCTATGTAACTCATCTTCCTTTTTCCCCCACATTTGATTATCCACCTTCCTTTAAATGTACTTAAAGGAAGTACTTTAATCTGCACCACACCTTGTAGCAACTTCCCCATTCTAACCACTTCCCTGAACCAGCTGGAGCTGCCTGATGTTATCATGCATGGATGGTATCCCCATTATCAAACCCATTCAAAAAACTGCATTGGATCTTCAAGGAAAATTAATTGTTTACCTTTAGTTTGGAGATACAGCGCGGATTCTGCCTTTGAGACAGAATCCATGCCGACCAGCGATCCCCGTACACTAGTCCTATCCTACACAAAGGGACAATTTACACCAAAGCCAATTATCCTACAAACCCGCACCCAGGTTGGGCGTGGGAGGAAACAGGAACAACCGGACGAAACCCACGCGGACGCCGGGAGAGCGTGCAAACTCCACCTGGACAGGCAGCCCCCGAGGTTGGGATTGATCTCTGTTCTCTGGCACTGGGAGGCAGCAGCTCTACTAGTTCCCACAAACGTTGGTGGCAGTACGGTGACGCAGCTGTTGTGTGATACATAATCGCTAGCCTGGGGGACTTGTCGGTAAATCCTCTGTAATTCGCACATGTTCAGCAATCTTGCAATAATGTCATTGGGAAGAACTGTTGTAAAGACATCAATTTAGCCTGTGGTCAGGAGTGTTTGGTTTATGGCCACGTGCACAGAGATACAGTGAGCTGCTTGTTCTGCTTACTATCTGGTCAAATAGACAATACACAATAGACAATGGGTGCAGAAGTAGGCCATTCGGCCCTTCGAGCCAGCACCGCCATTCAATGTGATCATGGCTGACCATCCCCAATCAGTACCCCGTTCCTGCCTTCTCCCCATATCCCCTGACTCCGCTATTTTTAAGAGCCCTATCTAGCTCTCTCTTGAAAGCATCCAGAGAACCTGCCTCCACTGAGTACAGAGGAGATTTACTAGAAAGTTGCCTGGGTTCCAGCAACTATGTTACAGAGAAAGGTTGAACAAGTTAGGTCTTTTTTCTTTGGAGCGCAGAAGGTTAAGGGGGGACTTGATTGAGGTCTTTAAAATGATGAAAGGGATAGACAGAGTTGACATGGATAAGCTTTTCCCATTGAGGGTAGGGAAGATTCAAACAAGAGGGCATGACATGAGAATTAAGGGACAGAAGTTTAGGGATAATGTGAGGGGGAACTTCTTTACTCAGAGGGTGGTGGCTGTGTGAAATGAGCTTCCAGCAGAAGTGGTGGAGGCAGGATCGATTTTAACATTTAAAAGTAAAGTGGATAGGTATATGGAAGGGAAGGGAATGGAGGGGTATGGTCTGAGTGCAGGTAAATGGGACTAGGGGAAAATAAATGGTCGGCACGGACTGGAAGGGCCGAGAGGGCCTGTTTCCGTGCTGTAATTGTTATATGGTTATATGTTATATGGTTATATGATCACAATGAATGGCGATGCTGGCTCGAAGGACAAAATGGCCTCCGCCTGCACCTATTTTCTATGTTTCTATGTTTCAATGCAAATTGCGTAGTTGTTCAGCCAGTTTGTGGTTAGGGTTTGCGCAGTGTGGTTCAGGAACATGATGGTCATTGGGAAGAAATGTCTTGCACCTGCAACTGACAATTCTCTGGCTGCTGTGCCTTCTTCACGAGGGTAGCAACAAGAAGAGAGCATGGCCAGAGTGGTGTGGGTCTTTGATATTTGTTGCCTTCTTAGTCATGCAGCAGGGAAACGTGCCCTTCGCCCCATCTCGCCCATGCCGATCAAGATGCCCTATCTACGCTGGTCCCACCTGCCCGAGTGTGGTCCATATCCCCAGAAACCTTTCCTATCCATGCACCTGTCTCAATGTCTTTTAAATGTTGTAATAATACAACTACCCTCAACTACCCCCTAGAAACATAGAAAATAGGTGCAGGAGGAGGTCATTCGGCCCTTCGAGACAGCACCGCCATTCATTGTGATCATGGCTGAGCGTCCCCAATCAATAACCCGTGCCTGCCTTCTCCCCATATCCCTTGATTCCACTAGCCCCTAGAGCTCTATCCAACTCTCTATTAAATCCATCCAGTGACTTGGCCTCCACTGGCCTCTGTGGCAGGGAATTCCACAATTTCACAACTCTCTGGGTGAAAAGGTTTTTTCTCACCTCAGTCTTAAATAGCTTCCCCTTTATTCTAAGACTGTGGCCCCTGGTTCTGCACTCGCCCAACATTGGGAACATTTTTTCTGCATCTAGCTTGTCCAGTCCATTTATAATTTTATATGTTTCTATACGGTCCCCCCTCATCCTTCTAAACTCCAGTGAATACAAGCCTAGTCTTTTCAATCTTTCCTCATATGACAGTCCCGCCATCCCAGAGATCAATCTTGTGAACCTACGCTGCACTGCCTCAATCACAAGGATGTCCTTCCTCAAATTAGGGAGCTGGCAGCTTGTTCCATATACCCAGCATTTCATACCCAGTGTGAAAAGAATTGTCCCTCAGTTTCCGAATAAATCTTTGCCCTCTTGCCTTAAACCTATGCCCTCTGGTGCATGATATCCCTATTCTGGATAAAAGACTGCAATCACCCTTATTCCCCTCATAATCATCCCTCAGCCATCTGCGCTCCAAGGAATAAAGTCCTAGTCTACTCATCCTCTTGCTACACCTCAGGACCTCGGGTCCTGGCAATAATTTGGTAGTGCTGCCTCTGAATCCTTTTGGTGGGGTGATCAGTACCCGCGACCAAGTAATGTCCCAAAGACATAGAAGCAGAATTAAGCCATTTGGCCCACCCAGTCTGTTCTGTCATCCGATCATGGCGGCTTATTTTTTCCCTCTCAACCTCATTCTCCTGCCTTCTCCCCTTAACCATTGTTGCTCCCGCTGAGTTACTCCATCATTCTGTGTCTATCTCCGGTGCAAACCAGCACCTTCAGTCTTTCCTCCACCTATTATCTGCTCGGTTGTTTCCTGCCTCTCGTCCGTCCCAGCTTTCTTCATCCACCTTCTACAATCAGGCTGAAGAAGCTCCTGATCTGAAAAGTCACCTGTGCATGTTCTCCGGAGATGCTGCCTGAGACTGCTGATTTACTCTAGTGCTTTGTGTAGGTATGTTGCAAAACTTACCTTCAGCGGCGCTGCAGTTCTGCCACTGGCCGTGTGCGCGACTTTGGCACCTTTGCGGGGAGGGGGGGGTTAAAATGTGGGTTTCTCATTTTGCAAGCTTTTGCTGAAGAATTGTTCCAACGGCCGTTCTGTGAAATTTTTTTTTTAAATCGCTGGACACTTTTAGCGCTGAAGTAAAATATAAATCAGCTTCTAATGCCGTGAACGCCGACAACGGCAACGGATTTCACGTACGGGACAGGTAAAGGAAAGCCGTTTTTTAACATATAAACGTGCTTCTTAGGATGTCTTTAATCCAAATTTTACGTTGCGAAAAGGTGACTTAGGCCCCATGCGAACCGGCAGTATTTTTCCTGCCGATATGGGGTTTCAATTCACCGCAACCGCAACGTTCCAATCGATCGCGTTACACAAAATCCCACTCGCAAGATGATTAAAATGGCCATTAATTTATTGGAAACACCAAACTCCATTTGGCCTATAAATTCATGACAATGAGATTTAAAAATTATGTTATATTGTGAATTCTTGTGTGAATGTTATTTGGACTCTTAGGCTATTTAAAAATGTTAATCTTTTCTTAAGAAATGGATAGATGTTTGGATCTAGTAATTGAATTTTGTAATTAGCCACATTTGGGTAACTAACTAATTATATGCTTTAATTTCACGTCATCCAAGTAAGATTGTTTCATATTTTTTTCAGAATGCTTCAATCTATAATAACTGAAATTTTCTTTCAGTTCTCTTAATTTTTAAGAAAGTTATGGGCTTTTGACTGTCCTCGATCACAGCTTTTGTGTTAAGTCAATGGAAAAGCAATAGGGAACAAGATGCAAATTTCCAAGTATGAAAATGGTCCATAACGTTTTTAATACTGAAGATATGAAAGTGAATTAGGTGTCAAATTAAACTTCTTTTTATACTTAATCTGATGGGATAAATTGCAGACGTGATTTTTTAAATCTCAAAATTTTGTAACATTGCTACTTTGTGGCCCAGCAGTTCTCTCAGATGCAGACCGACACGAGGATTGGCAGTCCACCCTGGGAGACCGCAAGGTCCTCCTGACTCTCGCTTTCGACCTGGCGCTCCTTGTTATCTTCATTCTGCAGCACAGCCTGATGGCAGCGGAGACCGTGAAGAACTGGACGCTGGCTTGCTTTGGTGTGCTCCAGAGAGCGCTTTATGTATTCTCTACAGCCGCCTCTCTGCAGGTACGTTCACTGAATACTCCCGCGGCAACACCAAAAACCTAACCGACCGACCACACTAGTCCCCGGCTTCTCTGATTTCTTCCCACACTTCAAACGCATATAGGCTTGTAGTTTGACAGCACCCGTAGTCAGGATCGAACCTGTGCCTCTACTGCCGTGCCGCCTGGGTCAGGGGAGATTAGAATTAGGTGGAACAGGTTTATGGTGAGAAATTTAAAGGCCAAGTCAAATGAGTTTATTGTTATGTGTCCCAGATAGAACAATGAAATTCTTGCTTGCTGCAGCACAACAGAATATTGTAGGCATAAATACAGAACAGATCAGTGTGTCCATATACCATACACTATATATATATATATATATACACACACACACACACACACACACACACACACACACACACACACACACACACACACACACACACACACACACACACACACACACACACACACACACACACACACACACACACACACATTATACACACACATAAACAGATAAAGTGCTATAGGCTGTTATAATTCAGAGTTTGTTTGAAGTTGTGTTTAATAGTCTGATGGCTGTGGGGAAGTAGCTGTTCCTGAACCTAGATGTTGCAGATTTCAGGCTCCTGTACCGTCTACCTGATGGCAGTGGAGAGATGAGGGTGTAGCCAGGATGGTGTGGGTCCTTGATGATGTTTGCAGCCTTTTTGAGGCAGCGACTGCGATAGATCCCCTCGATGGTAGGGAGGTCAGAGCCGATGATGGACTGGGCAGTGATCACAACTTTTTGCAGCCTTTTACGCTCCTGGACGCTCAAGTTGCCGAACCAAGCCACGATGCAATCGGTCAGCATGCTCTCTAATGTGCACCTGTAGAAGTTCGAGAGAGTCCTCCTTGACCTACTGACTCTCCGTAATCTTCTCAGGAAGTAGGGGCACAGATGTACTTTCTTTATAATTGCATCAGTGTTCTGGGACCAGGAGAGATCTTCGGAAATATGCATGCCCAGGAATTTGAAGTTCTTGACGCTTTCCACCATCGACCCGTTGATATAAACGGGACTCGGCCCCCATCCTACCCCTTCCAAAGTCCCCAATCAGTTCCTTGGTTTTGCTGGTGTTGAGAGCCAGGTTATTGTGCTGGCACCATTTGGACAATCGGTCGATCTCACTTCTATACTCTTGACTCGTTCTCATCAGTGATAAATCCCACAACAGTGGTGTTGTCGGCGAACTTGATGATGGAGTTCGCACTATGTCTGGCTACACAATCATGAGTATAGAGTGAGTACAGCAGGGGGCTGAGCATGCAGCTCTCGTGCTGATTGTTATTGAGAATGACACATTTCCACCAATACGGGCAGACTGTGGTCTGTGAATGAGGAAGTCGAGGATCTAATTGCAGAGGGATGCGCAGAGACCCAGATCTGAGAGCTTGGTAACCAGCTTGGAGGGGATGATGGCATTAAATGCTGAGCTGTAGTCAATGAATAACAGCCCGACATATGAGTTTTTGTGGTCCAAGTGGTCCAGAGCGGAGTGGAGAGCCAGTGAGATCGCATCCACCTTTGATCTGTTGTGGTGGTAAGCGAACTGCAGTGGGTCCAGTTTTTTGTCGAGGTATGAGTTGATTTGCGCCAAGATCAGCCTCTCAAAGCACTTCATCACCACAGACATGAGTGCCACTGGTTGATAGTCATTGAGGCACGTCACCTTGCTCTTCTGATTGTATGAGCTTGTATTACTGATGCCCTTTTAAAGCAAGTGGGAACCTCAGACCTCAGAAGTGAGAGGTTGAAAATGTCCGTAATAACTCCAGCTAGTTGGTCCGCACAGGTTTTTAAAAACAATCCCGGGGATACCATCAGGTCCAGGTGCTTTCCGAGGGTTCACCCCTCTGAATGATCTTTTGACGTCGGCCTCTGTCACTGTGACGGAAATACCCTCATGGCGAATGGGGGCTCGGGAAGGCACATCAGTGTTCTCCCTATCAAAGCGTGCGTAAAACAGGGAGTGATGCTTCGCTGACATTTGAGCTGCCTCCTGATTTTGCCTTGTAGGAGGTGATTGCATTCAAGCCCCGCCACAGTTGCAGAACATCCGTCTCATCCTCCAGCTTGGAGCAGAAGTCCCTTTTGGCCTTTTTGATGGCCTTACCAAGGTCGTATCTGGACTTCTTATAGACCTCTGTATCTCCAGACCTGAATGCCCGGGATCTGGTCTTCAGAAGAATGCTGATCTTATGGTTCATCCAAGGCTTCTAGTTAGGAAACACTCGGAAGGTTTTTGTTGGGATGCAGTCCTCCACACATTTCTTTATGAAGTCTGTAGCGACTGTGGTGTATTCATTCAGGTCTGTTGCCGAGTCCCTGAACATTGCCTCTAGACTCCAAACAGTCTTGGAGTTGTTCCTCTGCGAGGAACACAATGGAGGCCTCCCCGTAGTTTTCAGGTACTGTACCTACTGTACCTGCTGTTTCTGCGAGCCTGCCCTGGAACGGGGATTCCCTTGCAGACGGCAGCTCCAGCTCCGTTGCTCCTGGGGGATCTTGCCCGTTGGCTCCGGAGCTCTTCCCGGTGTTTCCAGGTACAGTCCCTGTGATCCTCCGTCGCGTCAGGTGTTCTACAGCTGCGGGAGATCGCGATATCGCTAGTGCCTTCCAGTGCACTAGCAGCTTGTCCGTTACGGCACCGATTTCTGCCGTTTCTCTGATCAAGGTGAGTTGATTGAAGCTATAAATAATCCTCTTCTGTTGAGCTGCTGGCAAAATGTCGCTACAGGCAGGCGCCATCTTTATTCTGGTCCCCGGGTTCTCTGATTTCTTCCCACACTTCAACCACATATAGGTTTGTAGTTTGACGGCACCCATAGTCAGGATCGAACCTTTGCCTCTACCACCATGCTGCCTGGGTCAGGGGAGATTAGAATTAGGTGGAACTGGTTTATGGTGAGAAATTTAAAGGCGATCTGAGGGATAGGTTTCTCAGTCGCAGGTACTGATTATGTGGAAAGAGATACAGCAGGAGATATGGAGGCTGATACAATTATAACATTTAATTGACTTTTGTCCCTGGTTATAATTTAGTTTTGAGATACAACATGTATCAGGCCCATCTTGTTCAAGCCGACCATCGATCACCTGTTCACACTGGTTCTATGCTATCTGACTTTCGCATCCACTCCCTCCACACTAGGAACAATTTACCATGGCCGATTAACATACAAATCCACATGTCTTTGGCATATGGGAAGAAACGAGAGCTCCCGGAGGACACCCGGGATAATGTGCAAACTCCACACATAGACATATTTAGATAGCTTTACACAAAGTGCTGGAGCAACTCAGCGGGACAGGCAGCATCTCTGGAGAGAAGGAATGAGTAATGTTTTGGGTCGAGTTCCTTCTTCAGACTCTACCCAAAACGTCATCCATTCCTTCTCTCCAGAGATGCTGCCTGTCCCGCTGAGTTACTCCAGCATTTTGTGTCTATCTTCGGTTTAAACCAGCATCTGCAGTTCCTTCCTACGCAGGTTAATTGGCTTCAGTAAAATTGTAAATTATCCCTGGTGTGGAGGAAATTCCAGTTTCCCGGGTGACCTCTGGTTGGCGCAGAAGCAGTGGGCCAAAGGGCCTCTCTCTAAGATGCAATCTCTGAATTCTACTGTAAAGTCTACTATACTGAATAATGTCTGAGCATTCTACAAATGTGACATGCCACACTGTCCCCTACATGAGAATATTAAGTTTACTATAATAAGGAATATTCTATACACTCATACCTTTCAATATGTGAGTCTCTTCCACCTCTCCAGTCTAATGGTCTCTGTCCTCCTGCAGTTGCTGATGAGGTATTGGCAGCCCATCCAGGATGCACCCTTTCTGTGGAACATCAGCAGGGAGCCCTGGGCAACCTGGTTCCCCCTGATCTGCTTCATCGTTCACATCATCGCCTGGCTAATCATCTTCAGCATTGTGCTCATCTTCGACTATGCCGAGCTCATGGGCCTTAAGCAGGTGAGTGGTGGGCTCCCTGGCCAGTGGCTCAGCGGTAGAGTTGCTGCCTTAAGCCCCTGTCCCACTTGGGAAACCTGAACGGAAACCTCTGGAGACCCTGTGCCCCACCCAAGGTTCCCGAGAGGTTCCCGGGGATTCCGGTCACTCTCCATGAGTCACCAGAGGTTCTGGTCAATTGCCTGGAGAGCCTGAACCGAAGTGTGAGCTGCATCTACTGACCAAAGCCGACCCCACACACACACACACACACACACACACACACACACACACACACACACACTCGCGGCGTAGGTGGGGGCCAGGGACAGCGGAGGAGCGTGTTCTATGTGTGAAGAAGAAAGTAAACGGCTGCCACAGAGCACGTTAAGTCCTTTAGAGAGCGCGAGGGGGAGGGAGAGAAGGAGTGGAGACATTTAGGAAGTTTAATAAAGTTAGCGGGCATTTTACCTTCCGGCGGATCTTCTAGGTCCTGAAAACCAAATAAAATTACTTTGCTGAAAACTCCAATGAAGCAATCAGAATGGCCGGTCAGCGAAGGCCTTCGACTGGCTGTAAGTAAAAATGCGACCCCACCACTGGCTTCGCCAAGACGGCAACCTAGTTTTAGTTGCGGCCGTTTTTTGTTTTTTTTAAATAATCGCAGGAACATAACAGAAGCCGCGATTACGCGGAAACCAATTTCCACAATTGGGGAGAGTGACCGGAACCTCCGGGAACCTCATGGAAACCTTGGGTGGGGCGCAAGGTCTCCAGAGCTTTCTGTTCAGGTTTGCTAAGCGGGAAGATCCGCCGGAAGGTAAAATGCCCGCTAACTTTTTTAAACTTATTAAAACTGTCTCCACTCCTTCTCCCTCCCCCCCCCCCCCCCCCCCCGCCCTTCTCCCCCCCCCCCCCCCCCCCCCCCCCGCCTCTCTCCCCCCATCTCTGTCCCCTTCTCTCTCCCCTTTCTCTGTCCTTCTCTCCCTCCCATGCTCTCTAAAGGACTTACCATGCTCTGTGGCAGCCGTTTACTTTCTTCGTCAACACGCAGAAAGCGCTCCTCCGCTGTCCCTGGCCCCCACCTTTGCGATGTGTTTGTGTGTGTCGGCAGCGAAGATCCTATATGATCTTTGGTCAGTAGATGCAGCTCACGCTTCGGTTGAGGCTCTCCAGGTAATTGACCAGAACCTCTGGTGACTCATGGAGAGTGACTGGAACCCCCAGGAACCTCTGGGAACCTGACGGGAACCTTGGGTGGGGCACACGGTCTCCAGAGGTTTCCGTTCAGGTTTCCTAAGTGAGACGGGCTTAATGCCCCTGTCCCACTTAGGAAGCCTGAACGTAAACCTCTGGAGACTTTGCGCCCCACCCAAGGTTTCCGTGCGGTTCCCGGAGGTTTTTGTCAGTCTCCCTAATGGTCGAAAGTGGTTTCCGTTTCTTCTATGTTCCGGCGATTATTTAAAAAAATTCAAAACCGGCCGTGACTAAAAATAGGTTGCCTTTTTAAAAATCAGTAATTTTTTTAGTCGAAGCCAGTTGCGATGCTAGTTGAAGGTGGTTGTGAGACCTTTTTTTCACCCAGTTTTATTCCACCAGGGAGGTCTTACCTTCCACTACCTGCAACCTCCGGCAACCAGCGGGACCGGCCCCGCTAGGCCGTACACCTCAAGCGACCGCGTTTGGTCACGCTAGACGCATGCAATCGCATGCTGGTGGGACAGGCCCTTTACTCCAGCCTTTTGTGTTTTTCCTCACTAACTTTAGTTTAGTTTAAAGATAAAGCGTCCGTCCTTCAGCCCACTGAGTACTCGCGGAGCAGCGATCCCCATACACTAGCACTATCTTACAACCATTAGAGACAATTTACAATTATACCAAGCTGATTAACCTACACACCTGCACGTCTTTGGAGCATGGGAGGAAACCAGAGAACCCCGGAGAAAACCCATGCAGGTGACGGAGAAAACGTACAAACAAGCACCCATAGTCAGGATCGAACCCAGGCTCCGGCACTATAATGCCCCTGTCCCACTTAGAAAACCTGAACGGAAACCTCTGGAGACCGGCGATTGAAGTGGGACCGGCCCCGCTAGGCCGTACGCCTCAAGCGACCATGTTTGGTCGCGCTAGACGCATGCAATAGCATGCTGATGGGACAGGCCCTTAACTCAGCTGGACAGGCAGCATCTCTTGAGAGGAATGGGTGACACATTGTCGCTGTAGTGTTGCTGCCTCACAGCGCTAGAGGTCCTGGTTTGATCCAGACTATGGGTGCTATCTCTGTAGAGTTTGCATGTTCTTCCTGTGACCAAGTGCTCCAGTTTCCTCCCACGTCCCAAAGACGTGTGGGGTTAGTAGGTCAATTGGTTTCTTTAAATCGCCTCTAGTGTGTAGGGAGTGGATACGATTGGGAATGGGGAATGATGGTCCAAACGTTATTTCCTTATTATGTACCTACTACCTGGAAAATGCAGGTCCGCTCCAACTCTCAGTTCTTTTAAATCGGGGCTGAAGACTTTTCTGATTGACGCTGCTTTTATTGGCTTTTAATTTTAATTAAATTAAATAATTATTCATTTCCAACACTGCACTGTACTTTTTATTCTTGTATTTTATATGTCTTATTCTATTTTAGCTAGCTTTTATTTTCTATTCTTTTTAATGATTTTTTAATTGCTTTTGATTGCTATTTAATGCTTTGTGTAAAGCACTTTGAATTGCCTTCTTGCTGAAGTGTGCTGTATAAATACATTTGTTTGCTTGCTTGCTTGTTTGCTAAATGTTATTCCCTTATCACGTATCTGTACACTGTGAATAGCTCAATAGCAATCATGTACAGTTTATGAACTGTACTGTTTTGGTCTCCTAATCTGAGGAAAGACATTCTTGCCATAGAGGGAGTACAGAGAAGATTCACCAGACTGATTCCTGAGATGTCAGGAATTTCATATGAAGAAAGACTGGATAGACTTGGCTTGTACTCACTAGAATTTAGAAGATTGAGCGGGGATCTTATAGAAACTTACAAAATTCTTAAGGAGTTGGACAGGCTAGATGCAGGAAGATTGTTCCCGATGTTGGGGAAGTCCAGAACAAGGGGTCACAGTTTAAGGATAAGGGGGAAGTCTTTTAGGACCGAGATGAGAAAAACATTTTTCACACAGAGTGGTGAATCTGTTGAATTCTCTGCCATAGAAGGTAGTTGAGGCCAGTTCATTGTCTATATTTAAGAGGGAGTTAGATGTGGCCCTTGTGGCAAAAGGGATCAGGGGGTATGGAGAGAAGGCAGGTACGGGATACTGAGTTGGATGATCAGCCATGATCATATTGAATGGTGGTGCAGGCTCGAAGGGCCGAATGGCCTACTCCTGCACCTATTTTCTACATATCTATGTATTGTCATTCCACTGAGTGGTTAACATGCAACAAAAGCTTTTCAATGTACCTCGGTATACGTGACAATACATTTAACTTGTCAGTGTGGAATCAGTGGGCCAAGGGCTGTTTCCATGGTGTATTTTTCAACCATTCATGAAAGCTCAAGTGACCTAGTTTCAATCCTGACCTCAGGCATTGTTGGAGTCTGCGCATTCTCTATTCTGCATGGTTTTCCATTTGGTATGCCTGTTTATATAGGCAATACATGTAAGAGACAGGACGTTGTGTTTCAGTTGCACAAAACTTTGGTTAGAACACACTTGGAGTATTGCGTACTGTTGTGGTCGCCTCATTTCAGGAAGGATGTGGTAGAACTTATTTGAGATCTGTAGTTATAAGGAGAGATTGAATATGATGGGATTATTCTTGATGCACGTAGGAGGCTGAGGGATGACCTTCTAGAGGTTGGCAAAGTCACGGGGCCATGTAAAGGGCACGCATTCAGAATTTTTTTTTTTAGTTTAGATATACAAGCCCTTTTGTCCACCAAATGCGTGACGACCGGTAATCCCCACACACTAACACTATCCTACACGCGCTAGGGACAATTTACAATTATACCTGGCCAATTAGCCCACAAACCTGTACATCTTTGGAGCGTGAGAGGAAACCGGAGATCCCGGAGAAACCCACACAGGTCATGGGGAGAACGTACGATCTCTGTACAAGCAGCACCTATAGTCAGGTTCGAACCAGGGTCTCTGGCGCTGTGAGCCACCATCTCTACCGCTGCGCCACCACGTCGCCCGTGCCAGGGGAGATTAGAATTAGATGGGACAGGTTTACGGTGAGAAATTTAAAGGCGATCAGAGGGATAGGGTTTTCAGTCACAGGCGGTGATTATCTGGAAAGAGATACCACAGGAGATGTGGAGGCTGATACAATTACAACATTTAATCGACATTTGCCCTGGTTTTCATTTAGTTTAGAGATTCAGCATGTGTCAGGCCCATCGGCCCGTCCAAGTCAACAATTGATCACCTGTTCACACTGGTTCTATGTTATCCCATTTTCGCATCCACTCCCTCCACACTAGGCACAATTTACCGCAGCAAATTAACATACAGATCCACGCACCTTTGACACATGGAAAGAAACCAGAGCTCCCAGAGGACACCCGGGATAATGTGCAAACTAGGAACGAGAAAAGGCAGATTCAGGTTTGCCAAGGCAAGACACAAAATGCTGGAGTAACTCAGCTGGACAGGCAGCATCTCTCGATAGAAGGAATGCGTGATGTTTTTCGGGTCGAGTCTAAAGAAGGGTCTCAACCCGAAATGTCACCCATTCCTTCTATCCAGAGATGATGCCTGTACCGTTGAGTTACTCTAGCATTTTGTGTCTATCTTCAGTGTAAACCAGCATCTGCTGTTTCTTTCTAGATATTTAGGTTTAGTTGGATATGGGCCAAACATGGAAATAGCTGAAACATTGAAACATAGAAAATAGGTGCAGGAATAGGCCATTCGGCCCTTTAAGCCTGCACTGCCATTCAATACGATCATGGCTGATCATCCAACTCAGTATCCTGTACCTGCCTTCTCTCCATACCCCCTGATCCCCTTAGCCACAAGGGCCACATCTAACTCCCTCTTAAATATAGCCAATGAACTGGCCTCAACTACCTTCTGTGGCAGAGAATTCTACAGATTCACCACTCTCTTGTGTGAAAAATGTTTTTCTCATCTCGATCCTAAAAGACTTCCCCCTTATCCTTAAACTGTGACCCCTTGTTCTGGACTTCCCCAACATCGGGAACAATCTTACTGCATCTAGCCTGTCCAACCCCTTAAGAATGTTGTACGTTTCTATAAGATCCCCCCTCAATCTTCTAAATTCCAGAGAGTATAAACCGAGTCTATCCAGTCTTTCTTCATAAGACAGTCCTGACATCCCAGGAATCAGTCTGGTGAACCTTCTCTGCACTCCCTCTATGGCAATAATGTCCTTCCTCAGATTTGGAGACCAAAACTGCACGCAATACTCCAGGTGTGGTCTCACCAAGACCCTGTACAACTGAAGTAGAACCTCCCTGCTCTTGTACTCAAATCCTTTTGCTATGAATGCTAACATTCAATTCGCTTTCTTCACTGCCTATTGCACCTGCATGCCTACTTTCAATGACTGGTGTACCATGACTCCCAGGTCTCGTTGCATCTCCCCTTTTCCTAATCGGCCACCATTTAGATAATAGTCTACTTTCCTGTTTTTGCCACCAAAGTGGATAACCTCACATTTATCCACATTATACTGCATCTGCCATGCATTTGCCCACTCACCCAACCTATCCAAGTCACCTTGCAGCCTGCTAGCATCCTCTTCACAGCTAACACTGCCCTCCATCTTTGTGTCATCCGCAAACTTGGAGATGTTGCATTCAATTCCCTCGTCCAAATCATTAATATATATTGTAAATAGCTGGGGTCCCAGCACTAAGTCTTGCGGTACCCCACTAGTCACTGCCTGCCATTCTGAAAATAACCCGTTTACTCCTACTCTCTGCTTCCTGTCTGCCAGCCAGTTCTCTATCCACATCTATACTGAACCCCCAATACCGTGTGCTTTACGTTTGTATGGATATGGGACAAACATGGAAATAGCTGAAGTGGGGTAACTTTGTCAGGATGGACCGAGTTGGGCCGAAGGGCCGGTTTGTGTGACTCTATGACTCTTTGCTCCCTCGCAGGTTTACTACCACTGCCTGGTTCTTGGGGACCCAATGGAGCTGAAGTCACAGAGGGCCCAGCGCCTGTACAGCCACCTTCGGCACCCGGTCTTCCTGGAGTTCTTGGTCGTGCTGTGGCTGGTGCCCAGCATGTCGCTGGACCGCCTGCTGCTGTCCGCCACCCTCACCCTCTACCTGGTCCTTGGCCACGGCCTGGATCAGCAGGACTACCGCTACCTGCGGGCGCAGCTGGACAAGAAGTTCGAAATCTTCTCCCGAGAGGAGACGTCCTTCACCCACTCTGCCCCGCGCAACGGTGTGGGCGAGCACCGGGAGTAGCTGGTCACGCCCATCCCAGGAGGTCATCAGCCACCACTGTCCAACCCTGCTCACCCCCAACAACAGCAGCTAAATGAGATGGCCCCTCGTGACCTCCGACTGCTGATAAGTTGGACCCTTTCATATAGAGAACAGGAAATATATAACCGTCCGGTTAAAGTGGCCGGAGATTTTAGTCTTGTGGGGGGAAAAAAGACACAAAGTGCTGTAGTAACTCAACAGGTCAGACGGCATTCCTGGATAAATGACGGGTCAGGTTTCGGGTCAGTATGTTTCAGTTTTGGGTCCCGACCCAAAATGTCACCTATCCACGCTCTCCAGAGATGCTACCTCACTCACTGAATTACTCCAGAATTTTTGCAACTTTCCTTGGCAAACCCGCATTTGCAGTTCCTGGTTTCTACAGATAAGCTGGACTTTCTTTGATATAGAGAAGGAGAAAATATTACCATCGGTTAAAGTGGGCAGAGATTTTGGTCTTGGAGGGGGAGGGGGAGGTGGGGAAAGTCACAAAGTTACTCAGCGGGTCAGGCAGCATCTTTGGAGAACATGGAGAGGTGATGTTTCTGAGAGGGACCGTTCCTGGGGATTTTAGACCTGCTGTCATTGTGGAGGTCGCCTGTGGGGGTTTATTTTGCCTGAATGGGTTCCCTGCACTCAGCGGACTCTTGTCCATTCTGAATGGACACCGTTCCAGCGGCAAGGTCTCCGCAGATCAGCCAGTGCAAAGTGTAACTGAAACAAAAAGCACAGAGTGCCAGAGGAGCTCGGCGCGGTCAGGCGGCATCTGCGGAGGGAAATGGATAGGCGACGTTTCGGGTCGGGATCCCCCTTCGGACAAAAGTGTAACGTGGTTAACTTGCGAGGCTCGGTCCACCGTGTCAGTATCAGTCAGGAAAGATGTTCCCGGCTTATCGAGTACAGGCAGCTTGCGTTTTACGCAAGGATTATGTGCCTATGAGGCAGTCCTTGACTCAAAACGCTTAAATTAAATGTATACACGAACTGCGCTGCCAGCCATAAATTTCAGCACATTATTTCAAAACTACAGCACTTAAATTTGGTTTAAGTATTAATCAAACAATTAATCAAATTAACCAAAAAGGCATAAATCACACCAACATAAAATGCGAGGTGCCTGTACACATCAAGACAGGTTTTAGACCTGGTAAGAATTTTTGCTCTCTCCCACCCAATAATCACTGCCTTTCACATGATAACATATGTTATCCTAATCCTAATTCCCATCCTAATCTACCAATTATAGTACATCCTCGCAATAACGGACCTCTATAGAACGGGTTTTGATTATATCAATAATATCAATATCAATTATAGGTATAACAAGGCTCCCGTTGCAACGCTCTCCCGCTAGTTACATAGAAACATAGAAAATAGGTGCAGGAGGAGGCCATTCGGCCCTTCGAGCCAGCACTGCCATTCATTGTGATCATGGCTGATCGTCCACTATCAATAACCCGTGCCTGCCTTCTCCCCATATCCCTTGACTCCACTAGCCACTAGAGCTCTATCCAACTCTCTCTTAAGTCCATCCAGTGATTTGACCCCCACTGCCCTCTGGCAGGGAATTCCACAAATTCACAACTCTCTGGGTAAAAAAGTTTTTTCTCACCTCAGTCTTAAATGACCTTCCCTTTATTCTAAGACTGTGACCCCTGGTTCTGGACTCGCCCAACATTGGGAAAATTTTTCCTGCATCTAGCTTGTCCAGTCCTTTTATAATTGTATATGTTTCTATAAGATCCCCCCCTCATCCTTCTAAACTCCAGTGAATACAAGCCTAGTCTTTTCAATCTTTCCTCATATGACAGTCCCGCCATCCCACTTCCGCTAGTCACCCAACGAGTTGGCACCATGTGGCGTGCCGGTTGCGGGAGCGGAGAACACTAGCAGCAAGAAGACGGCGTGAGCACAGAGCCCGTCCCCGGCTTGCCGCGTATGTGGCTAGGGGCTTTCTGTGGCTCCGTGACCTGTGAATTAATGCTTGTTTAAATATCTCCCCCCCAAAAGCACCGTTTCTTCCTTCCCGGCCTTGCATTAAACTTTACCCACTTTCACTTGGTTATAGCAGGCAATTGGCAATAACGGACCCCCCCCCCCCCCCCCCACCCCGTGGTCCATTATAACGAGGGTTTACTGTACTTTGAACCTACGATCATTGGCTTCTGTTGGCTTGGTATAGTTACCATGTAATGGGCCATTGGTTTAGCCGTCCTTCAATTCTTCACCGACTAAGGACATCATCGGCCAAGAGGAGTGACTTGAAATCGACCTGCTGCAGTAATTCCTGGATGAACAGAGTGTGATACCTCACAGCTACTGAGAACTGTGCTAATATTTGTCGTCTCGCCCACGGTAACACAAATCACTGACAGAAAACCTGATGCTCAAAATATTTTTCTAAGAATTTTTATATGATAAAGATTTGTATCCTTAGATCCGTACCCTTAGAAAAAGATGTACTCATCATGTTGAAAACTCTGAAATAGTTTTGGATAGTGAATTGTGGTGTTCAAGGAATGATCTGACTTATTTTTAAATATATACAAATTCATAAAAAATCTGTGATCCAGTATTCATCTGTCATAATTGATATCAGGAGATAAGTCATTCACTTGCACAAGATACTCAGTCTACGTCATAATGGTAAATGCATAAAGGAGCATTGTTTATGTTGAGATTGGAACGTGAATAATAACCCGGCTGATTTTGCAGATCGCTGTCAGATGAGATAAAGGGAGAGAAACTAAGGAAAACATGGCATTTTTTACATTTTTGAATGTTTCTGTTGGAAACTGTTTCAGACAATCATTTATGAGATCCTAATTTCCAGGAACAGAATTAGGCCATTCAGTTCATTGAGTCTACTCTGCCATTCAATCATGACTGATCTATCTCTCCCCCTCTTCTTCTTCTTGCGTATGGCGTGCACAGCTCAAAGTTGTCGGACAACTTGTTCTATTTGATCTTATTTGATTGTGCACGCCGGGTTGATTGCATTTGTCGAAACAGGGTGGACCACGTGAAGGTTGCAATCTCCCACCGCATCTCGCCCTCTCAACCCCATTCTCCCCATAACCCCTGACCCATACTAATCAATAATCAGTCAATCTCTGCCTTAAAATTATCCATTGACTTGGCCTCAACAGCTGTCTGTAGCAATGAATTCTACAGATTCACCACCACCCCATGCAACATAGTGCACCCTTTGCATAGTACACCTTTTTATCATGCAGCTTCAGATATACCATCCCTGGCACTCTACCACCCAAGACGAGTCAAGAGTGCTTAATTGCCATGTGCACCAGCATAGGAATAATGCCACAGCATAACAGAACAGTCAATGCAATAGCAAACAGATAAATATATAATAATCAACAATACAATAACTTAATAACTAATACAGGGTAACCATAAAACCGATACTGTCTGACATAAAAGACTTGCATAATCTTGCACTTATGTAAACAATTCTGTACTAAATCCATAGTGCAATTAAGGCATTTTGTAATTTTCACTACACTGTCCAAGTGTCTGAACTATTGTTTTACTTCGGAGTCACGTGAGTGACTACGTGAAGAACCCGCCTCACGCTGGTAACGGCATGACGTCGACGCTGACGGCGAAAGGAGGAGCTGCGGTAAGGAGCAGCTCCTCGCAGCGGTCGGAACGGCCCGCAGGTAAGTGAAGTTACATCGGCGCGGGTTTTGAGGTTACGCTGGATGGTTCCAACAGCGAAACTAAAAGTAAAAATTTAGACGTTAACGTGCTGATTGAGCACAAGATAAATTTTAACAAAAAATGGAGAAATCGGGAAGGAAGGCTTCGCGGGGTGAAGAGAGCCTCCCGGGGTGAAAGTAAATATACGGGAAGCGAAGCTAGAGTGGACCCGGTTCCGATACCGTTGGCCACTGATTTACCCGATATAGAATTTCCAGATTCTCCGGAAATTATAACCACGGAGGAAAATGCTCCTAAGAAATGCAAAAAGAAAACTGTGAGGCCCGTGGTTTCTGATGATTCTGATTTTGAAAGACCTCCAGATAATAAAACTATGTGGCTAAAAATGGAGCATATGGAGAAAGTTCTCCAAACTATTATGAGACAAGGGTCACAGTACCCTCATGAATCCCAGAAAATCCCTGAGGGGTTTGAATATGATGAATATGGCTGTGGGCCAAGTTGGGAATATGATACTCCAGACCCACGATTTGGGCTGGAAGAAGTCTCATGGGATAATATCCCGATGGAATTAGGGCTGCAGAAGGCAGACCCTGCTGAATTTGAAATGACTTTTGAAAGCACGCCACAAAGTAAAAAGAAAAGGCTTGATCTGCCTGGGATAGCACAAGGTTTTGCTATACCCGAAGGAAGTGGTGAGGCTATGGAAGAAAGCCTAGCTGCCAATATAAATTATATGGTATCTCACCAGCTTCATAATACTGTGATGAATGAATTATCAGAATTATATAAAGCACCAGGCAATTGTGCCTCATTGGAAGTGCCTACGGTGAATCCGATGGTATGGGCATCTATGACTCCAAGTATGAGAGCCCAAGAAGTGAAATTTCAAAAGGTGCTAAAATTATTTTCGGCTGCCATCACGGCATTTGGCAGGCAAATGGAGAATCTGGAAATGGACAAGATTCAAAAAGATACTTTGGGCTTAATGTGCAATTCGTTTTATGAGATCAATTGCATGAGGAAAATGGCGATTCGGCCCATATTTCACCCTAGATATGCAAGCCTGTGTCAAGAAAGTGGAGTTCAAGCTCCTGGATATTTGTTTGGAGAAAATCTGCCGAAACAACTGAAGCAGTTGGATGAAGAAGCTAAATATTTTAGCACTATTAAGCCTTTTGTCTCTGGACAAAGAAAAGGGTTTTCGGCCCGAAGGGGTTTTGATTTTCGTTATAGAGGCAGAAATTTGTCACGAAAGTATTATCGTGCTGCACAGGCCACTGCTTCCCTGCATTCGGGAAAGAGGAGACCATCACGCTCCTATGGAGAGGTATTAAAGACTTCTATCCTTAAAGAAACTGTGAGTGAATCTCCAGTTGGAGGGAGATTGCAAAAATTTTATAATGCCTGGCTTAATATTACTTCTGATCGATTTATATTACAAGCAGTTTCAGGAGCTATTATTATTTTTAAAGAAGGGGTCAATCCTCCTGTACAGAATAAACCTGCTTATGCTTATGTGTTTTTCTCCAGAAGAAAGAATGGAGATTAATGTGGAAATTGGCAAATTATCCGAAAAAAGGGGTAATTGAAAAAACTTATGAACATAAGCATCAATTTGTCTCTAATATATTTCGCAGAGATAAGAAAGATGGTGGTTGTAGAATTATTCTAGACCTTACAGATCTAAATAAGTTTGTAGAATACAAAACATTTTAAGATGGAGACATTCAAAACTGCAAAATATTTGATTTCAGCAGGTTCTTATATGGCTAAGATTGATTTGAAAGACGCCTATTATTCTGTACCAATTCATCATCTTTTTTCGGAGATACTTAAAGTTTTATTGGCAGGGGCAATTATGGCAGTTCAAAGCTTTACCAAATGGATTAAGTTCGGCTCCTAGACTCTTTACAAAAAACTGTTGAAACCAGTTTTAGCTCAATTAAGAGCACAGAAAACACATTGTAATGGCTTATCTGGATGATATTCTGATTATTAATGATAGTCAAGAGTCAGCTGAGCACTCAATTTCAGTTACTAAAGCTTTGTTTTAAAGAGCTTGGATTCTTAATTCATCCAATTAAATCCCAGCTGCAGCCAGTTCAATCAATTGATTTTCTGGGGTTTGTAATTAACTCAGTGACTATGTTAGTTACGTTGCCAGCAAAGAAGACAAATGATATTTTGCAAATGTGTAATTACCTCATTCACAAACCTTATCCCTCCATCCGAGAAGTGGCAAAAGTCATTGGTACACTGGTGGCAGCATTTCCGGCAGTGGAATTTGGGCCATTACATTATCAAAATCTTCAAAGGGACAAAGTAAGGGCTCTTAAAGATAAGGCAGGTCACTTTGACAGACCTATGCAATTAACAAGGAAAGCAGTATTGGAATTGCAATGGTGGGTTGAAAATGTCCCACAAGCTGCTAAGAAGATCATGATTAAACAGCCTGAAATGGTTTTGCAAACAGATGCTAGTGCTCTCGGATGGGGGGCCACAGATTTATCTTCCAGTTGTGGAGGTAGATGGAAAACTGAAGAGCAAGTGTTTCTCCAAAAGTATGGTATTAACTATTTGGAGTTATTGGGGGCCTTTTATGGGCTTAAAGCATATTGTTCTGCTAAACAATGTCTGCATGTGTTAATACAATTAGACAATAAAACGGCTGTGGTTTTACATTAATCACATGGGGGGAGTTAGATCAGTATCATGTGATTGTCTGGTCAATGAGATATGGCAATGGTGTATTGGTCGGCAGATATGGATTTCAGCAAGCTATATTCCAGGTAAAGACAATGTGGTAGCAGATGAAAGGTCCAGGATTTTTAAAGATAATACGGAATGGATGCTTAAGCCAGCAATATTTAAGAATATTGTTAGACGATTTGGGTTGCCAGAAATTGATTCGTTTGCATCCAGGCTTAATCATCAATTGCCTCATTATGTGTCTTGGGAACACGATCCGGACGCAGTTGCAGTAGATGCATTTTCATTACACTGGGGAAAAATGTTCTTTTATGCTTTTCCACCATTTGCTCTGATCCAGAGATGCTTGAAGAAAATAGAGCAAGATTCAGCTTCCGGATTGTTGGTAGTGCCAAATTGGCCAACTCAACCTTGGTTCCCAGTTATGCTAAATATGATTAAAGAACCATATATGCAGATTCCTAACTGTAGTGATATCTTGACTAATCCAGTAACAAATGAAGGTTACCCATTATATGCATATATGAATTTGTTAATCTGCAGGTTTTGACCAGACCACTACAGGAACTGGGATTGTCGGACCAAACTTTGACAGTTATTGGCGCATCATGGCGACATAGCACACAGAAACAATATATGACACATATTAAGAAATGGGAAGAATTTTGCACACAGTCAAATATTTCTGATGATTCTGTGAATGTTACTCATGTTTTGGAATTCCTTGCCAATTTGCACTTTGGGCAAACATTTAAGTTACAGTGCCATTAACACTGCACGCAGTGCCTTGTCGTCCTATTTAGGATTTATGATTGGTGAGAAATCAATTGGGTCGCATCCATTAATATCACGATTCATGAAAGGAATTTTTCACATGAATCCGCCAAAACCTAGATATACAGAGATTTGGGATGTGAGCATAGTACTTGCTCTACTTAGAGAATGGACGCCAATTGAAGGGTTGACATTGGATAGGTTAACATTGAAATTGGTCATGTTAATGTCACTGGTCTCAGCCCAAAGAGTGCAAACTTTACAAATGTTGCGTTTAGACTGTATGCATGTGACTACAGATAACGTTGTATTCTATGTTTACGATCTGATCAAACAAAGTAGACCAGGGAGATCTGGAACAAAGGTAACCTTTCAAGCTTTTCATATTGAGCCTGCTTTGTGTGTGGTTAGACATTTGAACCAATATATTAAAAGTTACGGACACTTTTCGAGGAAACGAAAAGACATTGCTGCTTACGCACAAAAAGCCACACACAAAAGCTTCAGTTCAAACTATCTCAAAATGGTTGAAACAGGTGTTGGTTTTAGCGGGAGTAGACACTGATGTCTTCAAATCTCACTCCACCAGGGCGGCAGCTACGTCCGCGGCGAAGGGGCGGGACGTACCTCTCGAGCATATTTTAAAAAATCGCAGGGTGGAGTAAAGAAGAAACTTTTTCAAAGTTCTACAACAAACCTGTTCACACTATGACAAGCTTTGGACACGCGGTGTTGGGAGCACTATAATCACCTGCTTTGTTTGCTATTAATTGCTATAATCAGTTGTGTAGTCACTGATATCTTTTGTCACTTGTAATCATTTTTCCCTCAAATATAAGGAGGGTATTATATGGTCTTTCAACCATTAAAAAATTTAATTGTGAAAAGATCTAACTTTTGTCTGCTTTCTCATGTATGTGTTTACTTAGCCGGACTGTCGTACGGATTAATTCTACGACATAAAAAACACAGAAAGCTTTAAAACTCTTCACGTAGTCACTCACGTGACTCCGAAGTAAAATAGTAAGATTAAACGAGAACTCACCTGTTCGAAGTTTGATCGTTATTTTACGAGGAGTTACGATGAGGGATTACGTGCCCTCCACTCCCACCCTCGTAAAATAAATGATCAAATGGTGGTTCTAAGTCTTTTTATGAGCCTTACTATGTTACTCCGGCTTTGGTGTTCTGTGTTTTTCATGCCGTTGCTTTGAAGTATGCCGTTACCAGCGTGAGGCGGGTTCTTCACGTAATCCCTCATCGTAACTCCTCGTAAAATAACGATCAAACTTCGAACAGGTGAGTTCTCGTTTAATCTTACTATTATAGTTCCACCCTCAGCTACCTCCTCTGGCAACTTGGACCATATACCCTTCACCCTCTGAGTGGAAAAAGTTGCCCCTCAGGTTGCTTTTAAATCTTTCCCTCTCACCTTAGGCCAGTCCACCCCAGCTCAGTCATCAACATGCTGATTTAATCTCGGCTCAACACCACATTCCAATCTCTCTTTGCAAATCTGTGACTCCCTAGAGTCATCTGCAACTTGTGCCTATTCAGCGACTCTACCTCCAGAGCTCTCTGCAATAGAGAACTCCTAAGATTCACGTGTGGATACAAGGTTTAAGTTTAAGCTGGTTTAAGAAAAAGACTCGTAGTGTTGGTGTAACTCAGCGAGTCAGGCAGCATTTCTGGAAAACATTTTGGGTCATGTTCGTAACTTCTAGGAGCAGAATTAGGCCATATGACCCAACGTCTACTATGCCATTCAATCATGGCTGATCTATTCCTGGTCCGAGAACACTAATGCAATTATCAAGAATGCACATCAGCGCCTCTACTTCCTGAGAAGATTACGGAGAGTTGGTTTGTCAAAGAGGACTCTCTCTAACCTCTACAGGTGCACAGTAGAGAGCATGCTGACCGGTTGCATCATGGCTTGGTTTGGCAACTTGAGCGCCCTGGAGAGGAAAAGACTTCAAAAAGTAGTAAACACTGCCCAGTCCATCATCGGCTCTGACCTTCCTTCCATCGAGGGGATTTATCGCAGTTGCTGCCTCAAAAAGGCTGGCAGTATCATCAAAGACCCACACCATCCTGGCCACACGCTCATCTCCCTGCTACCTTCAGGTAGAAGGTACAGGAGCCTGAAGAGTGCAACGACCAGGTTTAGGAATAGCTACTTCCCACAGCCATCAGGCTATTAAACCTGGCTCGGACAAAACTGATTATAATAACCCATTATCTGTTAATTTGCACTTTATCGGTTTATTTATTCATGTCTGTATATATTTATATAATGGTATATGGACACACTGATCTGTTTTGTAGTCAATGCCTACTATGTTCTGTGTGCTGAAGCAAAGCAAGAATTTCATTATCCGATCAGGGACACATGACAATAAACTCACTTGAACTTGAACTATCTTTTCTTCTCAACCCTATTCTCCTGCCTTCACCTCATAATCCCTGACATCCTTACTAATCAAACTGATCTAGTTTGAATAAACCCAACCCGAAATATCACCTCTCCTTGTTTTCCAAAAATGCTGCCTGAACTGCTGTTACTCCAGCACTTTGTGTTTTCTTCCCAAATGGTCACAATCCAGTGAGAGCAAAAAATCCCTCCTCTGCATCTTGAGTGGGGTATGGTTCATTCTTATCCTATGTCCCCTGAGTCTTGGTACCCTTGTGAATCCCCCTCAGGATCTTTTATCTTATCAATAAAATCATCTCCAATGCTCAACTCCTAAGGCCCGTAGGCCCAACCATCAAAACACATAAAAAATCTTTGCCAGAGGTAAATCCTTCTACAATAATTAAAACCTCTCAAACAAGTGCACATTTCTTTCAAGAATGTACACGGTATGCTGGGTGTGGTATCACCAGCGCCCAGTGAAGTTGCATCAAAACCTCTATATTTAGCCTCCAAGCCTATGTAAATAAAGATCAACATTCAAATTAGCCTCCCTATTCGCTTGCTATATCTTTGTGCCAATATGTTTGGGTATTTTAATGTACTGGGACTCTCGGATCCTTGTGTACCACAACATTTTGTAGCTTTGTTCCATTTAGCTTTTGCTTTTTCCTTACTCCTTCTCAGTTGGACGACGTCACCTGTTCCCAAATTAGATTCTATCTGCCAATTTATTAAACATCAAGCCCCACTCCCAATTTTTCCAGAGGGATCATGGATCCTTCTTAGTGTTCTGCCCTACAGACTGGTTTCAAGACTGTTTTCACTCAAATGTAACGCAATGTCATTAAGGCAGAGTTAGAAACATAGAAAATAGGTGCAGGAGTAGGCCATTCGGCCCTTCGAGCCAACACCACCATTCAATGTGATCATGGCTGATCATCTAACTCAGTATCCCGTACCGGCCTTCTCTTCACACCCCCTGATCCCTTTAGCCACAAGGGCCACATCTAACTCCCTCTTAAATATAGCCAATGAACTGGCCTCAACTACCTTCTGTGGCAGAGAATTCCACAGATTCACCACTCTCTGTGTGAAAAATGTTTTTCTCATCTCGATCCTAAAATACTTCCCCCTTATCCTTAAACTGTGACCCCTTGTTCTGGACTTCCCCAACATTGGGAACAATCTTCCTGCATCTAGCCTGTCCAACCCGTTAAGAATTTTGTAAGTTTCTATAAGATACCCCCTCAATCTTCTAAATTCTAGCGAGTACATGCCGAGTCTATCCAGTCTTTCTTCATATGAAAGTCCTGACATCCCAGGAATCAGTCTGGTGAACCTTATCTGTACTCCCTCTATGGCAAGAATTTCTTTCCTCAGATTAGGAGACCAAAACTGTACACAATACTCCAGGTGTGGTCTCACCAAGACCCTGTACAACTGCAGTAGAACCCCCCGGCTCCTATACTCAAATCCTTTTGCTATGAATGCTAACATACCATTCACTTTCTTCACTGCCTGCTGCACCTGCATGCCTACTTTCAATGACTGGTGTACCATGACATCCAGGTCTCGTTGCATCGCCCCTTTTCCTAATCGTCTAATTCCATCTGCCAATTTGTTAAACATCAAGCCTCACTCCCAATTTTTCCAGAGGGATCATGGATCCTTCTTAGTGTTCTGCCCTACAGGCTGTTTTCAAGACTGTTTTCACTCAAATGTAACGCAATGTCATTAAGGCAGAGTTGTGCTAATCCAGGTCCCCTTCACTCAAACACACTCACTTCCTTAGAGATACATCGTTGAAACTGATTCTTTGGCCCATCGAGTTCAAGCCGCCCATCGATCACCTGTTCACACTGGTTCTATGTTATCCCACTTTCTCATCCACTCGCAACACAGTTGGGTCCAAGTTACAGAAGCCAATTAATCTACAAAGCTGCACGTCTTTGGGATATGGGAGGAATTCGGAGCACCCGGAAGAAACCCACACTGTCACATGGAGAACGTATAAATTCCACGCACAGACAACACCCGAGGTCAGGATCGAACCCGGGACTCTGGTGCATTGAGGCAACTGCTCAACCAGCTGTGCCACACTGTAACCCAAATGATGAATTGACTTCTTTAAGATGTATAGGAAATCAGCACATGTAGAGCGATGCTTCTGTTCCTAAGAAACCGTGTGTTATAGAATATTGCGTAATAAAGGCAAAAAGAATAGGGGGTAGAAAGTTTCAGACTTGTAATAATGAAGTTTTTTTTTCTCCTGGAATTTCAAAAATAAAGGTCTTTATATTAGCTTGGTTTATTTTTGTTAAAACAAGTTAAAAATACTGAAGGCCGTCTGTTACATTTTTCAATAGAGTATCATTGCTCAAGACAATAGAAGTGATCACTTAGAGTCAGAAAGGTGGAGTAACTCAGCGGGTCAGCCAGCAACTGGAGAAAAGGAATAGGGAAAACATTTTGGGTCGAGACCCTTCAGACTGAGTGTCAGGGGAGAGGGAACAGAGAGATATGAAAAGGTACATAGAACTAATTAATGAAAGATATCCAAAAAGACAAAAATGTGATCGTTTGTCAATTTCTATCAAGTCAAGTCAAGTCACATTTATTTATATAGCACATTTAAAAAACAACTCTCGTTGACCAAAGTGCTTTACATTGGTATAAGAATAGTATACACAAGCAAACGACATACATATATACAAATAGCCCTCGCTCAGAGGACGTCAGGAAAAGACTTGGGAGAACAAATACGTTTTTAGTCGAGACTTAAAGGAGTCGATGGAGGGGACAGTTCTGATGGGAAGGGGGATGCTGTTCCACAGTCTAGGAGCTGCAAAGGCGCGGTCGCCCCTGAGCTTATGCCTAGACCATGGGACGTTCAGTAACCCCAAGTCGGCCGATCTGAGGGACCTGGAGGTGGTGTAGTGGGTGAGAAGACTTTTAATGTAGGTGGGGGCAAGCCCATTGAGGGCTTTGTAGACAAAGAGGAGGGTCTTGAAATCTATTCGGAACCGCACAGGGAGCAAGTGGAGAGAGGCCAGGATCGGGGTGATGTAGTCCCTTTTTCGGGTGCCCATCAGGAGTCTCGCTGCGATGTTTTGGACCAGTTGCAGGCGGGACAGGGAAGATTGGCTGATGCCAGTGTAAAGAGAGTTGCAGGAGGAGATAAATGTATGGATGATCTTTTCGAGGTCATCAAACTGGAAGATTTGTTTTATTTTAGTTATCATCCGAAGCTGAAAGAAGCTAGCTTTTACCACGGCATTGACTTGTTTGTCAAACTTCAATGCTGAGTCAAATATCACGCCCCTGCCATGTAACTGACAGATTGTTATTAAGAGGTAATGGTTGGGGCTCATGTTGTCAACCTCCCCGTGGTGAGCCCTGTCAACTGACCTCAGTCAGGCGAACGACAACAAACAGACAGCAGCAACGCCGCAGCTTGGCGCCAACCCGGAGCATGCGCCCTTTTTAGGGCGGGCACCTAGGGATGTCGAACCGGATGGCATCACCCTGCTGCAGACTTCTGCTGCCTCAAACGCACGAAGAAGAAGAAGAGGTAATGGTGTCTGATTACTGCGGGGAGGTTACATGGAACCATTTGTATTCCGAGACTGTTTTTGTTTGCAAGACAGCTTTTTCTCTGCTTCTCAATTTCCAAAGTAACCTTTAAATGGTCCTTTATTTCCCAATCGAAATCTCATCATTACCAATTCGGTCATAGAGTCATGGAGTGAAACATTGTGGAAACACGCTCTTCGGCTGAACTTGCCCACACAGGCCAACATGTCCCAGCTACACTAATCCCACCTGCCTGCAATTGACCATTTCCCTCCAAACCTATCTTATCCATGTACCTGTCTTAACTCTTTCTTAAAAGTTGGCTTAGTCCCAGCCTCAACTACCTCCTCTGGCAGCTTGTT
This sequence comes from Okamejei kenojei, assembly GCA_035221665.1. Lineage (NCBI taxonomy): Eukaryota > Metazoa > Chordata > Chondrichthyes > Rajiformes > Rajidae > Okamejei > Okamejei kenojei. The sequence continues at coordinate 21,613,357 of CM069160.1, read as the reverse complement.
CCATACACCCATCACCCTTGTGTGAAAAACTTACCCCTCAGATTCCTATTAAATCTTTTCCCCTTCCCATATACCTATGTCCTTTGGTCCTCGATTCTCCTACTCTGGGCAAGAGACTCTGCACCTCCCTGATCTATTCCTCTCATGATTTTGTATGCCTCTATAAGATTACCCCCTCATCCTCCTGCGCTCCAGGGAATAGAGACCCATCCTACTCAACTTCTCCCGATAGCTCAGACCCTCTAGTCCTGGCAACATCCTCGTAAATCTTCTCTGTGCTCTATCCAGCTTGACGTCTTCCCTGTAGCACGATGCGCAGAATTGAACGCAATACTCTAAATGCGGTCTCACCAAGGTTATATTTGGTCCGTAAAATGCAAATAGTGTTCCCCGATTCATCAATCATGTTGAATCTATATTTGTAGAACTATCTGTACGGAGACATTCAACAACTAAACTATCACTCCCAGTGGGTGGAGAACAGTGGATCATAATTGATAAAGTTGGCAATATTTTAATATGAAACTGTTTGTTTATAAACTGCCAATTTAGGCAGTCTTTGATCATTTTACGACTGTATTTTTGTTTGATTTGAATAAAAGCATTTGTATATATTTTTTAAAAGGAGGGGAAAAAAAGTGGGTGGAGAACTGGACAGTAGACAGAGAAGCAAGTCCTGGTCATCATTGTTCTTAGTTCCTGGATTGTTCAATGCCAGGATGACTCATTGATATTTGAAGCGTTTCGATTTGATTTGTGTAATGTGCCCTGCATTTTCTTTCCGGCTCTGATACCATTTATTTCTCCAACTTTCTAATCCATTCCCACCTGACCTGTTGCTCTGACTGGCTTTAGTAAACATGTCTCCATCTCCTCCATCTCTGGCAGCACAGCTGGTAGAGCTGTTGCCTCACAGCGCCAGAAAACCAGATTTGATCCTGACCTCGGGTGATGTCTGTTGGTGTGTGAATTTCTTTGACAACCATTTGATCATTTTAACAACCTCTTTGACAACCATTTGATAATTTCCTTCTTTTTTTTTAATTTATTTATTAAAAGTACATTACATTTTCATGGTACCTTTTAATAGGTTCCCAGAATTATTAAGACATTCTTTGTACAACTTCCTTTTTTTTTAGAAAGAAATGAAAAAGAAAGAAGTATCGAAGAGTAAAGAATAGTCTAGTGAGTGTAGTGTAAAGAAAGAAATAAGTGAGAAAGTGAAGCAGAAAGGAGATTCTCACATGCCACAAGTTGATATATAAATATATATTTTTGTTCTTAATCATTTTTCACTCAAACCCAGAGTTTTTAATTTTACGATGTTATTACACCCCATGAATCCACGAGATCAATAAATGGAGACCAACTCGTTAAGAATTGGTCTTTTTTTTTCCTATTAGCAGGAGTCTCATTTCTTCCAAATGGGTCGTTTCCTTCTGCGGCCAATAAATGTTCAAGCAGCTTTGTCGGTGTGCTTTCAGTTTTCATAAAACCATAAGACATAGGAGCAGAATTAGGCCATTCAGCCCATCAAGTTGTGCCCTACCTCCATTGACCTAACCTCTGGTCACTTCTCAAACCCTGGCAAAAACCTCAGGAGAAATTTAAAAAGACATATTTAACCCAGCAGCAGTCAAGAGAGAGTTCCATACTTTATCCAAATTTCAGAGTGTTTTACACCCTGAGTTACAGCTTGCCACCAGGTTAAAGCCAACGTCTTTGGGAACTGGGAGGAAACCGGAGCACCCAGAGGAAGCCCACGTTGTCACAGGGTGAATGTACAAACTCCATACAGGCAGCACCCGTAGTCAGGATTGAACCCGGGTCTCTGGTGCTGTGAGACAGCAGCTCTACCATCTGTGCCAACAACTCTACCACTGTGCCGCCACTACCACCATCAGTGGTCACACGAAACGAGTATAACTGGTGCACAGACACCACCACATGGTCCTTAACAGATCTGGGTCAGGATCCAGTGGCATGGAGTCCAAGACGACTGGAGACCCTTTTCTGCTGCAGCCTTCATCCGCCTTCCCAGCCGTTGTGATGCTCCACTAAGGTCAGCCATCGTCCTCCGCCTGTTCCACCATTGAGGTCTTGGTTGGATTGCTCTTTGTCGGAGACCTCCCCCTCGACCTTACCGCCATGGGTGACCCTACCAGGAGCATAGCACCAGACTGCATTGCTCTCAGGATCTCAGGAACACACAAGCTTCTCCACCACGACAAGGTGACAATTCACGGAGAAGACTGTACCACCATTACCAATGGCAATGTTTCTTTTCTGAAGATAGACACAAAACTCAGTGAGACAGACACAAAACTCAGTGAGACAGACACAAAACTCAGTGAGACAGGCAGAAAAGTGTGTTTCTTTTCCTGTACAGATATAGGTCACTGTCGCACCGTCCCTTTGAAACATCACCAGCCGACGTCATCGCCACATATTGTGCTTGAATGAAGGAGCTGATCCCATGGCCCAGTGATAGCCCGTTTGCTCTGGTCGGGAGGTGATGCATTTGAATCCCAGGGCAGACTTGAGCGCAAACTCTGGGCTCAAACAAAGCTCTATTGCTGTGAAATGACCTGGTCCAGTGTTATCCATCAAGGTAAACCACATTACCTATGATTTCATTCTTGCGCCTAATTTGCCTTGAAGCCTTGAGGAAATGCATGCAACTGCTTCAATGCAAATTGAGCCTTCTCGAGTTTGCATTTTTAACGACCAAGGCTACAGTTGGTAATTTCATGTAAAACTAGTTATAAAGTTAGATAGTCTGCTCCTCTACCTCAATAAAGGGAGCATCCCTGCTTGCATGAATAGAACGTCACCTACTAATTTAGTTTAGCTTAGTTTAGAGACACAGTGTGGAAACAGGCCCTTTGGCCCACCGAGTACACGCCAGCCAGTGATCCCCGCACATTAACACTATCCTACACACACTGGGGACAATTTACAATTATACCAAGTCAATTAACCTACAAACTTGTAGGTCTTTGGAGTGTGCGAGGAAACCGGAGATCCCGGGGAAAACCCACACAGGTCACGGGGAGAACGTGCATATTAGCTGGGAACTTGTGCAATGGAACTTGTGCAATTCAATAAGCGTACCAGCAAAGGATGAGTCAACAAGACACAAGGAACTGCAGATGCTAGATTTCCAAGTTTGTATGTGGCCTCACTCTGGCAACAGAAGAGACCCAGGGCAGAAACGTCAGCCTGGGTAGAAAGGAACTGCAGATGCTGGTTTACATTGCAGATAGACAAAATGCTGGAGTTACACAGCGGGATAGGCAGCATCTCTTAAGAGAAGGAATGGGTGACGTTTTGGGTCGAGACCCTTCTTCAGACTGATGTAAGGTCAGTGTGGGAATGGGAAGGGAAGTTAAAATAGTTGGCAATCGGTAATGTGTTGTGTGAGTAACTGTAGCCTTGTCATTTGCAATTCAAATCTAGAGCCTAACGTAAGAATGATTGCAGCTGCTTAAACTTCTTCACTGTCAGGTCTTTCATCATACAAGGAATAATATCTTTTGTGGCTGCACACACAACAATTGTACACATATTTGCTGTTGTCATCCTGATTCCTCACTTCTTCAAGATTCACCATTAACTCATTACTTCCAGCACTGAAAATGCAACTCCAAACTACCCCAAGCTACCCCAAACTACCCCGAGCTACCCCAAGCTACCCCGAACTACCCTAAACTACCCCAAACTACCCCGCGGTATCCTGAACTACCCCAAACTACCTCAAACTACCCCAAACTACCCCGAACTACCCCAAACTACCCCGAGCTACCCCAAACTACCCTAGCTACCCCAAACTACCCCAAACTACCCCGAGCTAGCACAAACTACCCCAAACTACACCAAAACTACCCCAAACTACCCCGCGGTATCCTGAACTACCCCAAACAACCTCAAACTACCCCCGAACTACCCCAAACTACCTTGAGCTACCCCAAACTACCCCAAACTACCTCGAGCTACCCCAAACTACCCCAAACTACCCTGAGCTAGCACAAACTACCCCAAACTAAACCAAACTACACCAAACTACCCCGAGCTACCCCAAACTACCCCAAACTACCCCAAACTACCCCAAACTACCCCGAGCTACCCCAAACTACCTCAAACTACCTCGAACTACCCCAAACTACCCCAAGCTACCCCAAACTACCCCGAACTACCACGAGCTACCCCAAACTACCTCAAACTACCCCAAGCTACCCCAAACTACCCCAAACTACCCCAAACTACCCCGAACTACCCCAAACTACCCGAGCTACCCCGAACTACCCTGAACTACCCCAAACAACCTCAAACTACCCCAAACTACCCCAAATTACCCTGAACTACCCCAAACTACCCAAACTACCCCAAACTACCCCAAACAACCCCAAACTACCCCCAAACTACCCCGAACTACCCCTAACTACCCCAACCTCGAGCTACCCCAAACTACCCCAAACTACCCCGAGCTACCCCGAGCTACCCCGAACTACCTCAAACTAGCCCAAACTACCCCAAACTACCCCGAGCTACCCAAACTACCTCGAGCTACCCCAAACTACCCCAAACTACCCCGAGCTACCACAAACTACCTCAAACTAACCCCAAGAGCTACCCCAAACTACCCTGAGCTAAACCGAAACAACCTCAAACTACCCCAAACTACCCCAAGTTACCCTGAACTACCCCAAACAACCTCAAACTACCCCAAACTACCCTAAATTACCCTGAACTACCCAAAACTACCCAAACTACCCCAAACTACCCCCAAACTACCCCAAACAACCCCAAACTAGCCCAAACTACCCCGAGCTACCCCAAACGAACGACCCAAACTAGCCCAAATACCCCAAACTACCCCGAACTACCCCAAACTACCCCAAACTACCCCGAGCTACCAAAACTACCCCAAACTACACAAACTACACCAAACTACCCCGAAACCAAAAAATCAAAAGGGCCACTACCGTTTAAAGACAAGCCTGAAGGCTTTGTGTCTCAACGTAATAAGGTGGACGAGTTGAACCGTTATAGTTGGGATCACGAGACATGAACCTGGGAGCTGAACGAGCCAAATGTATGCGGGATCCCAACGTGCCCCTGGCAAGAGTGACCATAATAGGTTGAGTTCTTCATTAGGATGGAGAGTGACATAATTCTGAACCCCAAGATTTGACTGCAATTAATTCTAAAAGGGTTGACGGTGGATATACAATGGAAGACATTTAAAGACTGCATGGATGAACTACAAAAATTGTTCATACATCCGTGATAACCAAAGCAACATTAATTAGGAAAGGACTTGACTGCAAAAGTTTTTATAGATTCAACTAAGGAAGACATACTGCCCACTGTAAAGGAGGAATTGAGTGAAATCCCAGTTGGTGTTGGGTAAATTGAATAATTAAAGGCCGATAAATCCCCAGGGCCAGATGGCTGTGTGATAATCTCATTACCTTATTCAGCATGGATCAAAAGGTAAATCAAATTAAGGGAGAACCAGTTCAAAGCATACACAATGTAACTAGTGGGTACCGCAGGGCCAGTGCTGTTTACAATATATATAATGATCTGGATGAGGGAATTGAAGGCAATATCTCCAAGTTTAACACTAAGCTGGGGGGCAGTGTTCGCTGTGAGGAGGAACTTGGATAGGCTGGGTGAGTGGGCAAATGTTTGGCAGATGCAATAAATGTGAGGTTATCCACTTTGGTGGCAAAATATTATTTAAATGGGCCGATTAGGAAAAGAGATGCATGGGTGGGTACACCAGTCACATGCAGGTGCAGCAGGCACGAATGGTATTGTTAATGTCAGACTGTTTATACTCTCTGGAATTTAGGAGATTGGGTTGGACAGGCATTATAAGTCCTTTAAGACCGAGATGAGAAAGACTTTTTTCACACAGAGAGTGGTGAGTCTCTGGAACTCTCTGCTACAGAGGGTGCTATATTTAAGAGTGAGTTTGATGAGGCCCTCGGATGAGTTTCTATGTGCCCAAATTACCCCAAACTACCTGAAACTACCCTACTTCTGTATTATGTATGTACAGAGACTGGGAGGCATACTGTAATGTGTCTATGTATGTATGTATGTATGTATGTATGTATGTATGTATGTATGTATGTAATATGTATGTATGTATTTCTATATGTATGTATGAATGTATGTATTTATATATGCATGTATATATATGTATGTATGCATTATGTATGTATGTATTTATATATGTATGTATGTATGAATGTATGTATCCATGCATGTATGTATGTATGTGTTTATGTATGTATGTATGTATGTATGTATGTATGTATGTATGTATGTATGTATGTATGTATGTATGTAGATAGATAGATAGGCACAAAGAGGTGGAGTACCTCAGCAGGACAGGCAGCATCTCTGGAGGGAAGGAATGAGTGACCTTTTGGTTCGAGACCCTTTTTCAGACATGTATATACATACATACATACATACATACACACACATATATATGTGTGTGTATGTGTATATATATATGTAAGTTAGAGTGTGTGTGTGCGTGTGTGTTCCTCTCATGATTTTGTACACCTCAATAAGGTTACTGCTCCTCCTCCTGTGCCCCAAGGAATAATGTCCTAGCCTGCTCAACCTCTTCCTATCGCTCAGGCTCTTGAATCCTGGCAGCATCCTCGTAAATCTTCTGCACCCTTTCCAGCTTGACAGCATCTTTCCCAGAACATGGTGAGCAAAACTGAACACAGTACGCCACCCTATCTCAGATAGACACAAAATTCGCAATAGGTCAGGCAGCATCTATGGATGTAAGGAACAGGTGACGTTTTCAGTCGAGGCCCTTCAGAATGAGAGTCTGGGGAGAGGGAAACTAGAGGAATGAAAAGGAACAAATAAATGAAAGGTATGAACAGAATAAATCAGACTCTGCAGGGCCTGAGCTAGAGGGAGAGGTTGAGCAGGCTAGGACTTTATTCCTTGGAACACAGAAGGATGAGGGGTAATCTTATCATAGAAGATCCATGAGAGGAGTCGGTTGGGTAAATGCACCCAGTATTTTGCCCCGTGTAGGAGAATCAAGAACCAGAGGGCATAGGTTTAAGGTGAGAGGCGAAAGGTTTAATAGGAACCTGAGGGGTAATCGTTTGTTCCTTTGTACCTTTGCATTCCTCTAGTTTTCCCACTACAATCTCTACTGATTTTCAGTCTGAAGACGTGAACATCACCTATTTTTTCCTCCAGAGATGCTGCCTCACCCGCTGAGTTACTCCAGCATTTTGTGTCATTCTTCGGTGTAAACCAGCATCTCCAGTTCCCTCCTATCTCGCTGTGTGACCATTCCACCCACCTCTCTCCCCCCTTCCCCCCTCCCCACTCCTCCCTCCCCCCTCCCCACTCCCCACTCGCTAGAATTTAGAAGATTGAGGGGGGATCTTATGGAAACTTACAAAATTCTTAAGGGGTTGGACAGGCTAGATGCAGGAAGATTGTTCCCGATGTTGGGGAAGTCCAGAACAAGGGGTCACAGTTTAAGGATAAGGGGGAAGTCGTTTGGGACCGAGATGAGAAAAACATTTTTCACACAGAGAGTGGTGAATCTGTGGAATTCTCTGCCACAGAAGGTAGTTGAGGCCAGTTCATTGGCTATATTTAAGAGGGAGTTAGATGTGGCCCTTGTGGCTAAAGGGATAAGGGGGTATGGAGAGAAGGCAGGTACAGGATACTGAGTTGGATGATCAGCCATGATCATATTGAAGGGCGTTGCCGGCTCGAAGGCCGAATGGCCTGCTGCTGCACCTATTTTCTATGTTTCTATGTTTCTAAACCAGCATCTCCAATTCCCTCCTATCTCGCTGTGCGACCAGTCCACCCACCTCCCTCCCCCCTCCTCCCCACTCCTCGCCCTCCTCCCTCCACCTTCCCCCCTCGCCCCAACCCTCACCCTCTTTCTCCCCCCTCTCCCCATCCCCGCCCCATCCCCGCCCCCCTCCCTCACCGGTGTGGCTTGAAATTAGCCCGCCAGGTATCTTGGCATACGATCAACAGACGCCCGGCGCTGCAGCAGGTAAAACAGGCTGAACCGGCGCTGGGCGTCACGGGAGTTAAAGGAAGAAAAGAGCTTGTCGCGGTTCCAAGTTCACACAGGACAAAGCGTAGGCGAGCGAGCGAGCGAGCTACCGACCCACCTACCTGTGTGGTCGCGCAAACCCGCCAGGACACAGAACACAGGGGGCGAACGTATCCGGAATACATGGACCTGGACAGAAATCAGAGTGTGTAAATAGGGAACTGAGTCCAGGAAAAGCATTTTCAAGAAACCAGCTTTGAAAGCTTACACCGAAGGTGGCTGATTGAAGGCGAGAGAGAGAGAGAGAGAGAGGAGGCAGAGAGAGAGAGAGAGAGAGAGAGAGAGAGCCGGACGGTTAGTGAGGGCGATGCATGTTACTGACAGCTTGTAGAGTACTAGTGTACCTGCTGCTGAGTAACAGCAAGTGGGAGAGAGACAAGGACCGGCTGAAACAGCGAACAGCAGGGGAAGATGGAGGATAGCCCAGCAGCCATAAGATCGGAGCTACAAGCCGGTGAGTGGGACGGGGTGGGGGTGGGGGGCGGGGGGGAGGTGATGGTGGTGGAGAGGGGTGGTGGGGGGGGGGGACATAATCGGAGACTGTAACAACCACTGTGGGCTGGCGGCCGGCGGGAGAGTGAGAGGGAAGGCGATGAATTGTCCTGCGAGTCTCTTCTTCAGACCCACTTTTTAGGAAATTGTAATCTATCAGCTTGAGACTCAGAGAATTTGTTAGAAAGAATGACACTGTCCGGCCTTGAAGGAGGAACTGCAGATGCTGGTTTACCAAAAAAAAAAAGACGCAAAGTGCTGAAGTAACTTAGCGGGTTAGGCAGCATCTCTGGAGAACGTGGATTCTTGAGAAGGTCTTACCTTCCACTACCTGCAACCTCCGACAACCACCTTCAACTAGCATCGTAACCGGCTTCGACTACAAAATTACCGATTTTTAAAACGGCAACCTATTTTTTGTCGCGGCCGGTTTTTTATTTTTTTTTAAATAATCGCCGGAACATAGAACAAGCGGAAACCACTTTCGAGCATTAGGGAGACTGACAAAAACCACCGGGAACCGCACGGAAACCTTGGGTGGGGGCGCAAAGTCTCCAGGGGTTTCCGTTCAGGTTTCCGAAGTGGGACAGGGGCATAACAGCGCTGGGAGACCCTGGTACGGTGCTGTTTATACGGAGTCCTGTGCGTTCTCCCCGTGACCGCGTGGGGTTTTCTCCGGTTGCTCCGGTTTCCTCCCAGACGGCAAAGAAGTACTAATTGGGAATTGGCTGATTGGCGTAGCAAGATTGTAAATTATCCCTTTGTGTGTGTGTGTGTGTGTGTGTGTGTGTGTGTGTGTGTGTGTGTGTGTGATAGTGCTAGTGTACGGGGTGATCGCTGGACCGACTGGCCAGTTTCCGCTGTATCGCTGAACTAAACAAAAACGTCAGCTGCTGCCCGACCCGCTGAGTTACTCCAGCACACGTTGCCCTAAAAGAGTTAACAGACGGGCGCTCTCTCCACAATCTTTCAAAAATGTCAGCGAGTTCCGCACCTGCCGCGGCGACGCGGTGAAGACAATGGGAAAAGTTGGGAGCGGATCCAGATCTGCGGGGCAGCGAAGCGGAATTCGGGATCCTGTTCCTCGGTGGCCGCTCCCCGCCTCGACCGTGCCGGCAGCGGGGCTGCGGGAGGTGGGGCGGAGGGGATTGAGAAACGTGGACGGGTGACCGCCAGAAACCAATTCGTTCAGTGGCTCCGGGGCTACCCGCCGCACTCTTTGTGTGGTGGAGCTAAAGGTGCTCTGCTGTAGCTGTGCAGATCACAGCGCTTGAAAGATTCAGTCAGATGTTCATTTGTGATGGGAGCAGAATTAACCTACACACATCTTTGCTATGTGGAAGGACGCTGGTTAGCATGCGACAACATCTTTTTCACTGTACCACATAACCATATAATTACAGAACGGAAACAGGCCATCTCGGCCCTTCTAGTCGTGCCGAACACTTACTCTCACCTAGTCCCATCTAGAGTCATCATAGAAAATAGGTGCAGGAGTAGGCCATTCGGCCCTTCGAGCCTGCACCGCCATTCAATATGATCATGGCTGATCATCCAACTCAGTATCCTGTACCTGCCTTCTCTCCATACCCCCTGATCCCCTTAGCCACAAGGGCCACATCCAACTCCCTCTTAAATATAGCCAATGAACTGGCCTCAACTACCTTCTGTGGCAGAGAATTCCACAGATTCACCACTCTCTGTGTGAAAAATGATCTTCTCATCTCGGTCCTAAAAGACTTCCGCCTTATCCTTAAAATCTACCTGCACTCAGACCATAACCCTCCATTCCTTTCCCGTCCATATACCTATCCAATTTATTTTTTAATGATAACATCGAACCTGCCTCCACCACTTCCACTGCAAGCTCATTCCACGCAGCTACCACTCTCTGAGTAAAGAAGTTCCCCCTCGTGTTATCCCGAAACTTCTGTCCCTTAATTCTCAAATCATGTCCTCTTGTTTGAATCTTCCCTACTCTCAATGGAAAAAAGCTTATCCACGTCAACTCTGTCTATCCCTCTCATCATTTTAAAGACCTCTATCAAGTCCCCCCTTTGCCTTCTGCTCTCCAAAGAATAAAGACCTATCTTGTTCAACCTTTCTCTGTAACTTAGTTGCTGAAACCCAGGCAGCATTCTAGTAAATCTAGTAAATTGTAGTAAATCATGACAATAATCAAAATTGAAACCGGGACACTATGGTAGTTGAAGCAGGTTTAGAAAAACATTTAGACAAGTACATAGATAGGACAGATTGAGTGGGATATAGGCTGAATGCAGGCAAGTGTGACTAGTGCAGATGGGCCATTTTGGCCAGTGTGGGTGAGTTGGGCCGAGGGGCCTGCTTCCACGGTGTAGGACTCTATGACTATGCCAAATCTCCTCAGATGCCAAAGAAAGTGAACTCTTGAGGGCGTGAATATGCTGGGGGAATGGATGGGAAGGAGTAGGAAGGATGGGAAGGAGTAGGAAGGATGGGAAGGGCTAGGATAGGAAGTCACGCCTGCAATTGGTTTCCAAACGGCGCAGTGAGTATCCTGACGGGCACCCGTAAAACGGACCACATCACCCCGATTCTGGGCTCTCTCCACTGGCCCCCAGTACGGTACAGAGTCAACTTCAAGCACCTCTTATTCGTATACAAAGCCCTTAACGGGATTGCCCCCCCCCCCCCCCCCCCCCCCCCCCCGCCGCCATATGAAAAATCTTCTAACCCACCAATCTACCTCCAGGTCCCTCAGGTCGACCGACTTGGGGCTACTGACTATCCCGCGGTCCAGGTTTGAGCTCAGGGAAGACCGCGCTTTTGCGCTGAACAGCATCCCTCTCCTCATCAGAACGGCCCCCTCCATCGACTCCCTTAAGTTGAGGCTCAAAAGCTATTTCTACTCCCTACTCCCTAGCGTTGTTCAGGCCCTCTGAGGGGGCGCTGTAAACAGTTTATGTCTGTATTGTTAGATCTGTGTACCATTGTATGTACTACGTTTGTTCCTGCACTGATGTAAAGCACTTTGGTCAACGTGAGTTGTTTTTTAATGTGCAATACAAACCAAATTGACCGACGGACTGAACTGCAGATACTGATTTAAACCGAAGATAGACAGAAAATGCCGGAGTGACTCTGCGGGACAGGCAGCATCTCTGGAGATAAGCAAAGGGTGACGTTTCGGATCGAGGCCCTTCTTGAGCCTGATTTGTTTCGGTCAAATTCAACTTTGCAAATTTGGTTTGGGTTGCAATCTATCAGGGACTTGGGAAGGTTTCCAGATCACCTCCTGACGCTGAGCTGCATTTAACAGGCCCATATCTTTTTCTGTGTGTGATTGCTGTAGCTCATTTTATCATGAGATCAATCACATTTTAAATGTTGGGCGTGTCTGCAACCAGGCACAAAGCCAGAAATGTCTTGAATTCTGAGCCCGCGTGACAAAGGGAGGTGTCTGTCCTTCAAGAATCAATGAGTGTAGTCAGAGGGCCAAATAACCAAGCTATCAACTACTGGGGATGTTCACAGACTGTCAAATAGTGAGACCTCAGATAGACATCTGTACATTTCTGGGGCAGCACAGTGGCGCAGAGGTCGATTTCCCAGCTTGGGGGGACCGCTGAGAGGGAATGCGGGAAGAACCATGGATGACCCAACGCCCCCCACCAGGAGGGAGGGGGGGGGGGGTGGGAGAACAAAGGATTGCGTGGCACAGGATACTTGGTAACTATGTTGGCATCAAAGATTATAGAGGAGCAAGATCGTCCACTCCTCCGAAATCCAATGGACTGGTGTGTAGTACGTAACGGAACGTCACGGCCGCCTCTTTACCTCTATATCTCCTTCGCCTCTTAGATGCTGCTGCACCCGCTGAGTTTCTCCAGCTTTTTGTGTAACCCCCGCCTCTTTACCATTATGCCTCCCGCTGTGTAATCCGCTCCAAAGCTACAGAGCAGTTGCAGGCAAAGATTATAGAGGAGCAAGATGCATTAGAAAGTTATTATATTTATTTGTAATAGATCTTTACTTACCTCTCGATCTCTCTCTCTCTCTCTCTCCCCCCCCTCCCCTCTCTTCTCTATCTCTCCACTCTCTTCTCTCGATCTCTTTCTATCCCCTCTCTTCTCCCGATCTCTCTCTCCCCTTTCGATTTCTTTCTCTCCCCTCTCGATCTCTCTCTCTCTCCCTCTCTTCTCTCGATCTCTCTCTCCCCTCCCTTCCCCCTCTCCCTCCCTTCCCCCTTTCCCTCACTTCCCTCTCTCCCTCCCTCCCCTCTCTCTCTCCTTCCCTTCCCTCTCTCTCTTTCTTTCCCTTCCCTATCTCTCTCCCTCCTTCCCTCTCTCTCTCTCCCTCCTTCCCTCTCTCTCTCTCCCAACTTCCCTCTCTTCTCCCAACTTCCCTCTCTCTCTCCCTCCCTTTTCCCCCTGTTCCCCCATTTCCCTCCCATCTTTCCTCCCCAGCCCCACCTTTGCGTAGTTGCCCTTGCATTGTATTGTGCAGCTTCCCTTGTATTGCTTTCACACACACTGCACAAAACTACAGGCACACAAAAACACACATTCATATAAAGATATGGTGGGACAGGCCCTTGAGAGATAAATACATTTCCTTCTCATGGATCAGAAGAAACTTTGATTTAAAGCGTCACTATTACTCTCTATCTTATTTGTCAGATGATGTACATAAACCATATATGCATACATACACATGCATATACATACATACATACACAGGCATATATATATATATACACATATACACATACATATACATAAACACACACATATATATATATACACACACACACATATACATACATTTATACACATACATATACATGCAGATATACACATACATATATACATATGATCATTTTCCAATGTTCAATAGATTTAGGATCAGTTCCTGTGGATTGGAGGATAGCTAATGTTATCCCACTTTTTAAGAAAGGAGCGAGCGAGAAAACGGAATTACAGACCAGTAAGCCTGGCTTCGGTGGTGGAAAAGATGCTGGAGTCAATTATTGAAGATGTAATAATGGGGGCATTTGGATAGCAGTAAAAGGATTAGTCCAAGTCAGCATGGATTTATGAAAGGAAAATCACGTTTGACTAATCCTCTGGAATTTTTTGCCACAATGCTTGGTGTTGGGGTCGCAACTGTTTACCATAGAATCATAGAATCATAGAAAATAGGTGCAGGAGTAGGCCATTCGGCCCTTCGAGCCTGCACCGCTATTCAATATGATCATGGCTGCTCATCCAACTCAGTATCCTGTACCTGCCTTCTCTCCATACCCCCTGATCCCTTTAGCCACAAGGGCCACATCTAGCACCCTCTTAAATATAGCCAATGAATGGGCCTCAACTACCTTCTGTAGCAGAGAATTCCACAGACTCACCACTCTCTGTGTGAAAAATGATCTTCTCATCTCGGTCCTAAAAGACTTCCCCCTTATCCTTAAACTGTGACCCCTTGTTCTGGAGCTCCCCAACATCGGGAACAATCTTCCTGCATCTAGCCTGTCCAACCCCTTAAGAATTTTGTAAGTCTCTATAAGATCCCCCCTCAATCTCCTAAATTCAAGCCAGTACAAGCCGAGTCTATCCAGTCAAGCTTCATATGGAAGTCCTGCCATCCCAGGAATCAGTCTGGTGAACCTTCTCTGTACTCCCTCTATGTACTTTCCTCAGATTAGGAGACCAAAACTGTACGCAATACTTCAGGTGTGGCCTCACCAAGACCCTGTACAACTGCAGTAGAACCTCCCTGCTCTTGTACTCAAATCCTTTTGCTATGAATGCTGACATACCATTCGCTTTCTTCACAGCCTGCTGCACCTGCATGCCTACTTTCAATGACTGGTGTACCATGACACCCAGGTCTCGTTGCATCTCCCCTTTTCCTAATCGGCCACCATTCAGATAATAATTTACTCTCCTGTTTTTGCCGCCAAATTGGATAACCTCACATTTATCCACATTATACTGCATTTGCCATGCATTTGCCCACTCACCAAACCTATCCAAGTCAACTTGCAGCCTCCTAGCATCCTCCTCACAGCTAACACTGCCCCCCAGCTTCGTGTCATCTGCAAACTTGGAGATGTTGCATTCAATTCCCTCATCCAGATCATTACTATATATTGTAAATAGCTGGGGTCCCAGCACTGAGCCTTGCGGCACCCCACTAGTCACTGCCTGCCATTCGGAAAATGACCTGTTTACTCCTACTCTTTGCTTCCTGTCTGCCAGCCAGTTCTCTATCCACATCAATACTGAACCCGCAAAAGCATGTGCTTTAAGTTTGTATACTAATCTCTTAAGTGGGACCTTGTCGAAAGCCTTCCGAAAATCAATATATAACACCATATATATTAATGATTTGGAAGAGGGAATTAGGAGCAACATTAGCAAGTTTGCAGATGACACAAAGGCAGGTGGCAGTGTGAACTGTGAAGAGGATGTTAGGAGTTTGCAGGTTGAGTGAGTGGCCAGATGCATGGCAGATGCAGTGTAATATAGATAAATGTGAGGTTATCCACTTTGGCGGCAAAAACAAGTGGCAGATTATTATCCCAATGGAGGGTACACAAAAGGCTGGAGAAACTCAGCAGGTGCAGCAGCATCTAAGGAGCGAAGGAGATAGGCGACGTTTCGGGTCGAGACCCTTCTTATCCCAATGGAGTTAGGTTAGTTAAGGGGGAGGTGCAGCGAGACCCGGATGTCCTTGTAAAGGTTGGCATGCAGGAACAGCAGGCAGTGAGGAATCGTGTTGGACGGGGAGCCAAATGCAACAGAATTTTGTTTGGAATTGTATATATCGATATATTTCTAAATGACAATAAAGTTTGTTTGATGATGATTTGATTGAAAACTAATGGAATGTTGACCTGCGTAACAAGAGGATTTCAGTATAGGAGGTTCTTCTGCAGTTGTATGAGGCTCTGGTGAGACCACATCTGGAGTATTGTGTACAGTTCTGGACTCTTAATTGAGGAAGGACATCCTTGTGATTGAGGCAGTGCAGTGTAGGTTCATGAGATTGATCCATGGGATGGCGGGACTGTCATATGAGGAAAGAATGAAAAGACTAGGCTTGTATTCACTGGAGTTTAGAAGGATGAGTGGGGATCTGATAGAGACATATAAAATTGGACAAGCTAGATGCAGGAAAAATGTTTCCAATGTTGGCTGAGTCCAGAACCAGGGGCCACAGTGTTAAGGGGGAAGTCATTTAGGACTGAGGTGATAAAAAACCATACTCTGTGTTTTTCGCAGGAGTGGTCCATCTTGCTCCACGATAGGCTCTTTGCTCTTAGTGGCTCTCCCACAGAGTATCTATTCCTGCCCATTAGGTTCCCATTGTGATGAAGAACACGCAGGCATGAAAAGTGGAAAAAGGATTTATTAAAGTTTAAAATGTGAATAACTTAAAATATAAGAACAATTTAAATGTCAAAGATGAGAATTATTAAGTTATTTCTTGTTGTGTCTCTTGTTGCTGCCCACAGCGTCTTTATGTCGCTTTGCCGCGGTCAAATTTTAACCAAGATAATCTGATAATATATCTCAGAAGTCATCATTCAACGAAGCACGCTTTTATATAAGCACGCATATACACACACACACACACACACACACAGAGATCCACACACATATACTCACACACACTGACTCTCACACACACACAGACTCACTCAAACGTTTAAAGCCTCCTGTAGAGGCTGCTGAAGCAAAAGTCCCGTTTATATCAACGGGTCGATGGTTGAAAGGGTCAAGAGCTTCAAATTCGTGGGCGTGCACATCTCTGAAGATCTTTCCTGGTCCGAGAACACGGATGCAAATATTAAGAAAGCACATCAGCGCCTCTACTTCCTGATAAGATTACGGAGTCGGTTTGTCAAGGAGGACTCTACAGGTGCACAGTAGAGAGCTTGCTGACCGGTTGCATCATGGCTTGGTTCGGTAACTTGAGCGCCCAGAAGAGGAAAAGACTACAAAAAGTAGTAAACGCTGCCCAGTCCATCATCGGCTCTGACCTTCCTTCCATCGAGGGGATCTATCGCAGTCACTGCCTCAAAAAGGTTGGCAGTATCATCAAGGACCCACACCATCCTGGCCACACACTCATCTCCCTGCTACCTTCAGGTAGAAGGTACAGGAGCCCGAAGACTGCAACATCCAGGTTCAGGAATAGCTACTTCCCCACAGCCATCAGGCTATTAAACTTGGATCGGACAAAACTTTGAACATTAATAGCCGATTATCTGTTATTTGTACTTTATCAGTTTATTTATTCATGTGTGTATATATTTATATAATGATATATGGACACACTGATCTGTTCTGTAGTCAATGCCTACTATGTTCTGTTGTGCTGAAACAAAGTCAAGAATGGCATTGTACCATCAGGGACACATGACAATAAACTCACTTGGATTTGAACTTGAGTAGTATTACTTCAAATAAATAAATTTTGAAAATTATGCACTTTACTTATGTTTTTGAAGTTTTTTACATTTCCTTTTAACAGTTTAACATGTTCTGCATTTTTCTATTCTTGAATTTGAGTCCATAGTGCATGTGGATACTCACAAAGATTGCTACAATTCTAACCTTGACTCTATCGCAGCACAAGTTCATGTCTTTGTATTGCTGTGTGTTATGTATTGCTGTGTTTATTAGATGGGAAAGATAGAAGAGCTTATTAAAATCTTCTTACAAAGACCATTAAGTAATTTATTTCTATCCTCTTTTGGACCCAAGGCATAGCAGGGCTGCCAACTCTCACACAGAGGGAAGGGAGGGAGAGAGGGACGGAGGGGGAGAGAGAGGGAAGGAGAGAGAGAGGGAAGGGAGGGAGAGAGAGAGAGATGGGAGGGAGGGAGGGAGAGTAGGAGGGAGAGAGGGGAGGGGAGAGGTAGGAGAGAGAAGAGAGAGGGGAGGAGGGAGAGAGGGGAGGGTGGGAGAGAGGGAAGGGAGGGGGATCGAGAAGAGAGGGGAGAGAGAGATCGAGAGGGGAGACAGTTCGAGATAAGAGAGAGATCGAGAGAAGAGAGGGGATAGAGAGAGATCGAGGGGAGAGAGAGCGATCGAGAGAAGAGAGAGGAGAGAGAGATCGAGAGAAGAGAGGGGAGAGAGATAGATTGAGAGATCGAGAGAAGAGAGGGAGATCGAGAGAAGAGAGGGGAGAGAGAGAAGATAGAGAGAAGAGAGGGGATAGAGAGGGATCGAAAGGGGAGAGAGAGAGAGAGAGAGGGGAGAGAGAGAGAGATCGAGATCGAGAGATAAGTAAAGATCTATTACAAATAAATATAATAACTTTCTAATGCATCTTGCTCCTCTATAATCTTTGCTTGCAACTGCTCTGTAGCTTTGGAGCGGATTACACAGCGCGAGAGAGAGAGAGAAAGATTATAGAGGAGCCTAGTTTCCCAATGATGTAGACGCCATAGTCGACGCCATCTTTGGCCCGCTAAAATGGCGTCGACAATCACACATGTGATACCACGCTTTTTTCACTGAGTGGCGCATCTTGCTCCTCTATAATCTTTGGTTGGCACCCTTTGTGTGGCGACTATTGCATTTCTTAGATATGCAAGCAAAGAGTTTCACTGTGACATGTCACATGCGACAATAAAATATTCATTCATTCATTCATTCATTCATTCATTCATTCACTCACACTCATTCATCCGAATTGCTATCTCACAGTGCCAGAGGCCCAACTTCAACCCTGACTGCTGGTGCTTTCTATATGGAGTTTGTACATTCTCCCTGTGACAGTGTGGGTTTTCTCACGGGGGCTCTGGTTTCTTCCCCAATTCCAAATACGTGCAGGTTTGTAGGTTAATTGACTTCTGTAAATTTCCCCTAGTATGTAAGATAAAACTAGTGTATGGGTGATTGCTGGTCATTGCAGACTTGGTGGGCTGAAGGGCCAGTTTCAACGATGTACCTTTAAACTATAACTAAACAGTCGTTCTGTTCATTTCAGAAGAAGTGTTCCAACCCAAAACATCGCCTGCTCTTTTTTTTGCCAGAGATGCTGCCTGACCCGTTGAGCTACTCCAGCATTTTGTGTCTAACTTCCATATAATTCAGTATCTGCAGTTCCTCCCTGCGCAAATAGTGTGACTGGCTAGCAACACCTGTTCAGAAAAACCTCATACTACCAAAGAAGCAGAGTTTTGTAGGTTAATTGGCTTGGTGAATGTTAAAATTGTCTTAGTGTGTGCAGGATAGCGTTAATGTGCAGGGATCGCTGGTAACGTTTTCCAGTTGGCTCTTAGTTTCCTTGTGGGCCCAGTAATCTGTGGTTGACTATTAAGCACCCGCCATTTGATTCGATTGCACAAATGGAGACTGCTGTAAAAATCGCAATATATTGTCAGGGTAACTCATCCACCCTCTCAAATTCTGATAATGAACCCAACGGCCATTGCAAACCAAATCCTTGTTTAACACTTTATTTTCATACGAAGAAAGACTGGATAGACTCGGCTTGCACTCGCTAGAATTTAGAAGATTGAGGGGGGATCTCATAGAAAATTACAAAATTCTTAAGGGGTTGGACAGGCTTGATGCAGGAAGATTATTCCCGATGTTGGGGAAGTCCAGAACAAGGGGTCACAGTTTAAGGATAAGGGGGAAGTCTTTTCGGACCGAGATGAGAAAAACATTTTTCACACAGAGTGGTGAATCTGTGGAATTCTCTGCCACAGAAGGTAGTTGAGGCCAGTTCATTGGCTATATTTAAGAGGGAGTTAGATGTGGCTAAGGGGATTAGGGTATGGAGAGAAGGCAGCTACGGGATACTGAGTTGGATGATCAGCCATGGTCATATTGAATTGCAGTGCAGGCTTGAAGGGCCGAATGGCCTACTCCTGCAACTATTTTCTATGTTTCTATTTTTAAACTGGATTTCTTCCTCGTTCCTTAGTAACATGCAGCGGAATCAAGGAACAGAGTAACCTACTGCATGAAGTGAAGATTGCTTGGCCCACCATGCTCTAACAGAGCTCCTTGTTTAGTTTAGTTTAATTTAGTTTAATTTCGTTTAGTTTGGTGATACTTAAAGCCTGCGCCGACCAGCGATCACCCTGCACATTAGAACTATCCTACACACAAGGGACAATTTACAATTCTTACCAAAATTAATTAACCTGCAGACGTATAGGTCTTTGGAATGTGGGAGGAAACCGGAGCACTCAGAGAAAGCCCACGCGGTCACGGGGAGGATGTACAAACTCCGTACAAACAGCACGCGTAGTCAGGATCGAACCCGGGTCTCTGGAGCTGTAAGGCAGCAGGTCTAGCACTGCGCCAATGTACCACCCAATGTCCAATGTACAATGTTGAATCATTCCATCTTCCACTTTCCTTTCCCATAACCCTGGAGATTTCTCCAAGTATTTATCCTCTTGCCTTTATCCTATTAACCAATATCAATTGGTATTGGGCAAGTGGCCAAGAGAGCAGCACAGTAATCAGCGCTAGAGTTGCTGCCTCATCAAGCCAGAGTTATAATCAATCAGCGTGGAAACAGGCCCTTCTGCCCAACTTGCCCATGCCGTCCAACATGCCCCATTTACACTAGTCCCACTTGCCTGTGTTTAGCCCATATCCCTCTGAACCTTTCCTATCCATGTACCTATCCAAATGTTTTTAAAACGTCGTGATAGTACCTGCCTCAACTACCTCCTCCAGCAGCTCGTTCCACAAGCCTTCCACACTTTGCCCCTCAGCTTCCTATTAAATCCTCCTGCCCCCACCTTAAACCTATGTCCTCTGATTCCCGAGTTCGATCCTGACCTCGGTGGTGTCCATGCAGAGTTTTGCACGTTCTCCCTGTGACAGTGTGGGTTTCCTCTGGGTTCTCCGGTTTCCTCCCACATCCCAAAGACATGCAGCTTTGTTGGTTAATTGGCCCTTAATTGTGCAGGATGCAAAACTGGGATAGAACATAGATGTGGCGTGGGGATGATCGGTGTTCGGTGTAGACTCAGTGGGCTGCAGGGCCTGTTTCCATGCTGTATCTCTCAACTAAACTAATTGCCTTTGACTGAGTGTGACTGAATCTCGTCACAGAGCCCTCTTGATCTATGCATTCCAGATCATGCCTTGTTAACTCAATTAACATACCAAACTCACATGCCCACCCAAACCAGCTATTTCCACATTTCCTTATGATGAGGAGGGCAGCCGTTTGGCCCATACGATCATGTCATAAGGGATAGGAGCAGAATCAGGCCATTCGGCCCATCAGGTCTATTCCGCCATTCAATCATGGCTGATCTATCTCACCCCAACCACATTCTCCTGCCTTCTCCCATTACTCCTGACATCCGTAATAATCAATTGCTGCCTTGCAGTGCATGGAGACCCAGGTTCGATCCTGACTATGGGTGCTAAGCTGCCTCAGGGAGCTATTTCATTGCCCGCTAATTTTCCCTGTAACCTATTTTGCCTACAAGTCTTCCTGTGCCATGCGAGCGTTTGGTGAGAATATAAATGTAAACAGTGTCGCAGTGACTCAGCGGGTGTGGATTCTGCCTCGCAACAGCCAAAGCGCCAGAGGCCTGGAACCGCACAGAAACATGGAAACATAGAAACATAGAAAACAGGTGCAGGAGTAGGCCATTCGGCCCCTTTGAGCCTGCACCACTATTCAATATGATCATGGCTGATCATCCAACTCAGTATCCCGTACCTGCCTTCTCACCATACCCCCTGATCCCGTTAGCCACAATGGCCACATCTAACTCCCTCTTAAATATAGCCAATGAACTGGCCTCAACTACCCTCTGTGGTAGATAATTCCACAGATTCACCACTCTATGTGTGAAAAATGTTTTTTTCATCTCGGTCCTAAAAGACCTTATACTTAAACTGTGACCCCTTGTTCTGGACTTCCCCAACATCGGGAACAATCTTCCTGCATCTAGCCTGTCCAACCCCTTAAGAATTTTGTAAGTTTCTATAGGATCCCGCCTCACTCTTCTAAATTCTAGCGAGTACAAGCCGAGTCTATCCAGTCTTTCTTCATATGAAAGTCGTGACATCCCAGGAATCAGTCTAGTGAACCTTCTCTGTACCCCCTCTATGGCAAGAATGTCTTTCCTCAGATTAGGAGCCCATAAATGTACGCAACACTCCAGGTGTGGTCTCACCAAGACCCTGTACAACTGCAGTAGAACCTCCCTGCTCCTATACTCAAATCCGTTTTGCTATGAATGCGAACATACCATTCGCTTTCTTCACTGCCTGCTGCACCTGCAATGCCTACTTTCAATGACTGGTGTACCATGACACCCAGGTCTCGTTGCATCTCCCCTTTTCCTAATCGGCCACCATGCAGATAATACCTTATCGGCCACCACTCCAGTAAACCCATTTTGTCCTCCCCATATTCTCGTCAACTCAACTGAAACATATTTTAGAGATACAGCGTGGGGACCGAGTCCGCCCCGACCAGCGATCATCCCGTACACTGGCACTATCCTACACACCAGGGACAATTAAACATTTGTGTTGCAGTAGGCAATCACCTTACAAACCTGTACCTCTTTGGACTGTGGGAGGAAACCGGAGGACCCGGAGAAAACTCACGCGGTCACAGCACAGGGAGGATGTGCAATCTCCGTACAGACAGCACCCATGGTCTAAATTGAACCCACGCTTGTGGCGCTGTAAGGAGCAACCCTACCGCTCTGCCACTGTGTGCAACCTTGTGAATATGATGTGACTGAGTGTGGGGTTGGATTTGGAAGGGGAGAGAGGTGGTGGGGCGGGAGATGGTGGCGCAGTGGTGGAGTGGCTGCCTAATGCCCCTGTCCCACTTAGGAAACCTGAACGGAAACCTCTGGAGACTTTGCGCCCCACCCAAGGTTTCCGTGCGGTTCCCGGAGGTTTTTGTCAGTGTCCCTAATGGTCGAAAGGGGTTTCCGCTTCTTCTAGGTTCCGGCAATTATTTCAAAAAATTCAAAACCGGCCGCGACTAAAAATAGGTTGCCGTTTTAAAAATCGGTAATTTTTTAGTCGAAGCCGGTTGCGATGCTAGTTGAAGGTGGTTGCTGGAGGTTGCAGGTAGTGGAACGTAAGATCTTTTTTTCACCCAGTTTTATTCCACCAGGGAGGTCTTACCTTCCACTACCTGCAACCTCCGGCAAGTGGGACAGGGAGGGGCATGACAGCGCTTGCAGCGCCAGGGACCCGAATTCGATCCTGACTACGGGTGCTGTCTGTACGGAGTTTGAACGTTCTCCCCGTGACCGCGTGGATTTTTTTACCCCGGTTTCCTCCCACACTCCAAAGACGTGCAGGTTTGGAAACATAGAAACATAGAAAATAGGTGCAGGAGTAGGCCATTCGGCCCTTCGAGCCTGCACCGCCATTCAATGTGATCATGGCTGATCACCCCCGATCAGTACCCCGTTCCTGCCTTCTCCCCATATCCCCTGACTCTGCTATTTTTGAGAGCCCTATCCAGCTTTCTCTTGAAAGCATAGAAACATATAAAATAGGTGCAGGGGTAGGCCATTCGAGTCTGCAATATGATCATTCAATATGATCAAGGCTGATCATCCAACTCAGTATCCCGTACCTTCTCTCCATACCCCCTGATCCCTTTAGCCACAAGGGCCACATCTAACTTAAATATAGCCAATGAACTGGCCTCCAATACCTTCTACCTGTAGGTTAATGGGCTAATTCGCACTGTATCTGTAAACTAAACTAAACTGCACTGTCATCTCCCACACAGATGACCCATCCACGGGTGATCGTGCCAGCCTCACGCCCGCCACGTCCGTCTGCGGACTGACCGATCTGGACTGCGTGATCTGCTTCTCGCCGTTCGACAATGTCTTCAAGCTGCCGAAGCTGCTGGGTTGCGGCCACACCTTCTGCCTCGAGTGCCTGGCCCGCATCAACGTGTCCTCGGAGAACGTCAGCTCGGTCACCTGCCCCTTCTGCCGCCACCTCACCCCGCTGCCGTCGGGCAAGGGGCTCCCCGCCCTGGGCAACAACCAGGCCGTGCTGTCCCACCTGCCCTCGGGCATGCAGACCGTGCCCTCCATCCGCTTCAGCCGGGACAAGGGCAAGCTCTACACCAAGGCCCCGGAGCCAGGCTCCTTCCTCAAGCCCGTCAACAGCATCAGCATGAGTCTCGACGTGGGCCAGCCGGCGGCCAGGGGACTGGGCTCCAGACAGAACCTGCCCTACCGCTCCAGGTGGTGCTACTACATGGCCATCGTGTGCGTGGTGCTCCTCACCATCGCCCTGGTCATCTCCGGGGTCTTTATCTTCGTCATCGTGCCCTCCGTCACCAGCGGGAGATCCTCCAGACAGAACTCGACGGGATCCTCATCACCCCCCTAACCCAAACAACAACCCCTCCAAACCCCCAACCCCCAATCCCATCGAGGACGAGCTCCATCAGTGCCGTGGACTTCAAGCCAAGCTTGGACACTTGTCCTGGAACATCTCTCTTCTGGCACCTCTGGTCTGGGATTTTGTCATCACACAAGCCATCTACAAACTCATCAGGGATAGGACTTTGCTATTATGGACACAGCCACAAACTGAACTGGGCTAAGACTTTTGCCCTTATCTACCCAGCAACAATCCCATCTGGGCCTGGACTTTGCCGGTAAAGACACAACCGTAAACTCAACTCAGTTATCGCCCCTCAACATCGGACCTCCCACCTGATGGTCTTCCTCTTGGTCCTCTCGTCTGCAGTCACAGGAAATGTTTGGTGGACAGTGCCAATGCATCTCTAAACACCTCCCCAGCTCTGAGGACCATCCCAGTCACCAGGGGAGTGCGGATTGGAGGAAGATCCCGTGGCAGGAGGTGCCATCTCAGGTTTCCTCAACAGAGCTCAACCGTCGGAAGCAGGGTGTGCTTTTGGGAGCAGATTCCAAAGCTTGGGATCCAGTGAACTGAAGGGACTGCTGCCAGTGGAGCAATGAAACTCACATCTGTGGGAGTGAGAGAAGATGTACTCTATAGATAGGCAGATGGAGGTGCAGGGAGTAGAGGGGTATGATCATGCATAGGCAGATGAGATAAGTGGCACGGCAGCACAGCAGTAGAATTGTTGCCTTCCAGCTCCAGAGACCCGGATTCGATCCTGACTATGGGCGCTGTCTGTACAGAGTTGTTCTTTCTCCCCATGACCTGCATGGGGTTTTTTCCAGGTGCCCCAGTTCCCTCCCATACTCCAGACACATGTCTGTCAATTGGCTTTGGTTAACAATTGTAAATTGTCCCGAGTGTGAGGAGGTGCCTGTGTACGGGGATTGCTGGTCAGTGCGGACTGAAGGGCCCATTTCCACACTGTATCTCTAAACTATATGAAACTTTACACCATGTTCAGCACAGAAATTGTGGGTCGAAAAGCCTGTTCCTGTGCGGTACTGTTTTGTTCTACAGTATGTGATGATCAATTAGCTGCCCGGACTCTCGATAATACTCAACCAAGAAAACAAAGCTAAATTGGACCCCTTCCATAGAAACATAGAAAATAGGTGCAGGAGTAGGCCATTCGGCCCTTCGAGCCTGCGCCGCCATTCAATATGATCATGGCTGATCATCCAACTCAGTATCCTGTACCTGCTTTCTCTCCATACCCCCTGATCCTCTTAGCCACAAGGGCCACATCTAACCCTCTTAAATATAGCCAATGAATTGGCCTCAACTACCTTCTGTGGCAGAGAATTCCAGAGACTCACCACTCTCTGTGTGAAAAATGTTTTTCTCATCTCGGTCCTAAAAGACTTCCCCCTTATCCTTAAACTGTGACCCCTTGTTCTGAACTTCCCCAACATCGGGAACAATCTTCCTGCATCTAGCCTGTCCAACCCCTTAAGAATTTTGTAGGTTTCTGTGAGATCCCCCCTCAATCTTCTAAATTCTAGCGAGTACAAGCTGAGTCTATCCAGTCTTTCTTCATATGAAAGTCCTGACATCCCAGGAATCAGTCTGGTGAACCTTCTCTGTACTCCCTCTATGGCAAGAATGTCTTTCCTCAGATTAGGAGACCAAAACAGGAACACTGTTTTCAGGACTCAGACAATGGGATCTTTCTCTGCTAAACAAATCCTCCCATCATTTACAATATCCTAGGGTCGCCACACCATGCCGTGACCAGCAGTGATGCCCCAACTCCCACTTCAACTTCACCGACAACATGTTTGTTGATGATAGACACAAAATGCTAGAGTAACTCAGCGGAACAGGCAGCATCTCTGGATAGATGGAATGTGTGATGATTCGGGTCGAGGTCCTTCTTCAGACTGTCTGGGAGGAGGGAAACGAGAGATGTGGAAGGATAAGGTGCGAAAAGAGATCAAAGGGGGCGGAAATCAGAGAAAATGTGGAATAGAGCATTGTTAGCTAGGGGAAGGAGACAACGAGGTGTACAATGTAACATTTAATCAGGAGGACAGTCAAACTTGTCGGAGAACTAGGCTGGGGGAGGGATGGAGAGGTAGGGAAAGCAAGGGTTACTTGATGTTAGAGAAGTTAACTTTCATGTTTGTAAGTTGGGTTGCAAGTTGCCCAAATGAAATATGAGGTGCTGTTCCTCCAATTTGTGTTGGGCCTCACTCTGACAGTGGAGGAGGCTCACACAGTAAGTGTGGGAGTTGAAGTGTTTAGCAACCAAGAGCTCATGTAGGTCTGGGCGGACTGAGAGCTGTGTTTTGCATTTTGTGTGTCGTTGGAGTGGTTTGGTCTTGATTGGGTTCTAGGTGATAGGATCTGAATGGAGATGTTGTGATATTCTTAAACATTACACGGACCCGGTATGCATTTCTGGACTGCGTTCAGATGCAGGAATCCACTGGGATCTTGTGCAACTCTTAGTTGAGAATCATGGGTTACCACACAAGTCACAAACAGGCAGTAGGTTATCTTGCGTAAATATTTCTCACAATCAGTGCCCTTTCATGGTGCTTTGGACTTTGAGTGCCTTTCCTGTAATTAACCTGGAAAGTAAAATGATCAACCAACACCTTCACAAGGTAGGCCCAAGCCCTTACTAATGCCAAACAAACCAATTGTGGTGTCCACCAAACTCTACAACAAGGTTCACTCACCCTGTTAATGTAAAACGTTCAATCACATACTAAGATCCATCTA
Organism: Okamejei kenojei; assembly: GCA_035221665.1. Lineage (NCBI taxonomy): Eukaryota > Metazoa > Chordata > Chondrichthyes > Rajiformes > Rajidae > Okamejei > Okamejei kenojei. The sequence goes on along the minus strand of CM069160.1, from coordinate 21,586,588 downwards.
AGCACAATACAAAGCTCCAGGAACTCCGTGGATCAGTCAGCATCTGTGGAGGGAAATGGACAGGTGACATTTTGTGTGGGGAACCTGTGTCAGACTGTCGACGTAACAGGTCACATAGTCATAGTGTAGAAACGAGACCTTCGGCCCAACTTGCCCACACCAGCCAACATGTTCCATCTACATTGTCCCACCTGCCTGCGTATGGCTAATATCCCTCCAAACCTGTCCTATCCATGTACCTGTTACTTAAATATTGTGATAGTACCTGCCTCAACTACCTCCTCAGGCAACTCATTCCATACACCCATAACCCTCTGTGTGAAAAGGTTACCCCACAGGTTCCTATTAAATCTTTCCCCCCTAACCTTAAACCTATCTCCTCTGGTTCACAATTCCCTTACTCTGGACAAGGGACTACTGTATACGTATCTACCCAATCTATTCCTCTCATGATTTTATACACCTCTATAAGATCACCTCTCATCCTCCTGCGCTCCAAGGAATAGAGTCCTAGTGTGCTCAACCTCTGCCAAAGTAGAAGTAGCCTGACCCGACGTCATCTGTCCATTTCCCTCCACAGATGCTGCCCGACCCGCGAAGTTCCTCCAGCACTTTGTGTTTTGTTCAAGATTCCAGCTCCTGCAGTTCCTTGTATCTGCATCAAAACACCTCCGCTTATTATTTGGCCGTGACATACGCATTGTATGTTACATATGACTTTTGAATATATATAAATATATTTTTACTGATAACGTCTGTTCTTATTTAATTAATTGAAACTGTTTTGAGGTGGAGGTATTTGAATTTAATCTGCTGTCAGAAGTCTGGCAGGACTGATTTTTTGCTCTAAAGTGAGTCATTGATATTTTAATTATTAAATTATGTCTGATTTACCAAAGCTTGGTTCAATTCCTCCAATCGTGTAAAATGTTTCTTTCAATAAATGGTTTAACTCCAAGGCAAATGTTCACAGTTTGGCACGGTGCTCACAGCGCCAGAGACCCGGTTCGATCCTGACTTCGGGTGCTGTCGGCGCAGAGTTTGCACGTTCTCCCGGTGGCGCTCCGGTTTCCTTCCACGCGCGGTTTGTAGGTTCATTGGCCACTTTAAATTGCCTCAAGGATGAACGGAGTGGATGAGTGAGTGGGATGACATAGTACTAAAAAACACTAAATTGTCCTCTGAAACATCAGAGGGTGGCTGAGAACCAACCACCCAGCCATGGGACCAGAGTCGCAAATGGACCACACCAAGGAAGGGCTCCAGTGAAACCACTGGATCTCATAGAAACATAGAAACATAGCAAATAGGTGCAGGAGGAGGCCATTCGGCCCTTCGAGCCCACACCGCCATTCATTGTGATCATGGCTGATCGTCCGCTATCAATAACCCATGCCTGCCCTATCCCCATATCCCTTGACTCCACCAGCCCCTAGAGCTCTATCCAACTCTCTCTTAAATCCATCCAGTGATTTGGCCTCCACTGCCCTCTGTGGCAGTGAATTGCATAAATTCACAACTCTCTGGGTGAAAATGTTTTTTCTCACCTCAGCCTTAAATGACCTCCCCTTTATTCTAAGACTGTGGCCCCTGGTTCTGGACTCGCCCAACATTGGGAACATTTTTCCTGCACATCTAGCTTGTCCAGTCCTTTTATAATTTGATATGTTTTATATGTTTCTATAAGAGAACCCCTCATCCTCCAAAACGTATCTCCACCACCATCCCACACCATCTTTTAAAGCAAATGTCCACATAGCGCAGAAGAAGAAATAATGAGAGGCCTTGATAGAGTAGATGCGGAGAGGATGTTTCCAGCAGTGGAAGGGTCGAGGACCGAAGGGCACAGCCTCAGAATCAAAGGACGTACTTTTAGAATGGCGACGAGGAGGAACATCTTTAGCCAGAGGGTGGTGAATCTGTGGAATTCATTGCCACAGACGGTGGTGGATGCCAAGTAATTGGGTATTTTGAAAATGGAGATGGACAGGACCTTGATTAGTACGGGTGTCAATGATTCGGGGGGGGGGGGGGGGGGAGGCAGGAGAACGCAGTTGAGAGGGAAAGATGGATTAGCCTTGACCGAATGGCGGAGTAGACACAATGGGCCATAAGGCTTAATTCTGCACTTTATGTCTTATGTCTTAAGGGACAGAAGTTTAGGGGTAACATGAGGGGGAACTTCTTTACTCAGAGAGTGATAGCTGTGTGGAATGAGCTACCAGTGGAAGTGATGGAGGCAGGTTCGATTTTATCATTTAAAAATATATTGGATAGGTATATGGACGGGAAAGGAATGGAGGGTTATGGTCTGAGTGCAGGTGGATGGGACTAGGTGAGAGTAAGTGTTCGGCACGGACTAGAGGGCTGAGATGGCCTGTTTCCGTGCTGTAATTGCTATATGGTTATATGGTTATCTAATGGTCTAAGGTACTGGCAGAGCCTTCAGAGAGCCAATTCAGAATTTTTTCACTGTACCTCGGTACACGGGACAATAAACAAAACTGAACCTGGGACATGTTGTGATGAATGGCATTCTTTTGTGCCAAAATACTCTTTGAACCTGATACCCTCAATGCCACTTTTACCTGAAGCAGTTTTTAGATTTCAGATTAGATTTCTTATCCAGTATCGCTGATTGAAACTGATATTGGTGTATTATTGTCGCGTGCGCCGAAATACAGCGAGAAACCTTGCTTGCACACTATCTGGCCAAATCTTACCATACATGAGTGCAATCGGGTCATTTAACAGGTACGACATGTGCAAAGGGAAAAATACAGGAGTGCAGAACGTCGTGTCACGGCGTTATAGTGTTACAGTCACTGAAAAAGCGGCAAGGTCTTTAATGAGGTAGGTTGGAAGACCAGGACTACACCCCATCTGATGGAAGGACCGGTGTGTTAGGGGCGGCGCTGTGGCGCAGCGGTAGAGTTGCTGCCTTACAACGCCAGAGATCCGGGTTCGATCCTGACTACAGGTGCTGTCTGTACATTCTCCCCATGTCCGGTGTAAATTTTCCCCAGATGCTCCGGTTTCCTCCCACAACGGGGCTGGCCCTGAGAATTTGTCCACCTTAATATTCTTTAAGACTGCTCGCACCTCCTCCTTTGTAATTTGGATAGTGTCCAACACATCATTACTCTTGTCCCTCAGTTCCGTTGTATCCATGAGCTATAGGGAAAGGTTGGGCAGGCTAGGACTTTACTCCTTGGAGTGCATGAGGATGAGAGATAATCTTATGGAGGTGTATATTAATTATGAGGGGGAATAGGTAGTGTAGATGCACAGAGCCTTACCCAGGTTTGGAGAATCAAGAACCAGAAGGCACAGATTTAAGTCAAGAGGGGAAAGACTTAACAGGAATCTGAGGCAACCTTTTCAAACAGAGGGTGGTGGGTATATGGAATGAGCTGCCAGAGGATATAGTTAAGGCAGGTACTATCACAGCATTTAAAAGACAGTGGGACAGGTACATGGATAGGAAAGATTTACAGGGATATGGGCAAAGCAAGGGCAGGTGGGACTTGTGTACATGGTGTATCTTGGTCTACATGGAGAAATTGGGATGAAGGGCCTGTTTCCATGCTGTAGGACCTGACTCAATGACCTTCTTAGTAAACACAGCTGAGAAGAGTTAATTTAACTTTAGACTTTACAGATGCAGCGCAGAAACCGGCCTGCCCTGAGCTATCAATATTTCAAAGACGTTTCCTTAATTATGGCCTGATAACGGCAAAAAAAACTAATACTTAAATTCTGGGAAAATACATCTGCCCCTACTCTTAAAATGTGGATTACAAACATGTCTGAGATGCTACATCTTGAAAATATGAGACTTGTCTTTGCAAAAAACCAGAGCAGTTTTCAAAGACATGGACACCATTCATTGATTCATTACAAGGATAGTATGGTGCAACGCAATTTTGGAATTAAATCGAATTACAGGTTGGGTGATGAGTGGGAAGAGATACGAAGCAGGTATATCATCACTTTTTGTTTTGTTTCTGTTTTTGTCTTTTTATTTCTTTACGTTTTTCTTATTTCTTTTACTGCACTCTTTGGCTACACCAATTTGGTAGTCTAGGGTTCTATTGCACATTCACTTTCTCTCTCTCTTGCTTTTTCTCCTTTCTTCTTCTCATCTTTAGCTAAAAATTAAAATTGAAACTGTACAATAAATGTATTATGTCATATGCCGCAGTTTATGCTTTTGTACACTGCTTCTAATACATTTTTATAATAAGAGAAAAGAAACAGGCCCTTCGGCCTACCGAGTACACGCCGATCAGCGATCCTTCACACTAATGACAATTTACAGTTTTTACTGAAGCTGTTTAGTTTAAACTGTTTAGTTTAGAGATACAGCAGGGAAACAGGCAGTTCGGCCCACCGGGTCTGCGCCGACCAGCGATCCGCACACACTTACATTCTCCTACACACACTGGGGACAATTTTACATTTATACCAAGCCAATTAACCTACAAACCTGCACATCTTTGGAGTGTGGGAAAAAACCGGAGCACCCAAAGAAACCCCATGCAGTTACAGGGAACGTACACACTCCGTACAGCGCCCATAGTCAGGATCGAACCCGAGTCTCCGGCGCTGCAAGGCAGCAGCTCTTCCACTACACCACTATACCGCCCTCCTGGCCTAACTCCTGTAGCTAGCCACATATATGACCACATTGGCCTGTAAGGAGGCCAAATCCCTGAAGAAGGGTCTCGACCCGAAACGTCGCCTATCTCCTTAGATGCTGCTGCACCCGCTGAGTTTCTCCAGCCTTTTGTGTACCCTCAAATCCCTCCCTTGTTACCTTCTCATTCTTAAAATATCTATAGAACTTCTTTTGTTTTCCTTTAACATGTCTGCCACGACTATCTCATGTTTTCTTTTTGCCTTCCTGATTTCCCATTAAGCGTACTCCCACATATTCCTCAAGGGAATTTCTTGATCCCAACTGCCTATTCCTAAAATATTCCTCCTTATTTCTCACTGGATCCTCAATACCCCTCATCAACCAGAGTTCCCTCAACCTGTCTCTGTTGCCCTTTACTCTGACATCAACATGCTTTCTCTTATTCCACCCAATCTCACCTCTAAAAGATTCCCACTTGCCAAAATGTAGAAGCAAGGAGCTGCCTTTTAACCCAATGGAATGAACATTGAATTCTCTGATAACATTGAAAATAGGTGTAGGAGTAGGCCATTCGGCCCTTCGAGCCAGCACGGCCATTCAATATGATCATCCAAAATCAGTACCCTGTTACGGCTTTTTCGCCATATCCCTTGATTCCCTTATCCCTAAGAGTTAAATCTAATTCAATATGATCATGGCTGATCAACCAAAATCAGTACCCCATTCCTCCTTTGTCCCCATATCCCTCGATCCCATTAGCCCTATCTAACTCTCACTTGAATACATCTATTGAATTGGCCTCCACTGCCTTCTGTGGTAGAGAATTCCACAGATTCACAATTCTCTGGGTGAAAAGGTTTTTCCTCATCTCAGTCCTAAATGGCTACCCCCTTATTCTTAAACTATGTCCCCTGGTTCTGGCCTCCCGCAACATTGGGAATATTTTTCCTGCATCTAGCCTATCCAATCCACTACAAATGTTATATGTTTCTATAAAATCCCCTCTCATCCTTCTAAACCCCAATGAATATAAGCCCAGTCGATCCATTCTTTCATCATATGTCAGTCCCGCCATCCTGGGAATTAACCTGGTGAACCTACGCTGCACTCCCTCAATATGAAGAATGACCTTCCTCAAATTAGGGGACCAAAACTGCACACAATACTCCGGGTGTGCTCTCACCAGGGCCCTTTACAACTGCAGTAGGACCTCCTTGCTCCTATACTCATAGAATCATAGAAAATAGGTGCAGGAGTAGGCCATTCGGCCCTTCGAGCCTGCACCGCCATTCAATATGATCATGGCTGATCATCCAACTCAGTATCCTGTACCTGCCTTCTCTCTATACCCCCTGATCCCTTTAGCCACAAGGGCCACATCTAACTCCCACTTTAATATAGCCAATGAACTGGCGTCAACTACCTTCTGTGGCAGAGAATTTCACAGATTCACCACTCTCTGTGTGAAAAATGATTTTCTCATCTCGGTCCAAAAAGACTTCCCCCTTATCCTTAAACTGTGACCCCTTGTTCTGGACCTCCCCAACATCGTCACCAACCTTCCTGCATTTAGCCTGTCCAACCCCTTAAGAATTTTGTAAGTCTCTATAAGACCCCCCTCAATCTTCTAAATTCCAGCGAGTACAAGCCGAGACTATCCAGTCTTTCTTCATATGAAAGTCCTGACATCCCAGGAATCAGTCTGGTGAACCTTCTCTGTACTCACTCTATGGCAAGAATGTCTTTCCTCAGATTAGGAGACCAAAACTGTACGCAATACTCCAGGTGTGGCCTCACCAAGACCCTGTACAACTGCAGTAGAACATCCCTGCTCTTGTACTCAAATCCTTTTGCTATGAATGCTAACATACCATTCGCTTTCTTCACAACCTGCTGCACCTGCATGCCTACTTTCAATGTCTGGTGTACCATGACACCCAGGTCTCGTTGCATCTCCCCTTTTCATAATCAGCCACCATTTAGATAATAGTCTACCCTCCTGTTTTTGCCACCAATCTGGATAACCTCACATTTATCCTCATTATACTGCATCTGCCATGCATTTGCCCACTCACTCAACCTATCCAAGTCACCTTGCAGCCTCCTAGCATCCTCCTCACAGCTAGCACTGCCCCCCAGCTTCGTGTCATCCGCAAACTTGGAGATGTTGCATTCAATTCCCTCATCCAGATCATTAATATATATTGTAAATAGCTGGGGTCCCAGCACTGAGCCTTGCGGTACCCCACTCGTCACTGGCTGCCATTCTGAAAATGACCCGTTTACTCCTACTCTTTGCTTCCTGCCTGCCAGCCAGTTCTCTATCCACATCAATACTGAACCCCCAATACCGTGTGCTTTAAGTTTGTATACTAATCTCTCAAATAGATTTTACGTAAATTTTGGTCTTCTTCTTCTTTCGTGTGGCATGCACAGCCTAAAGTTGTAGGACAACTTGTTCTATTTGATCTTCCGTTTGTGCACGTCGAGTGGATTGCATTAGTCGAAACAGGGCGGACCACGTGAAGGTTGCAATCTTCTACCCCAATTTTAGGACTGAATGGCCTGCTTTCATTTCTCCAGTGTGCATCTTAATTTGTGCCTGGTGGATTATTACGGTGACCTGATCCCCACACAACTGCTTGCACCCAAAAGATTTGGTGCAATGGTTTTTTGAGTTTACGGATAATGTTTTTTTGTGGATATAAACACTATACATTACCCTTCTTGGGTCAGACTGTTTTATATTAGCCTGCTGTTGGCCTGTTCTGTCGGCTAACAGCCAGCAATGACTGGAACGGTGTGATCTGCTGGGAAATGGCAACTTGTGGCTGTAAATTGCGAGGAGAACACAGAGTGGTTTGACTAGATTTTATTCATTCCTTTGAAGTCACGGAGTGAGTCATAAATCGGGTATCAATGACAATTTGATTCCTCCTTCAGGTGTGGAGAGATTCCAGAGCATCGCACACGAGTGGAAAATCACAGCACCTCTCACAAGCTCCCTGCATCCACACTAGGGCCACTTTGTGCAAATTTGTCTCCATTACGAAACGACCAAACGAGGGAACACAAAATGCTGGAATAACCAGCTGATGGGCCGAAGGGCCTGTTTCCATGCTGTATCTCTCAACTGCCCAAAACAGTGTGGAGAATAGACACAAAATGCTGGAGTAACTTCAGACTGTAGAAGGGTCTCGACCCGAAACGTCACCCATTCCTTCTCTACAGAGATGCTGCTTGTCCCGCTGAGTTACTCCAGCATTTTGTGTCTATCTTTGTTCTAAACCAGCTCTGCAGTTCCTTCCTACACACTGGGTGGAGAATTACAGGTTAAGGGTCCCGAACCATAACATCGCCTATGCTTATTCTCCTCAGATGCTGCCTGACCCATTGAATTACTCCCACACTTGGTGGCCTATGTGTAAACCAGCATCTGCAGTTCCTTGTTTCTGTGTTACCTATCCATATCGTCCACAGATGCTGCCTCACCTGGTGAGTTACTCCACCACATTGTGTCCTTTTTTTGTAAACCAGCATCTGCAGTTCCTTACTTCAATGTCACCTATCTATGTCCTCGAGAGATGTTGCCTGAACTACTGAGTTACTCCAGCACTTGTGGTCTAACCACAGGTAGCTCCCTGGGTGTTAGTTTCTGGCAAGTGCTTACACATCAAACTCCACACACGTTCATGCACGTCATAGTTCATGTATAATTATCATGATAATAATATCTTAACAATAATATCTTAACAATAATAACGAGAACAACAGCAATAACCTAAATTTAAACCACACTAATTACATTTATGGCCCATCCCACTGCCAACCACGTAATTCCCATCATGTGCAGAACCTTCTCTGTTTTGGTCGTCTCTGCCTTTCAGACTGAAGAAATGTGGCACGGTGGCGCAGCAGTAGAGTTGCTGGCCTCACAGCGCCAGGGACCCAGGTTCGATCCTAACTGCAAGTGCTGTCTGTACTGAGTTTGGGCGTTCTCCCAGTGACATGCGTGGGTTTTCTCCGAGATCTTCGGTTTCCTCCCACACTACAAGGACATACAGGTTTGTAGGCTAATTGGCTTGGCAAATGTAGGATAATGCGAGTCTGTGGGGGATGCTAGTCGGCGCGGACTAGGTGGGCTGAAGAGACTGTTTCCACGCTGTAACTTCAAACTAATAAAAAGACCCGAAACATCACATATCCCTTTTCTCCAGACAAGCCGTCTGACCCGCTGAGTTACTCCAGCATTTTGCGTCTATCTTCGGGATAGACTCCATCTTCACTGGAGTTTAGAAGGATGAGGGGGGATCTTATAGAAACATATAAAATTATAAACGGACTGGACAAGCTAGATGCAGGAAAAATGTTCCCAATGTTGGGCGAGTCCAGAACCAGGGGCTACACTCTTAGAATAAAGGGGAGGTCATTTAAGACTAGGGTGAGAAAAAAAAATTTCACCCAGAGAGTTGTGAATTTATGGAATCCCTGCCACAGAGGGCAGTGGAGGCCAAATCACTGGATGGTTTTAAGAGAGAGTTGGATAGAGCTCTAGGGGCTAGTGGAGTCAAGGGATATGGGGAGAAGGCAGGCACGGGTTATTGATAGGGGACGATCAACCATGATCACAATGAATGTCGGTGCTGGCTCGAAGGGCCGAATGGCCTCCTCCTGCACCTATTTTCTATGTTTCTATGTTTCTATAAACCAGCATCTGCAGTTCTTTCTGACACATTTACACCGCTCCCTTGTTTGGAAGGCCAAGCTGTGGAAATGTCCCACAAACAGGAAGCAAAACCTGTCAGCAGGCAGACTGGGAAGTCTGAGTAACGAGTTTCCTCAGACCGGGAGCGAGCAGGTCAGGAAACCTCAAGAGCCAATTTCCTCTGCCGTCGGGCACTAATGTGAACTGTGAGTCAGCAGTGTTTACTTTCCACCAAAATATCCCCAGCTTCTGCAATGTTAACTAATCTCCCCACCCCTACTGATCTACAGCTCAGAAGGAAGATTAGTTGCAGAAACAACAGTTGATGGCTTACCAATAGAAACATAGAAACATGGAAAATATGTGCTGGAGTAGGCCATTCGTCCCTTCGAGCTTGCACAGCCATTCCATTATGATCAAAGCTGATCATCCAACTCAGTATCCTGTACCTGCCTTCTCTCCATACCCCCTGATCCCTTTAGGCACACGGGTCACATCTAACTCCCTCTTAATGGTCGGCATGGACTGGAAGGGCCGAGAGGGCCTGTTTCCGTGCTGTAATTGTTATATGGTTATATGGTTAAATATAGCTGAGTTGGATGATCAGCCACGATCATATTGAATGGCAGTGCAGGCTCGAAGGGCCGAATGGCCTACTCATGCACCTATTTTCTATGTTTCTGTGTTTCTAAGATGGGTCCCGAGCCGAAACGTCACCTATTGATTTTCTCCAGAGATGCTGCCTGACCTGCTGAGTTACTCTGGCACTTTACATTTTGTTTTAGACAACAGACAATAGACAATAGGCACAGGAGTAGGCCATTCGGCCCCTTAGCCTGCACCGCCATTCAATATGATCATAGCTGACCAGTACATCAATGGAAGATTAGAGGAGTCGGAGACGTGCCAAAACTTTTTAAACTTCTACAAAAATAGGGGCTCTGTCACCACTTCTCAGCGATTACATCTATGTGCCGGGTCCAGGAAAAGTAATCTGAGATGTTAACGGCAAGGAATATGAAGCTATTTCATGTTTCTCAGAAAACTATCTACAGGTTATGCAGTACAATGAGTTCACAACGATTATTACATTCACTGTACCGTGAAATCAATACATTCCACAATGAAGCCTCAACATCCCTCAAATTTCCTCTTCCTCATAAAATGTTTACTGGTTTAATGGTTAATGGTTCAATGCAGCCCAGTGGGGCAGCGGTGGAGCTGCTGCCTCACGGCCACAGGGACCCATGTTCGATCCCGACTGCAGGTGCTGTCTGTACTGCGTCTGTACATTCTCCCAGTGACATGCATGGGGTTTCTCTGAGATCTTCGGTTCTTGGTTCTTGGTTTCTTGGTCCTCCAAAATATTCCAAATGGAATTTAAACTGGAGGTGGTGGAGGGAGGACTTAAGCCAGAAAGGGTTTTTGGGAAGAAAGAGCTACCTTAAATTCAGTTGCATCTGGTTGGGTAACCATGGTAGGGTGGAGATTATTCCATGCTTTAATTGTGCGGGGGAAGAACAAATTGCTGTACACATCTGTCTTGGTAGCTGGAATCCCAAATTGGATCGAATGCCCTTGTGTGCTCCCACACTACAAAGACATGCAGGTTTGTAGGCTAATTGGCTTGGCAATTGTAGGATAGTGCGAGTCTGTGGGGGTTGCTAGTCAGTGGGCTGAAGAGCCTGTTTCCACGCTGTAACTTCAAACTAATTAAAAAGACCCGAAACATCACATATACCTTTTCTCCAGAGAAGCTGTCTGACCCGCAGAGTTACTCGAGCATTTTATGTCTATCTCCGGGATAAACCAGCATCTGCAGTTCTTTCCGTGTATAAATATATACACACATGAATAAATAAACCGATCAAGTGCAAATAACAGATAATGGGCTATTAATGTTCAGAGTTTTGTCCGAGCCAAGTTTAATAGCCTGATGGCTGTGGGGAAGTAGCTATTCCTGAACCTGGTCGTTGCAGTCTTCAGGCTCCTGTACCTTCTACAGGAAGGTAGCAGGGAGATGAGTGTGTGGCCAGGATGGTGTGGGTCTTCGATGATACTGCCAGCCTTTTTGAGGCAGCGACTGCGATAAATCCCCTCGATGGAAGGAAGGTCAGAGCCGATGATGGACTGGGCAGTGTTTACTACTTTTTGTAGTCTTTTCCTCTCCAGGGCACTCAAGTTGCCGAACCAAGCCACGATGCAACCGGTCAGCATGCTCTATACTGTGCACCTGTAGAAGTTCGAGAGAGTCCTCCTTGACAAACCGACTCTCCGTAATCTTCTCAGGAAGTAGAGGCGCTGTTGTGCTTTCTTGATAATTGCATTAGTGTTCTCGGACCAGGAAAGATCTTCAGAGATGTGCACGCCCAGGAATTTGAAGCTCTTGACCCTTTCAACCATCAACCCGTTGATATAAACGGGACTGTGGGTCCCCATTCTACTCCTTCCAAAGTCCACAATCAGTTCCTTGGTTTTGCTGGTGTTGAGGGCCAGATTATTGTGCTGGCACCGTATGGACAGTCGCTCGATCTCTCTTCTATACTCCGACTCATCCCCATCAGTGATACGTCCCACAACGGTGGTGTCGTCGGCGAACTTGAGTTCGCACTGTGACCGGCTATGCAGTCATGAGTATGGAGTGAGTACAGCAGGGGGCTGAGCACGCAGCCTTGAGATGCTCCCGTGCTGATTGTTATCGAGTCTGCACATTTCCACCAATGTCGGTGTCCTGCAACACTGCACTACCGCTCCGTGCCACTGCAGCCCGCATTCCATCCGATGGTCTGGGCTACATCTGAAACTCCCTGCAATTTCTTGCGGCCTTGAACAGAACTGTCCCCAAACCAGGTTGTGATGCATAAGATGGTTTCAGTGGCGCATCTGTGGAAGTTGGTGAGGGTTGTTGGGGACATGTTGAACTTCCTGAGCCTACTGCCCAATGCCAACTCGTCCCAGGAGCCTGGCAGTGGGACCAGATAAGAGGTTGCCCAGGTGTAGTAACATCAATACTGCACCTTTCCTCACCTCAGGAGATGGTCAGTCATAGAGGGAAACAGCGTAGAAACAGGCACTCGACCCAACTTGCCCACACCAACCAACATGCCCCATCTACACTAGTCTCACCAGCCTGCATTTGGCCCAAATCCCTCTAAACCTATCCTATCCATTTACCTGTCCAAATGTTTTTTTTTAAACATTGTGATAGTACCTGCCTCAACTACCTCCTCTGGCAGCTGGTTCCATATAACTACCACATCTTTGTGTAAAAAAAATTGCCCCTCAGGTTCCTTTCCCCCCTCACCTTAAACCTATGACGTCTGGTTCTTGATTCCCCCTACTCTGGGTAAAAGACTGTGCATTTACCCTATCTATTCCTCTGCACCTCTAGAAGAACACCTCCCATCCCCCTGTGCTCCAAGGAATAAAGTCCTCCCTATGACAGTGTGGGTTTCCTCTGGGTGCTCTGGTTTCCTCCCACATCCCAAACACGTGCGGGTTTGTTGGTTAATTAGCTTCTGCAATATTGCCCTTAGTGTGCAAGGAGTTGGTGCGAGTTGGGCAACGAAAAACTAGTGTGAACAGGATGGTCGGCATGGACTCGGTGGGTCGAAGGGCCTGTCTCCAAGCTGTATCTCTGAAACATAGAAACATAGAAAATAGGTGCAGGAGTAGGCCATTCGGCCCTTCGTGCCTGCACCGCCATTCAATATGATCATGGCTGATCATCCAACTCAGTATCCTGTACCTGCCTTCTCTCCATACCCCCTGATCCCTTTAGCCACAAGGGCCACATCTAACTCCCTCTTAAATATAGCCATTGAACTGGCCTCAACTACCTTCTGTGGCAGATAATTCCACAGATTCACCACTCTCTGTTTGAAAAATATTTTTCTCATCTCGGTCCTAAAAGATTCCCCCTTATCCTTAAACTGTGACCCCCTTGTTCTGGACTTCCCCAACATCGGGAACAATCTTCCTGCATCTAGCCTGTCCAACCCATTAAGAATTTTGTAAGTTTCTATAAGATCCCCCCTCAATCTTCTAAATTCTAGCGAGTACAAGCTGAGTCTATCCAGTGAAGTCTTTCCTGAAGAAGGGTCGAAACGTCACTCACTCCTTCTCTCCAGAGATGCTGCCTGTCCCGCTGAGTAACTCGAAAGCTTTTTGTGTCTATCTAAACTAAAGATTGGAACTGCTTCTCCTGGCAGTAATCTCCAGCGGTCACAGACCCCACCCTCTCTAGCAGGGCTCTGAATGCGGGCAGTAAACTGTAAGTACCTGGGTCAGTAGTTTTCCACTTCTACTGTGAATATGTACCAACCCAGGCTTCTGGCAATGAAGCGGAAGAGTTGTACAGGAACTATTGTAAACCCAGTCGTGCTCCTATTTCACTGGTATGCAAGGAGACACCTTCATAAACACAATTACCTTTCACCGCCTCTCTGCCCACCTTCGAACCGAACAGGCCACATTCCATCCTTGCAGGATAAAGTACCTGATGCAGTCGTGCAGAGGACGGTAAATGCTACAGTTCAGTGGTCATGGAGTCATGCAGCACAGAAATAGGTCCCTCAATTCACAAAATCTGCATCATCAAACATACTTGGAGGCATTTAGTTTAGCTTACTTTAGAGATACAGCATGCAAACAGGTCCTTTGGATCACTGGATCTGGACCAACAATTAAATGTGCTTGGAGGCATTTTCAGTTCAGTTCAGTTTAGTTTAGTTTAGTTTCATCTAGTTTTGTTTAGCTTAGTCTAGTCTAGATTAGTTGTTTAGTTTAGTTTAATTTAGTTGGTTCTCGACCCGCAATGTCATCCATTCCTTCTCTCCAGAGATACTGCCTGTCCCACTGAGTTGCTCCAGCTTTTTGGGTCTAGAAACATAGAAACATAGAAAATAGGTGCAGGAGTAGGCCATTTGGCCCTTTGAGACAGCACCGCCATTCAATATGATCATGGCTGATCATCCAACTCAGTATCCTGTACCTGCCTTCTCTCCATACCCCCTGATCCCTTTAGCCGCAAGAGCCACATCTCACTCCCTCTTAAATATAGCCAATGAACTGGCCTCAACTACCTTCTGTGGCAGAGAATCCCAGAGACTCACCACTCTCTGTGTGAAAAATGTTTTTCTCATCTCGGTCCTAAAAAATTTCCCCTTTATCCTTAAACTGTGACCGCTTGTTCTGGACGTCCTCAACATCGGGAATAATCTTCCTGCATCTAGCCTGTCCAACCCCGTAAGAATTTTGTAAGTTTCTATATGATCCCCCCTCAATCTTCTAAATTCTAGCGAGTACAAGCCGAGTCTATCCAGTCTTTCTTCATGTGAAAGTCCTGCCATCCCAGGAATCAGTCTGGTGAACTTTCTCTGTACTCCCTCAATGGCAAGAATATTTTTCCTCAGATTAGGAGACCAAAACTGTACGCAATACTCCAGGTGTGGTCTCACAAAGACCCTGTACAACTGCAGTAGAACCTCCCTGCTCCTATACTCAAGTCCATCGAGTTTAGTTTCATCTAGTTTAGTTTAATGTAGCTTTGTTTAGCTTAGTCTAGTCTAGATTAATTGTTTAGTTTAGTTTAATTTAGCTTAGTTTAGTTGGGTCTCGACCCGCTAAGTTGCTCCAGATTTTAGTGTCTATCTTGAGTTTAGTTTAGTTTTTAGAGATACAGCATGGAAACAGGCCCTTCGACCCACCAAATCCATGCCATTGATCACTTGTTCACAGTCTGAAGAAGGGTTTCGGCCCGAAACGTTGCCTATTCCCTTCGCTCCATAGATGCTGCTGCACCCGCTGAGTTTCTCCAGCATTTTTGTGTTCCTTTGATTTTCAGCATCTGCAGTTCCTTCTTAAACACATGTTCACACTAGTTCTATGTTATCCCACCCCGCCACACAAGGGGCAATTTACAAAGGTCCAATTATCCTACAAACCCACAAGTCATTAGGATGCAGGAGGAAACCAGAGTAGGCTATTCCCCATATGTTCTTCTTCTTCTTCTTGCGTATGGCGTGCACAGCCTAAAGTTGGAAGGCAACTTGTTCTGTTTGACCTTCTGTTTGTGCATGCCGGGTTGATTGAATTTGTCGAAACAGGGTTGACCATGTGAAGGTTGCAATCTCCCCCCCCCCCCCCCCCCACCCCCCCCATATGTTCTTACACGCCTCTATAAGGTCACTCCCTCATCCTCCTGTGTTCCAAGGAATAAAGTCCCAGGCTGCTCAACCTCTCCCTCCAGCTCAGGCCCCTTCAATCCTGGCAACATGGAAACATAGAAAATAGGTGCAGGAGTAGGCCATTCGCCCTTCGAGCCTGCAACGCCATTCAATATTGATCATGGCTGATCATCCAACTCAGTATCCCGTACCTGCCTTCTCTCCATACCCCCTGATCCCCTTAGCCACAAGGGCCACCTCTAACTCCCTCTTAAATATAGCCAATAAACTGGCCTCAACTACCATCTGCGGCAGAGAATTCCACAGATTCACCACTCTCTGTGTGAAAAATGTTTTTCTCATCTCGGTCCTAAAAGACTTCCCCCTTATCCTTAAACTGTGACCCCTTGTTCTGGACTCCCCCAACATCGGGAACAATCTTTCTGCATCTAGCCTGTCCAACTCCTTAAGAATTTTGTACGTTTCTATAAGATCCCCCCTCAATCTCCTAAATTCTAGCGAGTACAAGACAAGTCTATCCAAGTCTTTCGTCATATGAAAGTCCTGACATCCCAGGAATCAGTCTGGTGAACCTTCTCTGTACTCCCTCTATGGTAAAAATGCCTTTCCTCAGATTAGGAGACCAAAACTGTACGCAATACTCCAGGTGTGGTCTCACCAAGACCCTGTACAACTGCAGTAGAACCTCCCTGCTCCTATACTCAAATCCTTTTGCTATGAATGCTAACATACCATTCGCTTTCTTCACTGCCTGCTGCACCTGCATGCCTACTTTCAATGACTGGTGTACCACGACACCCAGGTCTCGTTGCATCTCCCCTTTTCCTAATCGGCCACCATTCAGATAACATCCTTCCAATGATGCGTTGGCTGGCAGGTTACTTGGCTGGCACACACCGTCCTTAGTGTGGGTGTCTAGCAGAACAGAACGTCAATGAAAGAGGATAGGTTCCAGGGAAATGGATGGGGGAATGGGACTGATTAGTAATGGTGTGAGGGGTTACGGGGCGAAGGCAGGAGAATGGGGATGAGAGGAAACAATAGATCAGCCGCGATTAAATGGCAGAGTAGACCTGATGGGCCAAATAGCCTAGTTTTGCTCCTAGAACTTATAAACTGTTGATGGGGAAGATCTGAGAGCCAGCATAGACTTGGTGGGCCAAATGGTCCATTTTATGTTGTCGCAGCATATGATCCTTTTCAAATAATTTCCAGGAACTCGGAGTTTATGGGAATGGAAAGGGAAAGGGTAATTAAATATTCCCATAGGTTTTTGCAGTAATTCATAACCGCCTCGGGGATAAATAGAACCCAGCTCTGACGTAAAGATGCATCCTCTTTTTCCTGGACACATCCCAATTTCCCCTCTGAGAGGAACTAGTTTCTAACAACTTTTATAAATTCTGGTTTTTGCATCTTAAACACCTCAGACCATTAATTTCCTATTCAATACAATGGAGTATGACCCTCTCTGAAAATTGTCTTCAAATCATAGCCTTAATATCAATGTGCTTCCCCTCTTCCTGCTATATAGAGTCACAGAGCGAGGAAACAGGTCCATGCGGCCCAACTTGCCCACACCGCCCAACATGCCCCAACCACACTAGTCCCACATGCCTGCATTTGGCTCATTTCCCTCTATACCCACTCTATCCCTGCACCTATTTGTTTCTTAAATTGCCGATTAGGTATTTTCTGAATGGTGGCCGATTAGGAAAAGGGGAGATGCAACGAGACCTGGGTGTCGTGGTACACCAGTAATTGAAAGTAGACATGCAGGTGCAGCAGGCAGTGAAGAAAGCGAATGGTATGTTAGCATTCATAGCAAAAGGATTTGAGTATAGGAGCAGGGAGGTTCTACTGCAGTTGTACAGGGTCTTGGTGAGACCACACCTGGAGTATTGCGTACAGTTTTGGTCTCCTAATCTGAGGAAAGACATTCTTGCCATAGAGGGAGTACAGAGAAGGTTCACCAGACTGATTCCTGAGATGTCAGGACTTTCATATGAAGAAAGACTGGATAGACTCGGCTTGTACTCACTAGAATTTAGAAGATCGAGGAGGGATCTTATAGAAACTTACAAAATTCTTATGGTGTTGGACAGGCTAGATGCAGGAAGATTGTTCTCGATGTTGGGGAAGTCCAGAACAAGGGGGTCACAGTTTAAGGATAAAGTGGAAATCTTTTAGGACAGAGAGTGGTGAATCTGTGGAATTCTCTGCCACAGAAGGTAGTTGAGGCCCGTTCATTGGCTATATTTAAGAGGAAGTTAGATGTGGCCCTTGTGGCTAAGGGGATCGGGGGATGTGGAGAGAAGGCAGGTACAGGATACTGAGTTGGATGATCAGTCATGATCATATTGAATGGCGGTGCAGGCTCGAAGCACCGAATGGCTTACTCCTGCACCTATTTTCTATGTTTCTATGTTGCGATAGTCCGTCTCAACTACCTTCTCCGGCACCTCGTTACATACACTCACTACCCTTTGTGGGTGTAAAAATACCCCTCAGATTCCAATTAAATCTTTCCCCTTCACCTTAACCTATGTCCTCTGGTTCTCAATTCCCATACTCTTGGGCAAGACTCTGTGCATCTACCCGATCTATTCCTGTCATGATTTTATACACCTCTAAAATATCACCTCATCCTTCTGCAGGAAATCAGTCTCAGCCTGCTCAACCTCTCCCATTAGTTCAGGCTCTCGAGTCCTGGCAACACGTCGGATTATGTCGGAATCAAACAGTGGAGAAAGAGGCACAAGGAACTGCAGATGCTGGTTTGCAACAAAAAAAAGCTGGAGCAAATCAGTGAGTCAGGCATCATCGCTGGAGAACATGGATAGGCAACATTTTGGATCAGGACCTACAGGCCCGAAACGTTGCCTATTTCCTTCGCTCCATAGATGCTGCTGCACCCGCTGAGTTTCTGCAGCATTTTTGTGTGACCCTTCCTCCGACTGATTGTAGTATGAGGGGGGAAAGTTGGAAGAGAGATGGGTGGCGGGACAAAGACATGGCGATTGATAGGTGGGTACAGTTGAGGGTGCGTTTCGACAGGCAGATAGGTGGACAAAGAGTAGAGACTAAAAGCCAAAAAGAGATAAGAAAGTAAGCAAAAAGAGGCATAAAATGTGAAGCCAGAGAAATATAGTCGGGAGAGGAAAGGGAGATGGATGTGCATCCAAAAGCACAAGGCAAAGAGGGGGAGAATAGGGGAGGGTGTGTGTAGATTACTTACCTCAGGTGCCTGTGGTTGGCACTGAGACCATTCATCAGCCTGGCGACATTTCATTTAGGGACCCTTCTTCTGATTGGCAGTGTTGCAGGTCGGGATCCTTGTCAAACTGGCAGAAGTGTCCCAATCCCAAGTTTCATCTGTCCACAGATGCCTCCCGTCTCGCCGAGTTGCTCCAGCACTTTTTGTGTTTTTCTCAAAATTCCAGTGTCTGCAGTTCCTCGCTTACTTTATTTTATTTTATTTTATTATTGTCACGTTCTGCAGTACCGTGAAAGGCTTTCTGTTTCGTGCTGTCCAGTCATCGGAAAGACCACACACGATTACAATCAAGCTGTCATAGAAACATAGAAATTAGGTGCAGGAGGAAGCCATTCTGCCCTTCGAGCCAGCACCGCCATTCATTGTGATCATGGCTGATCGTCCGCTATCAATAACCCATGCCTGCCTTCTCCCCATATCCCTCGACTCCACTAGCCCCTAGAGCTCAATCTAACTCTCGCTTAAATCCATCCAGTGATTTGGCCGCCACTGCCCTCTGTGGCAGGGAATTCCATAAATTCACAACTCTCTGGGTGAAAAAGTTCATTTCTCACCTCAGTCTTAAATGACCTCCCCTTTATTCTAAGACTATGGCCCCTGGTTCTGGACTCGCCCAACATTGGGAACATTTTCCCTGCATCTAGCTTGTCCAGTCCTTTTATAATTTTATATGTGCACAGTGTAGTTTCACGATAAAGGGAATAACATTTAGTGCAAGATAGAGCCCAATTAAAGATAGTCTGAGGGTCTCCAGTGAGGAAGATGGGAGGCCAGGACTGCACTCTCGTTGGCTATCGGATGGTTCAGTTGCCTGATAACAGCTGGGAAGAAACTGTCCCCGAGTCTTGATGTGTGCGTTTTCACACCTGCACTGTTTTCCGCAGCACATTATTTTTTCCTCGCTAAAACGGAGTAGGATTAGCACCACAGTACAGAGCTTGTGTAGGAAGGAACAGCTGATGCTGGTTTAAACCAAAGATAGACTCAAAAAGCTGGAGGATCTCAGTGGGTCAGGAAGCATCTCTGGAGAGAAGGGATGGGTTACGTTTCGGGTCGAGGTGCTTCTTCAGACTGAGTCTGGGGAAAGTGAAATGAGTGAAATGAGGAGTGATATAGAGAAATGTAGAACAAATTATTGAAAGATATGCAAAAAAGTAAGGATGACAAAGGAAACAGGCCATTGATAGCTGTGGGCTAGATGAAAACAAGTGAATGACGACTTTGAAGCTAGTACAATGAGTTTAAGAAGGAACTGCAGATGCTGGAAAATCAAAGGTACACAAAAATGCTGGAGAAACACAGCGGGTGCAGCAGCATCTATGGAGCAAAGGAAACAGGCAATGTTCCGGGGCCGAAACCCTTCTCAGCTAGTACAATGACTTGGGTGGGGGTGGGACAGAGAGAGATGGGATGCAGGGGTTCCTTGAAGTTAGAGAAGTCAATATTCATACCACTGGGTTGTGAGCTGCGCAAGTGAAATATGAGGTGCTGTTCCTCCAATTTACTCACTCCAACAATGGACGCCCTTGGACAGAAAAGTTTAAAGGTCAGTTTATTGTCACGTATTAATTAAACATAGAAATTAGGTGCAAGAGTAGGCCATTCGGCCCTTCGAGCCTGCACCGCCATTCAATATGATCATGGCTGATCATCCAACTCAGTATCCCGTACCTGCCTTCTCTCCATACCCTCTGATCCCCTTAGCCACAAGGGCCACATCTAACTCAGTCTTAAATATAGCCAATGAACTGGCCACAACTACCCTCTGTGGCAGAGTTCCAGAGACTCACCACTCTCTGTGTGAAAAAAGTCTTTCTCATCTCGGTCTTAAAGGATTTCCCCCTTATCCTTAAGCTGTGACCCCTTGTCCTGGACTTCCCCAACATCGGGAACAATCTTCCTGCATCTAGCCTGTCCAACCCCTTAAGAATTTTGTAAGTTTCTATAAGATCCCCTCTCAATCTCCTAAATTCTAGAGTATAAACCGAGTCTATCCAGTCTTTCTTCATAAGACAGTCCTGACATCCCAGGAATCAGTCTGGTGAACCTTCTCTGCACTCCCTCTATGGCAATAATGTCCTTCCTCAGATTTGGAGACCAAAACTGTACGCAATAGTCCAGGTGTGGTCTCACCAAGACCCTGTACAACTGCAGTAGAACCTCCCTGCTCCTATACTCAAATCCTTTTGCTATGAAAGCTAACATACCATTCGCTTTCTTCACTGCCTGCTGCACCTGCATGCCTACTTTCAATGACTGGTGTACACTCCCCCAAGGACATTGATTAAGGTACAGTGAAACTCGATTACCAATGAAAGGTCACTGTGGGAATGGGAAGGGGAATTAAAATCTTTGGCAACCGGGATGCATGGAGCAGATCGGTTGTAGAGTTTGCCAATGGAAAGGTCAGTCAATCCCATAGCTCAAGACATTATCGTTCAAAAAACCTCAAAACAATTTTTACAGCATTTACATAACATTGGGAGTGCCCCTCAGGAGAATTCAGGAAGCAACCAAGCAAAAAAGTCTTTGTTTTATTTTTGTTCCGCTTAGGCTGGATTAACCGCATTTCACGGAACAATTCGGCACCACGGGCTGTCTGTGTTTGCATCAATAATTCAAAAATTGCGCCACACAGCCAGTTTTGGCGGCTATCGTGCAAGAACGTTGCCAAGACTATTCCCTGCAAGAACACTGCCAACTTTTAACCCAAAATGCGCCAATTTGTCAGGGAGAAGCAATCATTTCCATGTGCACGGTATGCCTGACTTCATTGCTGGGGGCATCGAATGCAAGAGTCAGAAAGTCACGATGCTGCTCTACAGTACTTTTGGTCCGGCCGCATTTGGTGTATTACGTGCAGTTCCGGTCGCCCCATTACAGGATAGATGTGGAGGCTTTAGAAGTGTGCAAGGATTACCAGAATTATGTAGGAACTGCAGACGCTGGTTTACGCTGAAGGGCCTCGACCCGAAACGTCACCATACTGATTCCTGCAATGTCAGGACTTTCATATGCAGAAAGACTGGGTAGATTCCGCTTGTACTCACTATAATTTAGAAGATTGAGGGGGGATCTTATAGAAACTTACAGCATTCTTAAGGGGTTGGCCAGGCTGGATGCAGGAAGGTTGTTCCCGATGTTGGGGAAGTCCAGAACAAGGGGTCACAGTTTAAGGATAAGGGGGAAATCTTTTAGGACCGAGATGAGAAAAACATTTTTCACACAGAGTGGTGAGTTTCTGGAATTCTCTGCCACAGAAGGTAGTTGAAGCCAGTTCTTTGGCTATAGTTAAGAGGAAGTTAGATGTGGCCCTAGTGGCTAGAGGGATCAGGGGGGTATGGAGAGAAGGTAGGTACGGGATACTGAGTTGGATGATCAGCCATGATCATATTGAATGGCGGTGCAGGCTCGAGGGGCGAATGGCCTACTCCTGCACCTATTTTCTATGTTTCTATGTCACCTGAGATGCTGCCTGCGCTACTGAGTTACTCCAGCATTTTGTTTATTACCAAAATGATGTCCACATAAGAGTTTCGGCCACAGGGAGAGGTTGGAGAGACTTGGAATGTTTTCGCTGGAACATCAGAGGTTGAGGGGAGACTTACAAGGATTACAAGGATAGTCAGAATCTTCTTTCCTCCTAGGGTGGAAATGTCCAACCGTAGAAGTCATAGCATTAATGCGAGAGGGGGAAAAGTTGAATGGAGATGTGTGGGACAAGTTTAAATTACACAGTCTGGCGAGGGCCTGAAACACACTGCCAGGGGTGGTGGACGCAGATACCTTAGTGGCATTTAAGAGACTTTTGGATTGGCACATGGAAGTGCAGAGAATAGAGACACTGATCATGTACAGGCAGATGAGAGCAGCTTAACTTGGCATCATTACTTTAGGAAATGTGTAGTTTCTTGTCACATGTACTGAATGC
Organism: Okamejei kenojei; assembly: GCA_035221665.1. NCBI lineage: Eukaryota > Metazoa > Chordata > Chondrichthyes > Rajiformes > Rajidae > Okamejei > Okamejei kenojei. The sequence goes on along the minus strand of CM069160.1, from coordinate 21,563,845 downwards.
AGTGACAGACTGCTATCCTGTCAGTGAACAAAATATACATGATTACAATAGAGCCATCCACAGATACAGGATAAAGGGAATAACGTTTAGTGCAAGATAAAATCCAGTATAATCTGAGGGTCAGTAGGATGGTTCAGTTGCCTGATAACTGAGAAGAAACTGTCCCTGAATCTGGAAGTGTACATTTCCAAACTTTATCCCTTGCCTTAAAGGAATGGGGAGTGTCTGGGGCGAAACAGGTCCTTGATTATGCTGCTGGCCTTGCCGAGGCAGCGTGAGGTGTAGATGGAGTCAATGGAAGGGAGATCAAGGACTGGGCTACATCCAAAACACTGCAATTTCTTGACCTAAGTTCCACCAGCCATACCTTGACTCACTTCCCCAGTTCCCCATGGGTTGTTAGATGGAAGTTCAAGTCCTCTCTAGTTAGGATAATTCAGTTCCCCGATAATCGATGGGAAGAAAATCCTGGCAGTTGAAAGCTCACAACTGCAGGCCAACTCAGAATGCTACACTGAACGAGATCTGCAGGCAGAGGTGTCCTTTTGTATCCCAGCCAATATTTATCCCATAATGGTTTAAAAAATCATCGCACTGTTTGTGGTGTGACCTCCTGCTGTTGTCAAATTAACTTTGCGTTTACTACATTTTAAGTGCCTACGCTCAAGTCCTTCAGCAGTTGTGGACGAGCTGGTCTCACATCCCCAACCTGCTGCCGAGGAGGGGAGGCAGATGCACACAATGAAGTGGCCTCGCATCAGGGGATTGAGTGGATGGATGAGCAAGAGTGAGTGGAGGCATAAGCGAAGAGCCCCAACCGAGAACGTCACCTATTCATGTTCTCCAGGGACACTGCCTGACCCGCAGTTACTCCAGGACTTTGTGTATTTTTCTGATTTAGTAAAAGACCAGGCCAGCTACAGCAATGGTACAGGCTGAGGGATAACCCAGTTAACATTTTAGTACCATTTCCACCAATTTACTTATGGTATTTAGTACCATTTCCACCAGTCTTTTGTTAATTTAGTAACACCTGACGGATAACCTAATATTTTAGCACCATTTCCACCGATTTACTCCAGCAGTCTTTTTTTGATTTAGTAAAAAAAACAGGCCGAGGGATAACCTAGTTAATGTTTTAGCACCATTTCCACAGAGTTACACTGGCACTTCGTGCCTTTCTTTGATACAAGACCGGATAACCAGTGCCAATGTCACTGGCCAAGGGTTAACCTAGTTCATGTTTTAGCATGATTGTCTGAAGAAGGGCCTCGATCTAAAACGTCACCTGTTCCTTCTCTCCCGAGATGCTGCCTGTCCCGCTGAGTTACTCCAGCATTTTGTGTCTAGCCTCAGTTTAAACCAGCATCTGCAGTTAGAAACATAGACATAGAAAATAGGTGCAGGAGGAGGCCTTTCGGTCCTTCGAGCCAGCACCGCCATTCATTATGATCATGGATGATCGTCCGCTATCAATAACCCGTGCCTGCCTTCTCCACATACCCCTTGACTCCACTAGCCCCTAGAGTTCTATGCAACTCTCTCTTAAATCCGTCCAGTGATTTGGCCTCCACTGCCCTCTGTGGCAGGGAATTCCATAAATTCACAACTCTCTGGGTGAATAAAGCCTGCGCACTGGTGCAGATCAGCGGGCTGCCGGCGGCGGTGCGGCACATGCGCACTTGGCAAGGCTGCCGGTCTGCGCATGCGCACAGGGTGGGGGTGGGGGGGGAGGCCCGGTGATGGGGCTGCCGCGAGCGGCCGGCTGGGCGGCAAGAAAGTGCCGCTGATCGCGCGGGCCGGGCGTGGGCTCGAAATGGCGCCAGGCCCGGCAACCCTCCCCACTGCGCACTAACTGGGGCCCGGCAACCCTCCCCCACTGCGCACGCGCGGCCACTGGGGCCCGGCAACCCTCCCCAACTGCGCAGGCGCGGACACTAGGGCCCGGCAAAGTGCCGCTGATCGCGCGGGCCGGCAAACCGGGGACACATGGCGCCGGCGTTCACCACGGGAGGAACACCGGCGCGGCGGTGTTCCGTAACAGCATGTTTGGCTGCCGGAACACCGTAAAAAGGTTATTTCGCCGGGATAAAATACGGCGAATCCGGGACACTTGGCATCTCTGTACAAGCCTAGTCTTTTCAATCTTTCCTCATATGACAGTCCCGCCATCCCAGGGATCAATCTCGTGAAACTGCCCTCCACTGCCTCAATCACAAGGATGTCCTTCCTCAAATTAGGAGACCAAAACTGTACACAATACTCCAGATGTGATCTCACCAGAGCCCTATACAACTGCAGAAGAACCTCTTTACTCCTATACTGAAATCCTCTTGTTATGAAGGCCAACATTCCATTAGCTTTCTTCACTGCCTGCTGTATCTGCACGCCAACTTTCAGTGACCGGTGTACAAGGACACCCAGATCTCGCTGTACCTCCCCCTTACCTAACCTAACCCAATTGAGATAATAATCTGCCCCCTTGTTTTTGCTGCCAAAGTGTCCCTTCTTACACATAATGTTTTAGCACCATTATACCAATTAAGGGACAGAAGTTTCGGGGTAACGTGAGGGGGAACTTCTTTACTCAGAGGGTGGTGGCTGTGTGGAATGAGCTTCCAGCAGAGGTGGTGGAGGCAGGATCGATTTTAACATTTAAGACTAAAGTGGATAGGTATATGGACGTGAAGGGAATGGAGCGGTATGGTCTGAGTGCAGGTAGATGGGACTAGGGGAAAACAAATGGTCGGCACGGACTGGAAGGGCCGAGAGGGCCTGTTTCCGTGCTGTAATTGTTATATGGTTATATGGTTATACACAACAGGGGACAGAAAGGCAAAACATCTTTCAAATACTTTTATTCAACAACATTTGACGTGACGTTCTCAACGGTTGGACTTGGCCACACGCTCCAGCTCGTCCTTCTTCTTAATGGCGTAAGAGTTAGAAGAGCCCTGTGAAAAGTGAAAGAGGGGGAACCATCACACACATGGACTGTGGCGACTCTGCATCATCTGGTGCTTCCCACCCTATCCGGACCGTCCCATCACCCTCTCCCCATCCCCAAAGGCAACTACAGGCATTTGTGCTTCCAGTGAACTAGAAAGGGTGGGGAGGTTAAGGAGATTATAAGTTTAGATACAGCGCAGAAAAAGGCCCTTCAGCCCACACTGACCAACAATCACCCGTTCACACTAGTTTTATCCTACACACACCAGGGACAACTTACAGAGGACTAATTAACCTAGAGGAATGAGGGAGGAAGCATTCTGCACCCGGAGAAACCCTGCGCGGTCACAGGGAGAACTTGCAAACTCCGTACAGACAGCGCCCACAGTCAGGATTGAATCCAGGTCCCAGGCGCTGTAGGGCAGCACCCGGAGAAAATCCCTACAGTCACAGGGAATGCATGCAAACTCCGTACAGACAGCACCCGTGGTCAGAATCCATAAAGGAGGGGAGAGATTCCACAGTGAAAGGCATTGAAGGGACAAATGTCAGGCGTGGAGGAAATGAAACATAACACCGGTTTAAGCAGCAACATTATCATCAGGATACAACTGCCTGGAACCAAAAGGCTTGAAATTTCCTGTTTTGTTTTAAAACGAGTCTTAGCATCGGCCAGGAGTCAAGAAATGTGCTCCAGGCCCAAGAGGACAGTGCAGGAGTTTAGGAGTTGGGACTGGCCAATGTTTGGGAAAAACAAAACATTCCCCTTGTGTTAATGCAAAACAGAAGGGGCGCTTAAAGGCAACTACACAGCAATTACAAAGTTAGACAGGTTCGGCAGACATGAAAATGCAGAAGTGCATTCTTTTAAAAGGTAAATGGCGTGGCTCAAGGGAGGAATGCTACCAGAATCAAATAAACTCACTGCTCCTTTCAGAAAGCACTGGGTGATATTCAACACACCTGCATACCGCCTGCTTGTGGTTGTACAACACAACTTCAGGGCTGCAGAATGGACTTAAACAAAGATGGGCACAAAGTGCTGGAGCAACTCAGCAGGTAAAGCAACATTCCTGGAGAATATGGATCAGGGACCTTTCAGGTCGGGACCCTTTCTTCAGAGTCCTAACTCACCTGAAAAATCCATGGTACCTGACCTGCTGAGTTGCTCCAGCAACTTTGTGTCTATCTTTGGTATAAGCCAACATCTACAGTTCATTTTTATTACTTAAGCCAAGATCATGTTTGACATTACTTTAGCAGTTTACTTTAGAGATACAGCGTGGAAACAGGCCCTTCGGCCCACGCTGACCATCATCACCCCATAGATTAATACTATCCGACACATTAGGGACACATTACATAGAAACACGAGTAGCCCATTCGGCCCTTCGAGCCTTCAATATGATCATGGTTGATTATCTAAAATCAGTACCCTGTTCCTGCTTTTCCCCATATCCCTTGGTTCCTTGAGCCCTAAGAGCTAAATCTAACTCTCTCTTGAAATTTAATTTCCAGAGGCCAATTTACCTGGTGGTACAGCGGTAGAGTTGCTAATTACAGTGCTGCAGAGCCATAGACCCGGGTTCCATCCAGACTAAGGGTGCTTCTGTATGGAGTTTGCACATTCTCCCCATAATTGCGTGGGTTTTGTCCAAGATATCCGGTTTATTCCCAAACTCCAAAGACTAACAGGTTTGTAGGTTAATTGGCTAGGTATACATGTAAATTGTCCCTAGTGTGTGCAGGATAGTGTTAATGTGCGGGGATCGTTGATCGGTACGGACTCGGTGGGCAGAAGGGCCTCTTTAGAGATACAGCCGCGCTGTACCCTTTAAACTAAACTAAAATCAAAACCTACAAAAAAGCTGTACGTCTTTGGAATGTGGGAGGAATCCAGAGCACCCGGTGAAAACCCGTGCGGTTACAGGGAGGAGGTACAAACTCCATACAGTCAGGATCGAACCCAGGTTTGTGGCGCTGCAAGGCAGCAGCTCTACCGCTGCGCAAGTGTTGTGTCCAGGGTTTAGCTACATAGCAACCTCAACAAAGGTCTAGAGCTACCTCCCAAACAGAAGGCTGAGAGGAAGGAATCCAGTCAAACCACATATAAAGGTTGCCACTGTGTTTTACATCACAGCACATTTGTTGCCTCCTCCCTAAATACAAAATGTCATGCCTACAGGAGGATTTTGGGCTTTAGAATTATATTTTGGAATGTGAATCGGTATTTTGAAGGTGGAGATTGGTAGATTCTTGATTAGTACGGGTGTCAGGCGTTATGGGGAGACGGTGGGGAAAATGGGGTTGAGAGGGAAGGATAGATCAGCCATGATTGAACGATGGAGTGGATTTGGGAGTGTGGGAGGAAACCTGAGGTCCCGAAGAAAGCCCACACAGGCCACGGGGAGAACATACAAACTCCATAAAGACAGCATCCGTAGTCAGGATCGAACCTCTAGCGCTGAAAGGCGGCAACTCTACCACTGTGCCGCCAGCACTTCGTGCTCCTATCAAGCCTCAAGATCAAAGGCCCCCCTTTCAAAGCATAACTGCTGGAATGGAAGCTATTTCCAGCGTCGTTACATAGCATTGCAAGGAACGATGATAAAGCACACACACGCCAAAATCCCACACTTCCAGCGACGGAAGTCCGCAGGAACTGGAGGACAGAGATGTGTGGTGCGGCCGTCACCGTTCCCGTTGGAAAGCAGCGCCACTGCGTCGCTAATGTTTTCAACGATGATGAATGAAAATGAATTTTCAGGAGTTCTACATGTCTTTTTTGTTTTTGCCAATTGTTCAATTATCTGGAGCACAAGTCACGTGGGGCACATGTGCACTCGGCCAAATGATTTGCAATATCCAAGACTGCAATCAAATGGAAACTCAGAATGACAAGGCAACTACTTGAAGGGAAAACCAAACTCACTGATTCAAGGCGGGGACCCTGCAATAGTGTCAACAAAGCCGCCCAGTGTGGTTGGCACTCCCTTGTTTACAGTAGGAGTCTCTCCTCCCAACACCAACCTCTTCCTTATTCTGCAAGAGTCTGACCAACCCAAGCCTGCAGGGCACACAACGAAAAATTTGTTTTAACTGCACCAAAATAAATTGTGTGTAGTTAAAACATTTGCGGAGCAGTTAAAACATTTGTTTTAACTGCTTCACCCGACCAGAATGACGTACCTTTGCTGCGTTGATGAGCTCATCTGCCAGACATTCTGCAATGGTTTTGATGTTCCTGAATGCAGCTTCTCTGGCCCCGGTACACAGCAGCCAGATCGCCTTCAAGCACACAGACAATAAAGCACACAAAGAATAAAGACAAGTTAGTCAGGTCAGAGAACATTTCAAGAATTTACAAATCCGTAGCAAGGAAGGCAAATGCAATGTTAGCATTTATTCAGAGGGGTCAGACCGCATTTGGGAGTAGCGACTTGCTGGCTCTGGTGAGAGTCCAGAGGAGGTTAGAAACATAGAAAATAGGTGCAGGAGTCGGCCATTCGGCCCTTCGAGCCTGCACCGCCATTCAATATGAATTTTGTACGAAAAAATAAAGAAATGTTAGTTTTATAAATTTAGTGTCTCTCTCTCCCTCTCTCTCATTCTGTCTCTTGCTGTCTGTCTGTGCCTCTCTCTGTCTGTCTGTCTCTCTCTCTGTCTGTCTGTCTGTCTCTATGTCTCGATGTAAACTACCGCGGGCCCCGCTGTCTCCAGCAGGGCGGCGATGATGTCGGGTGGACGAGCGTCCCTGGAGCCGAGGGAGAGGCCGAGGGTACCCGGAGTGGTGTCACCCCGCTCCCGGGTTCCAGCTGGTGTGGGGACCGGGGGCAGGGGGAGGCCGCGCTGGGTAGGTCCGAGAGACATTGTGCCGGGTACCCTCGTCGTCTCCCTACCCTGGTTCCAGGACGCTCGCTTCCCCCCCCCCCCCCCCAACCCGGGGCCCAGAAAAGGAAACTTAACTGTGGAGCTGTTGGAATGGAATGGAATGCCTTTTATTGTCATTCAAACATCTTGATTTGAATGAAATTTCATTTTCGACAGTTTTTAAATTACAAAAAAAACCAAGACCCACACTTAACACAGTTTACATAAACATCCATCACAGTGAATCTCCTGCGATCCAGCAGTCCAACTGTTTCGGATTTAGACCCTTCGTCAGACTATGAAAAAGGGTCTCAATCATAAATGTTGCCTCTTCCTTTCCCCCACAGACACTGCCTAGCTTGCTAAGCTACGCCAGCATTTTGTGCCTATCTGCAGCTCCTTTTACTATAATAAGATTGTCTCTGGACTGTATGCAGGAACAAGAGCTGCACTTGCAGTTGGTTCTGCAACATGCAGGGACACTTGTCAGCGTACAGGGCACAGTGCCTCCCAACAGCTACACGTCAGAGATATGATCCGCTGTGGAAACATAGAAAATAGGTGCAGGAGTAGACCATTCGGCCCTTTGAGCCTGCACCACCATTCAATATGATCATGGCTGATCATTCAACTCAGTATCCCATACCTACCTTCTCTCCATACCCCCTGATCCCTTTAGCCACAAGGGCCACATCTAACTCCCTCTTAAATGTAGCCAATGACCTGGCCTCAACTACCTTCTATGGCAGAGAATTCCACAGATTCACCACTGTCTGAAAAATGTTTTTCTCATCTCGGTCCTAAAAGACTTCCCCCTTATCCTTAAACTGTGACCCCGTGTTCTGGACTTCCCCAACATCGGGAACACTCTTCCTTCATCTAACCTGTCCAACCCTCAAGAATTTTGTACGTTTCCATAAGATAGCAACATAGTAAATAGGTGCAGGAGGAAGCCATTCGGCCCTTCGAGTCAGCACTGCCATTCATTGTGATCATGGCTGATCGTCCCCTATCAATAACCCATGCCTGCCTTCTCCACATATCCCTTGACTCCACTAGCCCCTAGAGCCCTATCTAACTCTCTTAAATCCATCCAGTGATTTGGCCTCCACTGCCCTCTGTGGCAGGGAATTCCATAAATTCACAACTCTCTGGGTGAAAAAGTTATTTCTCACCTCAGTCTTAAATTACCTTTCCCTTTATTCTCAGACTGTGGCCCCCTGGTTCTGGACTCACCCAACATTGGGAACATTTTTCCTGCATCTAGCTTGTCCAGTCCTTTTATAATTTTATGTTTCTATAAGACCCCCCTCATCCTTCTAAACTCCAGTGAATACAAGCCTAGTTTTTTTCAATCTTTTTTTTAAAGTGATGAATAGTGAAGATAATGATCCCAGGAATGACAGGGTTAACTAACATATGATGAGCGTTTGAAAGCACTGGGCCTGTACTTGCTGGAGTTGAGAAAGATGAGGGAGTGGGACCTCTTTGAAAGGCCAGGATAGAGTGAATGTGGAGAGGATGTTTCCACTAGTTGGACAGTCTTGGAGCAGAGGCCGTAGCCTCAGAACACAAGGAGATGACAAGTAATTTATTTTGTCAGAGGGTGTTGAATCTGTGCTTTGTATCCAATCCGATAGGGAATACAAGAGGTAAGACACAGGACTCGTGCACAACGTTGGGAAATCTGTGAATTGTCTAACGGAACGGATTCTCCTGTTCCAGGCAGTGGATGGATATTATTCTGTGATGAATTTCGAAACTTGTCTGGGAATGATGTACAGTTCAGTAATTAATTGACAGCGGCACTATTAGAAATGCGCGCTAATGTCATCGAGGCTCATAAATAAATAATTGTAGCTCTTTGCCAAACACCGCAGTAAGCTGTGGAGCCACAAGAGGGAGCACATGGCACATGAAATGAGGCTGAAACCTGGAACCAACTCAAAACATAACAAAGTGTTAAAGAAGGAACTGCAGATGCTGGAAAATCGAGGGTACACAAAATGCTGGAGAAACTCAGCGGGTGCAGCAGCATCCATGGAGCGAAGGAAATAGGCAACGTTTCGGGCCGAAACCCTTCTTCAGACTGCACCCCCCATCAGTCTGAAGAAGGGTTTCGGCCCGAAACGTTGCCTATTTCCTTCGCTCCAGATGCTGCTGCACCCGCTGAGTTTCTCCAGCATTTTTGTGTACCTTCAAAACATATCAACACTTCATCACAGGCAAACTTTCTCTGACAAAGATTACCTGCTCTGAAGCATTAACATTAGCTGAGCAATTCCAGCATTTTGTGTTTCGGATATTTTCTTCAACCCAATTTTGTCCATTGTGTTTGGTTGCACGATGGACTTTGTTATTATTAACTTAGCGTTTTTTTTAGTTATTTAGTTTATTATTGTCACCTTTGCAGTGAAAACGTTTTGTGCAGGGGTTATGGGGAGAAGGCAGGGGAATGGGGTTGAGAGGGAAAGATAGATCAGCCATGATTGGATGATGGAGTAGATCTGATGGGCCGAATGGCCTAATTCTGCTCCGACAACTTATGAACACGGATTTTATTTAAAATTACTAATGCAATCAAGCCATTCACAGCGCAAAGATAAAGGGTGAAGGGGTGTAACATTTAGTGCAAAGATATAACATTATTAAAGATTATTATGCATTATAAATTATCCATGTGTGTATGGTGTTTACAGGCCTGCTTAACTGCTGCAAGTGAGAATTTCATTGTTCCATTGTCAGTACATGTGACAATTATGACCGCGGTGGAGGCCAAGTCAATGATATTAAGGCGGAGATTTTTGACTACTGAGGGTCAGGGGTTATGGCGAGAAGGCAAGAGAATGGCTTTGAGGGAAAGACAGATCAGCCACAATTGAATAGACTTGATGGCCTTATACTGGTCCCAGAACAAATAGACGCTCGGCTCAAAATCTGTGTTTTTTTAGCTTAGTTTAGAGATACGGTGTGGAAACGGCCCATCGAGTTCGCAGTGACCAGCGATCCCCACACATTAACACTATCCCACACACACACTAGGGACAATTGTACATAGACACCAAGCCAATTAACCTACATACCAGTACATATTTGGAGCGTGGGAGGAAACCGAAGATCTCGGAGAAAACCCACGTGGTCACGGGGTGGTCACACAAACTACATAATAATAATATTGCATTTTATTTATGGGCGCCTTTCAGGACACCTTACAGTTAAAACAGTAGACAGCACCCCTACTGGGTTTGAACCCAGTTCTCCAGCGCGGCAAGGCAGGAACTCTACCACTGCATCACCGTGCCGCCCGTTAGTTTGGAGTTATCATCCCACCCCAGGACAAGCCTTCGCATCACAGATTTGCCCACAGACAGCACCCCACCCTTGCACCGTACCTGGTTAACGCGCCGCAATGGGCTCACGTCGACAGCCTGCCTTCTCACGGTGCCGGCCCGCCCGATACGAGTGGAGTCCTCTCGGGGCCCGCTGTTGATGATGGCGTTCACCAGCACTTGCAGTGGGTTCTGCAACACAGAAACTATCAGTGCGCACAGCACAGTATGGGACCCAGTATGTCCCATCGGGTACACATCAATTTTGTTTAGTTTAGAGATACAGCACAGAAACAAGCCTTTCATCCCACCAAGTCCGTGTCAACCATAGACCCCCGCATTCTAACACCATCCTACAAACACTAGGGACTTTCTATAATTATACCAAGCCAATTAACCTATATGTCATTAAGAGCGTGGGAGGAAACCGGATTGGGTTAATGCATGTTGAACGTCTGAAGGCACTGGGCCTGTACACGCTACAGTTTAGAAAGATGAGGGGGGACCTAATTGAAACTTACTGAATAGTGAAATACATGGATAGAGTGGATGTGGAGAGGATGCTTCATCTAGTGGGAGAGTCTAGGACCAGAGGGCACTGCCTCAGAACGAAAGGACGCACTTTTAAAAAAGAGAGCAGGATTTTTGTTTTAGTCAGAGGGCAGTGTATCTGGGGAATTTATTGCCACACACGGCTGTGGCGGCTAAGGCATTGAGTATTTCTAAGGTGCAGATTGACATATTCTTGATTAGCAAGGATAGAAACATAGAAAATAGGTGCAGGAGGCCATTTGGCCCTTCGAGCCAGTACCGCCATTCATTATAATCATGGCTGATCGTCCCCTATCAATAACCCGTGCAGGCCTTCTCCCCATATCCCTTGACTCCACTAGCCCCTAGAGCTCTATCCAACTCTCTCTTGAATCCATCCAGTGATTTGGCCTCCACTACCCTCTGTGGCAGGGAATTCCATAAATTCACAACTCTCTGGGTGAAAACATTTTTTCTCACCTCAGTCTTAAATGACCTCCCCTTTATTCTAAGACTGTGGCCCCTGCTTCTGCACTCACCCAACATTGGGAACATTTTTCCTGCATCTAGCTTGTCAAGGGTGCCAGAGGTGCCAGACTAACCTATTTAATAACTGAGTTTCAAGGGCACAAAATGTCACTGGAAACGTGGTGACTTGTGCACTTGCCTCAGTGTAACCTACTATTTTTTAGGCTTGTGCTTAAGTATGATTATGCCGTAATATACAGCAAGATTGTTCCTGGAGATAAGGCACAAAATGCTGGAGTAATTCTGCAGGTCAGACAGCATCTCTGGAGAACATCGGATAGGTGACGGTTTGGATCGGGACCCTTCTTTGGAATCACTTTCAAATTAAAGATGGTTTGAGAGGGCGCTTTCTCACCGAAAGATTGGGAGCACCTGGAATGCCAGAGATTGCTGAAAGCAATCACCTGAAGAAGGGTCCCAACCCAAAACGTTGGGTCGGTAGAAGGGTCCCAACCCAAAGGGTCATTTAACCATGTACTCCGGAGATGCTGCCTGACATGCTGAGTTACTCCAGCACTTTGTGTCTTTCATATTTGTAAATTGGCACCTGCAATTCCTTTTTTGAAGAAGGGCCCCAACGCAAAGGTTTACCTATCCATCCTCTACACAGGTGCTTTTGTTTGGAATGGAATGGAATGCCTTTTATTGTCATACAAACACTTGGTTTGAATGAAATTTCATTTTCTACAGTTTCTAAATTACAAAAAAAAAACAAGACCTTCTTCCAGCAGTCCAACTGTTTCGGATTTAGACCCTTCGTCAGACTATGAAAAAGGGTCTCAATCATAAATGTTGCCTCTTCCTTTCCTCCAGACACTGCCTAGCTTGCTAAGCTACGCCAGCATTCTGTGCCTATCTGCAGCACCTTGTTACTATAATAAGATTGTCTCTGGACTGTATGCAGAAACAAGAGCTGCACTTGCAGTGGGTTCTGCAACATACAGGGACACTTGTCAGCGTACAGGGCACAGCGTGTGACGTGGGCACAATGCCTCCCAACAGCTACACGTCAGTGAATTGATCCGCTGTAGAAACATAGAAAATAGGTGCAGGAGCAGGCCATTCGGCCCTTCGAGCCGGCACCACCATTCAATATGATCATGGCTGATCGTCCAACTCAGTATCCCATACCTGCCTTCTCTCCATACCCCCTGATCCCTTTAGCCACAAGGGCCACATCTACCTCCCTCTTAAATATAGCCAATGAACTGGCCTCAACTACTTTCTGTGGCAGAGAATTCCACAGATTCACCACTCTCTGTGTGAAAAATGTTTTTCTCATCTTGGTCCTAAAAGACTTCCCACTTATCCTTAAGCTGTGACCCCGTGTTCTGGACTTCCCCAACATTGGGAACACTCTTCCGTCATCTAGCCTATCCAACCCCTCAAGAATTTTGTACGTTTCCATAGCAACATAGAAAATAGGTGCAGGAGGAGACCATTCAGCCCTTCGAGTCAGCACCGCCATTCATTGTGATCATGGCTGATCGTCCCTTATCAATAACCCGTGCCTGCCTTCTCCACATATCCCTTGACTCCACTAGCCCCTAGAGATCTATCTAACTCTCTCTTAAATCCATCCAGTGATTTGGCCGCCACTGCCCTCTGTGGCAGGGAATTCCATAAATTCACAACTCTCTGGGTGAAAAATGTTTTTTCTCACCTCAGTCTTAAATGACCTCCCCTTTATTCTCAGACTGTGGCCCCCTGGTTCAGGACTCACCCAACATTGGGAACATTTTTCCTGCATCTAGCTTGTCCAGTCCTTTTATAATTTTATATGTTTCTATAAGATCCCCCCCATATCCTTCAAAACTCCAGTGAATACAAGCCTAGTTTTTTCAATCTTTCTTTTAAAGTGATGAATAGTCCCCCCCAATCTTCTAAATTCTAGCGAGTACAGGCCGAGTCTATCCAGTCTTTCTTCATATGAAAGTCCTGCCATCCCAGGAATCAGTCTGGTGAACCTTCTCTGGACTCCCTCTATGGCAAGAATGTCTCTCCTCAGATTAGGAGAACAAAACTGTACATAATATGCTGGGTTGGCTTACCTCGCCGGTGAGCAGGTGGATGATCTCGAAGGCGTGCTTCACGATGCGCACCGTCATCAGCTTCTTGCCGTTGTTGCGGCCATGCATCATCATGGAGTTAGTCAGACGCTCCACGATAGGGCACTGCGCCTTGCGGAAGCGCTTGGCAGCGTAGCGGCCCGAGCTGTGGGGGAGGTACTTGGCATACTTCTCCTTGACAGCAATATAATCCTGAGGGAGGGGGGGGGGGGAGATAAGAGAGGGGGACATCAAGCACTGAACTCAATCATAGCTTCAGTGTTACCTCAAAGAAACAGGCTCTTCAGCCCAACTTGCCCGTGCTGACAATCATGCCCCATCCACACTAGTCCCACTTGCCCTCGTTTGGCTCATATCCCTCTAAACCTTTCCTCTCCATGCATCCGTCCAAATGCCTTTTAAATGTTGCGATAGTAGCTGCCTCAACCACTCAGGGCGGCACAATGGCGCAGTGGTAGAGTTGCTGCCTTACAGCTCTCGAGACTGGGGTTCGATCCTGATGACGGGCGCTGGCTGTGCAAAGCTTGAACTTTTTTCATGTAACCGCACAGGTCTCTTTCGGGTGCTCCAGTTCCCTTCCATCTTCCAAAGACGTGCAGGTTTGTAGGTTAATTGGCTTCTGTAAATTGCCCCCTTGCCTGTAGTACATCTTAATATTTCACCCACTTTAGTTTTGTTTAGAGATACACGTGGCAAACAGACCCTTCAGCCCAGAGTCTGCACTGACCAGCGATCATCCCACACGCTAGCACGATAGAAACATAGAAAATAGGTGCAGGAGTAGGCCACTGTCTGTCCCTCTCCATCAATATGTCTCAATGTAAACTACCGCAGGGCGGCGATGATGTCGGGTGGACGAGCGTCCCTGGAGCCGAGGGAGAGCCCGAGGGTACCCGGAGTGGTGTCTCCCCGCTCCCGGGTTGCAGCTGGTGCGGGGACCGGGGGCAGGGAGAGGCCTCGCCGGGTAGGTCCGAGAGACATTGTGCCGGGTACCCTCGTCCTCTCCCTACCCTGGTTCCAGGACGCTTGTTTCCCCCCCCCCACCAACCCGGGGCCCAGAAAAGGAAACTTAACTGTGGAGCTGTCGAGTCCCTGAAGGGGAAAAAAGATTTTGACACCAGTCAAGTAAAGACGGGAGGGGCGGGGCAAGTGTGGGCGCTGTTTTATCTCGCTAGCACAGAACCCACTACCATAGAACCCGCTAAATAACCCGTTCCGCATGGAACGTGTTAAGAGTTTGCTGCGGGCCATAGTTTGGACACCCCTGCTTTAGAACATTGATTAGTATAGGTGTCAGAGGTTATGGGGAGAAGGCAGGAGAATGGGGCCAGGAGGGAGATAGATCAGCCACGATTGAATGGCAGAGTAGACTTCATGGGCCGAATGGCCTAATTCTACTCCTATACCTCATGACCTCAGAAAGGAGATGAGGGATTTTCTTTGGTCAGACGGTGGTGAATCTGTGGAACTCACTACCAGGCGGCTGCGGATTCATTGGATCATTTTAAAGCGGAGCTTAAGAGATACACAATTACTAAGGGTGTCAAAGGAAAGCTAGATTTGTCTGGTTAAAGTTCATAAGTTCTTGGAGCAGAATTAGGCCATGCGGCCCATCATGTCTCCTCTGCCATTCAATCATGGCTGATCTATCTTTCCCTCCATCTGCATTCTCCTGCCTTCACCCCATAGCCCCTAATACCCGCACTAATCAAGTATCTGTCAATCTCCGCTTTACAATACCCAGCAACTTGACCCAAAGAATCCAGCAGCCCAGAAAGGTTAATGTTCAGGAAGCACCCTCTCGTCTCAAGTTATTATTTAAATAGATTTGTCTCCAGGCTTTGGGAAATTCATGTGATCGGGGCACAATTAGACCCTTCGGCCCATCAAGTCTATTCTGCGACTCAATCATGACTGATCTTTCTTTCCATTTCAACCCCATTCTCTTGCCTTCTCCCCATAACCCCTGATGCCCTTACTAATGAAGAATCTATCAATCTACACCCCAGAGCCTTCTGTTCCAATGGATTCCACAGTTCATCGCCCTCTGGCTAAAGAAATCCCTCTGCATCTCCTTTCTAAATGTACCTCTTTTTATTCTGAGGCTGTCCCCTCTGGTCCAAGATTCTCCCATTAGTGGAAACATCCTCTCCACATCCACTCTATCCAGGCTTTTCAATGTTCAATCCTGACAACGGGTGCTTGTGTGTAGAGTTTGCACATTCTCCCTGTGACCACGTGGGTTTTCTCCGAGAACTTCCACGCTCCAAAGACCTACAGGTCTGTACGTTAATTGGAATGGTATAAATGTAAATTGTCCCTGGTGTGTGTAGGACAATGTTCGGGATCGCTGGTCGGTGTGGACTCGTGGGGAGGGGGCGCATGGCCTGTTTCCACACTGTATCTCTAAATTAAACTAAACACAACAGAGCAAGAGAGGTAACACACACACACCTGCAAGGAAATATCGTTGATCTGAACATCGTCAGTGCTCCATTTGCCAAAGAGCTTGATCTCTGGCGTCTCCGTGACCGCAGGCACGCTTTCCCACTCGGTCATTCTGTGAAAAAGGACAAAGAAAGTCAGACCCCTGTCCACTGCAGCGATAACCCCAACGAGCTTCAGAAACTGTGGAGCTGAGGTGAAGAAGCGCGGCAAATGTGAACAATAACCAGTAGCTTCCAGGAGAGAAAGCCCTTGTAGTGTATACATAGAAACATAGAACATAGAAATTAGGTGCAGGAGTAGGCCATTCAGCCCTTCGAGCCTGCACCGCCATTCAATATGATCATGGCTGATCATCCAACTCAGTATCCCGTACCTGCCTTCTCTCCATACCCTCTGATCCCCTTAGCCACAAGGGCCACATCCAACTCACTATAAAACAAAGGCGGGTACCAAGGTGGGGAGCAGCTGTACCAACCCCTCTGCCATGGGCGGCATGTTGACTCAGCAGTGGAGTTGCTGCCTTACAATACCAGAGACCCGGATTCGATCCTGACCTCGGGTGCTGTCTGTATGGAGTTTGTACGTTTTCCCTCGGACTTGTTTGGGATTTCTCCAGGTGCTGCGGTTTCGTACAACACTCCAAAGACGTACAGGTTCATAGGCTTGGTAAAATTGTAAATTGTCCCTAGTGTGTGTAGAATAGTGTTAGTGTGCATGGATCGCTGGTTGGCACGGCTTCGGCGGGCCGAAGGGCCTGTTTCTGTGCTGTATCTCCAAACTGAACTAAGACTCCATCTACACTTCAGGCTGCCTCGGCTAGGACGCCAGCATAATCAGGGACAAGTCTCACCCCAGTCACTCCCTCTTCTCCCCTCAGGCTAGAAGAACAGTAGTTTGAAAGCATATACCCCCAGATTCAGGGGCAGCCCCCCCCCAACTGTTATCAGGCTACTGAACCATCCTCTCACCAATTAGAGTTCGATCCTGTTCTCTCATCGACCTCGTTGGAGACATTGGAACTATCTTTAATCAGACTTTATCTTGCACTAAATGATACAGATAGGGTAAGAGCTGGTGCTTTGTTGAAGATCAGATAAGACAGTCTTTTTAATTTTCCTCTTTGGTCTTAGTACAGTCAGGATGGCATTGCAAGGTGTCATACAGAACTCCTGAGGATGTCAGAGTCAAGCAGCACAGAAACAGGCCCATGGGCCCCAAATTGCCCATGCTGAAGTGTGGAGGAATAAACTGCAAATGCGGACACACCGAAGATGGATGCAATATGCTGGAGTAACTCGGTGCGGCAGGAAGCATCTCGGGTCAGAAGAAATATGTGATCCTTTCGGAACCTTTTACAGCTGAAGAAGGGTCTCAACCCAAAATCACATATTCCTT
Organism: Okamejei kenojei; assembly: GCA_035221665.1. Lineage (NCBI taxonomy): Eukaryota > Metazoa > Chordata > Chondrichthyes > Rajiformes > Rajidae > Okamejei > Okamejei kenojei. The sequence goes on along the minus strand of CM069160.1, from coordinate 21,546,726 downwards.
CTCTCCAGAGATGCTGCCTGTCCTGCTGAGTTACGCCAGCATTTTGTGTGTATGTTTTTGCATATGCTGCTCCATCTACATTTGTACCGCATGCATGTGTTTGGTTTGTTCCTATGTACCTGTGTAAAATGTGGTAGATCAGGGAATCTTCCAGGATATGACTAGAGTCCCCTGATTACTGGTGTGGCTGAGGCCCATGGTTCTTTGTCATTATATCAATGACTTACGACCAGAAGATACAAGGTACTGCCAGCAAGTCTCCTGGAGATGCTAAAATAGGTGATGTTGGAGGAAGGAACTGCAGATGCTGGTTTAAACCAAAGATGGACACAAAATGCTGGAGTAACTCAGCGGGACAGGCAGCATCGCTGGGTTGAAGGAATGGGCGGCGTTTCAGGTCGAGAGCCCAAATATGTGTTTTTGCAGACAATCGTCAAGAATTGGTGGGATCTAATTCAAAGACAGACACAAATTGCAGGAGTAACTCAGCGGGACAGGCAGCATCTCGGGAGATAAGGAATGGGCGACAAATCGGGCCACGACCCTTCTTCAGGCAAAGGGTCTCAACACGAACCGTCACCCATTCCTTCTCTCCAGAGATGCTTCCTGTACCGCTGAGTTACTCCAGCATTTTGTGTCTGTCTATCTTTGATTTAAAGCAGCATCTGCAGTTCCTTCCCACACTGTGGGTATAGTTTATTATTATCACATGATACAGTAGGTACAGTAAAAAGCTTTATTTTGCTGTGTGCTGACCAGTCTGTGGAAAGACTAACATTTACAGTGTACAAATGATACAGGATAAAGGGAATAACGTTTGGTGCAAGATAAAGCTCGATGAAAGATAGTCTGAGGGTCTCCAATGAGGCAGATAACTCGTCAGGACTACTCTCTGGTTGTGGATGGGATGGGATGGTCCAGTTGCCTGATAAAGATAAAGTCCAGGAATGTCTGCAGTTCTATAGGGCTCTGGTGAGACCACATCTGGAGTATTGTGTACAGCTTTGGTCTCCTAATTTGAGGAAGGACATCCTTGTGATTGAGGCAGTGCAGCGTAAGTTCACGAGATTGGTCCCTGGGATGGCGGGACTGTCAATATGAGGAAAGATTGAAAAGACTAGGCTTGTATTCACTGGAGTTTAGAAGGATGATGGGCTCTCTTATAGAAACATATAAAGTTATTGAATGACTGGACAAGCTAGATGCAGAAAAAATGTTCCCAACGTTGGGCGAGTCCAGAACCAGGGGCCACAGTCTTTGAATAAAGGGGAGGTCATTTAAGACTGAGGTGAGAAAAAGCTTTTTTACCCAGAGAGTTGTGAATTTATGGAATTACCTGCCACAGAGGGCAGTGGAGGACAAATCACTGGATGGATTTAAGAGAGTTAGATAGAGCTCTAGGGGCTAGTGGAGTCAAGGGATATGGGGAGAAGGCAGGCACGGGTTATTGATAGGGGACGATCAGCCATGATCACAATGAATGGCGGCGCTGGCTCGAAGGGCCGAATGGCCTCCTCCTGCACCTATTTTCTATGTTTCTGTGTGAGTCAGATTAAAGATGCGGGGTGAGTGAGAACGGGGGGGCGGACGCACGTTACCCCGAGGCATGGTCGGGGCGAGTAGGCCGCGGGCTTCGCCTCAGGGAGTCGCGGCGGCGGCGGCAGCAGCACAGCGGGCGCGGGGCCTCCCTCCGTCGCTCACTCCTGCAGGCCGAGCGGGAGCGGAGCGGAACCGGGCCTCGCTTCCCCCCGGCCCACAGCGCGGCCCCATTCCCCCCTCTCTCCCCGCGACTCACCTGCTCCACTCGGGCTCCGCCGCCGAAAAGGACCCGCTCCGGGTTGCACCGAGATCAAAAAGCAGGGCTTCCACATCCGGGCTTCGCCAAGCCCCGCCAGTGTTGGCAGGGAGCATGCGCAACGCGGGGAAAACGTCCTCCGCGCCGCCATCTTTGTCGCGGGCGGCGGGCACGGGGCATGCGCGGCGCATGGGAGTCGCAGCCCCCACTCCGCGCCATCTTTGTCGCGGGCAAGGGGCATGCGCAATGCAGGGGAGACGCTCCCAATACCATCTTTGATATTGGCGGCAGGCACGGGGCATGCGCAGTAGATGGGAGTCGCTCCGGACGCCACCTTTGTTACTGGCGGCAGGCGCGGGGCATGCGCGGTGCAGTGGAATCGCTCCCAAAGCCACCTTTGTTACTGGCAGCGGGCGCGGGGCATGCGCGGTGCCGGAGAGCCGCACTCGACCATCTTTCTTGCAGGCACTTGGCGCCCCGCGCATGCGCCCCATGAATCGTATCTTTGGACGGCGGTGGCCATCTTTCATCAAGGCGCACCCGGCACCAACCGGCCACGTGGGTGCAGCCAAGTTGCAAAAGATGCATTTCAACTCCCCTTCCCATTCCGCATCCGACCTCTGGGTCCTGGGCCTCCTCCGCGGCCAGAGTGAGCAACACCGCAAGCTGGAGGAACAGCACCTCATATTCCGCTTGGGGAGTCTGCATCCTTTGGGCTTGAACATTGAATTTTCTCAATTCTGTTAACCCTTGCTGTCTCCTCCCCTTCCCACCTCTCCCTCAGCCCTCGGGCCCTGACATTCCCTGGTCTCGACCCGAAACGTCGCCTATCTCCTTCGCTCCTTAGATGCTGCTGCACCCGCTGAGTTTCTCCAGCTTTTTGTGTACCCTTCCCTCTATCTCTATCTCCCTCCCCCACCCCAGTCGCACCAGCTTCTCATTTTCACACCACAAACAGCTTACAATGGCTTGTTCCCTTTATCATCGATACTTTTTTGCATATCTTTCACTCATTGTTCCTTATCTCTCCACATCACCGTCTATATCTCTCGTTTCCCTGATCCCTGACCAGTCTGAAGAAGGGTCTCGACCCGAAACGTCGCCTATCTCCTTCGCTCCTTAGATGCTGCTGCACCCGCTGAGTTTCTCCAGCTTTTTGTGTAACCCTGCAAAAGATGCATCACTGACGCTGCTCCTTCATCTCAGTTATTCGCCCCTGTCCCACGGTGCAAGTCCACCCACGAGTGACCCCGAGTGAAAGAATGCATCACAGTCTCCATGCTCACCTCAGGTGCTGTCTGTGTGGAGTTTGCACATTGCCCTGTGACTGGTCATATGATCATCAGTTTAGGGGCAGAATTAGGCCATTCGGTCCAGGTTCAAGAATAGCTACTTCCCCACAGCCATCAGGCTTTTAAACCTGGCTCAGACAAAACTCTGATCATTAATAACCCATTAACTCTTATTTGCACTTCATCAGTTTATGTGTATATATTTATATAATGGTACAAGGATGCACTGATCTGTTTTGTAGTAAATGCCTTCTATGTTCTGTGTGCTGAAGCAAAGCAATAATTCCATTGTCCTATCAGGGACACATGACAATAAACTCACTTGAACTTGAATCAAGCCTACTCCGTCATTCAATCATAGTTGATCTATCTCTCCTTCCTAACCGTAATTGGCTTCTGTAAAATTGTCCTCCGGTGTGTCGGGAGTGGATGAGAAAGTGGGGTAACATAGAACTAGTGTGAACGGGTGATGGATGGTTGTCGTGAACCCGAAGGGCCTGTTTCCATGCTGTCTTCTTCTTTTGTGTGGCGTGCACAGCCTAAAGCTGTTGGACAACTTGTTCTATTTGATCTTCCGTTTGTACACGTCGAGTTGATTGCATTAGTCGAAACAGGGTGAAGGTTGCAATCTTCCTCCCCATGCTATATCTCTGAAGTAAAAAACTCCACACCCAACACATCATTTTTCATGGATGGGTAATGTTTCGGGTCGAGACGTTCTTAAAACATCACTTATCCATGTTCCCCAGAGATGCTGCCTGACCTGCTGAGTTACTCCAACACTGTCCTTTTGTGTATTGACCAGCATCTGCAGTTCCTCGTTTCTACTAATCTGAAGAAGGATCCAGACCCGAAATGTTGACTGCCAATTTCCCTCCACAGATGCTGCCTGATCCACTGAGTCACTCCGACACTTTGTGTCTTTGCCCTGAACCTCCTCTCTTCCATCTTTCGTCCCAACTTACAACCACAATACTGAAGATGGGTCCCAATCCAAAACATCACTGATCTATGTTCTCCAGAGATGCTGCCTGACCCACTGAGTTACTCCAGCGCTTAAGAGTCATGGAGTCATCCAGTCATCCAGCATAGAAACAGGCTCTTAAGCTCAAGTCACCCACGCTGAGCAACATGCCCCATCCACACGAGTCTGAAGAAGGTTCTCGACCCGAAACGCCACCCATCCCTCCTCTCCATAGATTCTGCCTCACCCGCTGAATTACTCCAGCATTTTGTGTCTACATAGTCCCACCTGCCTGCATTTGGTCCATATCCCTCTAAACCTATCCTATCTATATAGTGTTAAAAGGTTACCCTTCAGTTTCCCATTAAATCCCCCCTCACCTTAAACCCATGTGCTCCGGTTCTCGATTCCCCGGGCAAGACTCTGTGCGTTTACCTGACCTATTCCTCTCATGATTTTGTACAGCCCTATAAGACCGCCCCTCGTCCTCCTGTGGTCCAAGGAATAAAGTCTAAGCCTGCTCAATCTTCCCCTGTAGCTCAGGCCCTCGAGTCCTGTCATAGAAACATAGAAACATAGAAAATAGGTGCAGGAGGATGCCATTTGGCCCTTCGAGCCAGCACCGCCATTCATTGTGATCATGGCTGATCGTCCCCTATCAATAACCCGTGCCTGCCTTCCACAAATTCACAACTCTCTGGGTGAAAACGGTTTTTTCACCTCAATCTTAAATGACCTCCCCTTTATTCTAAGACTGTGGCCCCTGGTTCTGGACTTGCCCAACATTGGGAACATTTTTCCTGCATCTAGCTTGTCCAGTCCTTTTATAATTTTATATGTTTCTATAAGATCCCCCCTCATCCTTCTAAACCTCAGTGAATACAAGCCTAGTCTTTTCAACCTTTCCTCACATGACAGTCCCGCCATCCCAGGGATCAATCACGTGAACCTACGCTGCACTGCCTCAATCACAAAGATGTCCTTCCTCAAATTAGGAGACCAATCACAAGGATGTCCTTCCTCAAATTAGGAGACCATGGGGGAGACCATTAGGAGACCTGTCATTTTGTGCCTGCTTTTTGTAAGCCAGCATGTGCACTTCCTTGCTTCCATTCAGAACTGTTTCCCTGGAACTCCGCCCACGGAAACTGCGCAGTGGACGGCTCGTGTGATGAAACTGTTTTTAATTGATAGTAATTGTAGAAAAGGGCACAGCGGAGGGTGAGAGGACGTGGCTTTCCCAGTTAGTTGCCGCCCAGTGTATCGGATTCATTTAGGAGTATCCGGGCCGGCGCTTTCAGTTTACGGAATCGGACGATATCCGAATCTATCCGAAATCCGGCTTTTTTGTCGCAAATGTTGTCGTCCAGTTGTTTCTTCGCGTGCTGCAGCATCTTGATGTTGCGTTTGGTCTCTGCCATGGCATCATTCAGCGCGCCGAGACCCTAGATGGCGAAGGGGCACAGAGAGCCAAGATACAGGATAGTAAGTAAGTAAGTACGTTTTTTGGCCAAGTATTCACATACAAGGAATTTGCCTTGGTGCTCCGCCCACAAGTAACAACATGACATACAGTGACAGTTACGAATGACTCAGAAAACACTAAACATTAATAATAATAAAACATTAATGATAAAACACCATTGATCAAGTATATGAACCAACAGAATACCAGATCAAAGGGTGGCTACAGATTTTTGGCTGTTGAGTAGAGCAACTACTCGTGGGTAAAACTGTTTTTATGTCTGGCTGTGGCAGCTTTGACAGTCCGGAGTCGCCTTCCAGAGGGAAGTGATTCAAAGAGTTTGTGGCCAGGGTGAGAGGGGTCAGAGATGATCCTGCCCGCTCGCTTCCTGGCCCTTGCAGTGTACAATTCATCAATGGAGGGAAGGTTGCAGCCAATAGCCTTCTCTGCTGATCGGACGATTCGCTGCAGCCTCCGGGTGTCGTGCTTGGTGGCTGAGCCAAACCAGACCATGATGGAGAAGGTGAGGACAGACTCTACGATGGCCATGTAGAATTGGACCATCATTGCCTGTGGCAGATTGTGCTTCCTCAGCTGCCGCAGGAAGTACATCCTCTGTTGTGCCTTTTTGACTGTGGAGTCGATGGTAGCCCCCCACTTATGGTCCTTGGAGATGATGGTTCCCAGGAACTTAAAAGACTCCACAGATGTGACTGTGGTGTTGTTGATGGTGAGTGGGGTGAGGGGAGGGGGAGCTCTCCTAAAGTCTACAGTCAATTCCACTGTCTTAAGAGCATTGATCTCTGGGTTGTTGCTACGGTACCAGGATGCCTGCTGTGACACTTCCTGTCTGTAGGCAGATTCCTCCCCAGGAGTAGGCCATTCGGCCCTTCGAGCCTGCACCGCCATTCAATATGATCATGGCTGATCATCCAACTCAGTATCCTGTACCTGCCTTTTCTCCATACCCCCTGATCTCCTTAGCCACAAGGGCCACATCTAACTCCCTCTTAAATATAGCAAATGAACTGGCCTCAACTACTTTCTCTGGCAGAGAATTCCAGAGATTCACCACTGTCTGTGTGAAAAATGTTTTTCTCATCTCGGTCCTAAAAGACTTCCCCCTTATCCTTAAACTGTGACCCCTTGTTCTGGACTTCCCCAACATCGGGAACAATCTTCCTGCATCTAGCCTGTCCAACCACTTAAGAATTTTTGTAAGTTTCTATAAGATCCCTCCTCAATCTTCTAAATTCTAGCGAGTACAAGCCAAGTCTATCCAGCCTTTCTTCATATGAAAGTCCTGACATCCCAGGAATCAGTCTGGTGAACCTTCTCTGTACTCCCTCTATGGCAAGAATGTCTTTCCTCAGATTAGGAGACCAAAACTGTAGGCAATGCTCCAGGTGTGGTCTCACCAAGACCCCGTACAACTGCAGTAGAACCTCCCTGCTCCTATGCTCAAATCCTTTTGCTATGAATGCCAACATACCAGCCGCTTTCTTCACTGCCTGCAGCACCTGCATGCCTACTTTCAATGACTGGTGTACCATGACACCCAGGTCTCGTTGTGTCTCCCCTATTCCTAATCGGCCACCATGCCAATTATGACTATGGTGATCGATGGTTTGTGCAGACTAGGTGGGCCAAAGGGCCTGCTTCAATGCTGTCTCTGTAAACGAACCTCAACTCATTGGGCTACCTACCTTGACGAGCGTGGCCGCCTCAGTGAGTTGGGTCCCTGGATGGCGTTGGAAGACCTTGACCAGTGGCCTGTCCAACCGTTCCCGTGTCTCCAGGTGCAAGCTGCTCTCTGGACCCTGTCGAGAGTCAAGGGTGTTTATTTGTCAAACATACCCAACATCAAAACCCTTACCTGCAACAGCTTAACAAACAATACCAATAAACACAGTTTTTTTTTAAGGCTAGAAAAGATTGAGGGGGTCTGTGAAAAAGTTTGATTTGAAATGGGGACTCTTTTTATCATAGTTTGAGGGTCTAAAGGAACTACCTATTGATTGAGGGCACTTGACAGCAAGTGGGGAGCAGCCTTTATTCTGTTTTGTTACTTTTTTATTGTTAAAATGTGCAATTTATTTGTGATATGTTTGTATTGTGAACACATCAGCTGCCAAGGGGTGTTTAGGGAGGGTGGGTAATGCCTCTGTCCCACTTAGGAAACCTGAACGGAAGCCTCTGGAGACTTTGCGCCCCACCCAAGGGTTCCATGCGGCTCCCGGAGGTTTTTGTCCTCCGGCAACCACCTTCAACTAGCATCGCAACCGGCTTCGACTAAAAAATTACCGATTTTTTAGACGGAAACCACTTTCGACCATTAGGGAGACTGACAAAAACTTCCGGAGGTTTCCGTTCAGGACCTCCGGGAACCGCACGGAAACCTTGGGTGGGGCGCAAAGTCTCCAGAGATTTCCGTTCAGGTTTCCTAAGTGGGACAGGGGCATTAGGGTTATTTTGTTATTATATTTTTTTTTAAATGGAGGGAAATGTAATGCAATACGTCAGATGTACTGTAATTTTATTTTTTTTCCTCCAATAAAAATAAATTACATTTATTAAAAAAACAGTTAATATCATAAACAAAATATCAACAAATTATTAACCCCGATGCACGGTGGCGCAGCGGTAGAGTTGCTGCCTCACGGCGCCAGAGACCCGGGTTCGATCCTGACTACGGGTGCTGTCTGTACGGAGTTTGTACGTTCTCCCCGTGGGTTTTCTCCGAGATCTTCGGTTTCCTCCCACAATACAAAGATGTACAGGTTTGTACGTTGATTGGCTTGCTATAAGTGGAAATTGTCCCCCAGTGTATGCAGGATAATGCTAATGTGCGGGGATCGCTGGCCGGTGCGGACGTGGTGGGTCGAAGGGTCTGTTTCCGCTCTGTATCTCTAAAACAAAATAAACTAAACTCCATGCAAAAAACAAACCCTTATGCCCCTGTCCCACTTAGGAAACCTGAACGGAAATCTCTGGAGACTTTGCGCCCCACCCAAGGTTTCCGTGCGGGTCCCGGAGGTCCCCGGAGGTTTTTGTCAGGTACTCGGAGGTTCCCGCAGGTTTTTTCAATTTTTTGAAATAATCGCCGGAACATTTAAGAAGCGGAAACCACTTTCGACCATTAGTGAGGCTGACAAAAACCTCCGGGAACAGCACGGAAACCTTGGGTTTGGCACAAAGTCTCCAGAGGTTTCCGTTCAGGTTTCCTAAGTGGGACAGGGGCATAAGTTCTCGATGCAACCAAAGACAGGAACCTGAACCATCCCATCACCAACTAGAGAGCGGTGCTGAACTACCATCTACCTTACTGGAGGCCCTTGGACTATATTTAATTGGACGATCTTGAACTAGACATTATTCCCTTTATTACGTATCTTTCTGTACACTGTGGACGGCTCGATTGTAATTAAATGTAGTTTTTCTGCTGACTGGATAGCACGCAAAGTTCTTTTCACTGTACCTCGGTACACATGATGATAAACTGAAATAAACAGTCCGTATTTCATATGCAGAAACAAGGATGCTGGTATACACAAAAGAAACGCCACAAGTCACACAAAAAGTGGCGACTCTTGTGCACTCACTCAGTGTGATCCACTGTCTTTCACTCTTCTATTTAGTAACTCCTCAATAACCAAATTAAACCCTCGGTTAAATTTGATAGGACTTGGCGTTAGTTTATTCAACACTTTCACACGACATAAATTGTCCCCTCTCCAACCGTTATAATAATTATTTTACCATTATATGGTGGAACCGACTTGACGACAAACAGGGACTTCAATTATTGAAATTCTTTGCAGCTCAGATTATGTTTCGCTTTTTTTTTCTAGTTTAGGGGGGTTTTGTTTTTTCCTGTTTTCTCTTTTTTTTAATCTTTTTGTTTTTTTTCTATATATATGTTTTCTTGGGCCATAAGCTGACAAGCAGCCCCTCTTGGAGGGAGTTTGATTGGAAAATTAAAATGAGAGTATTTAGGACCCCTCCAGTGCTGGCAAGATACAGTAACACCTCAAATTTATGCTGGAGACAATGTGGGAAGATTGGTGATCACACACATATTTTTTGGGATTGTCCCAAATTGTGCCAATACTGGAGAGACATCCAGGCAGAGATTAAATTCATTCTGGGAGTGGATCTACCTCTGAAACTGGCTTGTTTTATATTAGGAGACACTCCAGCTGCGACAGATATTCAAAATCAGAAATATTTGCTTGGGGTGATGCTGTTGATTGCTAAAAAGATGATAACAGTGCTATGGAGAAAGGAAATGCCACCAAATGTTCACCAGTGGAGGGAAAGATTGAAAAATGTATACTTGATGGAAAGTATAACTGCTAAACCAGTTGAGTACTGATGCCTTTAATATCATGTGGAAACCGGTACTATTACAAATGCCAAGATTGATTAAGGATATGAATGGATGAGCTTGCTCTGGTGCCTGTGAACAAGATGCTTCTATGAGAGAATGTTAAGAGGATCTGATGCGATGTTAATAGAGGTTAGGTGATTTGTATTTTGTCATTTTGCTACTGTCTTTTGTGTTTCTCTTTGTTTTGTCTGTATGTATATTTTGCTATGTCATTAAATGTCAAGTTAATTTTTTTTTTAAACTATATTTACATAGAGACCGGGAGGTCTATATTCAATGTGCATTTTGACACTGGATTCATATTTAGGTTACACCTGTTATTAATGTAATCCTGATCCTTATGTATCAATATTATTGTTATGTTCATCATTCTTCTTTTTTGTTGTTGTTTTGTTTTTGTTTTTGGAAAAAAAGCTAATAAAAAGATTTTAAAAGAAAAGAAAGTAACTCCTCTTCATAACAAGAGGAGTTGAGTATAGGAGCAAAGAGGTCCTTCTGCAGTTGTACAGGTGAGACCACACCTGGAGTATTGTGTGCAGTTTTGGTCTCCTCATTTGAGGAAGGACATTCTTGCTATTGAGGGAGTGCAGCGTAGGTTTACAAGGTTAATTCCAGGGATGGCGGGACTGTCATATGTGGTATGAGAATCTGTGGTATTCTCATCCTCAGGAGTCAGTGGAGGCCAATTCTCTGGATGCTTTCAAGAGAGAGTTAGATAGAGCTCTTAAAGATAGGGATATGGGGAGAAGGCAGGAACGGGGTACTGATTGTGGATGATCAGCCATGCATGCAGGTGCAACAGGCAGTGAAAAAAGCGAATGGTATGTTAGCTTTCATAGCAAAAGGATTTGAGTACAGGAGCAGGGAGGTTTCTACTTCAGTTGTACAGGTCTTGGTGAGACCACAACCTGGAGTATTGCGTGCAGTTTTGGTCTCCAAATCTGAGGAAGGACATTATTGCCATAGAGGGAGTGCAGAGAAGGTTCACCAGACTGATTCCTGGGATGTCAGGACTGTCTTATGAAGAAAGACTGGATAGACTCGGTTTATACTCTCTGGAAATTTAGGAGATTAAAGGGGATCTTATAGAAACTTACTTACAAAATTCTTAAGGGGTTGGACAGGCTAAATGCAGGAAGATTGTTCCCGATGTTGGGGAACTCCAGGACAAGGGTCACAGCTTAAGGATAAGGGGGAAATCCTTTAAGACCGAGATGAGAAAGACTTTCTTCACACAGAGAGTGGTGAGTCTCTGGAACTCTCTGCCACAGAGGGTAGTTGAGGCCAGTTCATTGGCTATAATTTAAGAGTGAGTTGGATGTGGCCCTTGTGGCTAAGGGGATCAGAGGGTATGGAGAGAAGGCAGGTACGGGATACTGAGTTGGATGATCAGCCATGATCATATTGAATGGCGGTGCAGGCTCGAAGGCTGAATGGCCTACTCCTGCACCTAATTTCTATGTTTCTATGTTTCTATGATCACATTGAATGGTGGTGCTGGCTCGAAGGGCCAAATGGCCTACTCTTGCACCTATTGTCTATTGTGCTTACTGTAATGTAGCATTGTCATGGAAATGTACGCAAATAAAAGCGTTATCGTACTTCGGTACATGTACGTAGCATTCCCATTTTGCATTGAATTGGTGACGTTTCGGGTCGGGACGGTTTGCTCAGACTGATTTTAGAGGTGGGGGAAAAAAGCTGGGTTAAAGAGGAGAGCCAGGCTGAAGTGTGGCAGGCAATAGGTGGACACTGACCAATGGGGTTATATAGGAAAGATGTCAACAAAATAGTACAGAGGAGATTTACTAGAATGTTGCCTGGGTTTCAGCACCTAAGTTACAGAGAAAGGTTGAACAAGATAGGTCTTTATTCTTTGGAGCGCAGAAGGTTAAGGGGGGGGGACTTGGTAGAGGTCTTTAAAATGATGAGAGGGATAGACAGAGTTGACGTGGATAAGCTTTTTCCATTGAGAGTAGGGAAAATTCAAACAAGAGGACATGATTTGAGAATTACGGGACAGAAGTTCAGGGGTAACACGAGGGGGAACTTCTTTACTCAGAGAGTGGTGGCTGTGTGGAATGAGCTTCCAGTGGCACTGGTGGAGGCAGGTTTGATTTTATCATTTAAAAATAAATTGGATAGGTATATGGACGGGAAAGGAATGAAGGGTTATGGTCTGAGTGCAGGTAGATGGGACTAGGGGAGAATAGGTGTTCGGCACAGACTAGAAGGGCCAGGATGGCCTGTTTCCGTGCTGTAATTGTTAGATGGTTATACGGTTATATGTCGATGGACCATAGATCGAAGGCCAGAGATCAAAGCAGAATGTGTGCGGCAGAAGATTGGAGGGATGCGAATTGCGAAGCCGGAGGAAGAAATGGAGGAGGAGGGTTTTTCAAAAGCTTTTCACTGTACCTCGCTACACCTGACAATAAACTAAACTGAACTGAGCGGGGAAGGGGGGATGAGGAGAAATAGGTGGATCTAGTTTTAGAAACCATCCTCCCCCGGCCCCTCCACCTACATACCGACTCATAGAAAATAGAAACTAGGTGCAGGACGAGGCCATTCGGCCCTTCGAGCCAGCACCGCCATTCATTGGGATCATGGATGATCGTCCCCTATCAATAACCCGTGCCTGCCTTCTCCCCATATCCCTTGACTCCACTAGCCCCTAGAGCTGTATCTAACTCTCTCTTAAATCCATCCAGTGACTTTGCCTCCACTGCCCTATATGGCAGGGAATTCCACAAATTCACAACTCTCTGGGTGAAAACGTTTTTTCTCACCTCAGTCTTAAATGACCTTCCCTTTATTCTAAGACTGTGGCCCCTGGTTCCGGACTCGCCCAACATTGGTAATATTTTTCCTACATCTAGTTTGTCCAGTCCTTTTATAATTTTATATGTTTCTATGTCCCCCCTCATTCTTCTAAACTTCAGTGAATACCAGCCTAGTCTTTTCAATCTTTCCTCATATGACAGTCCCACCATCCCAGGGATCAATCTCGTGAACCTACGCTGCATTGCCTCAATCACAAGGATGTCCTTCCTCAAATTAAGAGACCAAAACTGTACACAATACTCCAGATGTGGTCTCACCAGAGCCCTATACAACTGCAGAAGAACCTCTTTATTCCTGTACTGAAATCCTCTTGATATGAAGGCCAACGTTCCATTAGCTTTCTTCACTACCTGCTGTACCTGCACGCCAACTTTCAGTGACCGGTGTACAAGGACGCCCAGGTCTCGCTGTACCTCCCCCTTACCTAACCTAACCCCATTGAGATAATAGTCTGCAAGCTTGTTTTTGCTGCTAAACGTTTATCTACATTATACTGCATCTGCCACGATGACTCGAAACAATATCTGTCCATTTCCCCCCATGGATGCTGCTTGGCCTGCTAAGTTCCTCCATCACTTTAATTTTTGCTCAGACTATTGGCGTCTGCAGACTCTTGTGTCCCCACTGTCCCCAAAATCATGAGACGCATAGATTGGGTAGATCTTTTACCCAGAGTAGGGGAATCGAGGACCAGAGGAAATAGGTTCAAGGTGAAAGGAAAAAGATTTTATCGGAATCCGATGAGTAACTTTTTCACACAGAGGGTGGTGGGTGTATGGAACAAGCTGCCAGGGAAGATACTTGAGGCTGGGACTATCCCAACGTTTAAGAAACAGTCGGACGGGTACGTGGATATGGCAGCTTTGGAGCGATATCCAGAACCAGGGGCCACAATCTTAGAATAAAAGGGAGGCCATTTAAGACTGAGGTGAGAAAAAACTTTTTCTCCCAGAGAGTTGTGAATTTGGGAAATTCCCTGCCACAGATGGCAGTGGAGGCCAAATCACTGGATGGATTTAAGAGAGTTAGATAAAGCTCTAGGGGCTAGTGGAATAAATGGATATGGGGAGAAGGAAGGCACGGGTAATTGATAGGTCATGATCACAATGAATGGCGGTGCTGGCTCGAAGGGCCGAATGGCCTCCTCCTGCACCTATTTTCTATGTTTCTATGATATGGACCAAGCGCAGGCAAGAGGGACTAGGGTAGATGGGGCATGGGCGAGTTGGGCCGAAGGGCCTGTTGTCCACACTGTATTACTCTATGACTCTGTGACTGCCCACCTACCAGTGTCACTCCGTTGGCCAGCTCCATCTCATTGTACCAGCGCTTTGCCCGGTTAATGCTGGCCCTCGTCTCACCCGAACTGACCTCCATGTGTTGCTGCGGGATGGATAGAGAGGAGTTAGATCGGGCAGGGCCCGGACCTAAACACAATCTCCGTTAGCAGCTCCCGCACATTAAAACACACCACGGTTTACAACTTGGGTGGAACGCACGGTCGGGGATGGAAAGAAAAATGGTCTGAAGCAAAGGCACGGTGGCGCAGGGGTAGAGTTGCTGCCTCACAGCGCCAGAGACCCGGGTTCCATCCTGACTACGGGTGCTGTCTGTACAGAGTCTGTACCTTCCCCCCCGGGGCCTGCGTGGGATCCCTCCGAGATCTTTGGTTTCCTCCCACACTCCAAAGACGTGCAGGTTTGTAGGCTACTTGGCTTGGTATGAATGTAAAATTGTCCCCAGTGTGTGTAGGATGATGTAAGTGTGTGTGGATCGCTGGTCGGCGCAGACCCGGTGGGCCGAACTGCCTGTTTCCCTGCTGTGTCTCTAAACTAAACAAAGTTGCGATGTGCTAATGCCCCTGTCCCACTTAGGAGACCTCTGGAGGCTTTGCGCCCCACCCAAGGTTTCCGTGCGGTTCCCGGAGGTTCCCGGGGGTTTTTGTCAGTCTCCATAATGGTCGAAAGTGGTTTCCGCTTCTTCTATGTTCCGGCGACTATTTCAAAAAATTTAAAACCGGCCGCGACTAAAAATAGGTTGCCGTTTGAAAAATTGGGAATGTTTTAATCAAAGCCGTTTGCAATGCTAGTTGAAGGTGGTTGCCGGAGGTTAGCAGGTAGTGGAAGGTAAGACCTTTTTTTCACCCAGTTTTATTCTACCAGGGAGGTCTTACCTTCCACTTTTGAAATAATCGCCTGCACAGCGATTATTCACACACAGACAGAGAGAGCGGGGTAGAGAGAGAGGGGCAGAGAGAGAGCGGGGAGAGAGAGGGGGGGGGGCAGAGAGAGAGGGGGCGGAGAGAGAGAGGGGGCAGAGGGAGAGGGGGGGCAGAGAGAGAGGGGGGCAGAAAGAGAGAGGGGGCAGAGGGAGAGGGGGGCAGAGGGAGAGTGGGCAGAGAGAGAGAGAGGGGTAGAGAGAGAGAGGGACAGAGAGAGAGGGGGGCAGAGAGATAGGGGGAGGACCGAGAGAGGGGGGCAGAGAGAGAGGGACAGAGAGGGGGCAGAGAGAGGGGGGGTGTAGAGAGAGGGGGGGGCAGAGAGAGAGGGACAGAGAGAGAGGGGCAGAGAGAGAGGGGGGCAGAACGAGAGGGGGACAGAGATAGGAGGGGACAGAGAGGGGGGGCAGAGACAGAGGGGGGGCAGAGAGAGAGGGGGGCAGAGAGAGAGGGAGAGAGAGATTGTCTGATCAGATTCGATAGCATGCAAAACAAAGGATTTCACTGTACAACAGTACATATAACATAGAAAGATAGAAACATAGAAAATAGCTGCAGGAGGAGGCCATTCGGCCCTTCGAGCCAGCACCGCCATTCATTGTGATCATGGCTGATCGTCCCCTATCAATAACCCGTGCCTGCGTTCTCCCCATATCCCTTGACTCCATTAGCCCCTAGAGCTCTATCTAACTCTCTCTTAAATCCATCCAGTGACTTCGCCTCCACTCCCTCTGTGGCAGGGAATTCCACAAATTCACAACTCTCTGGGTGAAAAAGTTTTTTTTTCACCTCAGTCTTAAATAACCTCCCCTTTATTCTAAGACTGTGTGGCCCCTGGTTCTGAACTCGCCCAACATTGGGAACATTTTTCCTGCATCTAAGCTTGTCCAGTCCTTTTATAATTTTATATGTTTCTATAAGACCCCCCCTCCTAAACTCCAGTGAATACAAGCCTAGTCTTTCCAACAGTCTAACAAAACCTCACCCTGAGGAAGATCAGAAGACTGTTGGTCCCATTGTTCTTACCATCATCGACACGCACTCAGCCATTTTCTGAGTTAGTCCGTCGTTCACTGATTTTTGCGCAGCCTTGGTCAGGTTGACCGACTCCTCTATTAGCTGGTCGCTTTTCTCTCTCAGCATCCTGGAGTTCACTATGGTCGTTTTGGCTTTGTTAATGGCTGCCTCACAAGCTGAAGACAAGGAGGGATTCAGTCGTTCCAGGGCGAGGTACAAACAAAACAGAGATACATGAGGGGTGTTTAGAAGGATGAGGGGAGGGATCTTACAGAAACATATACAATTATAAAAGGACTGGACAAGCTAGACGCAGGAAAAATGTTCCCAATGTTGGGCGAGTCCAGAACCAGGGGCCACAGTCTCAGAATGAAGGGGAGGCCATTTAAGACTGAGGTGAGAAAAAAACTTTTTCACCCAGAGAGTTGTGAATTTGTGGAATTCCCTGCCACAGAGGGCAGTGGAGGCCAAGTCACTGGATGGATTTAAGAGAGAGTTGGATAGAGCTCTAGGGGCTAGTGGAATCAAGGGATATGGGGAGAAGGCAGGCACGGGTTATTGATAGGGGACGATCAGCCATGATCATTTGAATGGAGGTGCTGGCTCGAAGGGCCGAATGGCCTCCTCCTGCATCCATTTTCTATGTTTCTGTGAGGGTGGGAAGCGGGGGTTTTACAGTGAGCGTCAACGTTCACCACGACCATGTGGGATCAGTTGAGTTTAGTTTTGACATACACTCGGAGGGCGGTGGAGGCAGGTTCTCTGCACTTGTACAGGGCCCTAGTGAGACCACACTTGGAGTATTGCGTGCAGTTTTTGGTCCCCTAATTTGAGGAAGGACATCCTTGCTATTGAAGGAGTGCAGCATAGGTTTACAAGGTTAATTCCCGGATGGCGGGACTGTCATATGCTGAGAGAATGGAGCAGCTGGGCTTGTATACTGTGGAGTTTAGAAGGATGAGAGGGGATCTCTTTGAAACATATAAGATTGTTAAGTGTTTGGAAACACTAGAGGCAGGAAACATGCTCCCGATGTTGGGGGAGTCCAGAACCGGGGGCCACAGTTTAAGAATAAGGAGTAAGCCATTTAGAACGGAGACGAGGAAACACTTTTTCTCACAGAGTGGTGACTCTGTGGAATTCTCTGCCTCAGAGGGCGGTGGAGGCCGGTTCTCTGGATGCTTTCAAGAGAGGGCTAGATAGGGCTCTTAAAGATAGCGTAGTCAGGGGATATGGGGAGATGGCAGGAACGGGTTATTGATTGGGGATGATCAGCCATGATCACAATGAATGGCGGTGCTGGCTCAAAGGGCCGAATGGCCTACTCCTGCACCTATTGTCTATGTTTCTATGTTTCTATGTCAGATCAGACGTTATTCCGCAGCGAGGCCTCCATCCCAGGGCCAAAGGTCGGCACGGTGGCGCAGAGGTAGAGTTGCGGCCTTACGGCGCCAGAAACCCTAGTTCGTTCCTGACTACGGGTGCTGTAGTTCGCACGTTCCCTCCGTGACCCGCGTGGGTTCTCTCCGGGGCCTCCAGTTTCCTCCCACGCTGCAAAAGACGTACAGGTCTGACCCGCTGAGTTATCCAGCACTCTGTGGGACGTCACCCGTCCATGTTCTCCACAGATGCCGCCTGACCCGCTGAGGTATCCAGCGCTCTGTGTCTATCTTCGGTTTAACGGTACTGTGAAAAGCTTTTTGGTGCGTGCTAACCAGTCGGCGGAAAGACCATAGATGTGGGCAATCGAGCCGTCCACAGTGTACAGTTACATGAGAAGGGAATAACGTTTAGTGCAAGGGAAAGCCAGTAAAGTCCGATCAAGGATAGTCCGAGGGTCTCCAATGAAGTAGATGGGAGGACAGAGGGCAGTGGAGGCCAAGTCACTGGTTTGAAGAAGGGTTTCGACTCGAAACGTTGCCTATTTCCTTCGCTCCATGGATGCTGCCTCACCCGCTGAGTTTCTCCAGCATTTTTGTCTACCTTTGATTTTCCAGCATCTGCAGTTCCTTCTTAAACACTGAACCTACACACCTGTAGGTTTTTGGAGTGTGGGAGGAAACCGGAGCTCCTGGAGAAAACCCAGGCAGGTCATGGAGAGAACGTGCATACTCCTTTCAGACAGCACCCGTAGTCAGGATCGTAGTCAGTCCTTGGCACTGTAAATATGCCCCTGTCCCAATTAGGAAACCTGAAAGGAAACCTCTGGAGACTTTGCGCCCCACCCAAGGTTTCCGTGCGGTTCCCGGAGGTTCCCGCAGGTTTTTGTCCTACGGCAACTACCTTCAACTAGCATTGCAACCGGCTTCGACTAAAAAACTACCGATTTTTAAAATGGATACCACTTTCAATCATTAGGGACACTGACAAAAACCTCCGGGAACCTTCGGGAACCGCACGGAAACCTTGGGTGGGGCGCAAAGTCTCCAGAGGTTTTCGTTCAGGTTTCCTAAGTGGGACAGGGGCATTTGGCAGCAACTCTACAGCTGTGCAACCCGGTTGGAAACAAAGAACTGCAGATTGTGGATTACACAAAAATACACAAAGTGCTGGAGTAACTCGGCAGGTGGTGGAATCGGGCCTCCCAGCATCAGAGACCCAGGTTCGATCCTGACTTCAGGTGCTCTCTTTGTGTGGACTTTGCACATTCTCCCTGTGACTGCGTGGGTTATCCCAGGTGCTCTGGTTTCCCCCCACATCCCAAACACATGTCGGGTTTGTTGCCCCTAGATAAATTGGCCCTAATGTGTAGGGAGCGGTCGAGAGTGTGGGAGAACATGGAACTAGTATGAAACATAGAAACATAGAAAATAGGTGCAGGAGTAGGCCATTCGGCCCTTCGAGCCTGCACCACCATTCAATATGATCATGGCTGATCATCCAACTCAGTATCCTGTACCTGCCTTCTCTCCATACCCCCTGATCCCCTTAGCCACAAGGGCCACATCTAACTCCCTCTTAAATATAGTCAATGAACAGGCCTCAATTTCCTTCTGTGGCAGAGAACTCCAGAGATTCGCCACTCTGCGTGAAAAATGTTTTCTCACCTCGGTCCGAAAAGACTTCCTCCTTATCCTTAAACTGTGACCCCTTGTTCTGGACTTCCCCAACATCGGGAACAATCTTCCTGCATCTAGTCTGTCCAACCCCTTAAGAATTTTGTAACTTTCTCTAAGATCCCCCCTCAATCTTCTAAATTCTAGCGAGTACAAGCCGAGTCTATCCAGTCTTTCTTCATATGAAAGTCCTTCCATCCCAGGAATCAGTCTGGTGAACCTTCTCTGTACTCCCTCTGTGGCAAGAATGTCTTTCTGCAGATTAGGAGACCAAAGATTCTATAAAAGGTGATCAATGGGCAGCGCAGACTTGATGGGACGAAGGAGGTCAGGCAGCATCTCTGGAGAACATGGAGAGGTGATATTTGGGGTCAGGAGCCAGGACCCTTCCACTTCAGGTCTTTAGACGTTAGAGATACAGCACAGAAACAGACCCATTGGCCCACAGAGTCTGCAAGACCAGCAATCACCCAGTAAACTAGCACTATCCTGAACCTCTCAGCCCAAGATATGGCCAATATTTTTTTAGTTCAGCTTAGTTTAGAGATACAGCACAGAAACAGGCCCGTGGCCGGCCCACCGAGTCTGCACCGACCTGCGATCCCCGCACACTTACACCACCCTGGGGACAATTTACAATTGTACTGCAGACAATTAAACTGCAAGCACAGAAACATGGAAAATAGGTGCAGGAGGAGTCCATTCGGCCCTTCGAGCCAGCACCACCATTCATTGTGATCATGGCTGATCGTCCCCAATCAATAACCCGTGCCTGCCTTCTCACCATATCCCTTGACTCCACTAGCCCCTAGAGCTCTGTCTAATGACCCTGTCCCACTTAGGAAACCTGAACGGAAACCTCTGGAGACTTTGCGCCCCACCCAAGGTTTCCGCGTGGTTCCCGGAGGTTTTTGTCAGTCTCCCTAATGGTCGAAAGTGGTTTCCGCTTCTTCTATGCTCCGCCGATTATTTCAAAAAATTGAAAACACCTCCGGGAACCGCACACATTAATATGTATGGTAAACTGTTGCGGCCCCAACACCGAGCCTTGCGGCACTCCACTCGCCACTGCCTGCCATTCTGTAAAGGACCCGTTCACTCCTACTCTTTGCTTCCGGTCTGCCAACCAATTTTCTATCCACGTCAACACCCCTACCCCAATACCATGCGCTCCAATTTTAGTCACCGGTCTCCCGTGCGGGATCATATTTGGCTGTCACGCTAGTCTGAACCCTGACCTACGATTCAAGCCGCCCTGTTGATTGAACCTGGACCTTTGGTATAAGCTGACCCATTGGCCAACTCCTGGTGCTCTCTCTGGCCTTACCATAGCTGTAGGGGCCGGCGGCCGAGAGGACCGGCATGACGTTGACGTCCCGGACCTCGGCCAGTTCCTTGGTTATCCGCGGGGTCAGGCAGTCCTTGCGCGCCTCACGGGTGGTCTGGCTCATGAGCTGGGGCACCAGGTCCAGCACCAGCATCCGCTCGCTGTAGCACTCCTGGAGCCTCTTCCGTGCCGCGTCCATGTCCTGCCGACATAGAGAGAGAGTGGATAGTGAGGTCTGAATGGTGGCCGATTAGGAAAAGGGGAGATGCAACGAGACCTGGGTGTCATGGTACACCAGTCATTGAAAGTAGGCATGCAGGTGCCTACTTTCAATGACTGCTTTTGCTATGAATGGTATGTTGGCATTCATAGCAAAAGGAGTTGTGTATAGGAGCAGGGAGGTTCTACTGCAGTTGTACAGAGTCTTGGTGAGACCACACCTGGAGTATTGCGTACAGTTTTGGTCTCCTAATCTGAGGGAAAACATTCTTGCCATAGAGGGAGAACAGAGAAGGTTCACCTGACTGACCCCTGGGATGGCAGGACTTTCATATGAAGAAAGACTGGATAGACTCAGCTTGTACTCGCTAGAATTTAGAAGATTGAGGGGCGATCGTATAGAAACTTACAAAATTCTTAATAGGTTGGACAGGCTAGATGCAGGAAGATTGTTCCCGATGTTGGGGAAGTCCAGAACAAGGGGTCACAGTTTAAAGATAAGGGGAAAGTCTTTTCGGACATTTTTCACACAGAGAGTGGTGAATCTGTGGAATTCTCTGCCACAGGACGGTAGTTGAGGCCAGTTCATTGGCTATATTTAAGAGGGAGTTAGATGTGGCTCATGTATCTAAAGGGATCAGGGGGTATGGAGAGAAGGCAGGTACGGGATACTGAGTTGGATGATCAGCCATGATCATATTGAATGGCGGTGCAGGCTCGAAGGGCCGAATGGCCTACCCCTGCACCTATTTTCTATGTTTCAATGTTTCTATGTAACAGTGGATCTTTGAATGACTGGGATCAGGTACGACTTTCCTCCCACCCCAGCAACCAAGATGCCCCCAATGTCTCCCCCTCCCACCCTCTCACCCCTCTCCCCTGTCTACCTGGAGCATAGACTTTAGCTTATGCAGCGGCTCCTCCATGGTAGGCTTGACATCCTGTAAACGCTTCTTCTCCAGATCGATCAACAGGTCCGCCCCGTCGGGCAACTGCAAAGCAGATAGCAGCGGAAGCTCAGCATCGAGAGGGGAAGGCGGGACTGAAACCCAGAGACAAAGAAACATAGAAACCTAGAAAATAGGTGCAGGAGGAGGCCGTTCGGCCCTTCGAGCCTGCACCGCCATTCATTGTGATCATGGCTGATCGTCCCCTATCAATAACCCGTGCCTGCCTTCTCCCCATTTCCCTTGACTCCACTAGTCCCTAGAGCTCTCTCTTTGATCCATCCAGTGACTTGGCCTCCACTGCCCTCTGTGGCAGGGAATTCTATAAATTCACAACAAATTCTCTGGGTAAAATTTTTTTTTTCTCACCTCAGTCTTAAGTGACCTCCCCTTTATTCTCCGACTGTGGCCTCTGGTTCTGGACAACATTGGGAACATTTTACCTGCTTCTAGCCTGTCCAGTCCTTTTATAATTTTATATGTTTCTATAAGATAACCCCTCATCCTTCTAAACTCCAGTGAGTACAAGCCTAGTCTTTTCAATCTTTCCTCATATGACAGTCCCGCCATCCCAGGGATCAATCTCGTGAACCTACGCTGCACTGCCTCAATCACAAGGATGTCCTTCCTCCAGGGACACCAGGGGCGGGAAGCAGGAGGGGTGGGGGATGGGAAACTTCACCAGGCCCAGGGCAAATGTCCACATTGCCCCAGAGCCAGGCCAATCACCTCCCACCTACCCTGACTGACTGCTCCCACCCACCCTTTCACCATCATGCTGCCTCGCTGCCAAGACAAGCAGAATAATCAATAACCCCTCTCGCATCGGGCGAGAGGTACAGAAGTGTGAAAGCGCACGTCTCCAGATTCAGGGACAGTTTCTTCCCAGCTGTCATCATCAGGCAACTGAACCATCCTATCCCCAGTTAGAGGGTGGTCCTGACCTCTCATGAAACCTTATTGGAGACATTTGGACTATCATTCATCTGACTTGCACTAAACATTATTGCTACAAGCTTGATTGTAATCATGTATAGTCTTTCTGCTGACTGGATAGCACGCAACAAAAAAAGCTGTTCACTGTACCTCCCCTGGTCAGGTGCTTCCTCTCTCCCCGCCCTCCCTCATTCCCATCCCTTCCTCCAGCATTCCCCTCTCTCCCCTCCCTCCCCCATTCCGCTCTCACTCCTTCTCCCCTCTCGCCCTCTTCCCCCTTTCTCCTCCCTCCCTTTCTCTTCTCCTCCCTCCTTTCTCCCTTCCTCCCTCCCACCCTCTCTCACCTCCCCTCCCTCCCTCCCCCACCCCTCCTCCTTCCCTCCCCTCATCCTCCATCCGAACATCTCATCCCTCATGCTCCCATCCCTCTCTACCACCCCGTCCCTTATCCTCTCCTCCCTCCCTCCCACCCCCTCCCTTCCCCCCCTCTCATCCTACCATCCCTCCCTTCCCCTCATCCACCCATCCCTCATCCTACCATCCAATCCCTCTGCCTCTCCCATACTCCCATCCCTCCCTTTCTTCCCCCTCCTCCCCTCTCATCTCCTCTCAACTCCACCATCACACCCCTCCCCTCTCTCCCACCCTCCCCTCATCCTCTCTTCCCTCCCTTTCACCTCACCTCTCATCCTCCCATCCCTCTCCCTCCCCTCCCTCTCCCTCACCCTCCTCCCTTTAAGACTTTTGCCTTCCATCACAGTGAGGAGGGCCTGGTGGACTCACTGTGACGGATGTTAATCTGTGTTTATTGTGTGTTTTGTTATTTTATTGTCAATTTCTGCGCTGTAAATAATTATGTAAATCGGGATAAGCGAGAGAGACATTTATCCTACTTCAGAGTTCCAAAAGTGAGGAGAAATGACGGTAGATAGAAGCGAGAGCTGAAGGGACAACAACAGCCAGAGTGCTTGGCGAACATTGGCCGTTTGCTCACTGCATTTCATCAACTAAGGCATTATTTGTGTTTTTTCTTGATTCCTTTGGCATCTAAAAACTTTCAGAAGTGATAAATCTGGCTGTAAAATTTTAAAATCGTCCATAGTTCTCA
Source organism: Okamejei kenojei (assembly GCA_035221665.1). Taxonomy (NCBI): domain Eukaryota; kingdom Metazoa; phylum Chordata; class Chondrichthyes; order Rajiformes; family Rajidae; genus Okamejei; species Okamejei kenojei. The sequence continues at coordinate 21,523,145 of CM069160.1, read as the reverse complement.
AGTGGGTTTTTACATACAAAATGAAAACGCCTCTGAAGCAGAATTTACAGCCAGATTTATCACTTCTGGGACTTTTTAGATACCAAACGAATCAAGAAAAACCACAAATAATGCCTTTACTGTTGATGAAATGCAGTGAGCAAACGTGATAATTCCCACTATTTTCAATTCCGATATCTGCACGGCCAATGTTCGCCAAGCACTTTGGCTGTTGTTGTCCCTTCAGCTCTCGCTTCTTTTTACCTTCATTTCGCTTCACTTTTGGAATTCTGAAGTTGGGTACATGTCTCTCACGCTGACCCCGACTTCCACAATTTTTTACAGCGCAAAAATGCAACATTTTGACGGTTTTTAACAGGTAGGAAAGTACGCGTTTCTTGCATTAATAACATATACCAGAAGTTACGGATGTCCTCCAGAAGGATTGAGCGGCTCCGTGCGTCAAGCCCTATGATTCAGTGACGTTACGTGCAACCCCCTATAGACCCATCCTTCATCCTCCCCATCCCTCATCCTCCCTCATCCTCCCCATCTCATCCCCTCATCCCCTCATCCCTCCCTATCTTCCCCCCTCCCTCCCTCCCTCACTCACCCGCTCCCCGAGGGGCCGGCCCTTCCTCATCTTCCCGCTCATCCGGTTAATGAGCAGGGCCTTGCGGACGCCGGCGAGCGCCAATCGCAGCTTGTCGCGGGTCTCCTGCAGGCGGAAGATCTCGGCGTTGAGGCGGTTGAGGGTCTCGCAGATGTGCCCGATGACGGAGCGGGTCTGCAGCATGTAGCTGCCCATCTGCTCGTTGCTGTGCTGGACGCACAGGTCCCGCAGGAAGGGCAGCAGCTCCATCTCCACCCTGAAGCCCCAGCCTCCGCGCTGGCCCTCGGGCACCTTGTACAGCACATCGCGGCTCTCCTCTTGGCCGTCGCCCACGATGCACACCTTCTGCCGGGCCTCGTTCAGCGCCGCCCGCTGGGTGTCACATAGAAACATAGAAACGTAGAAAATAGGTGCAGGAGGAGGCCATTTGGCCCGTCGAGCCAGCACTGCCATTCATTGTGATCATGGCTGATCGTACCCTATCAATAACCCGTGCCTGCCTTCTCCCCATATCCCTTGACTCCACTAGCCCCTAGAGCTCTACCTAACTCTTTCCTAAATCCATCCAGTGACTTGGCCTCCACTGCCCTCTGTGGCAGGGAATTCTATAAATTCACAACTCTCTGGGTGAAAAAGCTTTTTCTCACCTCATTCTTGAATGACCTCCCCTTTATTCTAAGACTGTGTGGCCCCTGGTTCTGGACTCCCCCAACATTGGGAACATTTTTCCTGCATCTAGCTTATCCAGTCCTTTTATAATTTTATATGTTTCTATAAGATCCCCCCTCATCCTTCTAAACTCCAGTGAATGCAAGCCTAGTCTTTTCAATCTTTCCTCGTGTGACAGTCCCGCCATCCCAGGGGATCAATCTCGTGAACCTACGCTGCACTGCCTCAATCACAAGGATGTCCTTCCTCAAATTAAGAGACCAAAATCTTAATCTGCGAGACCCTCAACCGCCTCAACGCCGAGATCTTCCGCCTGCAGGAGACCCGCGACAAACTGTACACAATACTCCAGATGGGGTCTCACCAGAGCCCTATACAACTGCAGAAGAACCTCTTTACTCCTATACTGAAATCCTCTTGTTATGAAGGCCAACATTCCATTAGCTTTCTTCACTGCCTGCTGTACCTGCACGCCAACTTTCAGTGACCGGTGTACAAGCACACCCGGGTCTCGCTGTACCTCCCCCTTACCTAACTTAACCCCATTGAGATAATAATCTGCTCCCTTGTTTTTGCCTCCAAAGTGGAAAACCTCACGTTTACCTTCTGGCCCACCTTGCGCAGGCGGGTCCGGTAGTGGGCCAGCGTCTCGGGCTTCTCGGACAGCTCCCCGGGCAGCCCCTTGCAAGCCTCCCTGCGGGCCAGCCGCCGCGCCTGGTCCTCGTACAGGGTGGCCGAGCGGAACGGGGTGCCGTTGTAGCGCTGCGAGGTGATCTCCGTGGCCGCCTCGGCCAGCCCCACCGCCTTGATGGCCTTGTCCCTCCACGCCTTGGCCCCGATGGATGCCGCCGGCACCTTCACGCCTTTCCACTCCATGGCTCGTCCTCCCCCCCGCCCCCCCGCCCCAGCTGCTCGGCCCAGCAGTGGCTAGAAGGGGGGAGACATAAGGGGGTAGAATTAGGACATTCGGCCCAACGCATTACCGGTTCCTCACTCCCCTCCATTGAGTCTGTCCAGAGCAAGCGATATCTGCGAAGGGTGCGCAGCATCTCTCACCCCAGCCACAGACTGTTTACCCTCCTCACATCCAGCAGGCGCTACAAGTCCGTTGCCGGACCAGCAGGTTCAGGAACAGCTTCTTCCCTGCGGCTGTTACACAACTTAACGCCCCTGTCCCACTTAGGAAACCTGTACGGAAACCTCGGGAGACTTTGCGTCCCACCCAAGGTTTCCGTGCGGTTCCCGGAGGTTTTTTCAATTTTTTTAAATAATCGCCAGAACATAGAAGAAGCGGAAACCACTTTCGACCATTAGGGAGACTGACACAAACCTCCGGGAACCGCACATAGAATTTAGAAGATTGAGGAGGGAATCTTATAGAAACTTACAAAATTCTTAAGGGGTTGGACAGGCTAGATGAAGGAAGATTGTTCCCGATGTTGGGGAAGTCCAGAACAAGGGGTCACAGTTTAAGGATAAGGGGGAAGTCTTTTAGGGCCGAGATGAGAAAAAAGAATTTCACACAGAGAGTGGTGAATCTGTGGAATTCTCTGCCACAGAAGGTAGTTGAGGCCAGTTCATTGGCTATATTTAAGAGGGAGTTAGATGTGGCCCTTGTGGTTAAAGGGATCAGGGGGTACGGAGAGAAGTAGGTACAGGATACTGAGTTGGATGATCAGCCATGATCATATTAAATGGCGAAGGGCCGAATGGCCTACTCCTGCACCTATTTTCTATGTTTCTTTGTGGATCCTTCCCACTGTCAACACAACCCTGCCATCTCCCTGCAATCCACCATAGTGTTCCAGTCCACCTCCACCCTACACAACACCTCCCCAACCCGCCATCTTCCTCCAGCCCATCATCGGTCTCCAGCCCAACGTCTCCCACCATCCCATCATTTCCCTCCACCCCACCCTCTCGCTCCATCTATCTCCAATCCAGCATCCTCCAACCCATGAACTTCTCTCCAAATCACAATCCCCCTCCAGCCCACAATCTCTCTCCAACCCTCACTATACTTCATTCAGGAGTATGAGGAGGGGATGAGAAGGATGAGGGGGTATCTTATAGAAACATTAAAAAAAATCAAGCTAGATGCAGGAAAAATGTTCCCAATGTTGGGCGAGTCCAGAACCAGGGACCACAGTCTTAGAATAAAGGGGCCCTCATGATCTTCCCACTATCCCGCCCTCCTCACCACCAACTCTCCCTCCAATACACCATCTGCTTCTCATCCCCATCGCCCATCCAATCCCATCCCGAACTCTACCTCTTCCCATCACTCTCCCATCCAAATTATCCTCCCAACCCCATCAATCTCTCTCCCCATCTATCCTCCTCCCACTCCTATCTCCTTCTTCTGACCTCATAACCTTCCCACCAATACAAGAGGATTTCAGTATAGGAGTGTAAAGAGGTTCTTCTGCAGTTGTGTAGGGCTCTGGTGAGACCACATCTGGAGTATTGTGTACAGTTTTGGTCTCCTAATTTGAGGAAGATCATCCTTGTGATTGAGGCAGTGCAGCGTAGGTTCACGAGATTGATCCCTGGGATGGCGGGACTGTCATATGAGGAAAGATGGAAAAGACTAGGCTTGTGTTCACTGAACTTTAGAAAGATGAGGGGGAATCTTATAGAAACATATAAAATTATAAATGAACTGGACAAGCTACATGCAGGATAAATGTCCCCAATGTTGGGCGATTCTTAACCAGGGGCCACAGTTTAGGCATTAGAATAATGGGGAGGTTATTTAAGACAGAGGTGAGAAAAACTTTTTCACCCAGAGAGTTGTGAATTTATGGAATTCCCTGCCACAGAGGGCAGTGGAGGCCAAGTCACTGGATGGATTTAAGAGAGAGTTAGATAGAGCTCTAGGGGCTAGTGGAATCAAGGGATATGCGGAGAAGGCAGGCACGGGTTATTGATAGGGGACGATCAGCCATGATCACAATGAATGGTGGTGCTGGCTCGAAGGGCCAAATGGCCTCCTCCTGCACCTATTTTCTATGTTTCTGTAACCATCCCACCATTACCTCCGCCTCACGACCAACCCACCCTTGCAACCTCCATCACCCATTCCCATCACCCAACCCCAGACCTTCCACTTGAGCCATCACCTTCACCCCTTCCTCACCAGCAACCCATTCGCTTCCAACCCCTGCCTTTATTCCAGCATGCCTTCCCAAGCTGCCCCTGCAATACCTCACCAGAAGCCCACCATTACCCACTCATATCTTTGTCACCCGGCGCAGGACCTTCCTACTGCCACCCCCTCATCACACTCCAATCCATACCCAATCCCCAGAATCTTCCCGCCATCAACCCATCATCTGTCCCTTGAGGCCTTCCCACCACTCTCCCTCCAGCCCCCATCATCCCTCCTGACCACCAACCCATTAGTCGGCCCTCAAGGTAGGACACATAATGCGGGAGAAACTCAGCAGGTTGGTCCCTCAAGGCCTTGCCGCCCTACAATCCCTCGAACCCCTACAATCTTTCCGCCATCACCCCTCCTGACCACTGACTCAACACCAAACCAACATCACCTCCCATCATCCAACTCCCATAGCCTTCCCGCCATCATCTCTCTCATCTACCAACCTCCATCACCCAGTCCCCTGAACCATCCAATCTCTCTCCGTTAGTAGTCCTCCAAAATCCAGGCCACATCTCGTTGAGTCTCCTCTGCACTCTCTCCAAAGCAACCACATCCTTCTTGATACTTAACCTCCATCCACCTTCCACTAAGGTCCTTGATCCTTCTATCCTCTCTATGGTCTTTCTGAAATCGATACTTGACTCTCTCCATTCTAGCCATGTGCCCTCGCTCCTGGTTCTCACCACTACTTTGAGCTCAATGCTTTTAAGACAGTGGAATTGATTGTAGACTTTAGGAGAGCTCCTCCTGCCCTCTCCCCACTCACCATCAACAACACCACAGTCACATCTGTGGAGTCTTTTAAGTTCCTGGGCACCATCATCTCCAAGGACCTTAAGTGGGGGGCGACCATCGACTCCACAGTCAAAAAGGCACAACAGAGGATGTACTTCCTACGGCAGCTGAGGAAGCACAATCTGCCACAGGCAATGATGGTCCAATTCTACACGGCCATCGTAGAGTCTGTTCTCACCTTCTCCATCATGGTCTGGTTTGGCTCAGCCACCAAGCACGACACCTGGAGGCTGCAGCGAATCGTCCGATCAGCAGAGAAGGTTATTGGCTGCAACCTTCCCTCCATTGATGAACTGTACGCTGCAAGGGCCAGGAAGCGAGCGGGCAAGATCATCTCTGACCCCCCTCACCCTGGCCACAAACTCTTTGAATCACTTCCCTCTGGAAGGCGACTCCGGACCGTCAAAGCTGCCACAGCCAGACATAAAAACAGTTTTATCCACGAGTAGTTGCTCTACTCAACAGCCTAAAATCTGTAGCCTCCCTTTGATCTGGTATTTTGTTGGTTCACATGCTTAATCAATGGTGTTTTATCATTAATGTTTTATGATTATTAATGTTTAGTGTTTTCGGAGTCATTCATAACTGTCACTGTATGTCATGTTTATGCTTATGGGCGGAGCACCAAGGCAAATTCCTTGTATGTGAATACTTGGCCAATAAACTTACTTACTTCAGTCCTCTCACTCCCAGTCCACCGCTCTGATCCACTCTCCTGCCCAACACCAGACTCAGAGTGTCTCTGCTTAATTGGCCCACAGTCCAAATCTTTTGTTTGGACCGAGAATCAAGCAAGGAGAGGTGCATCACAATGGAGCAAAGGGGACGTCGTCTCCATAGAAACAGCAGAATAAGAAAAAGGGAGTCACTTGTTGTGTCGGAGCAACTGGAGTGCAGAAAGCTTTAAGTTGTCATGTTATCTTCACCAGGGTTGAGAATGTGTAGTAAGGAGCTGCAAATGCTGCTTCACACCAAAGATAGACACAAAATGCTGGAGTAACTCAGGTCAAGTCAAGTCACATTTATTTCTATAGCACATTTAAAAAACAACTCTCGTTGACCAAAGTGCTTCACATTTGTTATAAGAATAGCATACACAAGCAGGCTACATACATGTATACAAAATAGCCCTCACTCAGAGGACGTCAGGAAAGGCTTGGGAGCACAGATACGTTTTTAGACTAGACTTAAAAGAGTCGATGGAGGGGGCAGTTCTAATGGTGAGGGGGATGCTGTTCCACATTCTAGGAGCTGCGACCGCAAAGGCGCGGAGCTTATGCCTAGACTGCGGGATATTCAGCAACCCCAAGTCGGCCGATCTGAGGGACCTGGAGGTGGTGTAGTGGGTGAGAAGACTTTTAATGGAGGTGGGTGCCTTTCTTCAGACAGAGTTAGGGGAGAAGGAGACTAGAGGTATCTTCTTCTGCCGTGTGTCTTTTACACCTGCGTAGGTGGGAGCCAGGCCAACGTGTCATCGTCCAGGTCAATCAGACCTCGTTCACCATTCGGTGGCTGGTGTTTGGGGCAACTGGTGACGATGTGCTCCACCGTCTGTGTTGGGTCCCCACACTCGCAGGAGGTGCTGTCCACGAGGCCCCACCTCTTCATCGCTGCTCCATAGCGTCCAACGCCTGCCCTCCAGTGGTTGAGGGTTGTCCACTGCTTTCGGGGCAGGTCCTGGCCAGGGACGTCCATGGGGTCATTGATGTACTGGTGCAGCCTAGATGGTTCCGCAGACTTCCACTGGTCTCTCCATCTCCTCTTGACCCAGGCGGCCTCGGAAGCGTCAGCCGGTGTTGTGCAGAGCAGCTCTTGGGCTTGCGTGGCAAAGGGGCGCCGGGACTTGAGGCGCACTCGTCGTGGTGTCTCCGTCACGATCTGATGGAGGAGGTGGGATTCACTGGTCTGTGCCTTTCGAGAGACGGCCGGTGGAGCAGGTGATAACAAAGAGATATGAACAGTGAAACTAATAGGATGGCTGGGGTGGAGGAGGGATGGAGAGAGAGAATTGAATGCAAGGGTTACTTGAAATTAGAGAAATCAATATTCATACCTCTAGCTGAATAAATTCTTTCCCATCTTCATTCTAAATAAAAAACATAGAAACATAGAAAATAGATGCAAGAGTATGCCATTCAATATGATCATGGCTGATCATCCAACTCAGTATCCCGTACCTGCCTTCTCTCCATACTTCCTGATCCCTTTAGCCACAAGGGCCACATCTAACTCCCTCTTAAATATAGCCAATGAACTTGCCTCAACTACCTTCTGTGGCAGAGAATTCCACAGATTCACCACTCTCTGTGTGAAAAATGTTTTTCTCATCTTGGTCCTAAAAGACTTCCCCCTTATCCTTAAACTGTGACCCCTTGTTCTGGACTTCCCCAACATCGGGAACAATCTTCCTGCATCTAGCCAGTCCAACCACTCAAGAATTTTGTACGCTTCTATGAGATCCCCCCTCAATCTTCTAAATTCTAGCGAGTACAAACTGAGTCTATCCAGTCTTTCTTCATATGAAAGTCCTGACATTCCAGGAATCAGTCTGGTGAACCTTCTCTGTACTCCCTCTATGGCAAGAACGTCTTTCCTCAGATTAGGAGACCAAAACTGCACGCAGTACTCCAGGTGTGGTCTCACCAAGACCCTGTACAACTGCAGTAGAACCTCCCTGCTCCTATACTCAAATCCTATTTTTTTCCAGAGATATGGCCTGACCCTCTGAGTTAACTGAAGGCAGAAAAAACAATATTCATATGGGTTACACAAAAAGCTGGAGAAACTCAGCGGGTACCGCAGCATCTAAGGAGATAGGAGACCCTTCTTCAGACTGGTCAGGGATCAGGGAAACGAGAGATATAGACGGTGATGTGGAGCGATAAAGAACAATGAATGAAAGATATGCAAAAAAGTATCGATGATAAAGGGAACAAGCCATTCTAAGCTGTTTGTAGTGTGAAAATGAGAAGCTGGTGCGACTAGGGTGGGGGAGGGAGATAGAGAGAGAGGGAATGCCAGGGCCCGAGGGCTGAGGGAGAGGTGGGACGGGGAGGAGACAGCAAGGGTTAACAGAATTGAGAAAATTCAATGTTCAAGCCCAAAGGATGCAGACTCCCCAAGCGGAATATGAGGTGCTGTTCCTCCAACTTGCGGTGTTGCTCACTCTGGCCGTGGAGGAGGCCCAGGACCGAGAGGTCGGATACGGAATGGGAGGGGGAGTTGAAGTGCTGAGCCACCGGGAGGTCGGGTTGGTTTTTGCGGACCGAACGGAGGTGTTCGGCGAAGCGATCGCCAAGCCTCCGCTTGGTCTCACCGATATAGATCATCTGGCATCTGCAGCAGCGGATGCAGTAGATGAGGTTGGAGGAGGTGCAGGTGAACCTCTGTCGGACCTGGAAGGACTGCTTGGGTCCCTGAAAGGAGTGGAGGGGGGAGGTGAAGGGACAATAGTTGCATTTCTTGCGGTTGCAAGGGAAAGTGCCCGGGGAAGGGGTAGAGCGGGAGGGGATGGAAGAATTGACAAGGGAGTTGCGGAGGGAGCGGTCTTTGCGGAAGGCAGACAGGGGGGGAGATGGGAAGATGTGGCGGGTGGAGGGGTCACGTTGGAGGTGGCGAATCTCCCTCCCCCACCCTAGTCGCACTAGCTTCTCATTTTCACACTACAAAATGTAGTGGCTTGTTCCCTTTATCATCGATACTTTTTTGCATATCTTTCATTCATTGTTCTTTATCTCTCCACATCACCGTCTATATCTCTCGTTTCCCTGATCCCTGACCAGTCTGAAGAAGGGTCTCGACCCGAAACGTCGCCTATCTCCTTCGCTCCTTAGATGCTGCTGCACCCGCTGAGTTTCTCCAGCTTTTTGTGTAACCCTCGATTCTCCAGCATCTGCAGTTCCTTCTTTAACAATATTCATATGGGTGTAAGCTGCCCAAGCGAGATATGAGGTGCGGTTCCTCCAAATTACATTTGACTTTGGTGACAGTGGAGGTGGCCCAGGACATAGTTGGTATGGGAAAGGGAGTTAAAGTACTTGGCAATAAAGCGGAGAGAAGGCGTCAGAGGGAAGAGTGCCACAATTACTGGTGTAATACAGTATTGTGGGAGCAGAGGGAGCACTTTTTCCATCAATGCAGCCTATGTTAAAACATTGGGGGCAGATTATTATCTCAATGGGGTTAGGTTAGGTAAGGGGGAGTTACAGCGAGACCTGGGTGTCCTTGTACACCGGTCACTGAAAGTTGGCGTGCAGGAACAGCAGGCAGTGAAGAAAGCTAATGGCATGTTAGCCTTCATTACAAGAGGATTTCAGTATAGGAGTAAAGAGGTTCTTCTGCAGTTGTATAGGGCTCTGGTGAGACCACATCTGGAGTATTGTGTACTGTTTTGGTCTCCTAATTTGAGGAAGGACATCCTTGTGATTGAGGCAGTGCAGCGTAGGTTCACGAGATTGATCCCTGGGACGGCGGGACTGTCTTATGAGGAAAGATGGAAAAGACTAGGCTTGTATTCACTGGAGTTTAGAAGGATGAGGGGATATCTTATAGAAACATATAAAATTATAAAAGGACTGGACAAGCTAGATGCAGGAATAATGTTCCTAATGTGGGGCGAGTCCAGAACCAGGGGCCACACAGTCTGAGAATAAAGGAGAGGTCATTTAAGACTGAGGTGAGAAAAAACTTTTTCACCCAGAGAGTTGTGAATTTATGGAATTCCCTGCCACAGAGGGCAGTGGAGGCTAAGTCACTGGATGGATTTAAGAGAGAGTTAGATGGAGCTCTAGGGGCTAGTGGAGTCAAGGGATATGGGGAGAAGGCAGGCACGGGTTATTGATAGCGGACGATCAGCCATGATCACAATGAATGGCGGTGCTGGCTCGAAGTGCCGAATGGCCTCCTCCTGCACCTATTTTCTATGTTTCTATGTGAAGGGTGCCGACGCAAAACGTCACCTAGCTATGTTCTCTTATCTATGCAGCCTCACCCGTTGAGTTACTCCAGCACCTTTTTTTTGTAAACCAGCATCTGCAGTTCCTTTGTTTCTCCATGTTAAAACCACTTGTGTAGCTCACAACCCAATGATCTTTAGCCTTTAGACACAGCATGGAAACAGCTATTTGACGTGCCGATCAGCGATCACACATACGCTTGCACCATCCTACACTATGCTGGGAGACGTTTTGGAACGGGACTGTTCTTCAGACTGAAGGAGACTGAAGTATAAGAATGTGAAGAAGGTTCCCTTTTCTCCAGAGATGCTGCCTGACCAGCTGAGCTACTCCAGCACTTTGTGTCTATTATCGGTATAAACCAGCATCTGCAGTTCCTTTCCACACAATTAACCTACAAAGAAACATAGAAAATAGGTGCAGGAATAGGCCATTCGGCCCTTCGAGCCTGCACTGCCATTCAATATGATCATGGCTCATTAACCTGTACCTGCCTTCACTCCATACCCCCAGATCCGCTCAGCCACAAGGGCCACATCTAACTCCCTCTTAAATATAGCCAATGAACTGGCCTCCATTACCTTCTGTGGCGGAGAATTCCAGAGATTCATCACTCTCTGTGTGAAAAATGTTTTTCTCATCTCGGTCCTAAAAGACTTCCCCCTTATCCTTAAACTGTGACCCCCTTGTTCTGGACTTCCCCAACATCAGGAACAATCTTCCTGCATCTAGCCTGTCCAACCCCTTAAGAATTTTGTAAGTTTCTATAAGATCCCCCCCTCAATCTTCTAAATTCTAGTGAGTACAAGCCGAGTCTATCCAGTCTTTCTTCATATGAAACTCCTGCCATCCCGGGAATCAGTCTGGTGAACCTTCTCTGTACTCCCTCTATAGCAAGAATGACTTTCTTCGGATTAGGAGACCAAAACTGTGCGCAATACTCCAAGTGTGGTCTCACCAAGGCCCTGTACAAGTGCAATGGAACCTCCCTGCTCCTATACTCAAATCCTTTTGCTATGAATGCTAACATACCATTCGCTTTCTTCACTGCCTGCTGCACCTGAATGCCTACCTTCAATGACTGGTGTACCATGACTGGTGTACCATGCACAAATCTGTACATCGTTGGAGTGTGTGAGGAAACCGGAGCACCCGGGTAAAACCATGGGGAGAACAGAGAAACCTCCTTGCAGTCAGCACCCGAAGTCAGGATCGAACCCGGGTCTCAGGCGCTGTTAGGAAGCAGCTCTACCGCTGCACCACCGTGCAGCCCACTGAACACCAAAGTCTCTAATTTTAGGTAAAATTAAGTGGGTACCCCCAAAGGACACGTAGGGAGGTGATATTTAACTAAGTAAGTAAGTAAGTTTATTGGCCAAGTATTCACATACAAGGAATTTACCTTGGTGCTCAGTCCACAAGTAACAACATGACATACAGAGACAGTTATGAATGACTCAGAAAATACTAAACATTAATAATAATAAAACATGAATGATAAAACACCATTGATCAAGCATGTGAACCAACAAATTACCAGATCAAAGGGAGGTTACAGATTTTTGGCTGTTGAGTAGAGCAACTACTCGTGGATAAAAACTGTTGCTATGTCTGGCTGTGGCAGCTTTGACGGTCTGGAGTCGCCTTCCAGACGGAAGTGATTCAAAGAGTGTGTGGCCAGGGTGAGAGGGGTCAGAGATGATCTTGCCCGCTCGCTTCCTGGCCCTTGCAGTGTACAGTTCATCAATGGAGGGAAGGTTGCTGCCAATAACCTTCTCCGCTGATCGGACGATTCGCTGCAGCCTCCAGGTGTCGTGCTTGGTGGCTGAGCCAAACCAGACCATGATGGAGAAGGTGAGAACAGACTCTACGATGGCCGTGTAGAATTGGACCATCATTGCCTGTGGCAGATTGTGCTTCCTCAGCTGCCGCAGGAAGTACATCCTCTGTTGTGCCTTTTTGACTGTGGAGTCATAATTTTGCTACCTTGTGTCTGTAATTACCGCACTTTATCTCTCTGCTCCATTTCCGCTGCTTGCACATCGCTCTCTGAACCGGCTTGTTTCTCATCGATCGAAATAAATGCAAAAGCTGTTGCAGCATTTCACACTTCCTGTGACATTTTTCTTCTCGAACTTCCCCTTTGCTGAGGGAGATGATGTCAGAGTTGTGGCTTTGCTCTCTGCTCCCTCCGAAGAACAGGCACCAGCAGTTTTGTTTCGACATGGCACACAGAACTGTCCCACAGGAATGGGCCCTTCAGCCCCACAATGTTTGTGCTAAACATGATGCCAAGTTAAACTGCTCTCATCTGCCTGTATACGATCCAGCACTAGTTTATTTCATTGTTATTATTGTCACATATACCAGGGTAAAATGAAAAGCTTTGACTCTATGACTATTTAGTTGTGGGGGTTTCAGTTAAAGTATTAGCCAGACAATGTGGCCGATTAGGAAAAGGGGAGATGCAACGAGACCTGGGTGCCATGGTACAGCAGTCATTGAAAGTAGGCATGCAGGTGCAGCAGGCAGTGAAGAAAGCGAATGGTATGTTAGCATTCATAGCAAAAGGATTTGAGTATAGGAGCAGGGAGGTTCTACTGCAGTTGTACAGGGTCTTGGTGAGACCACACCTGGAGTATTGTGTACAGTTTTGGTCTCCTAATCTGACTAAAAAGACATTCTTGCCATAGAGGGAGTACAGAGAAGGTTCGCCAGACTGATTCCTGGGATGGCAGGACTTTCATATGAAGAAAGACTGGATAGACTCGGCTTGTACTCGTTAGAATTTAGAAGATTGAGGGGGGATCTTATTGAAACGTACAAAATTCTTAAGGGGTTGGACAGGCTAGATGCAGGAAGATTGTTCCCGATGTTGAGGAAGTCCAGAACAAGGGGTCACAGTTTAAGGATAAGGGGGAAGTCTTTTTGGACCGAGAGGAGAAAAACATTTTTCACACAGGGAGTGGTGAATCTGTGGAATTCTCTGCCACACAAGGTAGTTGAGGCCAGTTCATTGGCTATATTTAAGAGGGAGTTAGATGTGGCCCTTGTGACTAAGGGGATCGGGGTATGGAGAGAAGGCAGGTACAGGATACTGAGTTGGATGATCAGCCATGATCATATTGAATTGCGGTGCAGGCTCGAGGGGCCGAATGGCCTACTCCTGCACCTATTTTCTATGTTTTTATGTTTCTATGTCCATGCCAAACATAGTGCCGAGTTATGCTCATCTCTGCCTGCACTTGACCCATATCCCTCCACTCTCTGCATATTCATGAGCCTGTCTGAAAGCCGATCAGACAGCACTGTCGTATCTGTTGCCACCATCTCCTCCGGCAATGCATTCCAGACACCCACTAATCTGTGAAAAATAATACTAATAATATATTTTATTGTCATTACACATAACTGCAACGAGATTTGGTTTGCAGCTTCCATCCAATGTCATAACTTAAATAACTAACACAATTTAGGTTTAGATACCCCGAGAACATGGTTTGTAAAAATAACATTAGAACAGTAAAACAGTCAAAACAGTCTAAAGTGCAGATGTGTCTGTGCGACGTGACCATCCGAGGGAGACAGTCCATGGGGGTGGGGGGCACTCAGCAGGGCCAGTTCAGAGCAGCTATTGCTCTGGGTATGAAGCTGTTCCTGAGTCTGGAGGTGCGGGTGTAGGCCTTGTAACGTCTGCCGGAAGGTAGGAGTTCGAACAGTCCATTACAAGGGTGTGAGGAGTCTTTATGGATGCTGACGGCCTTCCTGAGGCACCGTGTGTGGTAGATGCCCTCCAAGGCTGGTAGCGGAGTCCCAATAATCTTCAGCGCTCTTTGGACGACGCGCTGAAGAGCTCTCCTCTCCGCCTCCGTGCAGCTGAGATACCACCCAGAGATGCCGTACGTTAGTATGCTCTCCGTGGTGCAGCGGGAGAAGGTCGTCAGCAGCTGTTGGGTCAGACCAGTCCGTTTCAATGTTCTTAGGAAGAACAGTCGTTGCTGTGCCTTTTTGACCAGCGCAGCGGTGTTTGGGGACCATGTGAGGTCCTCGGAGATGTGAGTGCCCAGAAACTTGAAGCTGGACACTCTCTCCACACTGTCCCCGTAGATGGAGATTGGGGCGCATTCCAATAAAAATTGCATTTTAAACATTAAGGTCCTTTAAACTTTACCCTCTGACTTAAACATGTCCTCCAGTCTTTCGACTTCAGAGATACAGGGCGGTTGAGCGAACAAGTCCACCCCGACCAGCAATCACCCTGTACACTAACACGATCCCATACACAGTGGGGACAATCTACAGAAGCCAATTAACCCACCAACCCCCACGTCTTTGGAGTGTGGGAGGAAGCCGGAGCACCCGGAGCAAACCCACACGGTCACAAGGGAGAACGTACAAACTCCGTACAGACAGCGCCCATAGTCAGGATGGAACCCGGGTCTCTGGTGTTGCAAGGCAGCAACTCTACTGCCGCGCCACCGTGCAGCCTAATCTTTGATAGTTCCATCCTAGGAAGATGGTTCTGACTATGTACCCCATCTATGCCTCTCATCATTTTATATACTTCCATACAGTCCCCCCCTCAACCTCAGACATTCCAGAGGGAACAATCCAAGCTGCAGGAAGTATTTTAAAGGTAGACAAAAGCGCTGGAGAAACTCAGCGGGTGCAGCAGCATCTATGGAGCGAAGGAAATAGGAAATGTTTCGGGCCGAAACAGAATTTTATGTTTCTGCTTCAGAAAGTGGATGCGGCAAACTAAGGCTTGGGCAGCTCAATTAATCGATGGAGTGTAGCAGGGAAGGATTCTTCCTTTAAGGAACATGGTTATAGGAAAGTTGTTGTCAAGCTGGAAAGGGTGCAGGGTTGATTTATCAGATGTTGAAAGCCCTCGTGACTCCGAGCTATAGGGAGAGACTTGGTCGGGATACTCGTTGGAGCTCAGGAGGGTGAGGGGTGATCTTGTAGAGTGTATAAAATCATAAGAGGAAAATATCTTTTAGATATTAGATATTAGAAAATATCTTTTAGAGTAGAGGTACAAAGCCTCTTGCCCAGAGTAGGGGAATCGAGAGCCAGAGGACATGCGGTTTAAGGTGAAGTGGGAAAGATTTAATAGGAACCTGAGAGCTAACTTCTTCACACAAAGAGTGGTGGGTGTATGGAAGGAGCAGCTGGAGGAGGTAGTTGAGTGTTTAAGAAGGAACTGCAGACGCTGGAAACTCGAAGGTAGACAAAAGTGCTGGAGAAACTCAGCGGGTGCAGCAGCATCTATGGAGCAACGTTTCAGACAGATGGGGAAGAAGAAGGGGTTTCAGGCCAAAAAAGTTGCCTATTTCCTTCGCTCCATAGATGCTGCTGCACCCGCTGAGTTTCTCCAGCCTTTTTGTCTACTGGAGGAGGTAGTCGAGGCAAATACTATTGCAACACTTAAGAAACATTTGGACAGGTACTTGGATGGGACAGGTTTACAGGGATTTAAGCCAAACGCAGGCAGGTGGGACATGTTGGGCTGCGTGGGCAGGTTGGGCCGTGGGGCCGGTTTCTACGTTGCATGACTCTGTGAGGAGAACCATTGAACCAAGGCCCTCTTCCATTTTGGGGTAGCTCCGATGGATCCCACAGCACTGTTCAGAGAGAGGAGGGAAGCCCTAACCGCGTGCCCCATAGTGCTTTGTGCATTAATGGCCAGTCAACAGTCACCATGTTAAAGACGTTTCCTGTTTGTCGGTTGCCAAGGGAAGTGTTTTGAGATTAAAATGAGTCTTACCGAGTTGTTGGTTTCCCAGGAGTTGTGGAGCTGAGAGCTCAAACCAGGGAGAGTGCTTGAAGGAAACATAGAAAATAGGTGCAGGAGTAGGCCATTCGGCCCCTCGAGCCTGCACCGCCATTCAATATGATCATGGCTGATCATCCAACTCAGTATCCCGTACCTGCCTTCTCTCCATACCCCCTGATCCCTTTAGCCGCAAGGGCCACATCTAACTCCCTCTTAAATATAGCCAATGAACTGGCCTCAACTACCTTCTGTGGCAGAGAATTCCACAGATTCACCACTCTCTGTGTGAAAAATGTTTTTCTCATCTCGGTCCTAAAAGACTTCCCCCTTATCCTTAAACTGTGACCCCTTGTTCTGGACTTCCCCAACATCGGGAACAATCTTCCTGCATCCAGCCTGTCCAACCCCTTAAGAATTTTGTACGTTTCTATAAGATCCCCCCTCAATCTTCTAAATTCTAGCCAGTACAAGCCGACACCACCTCCTTTGTGTCTACCCTCTCCCTATCCCCCAGGCCCCTCTAACAATCTGCTTCCTGCCCCACTCCACTATTCTCGAGTCACATTCATTTTCGAATCTACTCCCCCATAGCTCAACCCCCTCCTCTCTTTCTCTGCTAATCTCTTCCTCCCATTATTCTCGTCTGCTGGCTGCCTCCCTCTCTCCCTGGATTTCAGCCGTCCCCTGCCTCTTTCTTTCTTTCTCTCTCTTTCTCTCTCTCTCTCTCTCTCCCCCCCACACACTTTGCTCGTCCCCCTCCCCACTGTTTCCTGCGCTTTCCCGGATGCTTTCCCTCCTCTCTCCCGCGAACAGTGGGATGAGGGCGGCGGCTCAGATATTGACCGGAGCCCCGGGAGTGGAGGTTCAGGGGAGCGAGTGGCAAAGGGCAGGAGAGCATTGAGCACCCGGCCGGCCTCATTCCCCAGTAAACCGGGCTAAAACCGGGCCACCCCGAGTCCCGAGGGGTTGGGGGCTTCGCTCTGAGCCCCCTCCCTCCCTCCTTCCCTCCCTCCTTCCTTGCCTCCCCAGCCGGGAGACGTGAAACGTGAGCCGTGCCCAGCCAGTCAGTCCCTATTGTCTGTCGAGCGGAGCCGGGCGGGACCAGAGGAGGCGAGGCA
Source organism: Okamejei kenojei (assembly GCA_035221665.1). Taxonomy (NCBI): domain Eukaryota; kingdom Metazoa; phylum Chordata; class Chondrichthyes; order Rajiformes; family Rajidae; genus Okamejei; species Okamejei kenojei. Next base: position 21,506,074 of record CM069160.1, on the reverse strand, counting down.
GCCTGTCCCGGGGCTGTCGAGGGACACAGAGGCAGAGCAGATCCGAGCCGGGAGCGCCGGAGACAGGAGAGGACAATCATTCCCGGAGCCGGAGAGCGATTTATTCCGGGACAGGAGTGAATCCATCCCGGGGGACGGAGAGCGATTTATCCCAGGGACTCAGTCAGAGGACGATTCGTCTCCCGACACACACACGCACAGATTTATCCCCGAAACAGGAGTGAAGAATCTATCCCGGGAGACTGAGAATGTTTCATCCAGGGACAGAGGATTAAATCCATCCCGGGACACACGGAGGGTGATTTCATCCCGGGACGGACAAGGGAACCGAACGTGGGACGTGAAGGCGAATTGAAACCAGGGGGGAGGAAGTGAGGTCTGAGGATGCGGTGTCAGTCGGTAAGGTGCAAGGAATTAGGGTCTGGGCGCTAGGGGCCGGTCGAGGTCGTGGTAGAGGAAATAAGGTCTGGATGGAGCACTTGGGTCTAGGATTAAGATGACGATATAGAATTTGAGATCTGTATCTTGGGTTTAGCGTTCAGATTATGATCTTGGAGATTGGGTCTGTATCTTGGGTCTAGGATTGAGATGAAGGTATAGAATTTGTGAGCTGTATTTTGGGTTTAGCGTTCACATTCTGATCTTGGAGATTGGGTCTGAATCTTGGGTCTAGGGTTGAGATGGGTCGATGATCCACAATTTGGAATCTGAATCTCGAGTTCAGCGTTGAGCTGACACCCCTCGGAGTTTGGGTCTAGATTTTGGGTTGGGGACCTGTTTCTGGATCCAGGAAGAGGCGGGGACCATCTCCATAGGTGATGCCAAGGGCGAAGATATTGTCCCTGAGCTTGTGAGTCCCCGTTGACCTTAGGACCAGGAAGGAGGAGGTAGTGGTGGGAGTTATCTTGCCTTGGTACCTCTCCCCAGTGGGCAGGGTGGTAGGAGGGTGGGTTAGGACCCCCCCCCCCCCCAAACATGGCGTCCCTCCCGGTCTGGAAGGCTCAGCTGCTGGAGAGGAAGAGGAAGGATGAGGAAGAGGGCAGGAGGAAGGAGAAGGAGGAGATGGAGAGAGTGGCCAACATCCCGGGCTGGATGAAAGAGGTGATGGAGCGGAGGAGGACCAGGTTGGGCTCCCGTCCCTGGCACTCGGATGGGAGCCAGGCTGGCGGGGGGAGGGGCGAGCTTCGGAGGGCGGACAACCTGGGCTGCCTGGAGCCCGAGGGGGCGGTGGTCCGGGACAAGATTGGCCCCGTCAAACGCAACCCCTTTGTGCGCCAGGAGAAGGAGAGGAGGGAGGGTCAGTGGTCACGGCCGGGGCTAAGCGAAAACATGGGGGTGAGGACCATCCGGGCCGAGGGGATCACCATCCAGGAGGACCTGGAAATCCGTCGCCCCCCCTCAAGGCGGCCCACCCTCGAGGCGGCTCTGACCAGGAGCGTTGAGGACCTCAGCTCCTGGGGGATGGGGGAGGAAAGCGAGAGAGAGGGGGAGAGGGAAGGGGAAGGGGAGGTCAGGAGGGGAAGGGTTAGGATCCTCCTCAGCCGCTTCGGACAGAGGAGGGGGTCCGTGGCCCGGTCCCACAGCACCGAGAACGTCCCCCGCCGACCCCCATCCCGTCCCAAGGTCCCGGGCAGCACGCCCCGGCCCCCTTCCCCTCCCCAGGCGGGCAACGAGGGCGGGACCCTCCTCCTGCTGGGAAACAACAGGACACCTGCCCCTGCCTGCGTACCTTTGCCCAGGGACCACGAGACTCCCCGGCCCCTCTCCCCGCCCTGGGTGGGTAAGAAAGCTGGGGCAATCCCCGTGCTGGAAGGTACCAGGGTGCCCGTCCATGCCAACCCACCTTTGCCCAGGGACCCCGAAACTCCCCTCCCACCCTCTTCACAAGGTAAGACACACCCCGCACTAGAAGATACCAGGGTGCCCGTCCGTGCCAACCCACCTTTGCCCAGGGACCCCAAAACTCCACTGCTGCGGCCCCTCTCCCCACCATGGGAGGGCTCAGAAAATGGGCTGCTCCCCCCCTCGCTCGGAGATCCCAGGGTGCCCGTCCTTGCCAACCCACCTTTGCCCGGAAACCCTGAAACTCCACTGCCGCGGCCACTCTCCTCACCCTGGGTGGGTAACGAAGATGAGACACCCCCCACACTGGGAGATACCAGGGTGCCCACATTTGCCAACCCTGAGACCGCCCGGCCCCTCTCCCCACCCCAGGTGGACAACGAAGGGGGGACCCTCTCCCCACTGGGAGATGCCAGGGTGCCCGCCCTTTTGCCCAGAGATCAGGAGGCTCCCCGGGCCCTCTCACCACCCCGGGTAGACAACCAAGGTGGGACTCTTCCCAAACTGGGAGATGCCAAGGCGCCTGCCCGTGCCCACCCCCCTTTGCCCAGAGATCAGGAGACTCCCCGGGCCCTTTCCCCACCCTGGGTAGACGGGACTCTTCCCAAAGTGGGAGATCCCAAGGCACCTGCCCGTGCCCACGCCCCTTTGCCCATGGACCAGGAGACTCCCCGTCCCCTCTCCCCACCCCAGGTGGGTAACGAAGGCAGGACCCTCTCCCCACTGGGAGATGCCAGGGTGCCCGCCTTCTTGCCCAGAGACCAGGAGACCCCCCGTCCCCTCTCCCCGCCCCAGGGCGGCGATCCCACCACCTGGTCCGAGGAGGGGAGGAGGGATCCCATGGCCGGGGAGGGCGAGCAGGGGGCGAGGGCCGAAGGGCCAGAGTGCGGGCGCGGGTCTCCCTACCTCCCGCCCGAGGCCGGGACGGAGCTCTCTCTGCCCGAGGGAGGGGAGGGGAGCATCGGCGGTGTCGGCAGCCTCTGGCGACCGCAGGCAGCCTCTGGCGACGCCTCCGCTTCCCCTTCCCTTTCCGAGCCGCCCCCTCCTTGCTGCCCGACTCTCCCCGCCGCTCCCCACGCCGAGGGAGAGGCCGGCCATGAGCCCCGGGACCGGGAGCGAGGCGTGGGAGAGGAGCTAGTGGCCCCCAGCATGAACCGGCTTCACGGAGCCGCGCTGCCCCGGGGGCGTCCGGAGCCCACCGCCCCCGCGGGCCACGGACCCAGGGCCGGCGGCGGCGGCGGGATCCCCCCGCGCAAAGCCGGCAGGACCATCACCATCAACCCCCGCAAGGCAGCGAGCCGGGCGGAGAACGGGCTGGCCGCCCCTCAGCTCACCCAGCCACCGCCCACCGCCGCCACCCCCGGCAAGAAGAGGTACCCGACGGCCGAGCAGATCCTGGTGATCGGGGGTTACCTGGACCTGAGGAGATCGTGTCTGGTGAAGTCCGGCAGCAGCCGGAGGAAGGTGAGGAGAGAGTTTTACACGCGGGTTGGGTCTAGTAGTAGTGTGGGTCCGGGGGTGACAAGCCTTCCCTGCCGTCCTCTGAGCGAGGGCTACTTGTATATATGTGTGTAGCCTGCTTGTGTTTACTACACTTGCACTTTGGTCAACCAGAGTTGTTTTTTTTAAAGGGTACACAAAAAGCTGGAGAAACTCAGCGGGTGCAGCAGCATCTCAGGAGCGAAGGAGATAGGCGACGTTTCGGGTCGAGACCCTTCTTCAGACTGCTTGTTTTTTTTAAATGTGCTATATAAATAAATGTGACTTGACTTGATAGAAACATAGAAAATAGGTGCAGGAGTAGGCCATTCGGCCCTTCGAGCCAGCACCGCCATTCAATGTGATCATGGCGGATCATCCAACTCAGTATCCTGTACCTGCCTTCTCTCCATACCCCCTGATCCCTTTAGCCACAAGGCCCACATCTAACTCCCTCTTAAACATAGCCAATAAACTGGCCTCAACTACCTTCTGTGGCAGAGAATTCCACAGATTCACCACTCTCTGTGCGAAGAAAAATGTTTTTCTCATCTCGGTCCTAAAAGACTTCCCCCTTATCCTTAAACCGTGACCCCTTGTTCTGGACTTCCCCAACATCGGGGAATAATCACAGTGTTCACGGAGTATTCACTGGAGTTTAGATGGATGAGGGGGCATCTTATAGAAACATATAAAGTTGTAAAAGGACTGGACAAGCTAGATGCAGGAAACAATGTTCCCAATGTTGGGCGAGTCCAGAACCAGAGGCCACAGTCTTAGAATAAAGGGGAGGTCATTTAAGACTAATGTGAGAAAAAACTTTTTCACCGAGAGAGTTGTGAATTTGTGGAATTCCCTGCCACAGAGGGCAGTGGAGGCCAAGTCACTGGATGGATTTAAGAGAGAGTTAGATAGAGCCTAGGGGCTAGTGGAGTCAAGGGATATGGGGAGAAGGCAGGCACGGGTTATTGATAGCGGACGATCAGCCATGATCACAATGAATGGTGTTGCTGGCTCAAAGGGCCGAGTGGCCTCCTCCTGCACCTATTTTATATGTTTCTATGTTTCTATCTATGGTCTTGGTATTGGTATAGACATTGGTATCAGTATTGGAGGTAGACACAAAATGCTGGAGTAACTCAGCAGGACAGGCATCATCTCTGGAGAGAAGGAAAGGGTGACGTTTTGGATCGAGACCCTTCTTCATTTCGGGTCGTGATACTTCTTCAGTCTGAAGAAGCATGGGTGTCGCTCAGCAGGACAGGCAGCGCCTCTGGAGAGAAGGAATGGGTGACGCAAGGGTCTAGACCCGAAAGGTAACCCATTCCTTCTCTCCAGAGATGCTGCCTGTCCTGCGGAGTTACTCCGGCATTTTGTGTCTTCCTTCGATTTAAACCAGCAACTGCAGTTCTTTCCTACACGGTATTAGTATAGGTGTTGGTATCGGTATGGGTGTAGGCTAGGGTATTGGTATTTGCATGATTAGTATTTGTATCAAGGGGTCACAGTTTAAGGATAAAGGGGAAGTCTTTTGGGACCGAGATGAGAAAAACATTTTTCACACAGAGAGTGATGAATCTGTGGAATTCTCTGCCACAGAAGGTAGTTGAGGCCAGTTCATTGGCTATATTGAAGAGGGAGTTAGATGTGGTCCTTGTGGCTAAGGGGATCAGGGGGTATGGAGAGAAGGCAGGTACAGGATACTGAGTTGGATGATCAGCCATGATCATATTGAATGGCGGTGCAGGCTCGAAGGGCTGAATGGCCTACTCCTGCACCTATTTTCTATGTGTATGTTTCTATGTATCAGAGTTAGCGTTGGTATTTGTTTTGGTATTGCTGTAGTTATTGGGCATTGGGGATGGTACTCATTCATTGCTGTTATTGGTATCATTGTGCAAATTGCTGGTGGCGATACTGCTGTCGGCACAGGCAACAAAAGCTGAGTTCAGTGAGCAGTCGGACCATTGAACGCACTATTACTGGAAGTGGCTGAAACAAACGGCCTGGGGTGCATTCAGAAGGAAACAAGATGAGTAATGGTTTATGTAGCCACAGAGAACTAAAGATGCTGGTTTACAAAAGAAAGACGGAAAGTACTGGAGTAGCTCAGCACAGAAACATAGACACATAGAAACATAGAAAATAGGTGCAGGAGGAGGCCATTCGACCCTTCGAGCCAGCACCGCCATTCATTGTGATCATGGTTGATCGTCCCCTATCAATAACCCGTGCCTGCCTTCTCCCCATATCCCTTGACTCCACTAGCCCCTAGAGCTCTATCCAACTCTTTCTTAAATCCATCCAGTGATTTGGCCTCCACTGCCCTCTGTGGCAGGGAATTCCACAAATTCACAACTCTCTGGGTGAAAAAGTTTTTTCTCACCTCAGTTTTCTCACCTCAGCAGGTCACACATTCAGCAGTTGACTCACTGAAGTGCTTCAGTGCTTTGAGTATTAGTTTATTATTGCCTTGTTTACAAAATACAGTGAAAAACCTTGTCTGTGTGCTAACGATAGACATCAAAAGCTGTAATAATTTTAGCATCCATGCAGGCAGCATCCCTGGACAGAAATGATGGGTGACGTTTAGGGTCGGGACCCTTCTTCCAAAGACTAGAAGCCTGACCAGCTGAGTTATTCCAGCATTTTGTGTCTCTCTTTGGTTTTGTTTCTGCTTTTGTCTAATATAGTCCGTGCAAAAAAGCCACAACAATGCCAGAGTGCAGTATCACGTGACAGCATGTTTGGCTGCAAATTTTGCCACTACTGCAGTTGTACAGTCTTGGTGAGACCAGGAGTATTGCGTACAGTTCTCCAAATCTGGTTCTTGCCATAGAGGGAGTGAGAAGGTTCACCAGACTATATGTTATATGAGGACTGGATAGTTAGATTTAGTGGGGGGATCTTATAGAAACCTGCAGGAAGATGTTCCCGGCCTCACAAAGGATAAGAAGTCAGGACCGAGATGAGAAAAAACATTTTTTACACAGAGAGTGGTGAGTGGAGAAGGCAGTTCATTGTACCCTTGGGATAGGGGATCAGGTACAGAGAGTTGGATGATCAGCCATGATCATATTGAATGGTGGTGCAGGCTCGAAGGGCCGAATGGCCTACTCCTGCACCTATTTTCTAGGTTTCTATGGTTCTCTTTGGTTTAAACCACCATCTGCAGTTCCTTGTTTCTGCTTTTGTCAACGTGCTATATAGTCAAATCGTACCAATATGGAGAACAAAAAAGCCACACGCAAGCACAGCAGGGAGGGCAAAGTGAAAAATGCCAGAGTGCAGAATATCGCGCGACAGCGTTAAACAAAGTGCAAATAAAGCATGGTGTAGGTAGGTGGACGGGAGATCGGTAGATCTGGGCTCGATGGGCCAAAAGGGCAATTCTGCTCCTTCATATTAGTACCAATATAACAAATTAGACTATGGTCTACTGGTAACATTTCACTCAGTGTTGGCACGGTGTGGGTAGTTCATCGGTATGGGCGGTGAAGTGGCAGTTCCTGGGCAGTTGTACAGGGCTCTGGTGAGACCACATCTGGAGTCCAGTTTTGTGTCCAGTTTTGATCTCCTCATTTGAGGAAGGACATCCTTGTGATTGAGGCAGTGCAGCATAGGTTCACGAGATTGATCCCTGGGAAGGCTAAAGGAACTGTCATATGAGAAAAGATTGAAAAGACTAGGCTTGTATTCACTGGAGCTTTTGAAAGAAGGGGGGGGGGGATCTTATAGAAACATAAACAATTATAAAAGGACTGGACAAGCTTGATACAGGAAAAATTTTCCCAATGTTGGGCGAGTCCAGAACCAGGGGCCACAGTCTTAGAATAAAGGGGAGGTCATTTAAGACTGAGGTGAGAAAAAAAAATGTTCACCCAGAGAGTTGTGAATTTATGGAATTCCCTGCCACAGAGGGCAGTGGAGGCCAAATCACTGGACTTAAGAGAGAGTTGGATAGAGCTCTAGGGGCTAGTGGAGTCAAGGGATATGGGGAGAAGGCAGGCACGGGTTATTGATAGGGGACGATCTGCCATGATCACATTGAATGGTGGTGCTGGCTCGAAGGGCCGAATGGCCTCCTCCTGCAGCTATTTTCTATGTTTCTACGTTTCTATGAACTGTTCACGGGAAACAAACTGCCCCAGGTCTGGGCCCATGGTCAGACAAGCAGTCGAACGAAAGGCAGGAAGACAGAGGGGGAAGATCCACCAGCAAAAATAAACGACCATTGATAGACAGCTGAGGCCAAAACGACCCAAGCATCTGTTAATGTGTGATGTATGCCTGATGTATGTGAAGCATTCAGATTCTAGCCTGTCTCAGCTTGAAACCCATTTATATAAACTGTCTGAAGTGATTGAGACCCAGAGTGTAACTGTGTGTGTGTGCATGCACATGCACGTGTGTGAGCCTGAGTGAAGGAGTGTTTTTTTTAAGGTGTATATTTGGGAATGACACCACATTTGTGTGTGTACAAGTGTTCTGTGTATGCTCATGTGTGTCTGCTTGCTTTGTGTGTTTGTGTATGTGTGTATTTTGCATGTGTGCATGTTTGTGCGTTTTATGTACATCCGTGTGTTGGGTGAGCCATGTATTTTGGCGTTTTGCATGTGTGTGTGTTTTGTATGGTGTACCCCTCTGCTGTGTCAGCCATGAATTGTCTCCAACTGCAATTCTTGCCATAGAGGGAGTACAGGGAAGGTTCGCCTGACGGATTCCTGGGATGGCAGGACTTCCATATGAGGAAAGACTGGATAGACTCGGCTTGTACTCGCTAAAATTTAGAAGATTGAGGGAGGGGATCTCATAGAAACCTACAAAATTCTTGCGGGGTTGGACAGGTTAGATGCAAGAAGATTGTTCCTGATGTTGGGGAAGTCCAGAACAAGGGGTCACAGTTTAAGGATAAGGGGGAAGTCTTTTAGGACCGAGATGAGAAAAACATTTTTCACACAGAGAGTGGTGAATCCGTGGAATTCTCTGCCACAGAAGGTAGTTGAGGCCAGTTCATTGGTTTTATTTAAGAGGGTGTGAGATGTGGCCCTTGTGGCTAAAGTGATCATGGGGTATGGAGAGAAGGCAGGTAAGGGATACTGAGTTGGATGATCAGCCATGATCATATTGAATGGCGGTGCAGGCTCGAAGGGCCGAATGGCCTCCTCCTGCACCTATTTTCTATGTTTCTATGCTACACGTCCAGCAATGGCGATAGAAATAATTGCACTAATTAGCCACACAACTACGCAAGGTTGCGAAAGTTGCCACAGAGTGGGTTTATTCTGGTGCTTCCCTCTTCCACCCACTCCTCGCAGTATCTCCCACCCCCCACCCCCCCCCCCTCCCCCCCCACGTTTTGAGTCCAGCCCAACAATCCCAGCCACTCGCTCCCGACAATCCCTGTCATGCCAGCAGCTGCCTGCTCGCAGCCCCCTCTGTAATCGGATAGCTATGCACCGCATTCCTCGGCACAGCTCCACGAGTTGCCTCCACAGATGCTCCACTTAAAGACGCATGCATCGGTGGAGGCATCCTCCCCGCCGCAGCCACTGTAGGGCCCACCGCTACACACCGGTGACCACTGAGAGAGAGAGAGAGGTGCAGCCTACGTCTGAGCTGCAACCTGCAGCATCTTGCAGCACAGTTTCCATCTGCAAACAACAGACTGTCCCGGTGGCAAAGGGGTCTCCACTTTTACACAGGCCCGTCAGCCAATTTGTCCAGAAATGGGGATAAAACACGTAGAAATCACGCCACACGGGCTAACCAAACGTACACAGTGTTGAAGGGAAAGCATCACAAGATTGATAGAAAGCAAAATTACCAGAGCGAGGGAGAGGGAGAGGGAAAGGGAGAGGGGGAGTGAGGGGGAGAGGGAGAGGGAGAGTGAGGCGGAGAGTGAGGGGCAGAGGGAGAGGGAGAGTCAGGGGGAGAGGAGAGAGAGGTAGACAGTGAGAGGGAGAGAGGGGGCGAGGGGGAGGGAGAGAGGTAGAGAGGGAGAGGGAGAGAGAGAGGGAGAGGAGAGAGAGGTAGTGAGAGGGACAGAGGGGCCGACAGGGAGGTAGAGGGGCAGAGAGAGAGATAGAGAGAGAGTGGAAGGGGAAACATAGAAAATAGGTGCAGGGGTCTGTTTTCCCCTGCACCTATTTTCTATGTTTCTATGTCTGGATAGTCTCGGCTTGTACTCGCTAGAATTTAGAGGATTGTGGGGGGATCTTATAGAGACTTACAAAATTCTTACGGGGTTGGACAGGCTAGATGCAGGAAGATTGTTCCCGATGTTGGGGAAGTCCAGAACAAGGGGTCACAGTTTAAGGATAAGGGGGAAGTCTTTTAGGACCGAGATGAGAAAAACATTTTTCACACAGAGAGTGGTGAATCTCTGGAATTCTCTGCCACAGAAGGCAGTTGAGGCCAATTCATTGGCTATATTTAAGAGGGAGTTAGATGTGGGCCTTGTGGCTAATGGGATCAGGGGGTATGGAGAGAAGGCAGGTACAGGATACTGAGTTGGATGATCAGCCATGATCATATTGAATGGCGGTGCAGGCTTGAAGGGCTGAATGGCCTACTCCTGCACCTATTTTCTTTGTTTCTATGAAATGTCACCTTCTGCATGTTCACCACAGATGCTGCCTGACCCACTGAGTTACTCCAGCACTTTGAGCCTCGACTTCTAAATATTGTTATGGTAACGGCCTCAACCACTTCCTCTGGCAGCTCATTCAACACACCCACACTACAGTCTGCGTGAAATAGAAATCGCCCTTCGGGTCCCTATTAAACCTTCCCCTCTCACCTTAAACCTAATGCCCTCTGGTTCTCGATTCCCCTACTCTGGGGGGGGAAAAAGACTATGTGCATCAGCTCTATGCAAGTCCCTTCAATAGATATACTCAGTTTGTACACAGATCAAACGTTGTCAGCAGCAGTCGGTAAGATGGTGGCAAAGATGCTGTTTCCTCTTGTGCTGATGGGGGAGGTTATCGGTTTGTGACGGAGATAATGAAATGGGCCTGTCCCACGTGCGCGACTTTTATGGCGACTGTCGGCACCCGCCGCGGGTCGTCGCAGGTCGCCGAAAATGTTCAACACGTTGAAAATCCAGCAGTGACCAGAACGATGCTACGACTCTTTGGGTGACTGAGGAGACTAGAAGCATAGAAACATAGAAAATAGTTGCAGGAGGAGGTCATTCGGCCCTTTGAGCCAGCACCGCCATTCATTGTGATCGTCCCCTATCAATAACCCGTGCCTGCCTTCTCCCCATATCCCTTGACTCCACTAGCCCCAAGAGCTCTATCTAACTCTCTTAAATCCATCCAGTGACTTGGCCTCCACTGCCCTCTGTGGCAGGTAATTCCACAAATTCACAACTCTCTGGGTGAACAAGTTTTTTCTCACCTCAATCTTAAATTACCTCCCCTTTATTCAAAGACTGTGGCCCCTGGTTCTGGACTCGCCCAACATTGGGAACATTTTTCCTGCATCTAGCTTGTCCAGTCCATTTATCAGTGCCCCGTTCCTGCCTTCTCCCCCATATCCCCTTACTCCGCTATCTTTAAGAGCTCTATCTAACTCTCTCTTGAAAGCATCCAGAGAATCGGCCTCCACCGCCCTCTGAGGCAGAGAATTCCACAGACTCACAACTCTGGGTGAAAAAGTGTTTCCTCGTCTCTTTCCTAAATGGCCAACCCCTTATTCTTAAAATGTGGCTCCTGGTTCTGGACTCGCCCAACATTGGGAACATTTTTCCTGCATCTAGCTTGTCCAGTCCATTTATAATTTTATATCTTTCTATAAGATCCCCCCCCCCTCCCTCATCCTTCTAAACTCCAGTGAATACAAGCTTAGTCTTTCCAATCTTTCCTCATACGACTTGTCGCGCGGTGAAGACTGTGTGGTCGTGAGTAGTCGCCCAAAGAGTTGTACCTTCTTCTGGTCGCCGCTGGAATTTTCAACATTTTCGGCGACCTGCAATGACCTGTGACGGTTGCCGGCGGTTGCCGAAAAAGTCGCATGTGGGACAGGTCCATTAGTCATAGAGTGATACAGTGTGGAAACAGACCCCTCACCCCAACTTGCCCACACCGACCAACACGCCCCAGCGACACTATTCCCACCTGCCCGTGTTTGGTCCATATCCCTCCAAACCTGTCCTATCTATGTACTTGTTTAATTGTTTCCTAAAGGTTGTGATAGTCCCTGCCTCAACTTCTTCCTCTGGTAGTTTGTCCCGTACCACCCTTGTGTCAAAATGTTACCCCACGGATTCCTATTAAATCTTTTCTTCTTCAACTTAAACTAAGGTCCCCTGCTCCTCTTCACCTATGGGTAACAGACTCTGTGCATCTACCTGATCTATTCCTCTCATGATTTTATACACCTCTATAAAATCGCCACTCATCCTCTACCTGTGCTCCAAGCAATAGGAATAGAGTCCCAGCTTACTCAACTTGTCCCTATAGCTCAGACTCCCTAGTCCTGGCAACAGCACTCTATTATCTGAATAGTGGCCTATTAGGAAAAGGGGAGATGCAACCAGACCTGGGTGTCATGGTACACCAGTCATTGAAAGTAGGCACGCAGGTGCAGCAGGCAGTGAAGAAAGCGAATGGTATGTTAGCATTCATGGCAAAAGGATTTGAGTTTAGGAGCAGGGAGGTTCAACTGGAGTTGTACAGGGTCTTGGTGAGACCACACCTGGAGTATTGCATACACCTGACTGATTCCTGGGATGGCAGGACTTTCATATGAAGAAAGACTGGATAGGCTCGGCATGTACTCGCTAGAATTTAGAAGATTGAGAGGGGATCTTATAGAAACGTACAAAATTCTTAAGGGGTTGGACAGGCTAGATGCAGGAAGATTGTTCCCTATGTTGGGGAAGTCCAGAACAAGGGAGGTCACAGTTTAAGGATAAGGGGGATGTATTTTAGGACCGAGATGAGAAAAACATTTTTCACACAGAGGGTGATGAATCTGTGGAATTCTCTGCCACAGAAGGTAGTTGAGGCCAGTTCATTGGCTATGTTTAAGAGGGAATTAGATGTGGCCTTTGTGGCTAGAGGGATCAGGGGGTATGGAGAGAAGGCAGGTACAGGATACTGAGTTGGATGATCAGCTATGATCACATTGAATGGTGGTGCAGGCTCAAAGGGCCGAATGGCCGGCTCCTGCACCTCTTGTCGATGTTTCTATGTGTCACTAAACTAAACTGGGATTTTGACGTGTTTCTGCTGCGAGTTGGCACTGCAACTGTGCTGAGCTTGAGTTCCCCACTCGAGCTCTGCGGCTTGCAAACAACTTATCCTAAAAGGGTGCTTGTGGGAGGAAGTAAAACTCAAATTTGCATTAATGTTGGGATGTTCTGACCACGAGCCTTCTCAAAATGCTTGACGGCCGATGGGGAGAGTTATTGAAGATGAAGCAACACAGTAAGCAATCAGCTAGACTTAGCAACAACATTGGCTTGTGATATGGTGGTTTAGTTTCGAGATGTAGCGCCGATCAGGCCCTTTGGCCCACCGAGTCTACGCCGACCTGCGATCCCTGCACATTAACACCATAGTACACCTACTAACAACATGTTTGCATTTATACCAAGCCACTTCACCCACAAACATGTGTGTCTTTGGAGTGTGGGAGGAAACCAAAGATCTCAGAGAAAACGCACGCAGTCACGGGGAGAACGCACAAAATCCCCGTACGGATAGTGCCCGTAGTCAGGATCGAACCCAGGTCTCCGGCACTATAATGCCCCTGTCCCACTTAGGAAACCTGAACGGAAACCTCTGGAGACTTTGCGCCCCACCCAAGGTTTCCGTGCGGTTCCCGGAGGTTTTTGTCCTCCGGCAACCACCTTCAGCTAGCATCGCGACCGGCTTCGAATAAAAAATTACAGATTTTTAAAACGGAAACCACTTTCGACCATTAGGGAGACTGACAAAAACCTCCGGGAACCGCGCGGAAACCTTGGGTGGGGCGCAAAGTCTCCAGAGGTTTCCGTTCAGGTTTCCCAAGTGGGACAGGGGCATTAGGCAGCAACTCTACCGCTGCGCCACCGTGCTTCCTGTTTGAAAGGTTAATATTAGCCTGGACGTTAGGGAGGAGGAGGATTGTTTTCCCTGGAGCGTGGAGGCTGAGGGGCGAGAGGCATAGATAGGGTAGACAGTCAAAACCTTATTTTCCCCAGGGTGGAGATATCAAAGACCAGAGGGCAAAGTTCTCAGGTCAGAGGGGCAAAGTTTAAAGGAGGTGTGTATGGCAAGTTTTTAACAGTGCGTGATAGATGCCTGGAATGCCTTGCTGGGTGTGGTAGTGGAGGCAGATGCAAGCGTGGTGTTTAAGAGTCTTTTAGATTGAGGTCTTCGAATTTGTGGAAGGACATCCTTGTGATTGAGGCAGTGCAGCGTAGGTTCACGAGATTGATCCCTGGGATGGCGGGACTGTCATATGAGGATAGATTGAAAAGACTAGGCTTGTATGCACTGGAGTTTAGAAGGATGAGGGGATATCTTATAGAAACATATAAAATTATAAAAAGACTGGACAAGCTAGATGCAGGAAAAATGTTCCCAATGTTGGGCGAGTCCAGAACCAGGGGCCAGTCTGAGAGCATTAAGACAAAAAAAAACTCACTGAAGAAATCACTGGATGGATTTAAGAGAGAGTTAGATAGAGCTCTAGGGGCTAGTGGAGTCAAGGGATATGGGGAGAAAGCAGGCACGGATTATTGATAGGGGACGATCAGCCATGATCACACTGAATGGCGGTGCTGGCTTGAAGGGCCGAATGGCCTCCTCCTGCACCAATTTTCTATGCCTCTATGTTTCTAGGTAGGACCGTGCAGAGAATGGAGGGCTATGGATTATGTTTCATCAGTTATCATATGCAACACAGACACTGTGCACTGATGGGCCAGTTTCTGTACGGTTTTTCAACTGCCTTCTGCACCTGCATGCCTACTTTCAATGACTGGTGTACCATGACACCCAGGTCTCGTTGCATCTCCCCTTTTCCTAATCGGCCACCATTCAGATAATAGTCTACTTTCAGATCCACTCCCAGCACAGCAGCAGTGGCCACATGTGAAAGAGGGAACTGGAAGTGTGCATTGAAAGGGAAATTCCTTTGGAAAAAACAGGATATTTTATCACTTCCTTGAGGGTAAAAGCCCGTCCCAAGAGGAAAGACTCTCGGTGTGTTTATGGACATTTAAAACAATGATTGGGGAAAACAAAATTTGGATTTCTTTGAGCAAAATATAAAATGAATTGAATGCCAACAATTTTAGTTTAGTTTAGAGATACAACGCAGAAACAGGCCCTTCCGCCCACCGAGTCTGCACTGACCACGATCCCCGTACACTATGGAGGGATGGCATAGCAGTAGAGTTGCTGTCTTAATGCCCCTGTCCCACTTAGGAAACCTGAACGGAAACCTCTGGAGACTTTGCGCCCCACCCAAGGTTTCCGTGAGGTTCCCGCAGGTTTTTGTCCTCCGGCAACCACCTTCAACTAGCATCGCAACTGGCTTCAACTAAAAAACTACCGATTTTTAAAACGGTAACCACTTTCAACCATTAGGGAGACTGACAAAAACCTCCGGGAACCTCACGGAGGTTCCTGAGACAAAATCCAATGTCTGCAATGTGGTAGAGGTGAATCTATACATATATGTATTGTTTGTTTGTTGTTGTTTCTTTTAATGTGTGTGCGCGTGTGAGGACGTGTGTGTGTATGTAGTACTCTGGAAACAATATAATACATGAAAAATAATTAGTGTACTTATTTATATATCTCTATGTTCAGTGTATATATAAACAAAGTATTTTTGTACATATAAAAAAAGATCAGTACACTGATTATTTTTTAATTTATTATATTGTTTGAGACCTCACCTGGAGTATTGCGTACAGTTTTGGTCTCCTAATCTGAGGAAATACATTCTTTCCATAGAGGGAGTACAGAGAAGGTTCACCAGACTGATTCCTTGGATGGCAGGACTTCCATATGAAGAAAGACTGGATAGACTCGGCATGTACTCGCTAGAATTTAGAAGATTGAGCAGGGATCTTATAGAAACTTACAAAATTCTTAAGGGGTTGGACAGGCTAGATGCAGGAAGATTGTTCCCGATGTTGGGGAAGTCCAGAACAAGGGGTCACAGTTTAAGGATATTGGGGACGTTTTTTAGGACAGAGATTAGAATTTTTTTTTTCACACAGAGAGTGGTGAATCTGTGGAATTCTCTGCCGCAGAAGGTAGTTGAGGCCAGTTCATTGCCTTTATTTAAGAAGGAGTTAGATGTGGCCCTTGTGGCTAAAGGGATCAGGGGATATGGAGAGAAGGCAGGTGCAGGATACTGAGTTGGATGATCTGCCATGATCATATTGAATGGCGGTGCAGGCTCGAAGGGCCGAATGGCCTACTCCTGCACCTATTTTCTATGCTTTTGTGAATGGGCTGTTGTGGTGCTTTGCCTTTCCATATATGTCTGCAAGGATGGTAAAAGAGCTGATTGTGAAAGGGTTGCGGGATGACGCAAGGGCCTCTGTGCCAGAGGTTGACATTTACAGATGAGTTGGTGGATAGGAATGCAACTTTTTCTGTTGTTGCACTGGCTTGCAGGCGAGAGTCTTGTCTGGTGACACATCAGTCACAAAACACAGAACAGTAAAGCACAGGAACAGGCCTTTCAGCCCAAAATGTCCTTGCCGAGCATAATGTTAGGTTAAACTCATCTCTTCTACTGACTTTAGTTTAGTTTATTAGTTTAGTTTAGTTTAGAGATACAGCACGGAAACGGGCCCTTCGGCCCACCGAGTCCGTGCCGACCAGCAATCCCAGCACATCAACACAATCCTACACACACTGGGGACAATTTACACTCATACCAAGTGTACAAACCCAAGTCAATTAACCTACAAACCTGTACTTCTTTGGAGTGTGGGAGGAAACCGATCTTGGAGAAAACCCACGTACGTAGGCAAAGGGGTCTCTGGGGCGGCAGCACGGTACAGCAACTCGCTGCGCCACCACACCCTTTAGAGTCCAGTGTAGTAATTGCCCACATAATGTCCCAGCTACTCTAGTCCCACTTGCCTGCGCTTGGTCCATATCCCTCCAAATCTGTCCTACCCATGTACCTGTCTAACTGTTTCTTAAACAATAGGATAGTCCCAGCCTCAACTAGCTCCTCTGGCAGCTTGTTCCATACACCCACCACCGTTTGTGTGAAAAAGCTACCCCTCGGATTCCTATTAAATCTTTTCCCCTTGACTTTGAACCTATGTCCTCGATTTCCCTACTATGGGCAAAAGACTGTGCATCTACCTGATCTATTCCTCTGTAAGATCACCCCTCATACTCCTGCGCTCCATGGAATAGAGATCCAGCCTACTCAACCTCTCCCTGTAGCTCACACCCTCTAGTCCCGGCAACATCCTCGCAAATCTGTTCTGAACCCTTTCAAGCTTGACAATATCTTTCCTATAACATGGGGCCCAGAACGGAACACAATATTCTAAATACGGTCTCGCCAGCGTCTGATACAACTGCAACATGACCTCCCAACTTCTATACTCAATACTCTGACTGATGAAGGCCAAAGTGCTGTAAGCCTTTTTGGATCCTTGCGACTGACCTAAGGAACCATCACCTGTACCCCTCCCTCTGCTCTACAACCACCCAGAAGCCTTTACTTGTAGTCCTGCCCTTTGTTTGACTATCCATGCAAAACCACTAACTTTTGTATCATCAGCAAACTAGCTAATCTTGCCCTGTATGTTCTCATCCAAATCATTAATGTAGATGACAAACAGTAACGGGCCCAGCGCCAAACCCAGAGGCACACCACTAGTTACCGGCCTCCATTCTGAGAAGCAACCTTCCACCCACCCTCTGCTTCCTTCCATGGAGCCAATTTGCTATCCATTCCGCTATCTCTCCTTGGATCCCATGCGATCTAACCTTCCAGAGCAGCCTACCATGCGGAACCTTGTCGAACACCTTACTGAAGTCCATGTACACAACATCTATAGCTCTGCCTTCATCAACCTTTTTGGTCACATCTTCAAAAAAATCAATCAGATTTGTGAGACAAGACTTCCCACGTACAAAACCATGCTGACTATCCCTAATCAGCCCTTGCCCATCCAAATGCCTGAATATCCTATCCTCCAGAATACTCTCCAGTAACTTACCAACTACAGATGTTAAGCTCATCGGCCTATAGTTACCAGCATTTTCCCTGCAGCCCTTCTTGTAAAGAGGCACAACATTTGCCACCCTCCAATTTTCCGGAACCTCTCCTGTATTTAAGGACGACTCGTAAATTTAAACCAGGGTTCTCGCAGTTTCCTCTCTAGTTTCCCACAATGTCCTCGGATATATCAGATCAGGCCCCGGAGATTTGTCTACCTTCAACAGTACCTTCAGTACTTCTTCGACAGTAACCCTGACTGCCCTCAAGACACTTCCAGTGACTGCTCCAATTTCCTCCGTCCTACTGTCTTTCTCCTCACTAAATACAGAGGAGAAATACTCATTGAGATCCTTTCCCATCTCCTGTGGCTCCACACAGAGGTGACCGCTTTGATTCCTGAGAGGTCCCACTCTCTCTCTAGTTACCCTTTCCCACCATGTATGTATAAAATCTTTTGGGATTGTCCTTAATGCTACCCACCAGAGTTTTCTCTTGGCCGCTTTTCGCCCTTCTGATTTCCTTTTTTAGTTTATTCCTTAGCTCCCGAAACTCCTCCAGGGATGCACTTGATCACAGCTGCCTATACCTGTCCGATGCATCCTACTTGTTTTTGGTCAACGTCTCAATTTCCCTCGTCAGCCAAGCTTCCTTACGTTTGCCTGCTTTGCCCTTCACTCTAACGGGGATGTACGCATCCTGAGCTTTCTTCAGTACACTTGTAAAAACATCCCACTTGGCCGATGGTCCTTTCCCATCTAAAAACCTGCTCCAGTCATAGAAACATAGAAACATAGGTGCAGGAGCAGGCCATTCGGCCCTTCGAGCCTGCACCGCCATTCAATATGATCATGGCTGATCATCCAACTCAGTATCCTGTACCTGCCTTCTCTCCATACCCCCTGATCCCTTCAGCCACAAGGGCCACATCCAACTCCCTCTTAAATATGGCCAACGAACTGGCCTCAACTACCTTCTGTGGCAGAGAATTCCACAGATTCACCACTCTCTGTGTGAAAAACGATTTTCTCATCTGGGTCCTAAAAGACTTGCCCCTTATCCTTAAACCGTGACCCCTTGTCCTGGACTCCCCCAACATCGGGAACAATCTTCCTGCATCTAGCCTGTCCAACCCCTTAAGAATTTTGTAAGTCTCTATGAGATCACCCCTCAATCTTCTAAATTCCAGCGAGTACAAGACAAGTCTATCCAGTCTTTCTTCATATGGAAGTCGTGCCATCCCAGGAATCAGTCCGGTGAACGTTCTCTGTACACCCTCCAGTCAACTTGAGCAAGACCTTTTGTCAAACCGTCAAAGTTGGCCATACCCAATTTGAGCATTTTAACACGTGGAACCTCTCCGTCCCTATCCATAACTATCATAAACCTAATCAAACTGTGGTCACTGGTCCCAAAAGGCTCCTCCACACACACTTCATTAACTTGCCCTTCCCAATTTCCCAATACTAGATCCAACGTTGCTCTCTCATGTGTGGGGGCCTCCACACACTGCTTGAGATCACTTGTAATCTGAGGAAAGACATTCTTACCATAGAGGGAGTACAGAGAAGGTTCACCAGACTGATTCCTGGGATGTGTTGACAGTCATATGAAGAAAGACTGGATAGACTCGGCTTGTACTCGCTAGAATTTAGAAGATTGAGAGGGGATCGTATAGAAACTTACAAAATTCTTAAGGGGTTGGACAGGGCTAGATGCAGGAAGATTGTTCCCGATGTTGGGGAAGTCCAGAACAAGGGGTCACAGTTTAAGGATAAGGGGGAAGTCTTTTAGGACCGAGATGAGAAAAACATTTTTCACACATAGAGTGGTGAATCTGTGGAATTCTCTGCCACAGAAGGTAGTTGAAGCCAGTTCATTGGCTATATTTAAGAGAGTGTTAGATGTGACCCTTGTGGCTAAGGGGATCAGGGGGTATGGAGAGAAGGCAGGTACGGGATACTGAGTTGGATGATCAGCCATGATCATATTGAATAGCGGTGCAGGTTGGAAGGGCCGAATGGCCTACTCCTGCACCTATTTTCTATGTTTCTATGTAATTTTAATAATAACTAGACCAAGCGCGGGCCTGTTGGGTCCTGTTCCCCCAAAGCAATATTCCCTAAAACTAGTGTGGGTCCGGGGGTGACAAGCCTTTCCTGCCATCCTCTGAGCAAGGGCTACTTGTATATACGTGTGGAGCCTGCTTGTGTTTACTACTCTTGCAATTTGGTCAACGAGAGTTGTTTTTTTAAATGTGCTATATAAATAAATGTGACTTGACTTGAGATAGAAACATAGAAAATAGGTGCAGGAGTAGGCCATTCGGCCCTTCCAGCCTGCACTGCCATTCAATATGATCATGGCTGATCATCCAACTCAGTATCCCATACCTGCCTTCTCTCCATACCCCCTGATCCCCTTAGCCACAAGGACCACATCTAACTCCCTCTTAAATATAGCCAATGAACTGGCCTCAACTACCTTCTGTGGCAGAGAATTCCACAGATTCACCACTCTCTGTGTGAAAAAAGTTTTTCTCATCTCGGTCCTAAAAGACTTCCCCCTTATCCTAAAACTGTGACCCCTAGTTCTGGACTTCCCCAACATCGGGAACCATCTTCCTGCATCCAGCCTGTCCAACCCCTTAAGAATTTTATTGGTTTCTATGAGATCCTCCCTCAATCTTCTAAATTCTAGCGAGTACAAGCCGAGTCTATCCAGTCTTTCTTCCATTGAAAGGCCTGACATCCCAGGAATCAGTCTGGTGAACCTTCTCTGTACCCCCTCTATGGCAAGAATGTCATCAGAGGGAATAGATAGTGTATTTTACCCAGAGTACAGGAATCAAGGATAGGTTTAAGGTGAAGGGGGAAAAGATTTAGTAAGAAACCTGCGGGGCAACTTTTTTTTACACAAAGGGTGGTGGGGTGTATGGAACAAGCTGCCTGTGGAGGTATTTGAGATATGTACTATCAGGTACTTTTAAAAAGCATTTGGACAAGTACATGGATAGGATGGGTTTAGAGGGATATGGACCAAATGCAGCCAGGTTGGAATTGTGTAGAATGGAACAGCATGTTGGTTGGCGTGGGCAAGTTGGGCCGAAGTGCCTGTTGCCATGCTGTGTGCCTCTCTACCCCTTCCATTCTGAGCACAAGTGTTTAGCAGTTACCGCTGGCTGTGAGAGAATGAGAACAATCCTCCACTGCTCCAGGCTGGCTGGCAGTGTTTAGAGTATTGTACATCAACAATGCCGACCTGTTTCTCTGCATATTTACGTTTGCAACAAGATTCAAGCAGGTTTATCCTGATTGGCAAATTAATCAACGACTCTGTTGTTTCTTCACTTGCTGGAGGGAGTTCCACTCTGGGGTCACGATACACCGGCCATACATTTCCTCTTGGAGGGTGCACAAAAGGCTGGAGAAACTCAGCGGGTGCAGCAGCATCTAAGGAGCGAAGGAGATAGGCGACGTTTCGGGTCGAGACCCTCCCTCAGCCCTCAGGCCCTGGCATTCCCTCTCTCTCTATCTCTCCCCCACCCTAGTCGCACTAGCTTCTCATTTTCACACTACAAACAGCTTACAATGGCTTGTTCCCTTTATCATCGATACTTTTTTGCATATCTTTCATTCATTGTTCTTTATCTCTCCACATCACCGGCTATATCTCGTTTCCCTGATCCCTGACCAATCTGAGGAAGGGTCTCGACCCGAAACGTCGCCTATCTCCTTCGCTCCTTAGATGCTGCTGCACCCGCTGAGTTTCTCCAGCCTTTTGTGAACCCTCGATTCTCCAGCTTCTGCAGTTCCTTCTTTAACACATTTCCTCTTGGAGTTTTGTATAGAGCTTTGTTTAGTATAGAGACACAGTGCAGAAACAGGCTCTTCAGCCCGCCGACCAGCGTTCCCCGTACACTCTCATTATCCTACACACTAGGGACAATTTATAATTTTTACTGAAACCAATCAACCTACAACCACGTCTTTGGAAGATAGATAGATAGATAGATAGATAGGATAGATAGATAGATAGATAGATAGATAGATGATAGATAGGATAAGGGATATGATAGATGGATGGATGGATGGAATGGAGGATGGATAGGATGGATGGATGGATGGATGGATGGATGGATGGATGGATGGATGGATGGATAGATAGATAGATAGATAGATAGATAGATAGATAGATAGATAGATAGATAGATAGATAGATAGATAGATAGATAGATAGATAGATAGATATTCCATGTCATTTGAACCTCAATGAGGCTCAAACAAAATTCTGTTTCTACAGCCATACAAACAAAAACAATTCCTACACGACACACAAGCAATTCAATTCACACAAACATCCATCACAGTGAATCTCCCTCCTCACTGTGATGGATGGCAAAGACTTGTGGATGTTGAAGCCCCAATCTTAAGCTGATCTGGGCAATGTACGGCCCCGCTCCAGGTCTAAATGTCTCAATGTGGGAGCCCCTGACGGGTGCTGGAATGTCCCACGGCCATTAAAGCCACGCGGGGCGATGTACGGCCCCGCTCTGTGTCGTTCCAACCCCGCAACACGGGCAGGAGAGGTTGCGTTGTGGGAGCTCCGAAAAGCGGTCTCCCACCCGGACCCGTGAGCTCCCGATAACACAATCCACAGGCCTGCGGCTGGAGCCTCCGAGCTCCGGAGTCGGGCCGCAGCAGCGAGCCACCACCGCTCCCCACGCTCCGAGGCCGGCCAGCCCCACGGTGGTGAGTCTGCAGCTCCGCAGGCTCCGCGACTGGAGCCCCCAGGTCGTCCCGGTCAGAGGCCGCTCCACGGTGCTAGACCCCAAGACAACGGAGACCCGACAGGAAAAAGGTCGGGTCTCCCGTGCAGGGAAGAGATTTTTTAAAGATCCCCCCCCCACCCCCCACATATACACAGTTAGAAACAGTACAAAAAAAACACGAACAACTACCCCCCCCCCCCCCCCCCCCCCCCCCCCCCCCCCCCCCCCCCCCCCCACCCCCCCCCCCCTCCGCTCCCCCCCGCGCCGAAACAACCCAAAACCACTCCCCAACCCACACAACCACCCATCTCCCTGTTCATAGATTTGTCCTCATGCAACTATCATACTATCATCCAACCTATTTCTTACACCTGTGAGCGCCCGTATGAGACCCCACTCGGTGACTACATGAGTTAGTAAATAGCCGATAAATTCAAACATACATCACTATATTAATTAACTAACCCTTTTCTTTATCATGTTATTCCCTACCTAGTGACCGACTGCCTACCAAAATCACGACCCCTGAGCCCACCCAAAATCAACCAAACTCTTATCAAACCCAAATCGCACCCCACCAGCTACAAATCGCCATTTTCATCATATATACTACCTCCCCTATTGCACTGTACGCTATAGATGTCAAAACACCCCACCGATACCTACACCTGTGCCTCTGCCGGCGTCCCCTGCCAACTCCATCTACTTCACTATCTTTTTGTTCCCGTTATAAATAGACAAACCGAAAAACAACATACACCATGTCATAATGTCATTAGACCGCACCCCACACCAAAACAAAAAACTATTATGTAAACCTACCCGTTCAACCTACACATCCCACTACACCAAATTCATAGACAAGATAATAGATTAATACTTCCTCTTACCTTACATTTTCATCCAACCCCCAATATACAGTCCCAGTCCGAACACAACGATAAACTACTATATAACAGACATTCTATCAACGTAAATATCAATTAACTGCAGCATAGTTCAATGAACAAATAATTAACCTGCAGGATGGGCGAAAATCAATTTATCCAACTATCTTTATTATACTCATATTTACATTCCTCCGCACTTTTACCCATTAACTTACCCTCCATTTTACATCCTACTGTTTACCCCTGCCCCCATATCACCAGCCCCCACAGCCCCAATAACACCCATCTGTATCATCCTTACATATTACAAGTCGATCCACATTATCACAAGATGTCTTAAAAACTTCCAATTTCAACTAAACTCCCACATAATCCCAGAGATTGTGACAACAAATATTCTTTATATATCATTTTTCGATTCATCAACAAATTATAAAACTTAACGATTGTTCCTATGTACAAACAACATTCTACTACTATTATCACCATAAATAACTAACGTATCATAACGAAAATTTAAATTAACACACAATCCAAACAAAAACCAATCTTGTACTCAAGAAACAAAAATCAAATTACATAATATCCGTTATAAAATATTATATATTACCTCCCCAACAATGTTTACACTGTACTTTATATTCAGTCCACACATTCTCTGTCCTTTCCATTTCTCCTATAATGTTACTGCTCACCCAACATCTCTACTTAACTCATATTAATATTGTTATACCTGGTGATTTATAATCCACTAAGTAATCAAAAACGTAAACAGAGACTATTATCTGGAATGGTGGCCGATCTGGAAAAGGGAGATGCAACGGGGAGGCGCGCCGGTGGGGGGGTGTCGTGGTAACCTCATGTCATTGAATTAGGCAAGTGCGGTTGCAGCAGTGCAGTGAAGAAAGCGAATTGGGATATTTTGGCATCAATATCACAACTTATCATATTACACTATCTTTTATTTTCAAATCTTGGTACGTCATTAGAATTTTTGTATTTCCTCGCCACATTATGAATTTCAAACATAAATTGACACGAAAATCATCTTAAATTACATTCTATCCAAGAATTATTTTGTACGGATGTAACAGTAGCTAATTAACCCGTCCTTCAACCATTGTCTCATACGTTCATAAAATCCCCACATCCTAGCCAGCTCCTTCACTCCACTTGAGAATACCACTCACTCCAAAACTCCTCAATCTTTTTTCAATCACTCTCCCACACCCGCGCCAACACCTTTTAATTACTTCACTCATCCTTCCTCAAACAATAACCCCAGTTCATAATGTGTGTCATACCCTCGCCGCTTTTACCCCTGTAGACCTTGACAGCCCTTTTCCTACAAAAACTTCCCTCTCAATCTCCCCCCCAAAAACCCGTGCACCTTCTTAACGATGTGTCCACATATTCTTTCCCCCCCCTGATTGTGCCCCAACTCTTTATGCCTCGTCCACACGCTTCTTCTCTTCTTCACTGTCTTCGCCCAGCTAGTACTTCCCCAACAACCCCCATGTCACATATTCCAGACACATCCTACCAGTGGTTATCTAATCTTCCTAACATTACACAAACCGCCTTTCTAACTCATATGGTCCCAAATTGAAAATTTCCACCTTCATTACGATTCTCTCCGTTGCCCACCTTACCTTATCACCATCTAATTCATCAACCTCCCATCACTAACATTCCCATTCATTATCCTTCACTCTTTCCTCGATCCCTCCACCATCCCCACAAACACATCGTGTGAACACAAAAACAAATACCTATATCCAGCCACCATAATCCCTCCCTAAATAACCAAAACGCCAGACCCCCCCATTATCCATTCACGCCCACTTCACACATGTATCACATTTAGCACAACCCGAAGTCCCAAACCATTCACAAAAACCCAATCACATAACTAACAACCCAAAAACCATCCCCATCCCCCCATTTCCCTTCATTCCATACAACCGATACCTTACAAAACCATCCATTCGTACTCCCTACCCCCCCGCGCCCTCCAAACCCATAGCACTACCCTATCTCCCCACCAGCCCAGTACATTGACCCACGTAACGTAAATCCCGAGATTCCAACCCCTTACCCTTTTTATTGACCCCCCTTAAAAATTCACCATTACCACACTTACCTCTGACAAGTCTAATTTAGTTAGCCCTGATCCACCACACACCTTCCGTGTTCATCCACTCTCTCCCATTTAAACTAAAATTACACGAAAAGTATACTCTTCATCCGCTTTATGCCTCTTCTTCAAACCCTTCAATAATGCCACTTCAACTCTTTCCATCTCATAGCTCTTCTAGTCCTCGCTTCAATTACCAAGCGAGAGAATTCTCTCCTTCTAGACCTAACATCCTACCCCCAACTTGACACATGTCCCATTCCCCCACATTTCTTCAAACGCTCGCCACCCCGTTATTCTATCTTTTCCCTTATTTAAATTACCACCTTCGCCACGCAACCCCAGCTCGCCAACTCACCCCTTCCAAGCTACGCACCACACCCCACCACTCCAAAACCCACCCTTCCCCGCTCAAACTTCCCCAACTTTCTCATCCGCCGACCCACGCTCCTAGTCACGCGACCGGCCCCGTTTTAATCCTCCTTGTACACCAATTTGAGTTTGTATTCCCATTGTCTCCCTCTTAAACCTGTAGAAACAGTTAAACCAATATTTTTACGTTTTTCAAACTTACTTAAACAAAAAAAAGTACCCACTGTCTGTCCCCAATACCCCACCCCAGCTTTCCTATATACTGCCCCACTTTCAACTCCATAACAACACACCATCCATCCACACTTAAACCGCTTAAGTACCGCAAACTGTGTACATGACACAATACGCACAACGCTCCAACATCCCTGCACACAAAACTCCAAGCACCACGTTAACTCCCCACAACCATACCACAAAATATCCACTTGTTTGTAATCATCCACACACTAACCGACCTGTGCTTACCAATGTATACATGCGTCTTGTAATTTATTCCATATGTTGTTTATATGTCCTCCAGTCATCCATACCGCATGTATTCGATTCCGCTGCAAATCCTTTTCATCATTAATCCTTAGTACGGTTTTAAACACACACATATTTTCAATTCACACTTTAGTTTATCTTCCCTACCTCCCATTCTTCATATTTTATGATACAATATATTTTAGTCAATCTTACAATTATTTCTCTCCTCAGCCATTACTATCCATCTAATTTTAATCTCCCTGCCCCCTCTTATCCTTAAACCTTATATTATATAACGAAGAATATTATTTATTTTTCGACTTGTAACAAATTTGTGGTAGTGAATGGGGACTTAGCTTGTAGAGATGACAGGTAGTGAGGCAGGTACTATCGCAACAAATAAGAAACAATTAAACAGGTACATGGATTGGACGTGGATATGGGGCAACCCCAGGCAGGTGGGATGAGTGTAGATGGGGCATGTTGTGCGCAAGCTTGGCCGAATGGCCTATTTCCATGCTATAAGACTATGACTATGTGACAATAAACATAGAAACATCCAAACATAGAAAATAGGTGCAGGAGTAGGCCATTCGGCCCTTCGAGCCTGCACCGCCATTCAATATGATCATGGCTGATCATCCAACTCAGTATCCCGTACCTGCCTTCTCTCCATACCCCCTGATCCCCTTAGCCACAAGGGCCACATCTAACTCCCTCTTAAATATAGCCAATGAACTGGCCTCAACTACCTTCTGTGGCAGAGAATTCCACAGATTCACCACTCTCTGTGTGAAAAATGTTTTTCTCATCTCGGTCCCAAAAGATTTCCCCCTTATCCTTAAACTGTGACACCTTTTTCTGGACTTCCCCAACATAGGGAACAATCTTCCTGCATCTAGCCTGTCCAACCCCTTAAGAATTTTGTACGTTTCAATAAGATCTCCTCTCAATCTTCTAAATTCTATCGAGTACAAGCCGAGTCTATCCAGTCCTTCTTCATATGAAAGTCCTGACATCCCAGGAATCAGTCTGGTGAACCTTCTCTGTACTCCCTCTATGGCAAGAATGTCTTTTCTCAGATTTGGAGACCAGTATAGTTATAAAGTAAACTAAACTAAATCAAAAGAACTGTCCTTGACTTGAAGATAGACACAAAAAGCCATAACTCAGCAGGTCAGACAGCATCTCTGGAGAAAGGGAGTAGATGACGTTTCAGGTTGAGACCCTTCTTCACTTTGACTTGACTTGAAATGGTCTTCTTTGACCTTGTGAGGAAGTCTTCTGGGGTGGGGGTTGCCATCTCCAGGTGTAGACAATCTGGACTCCTGTCTGTGGTAGTCTGGGCTCATGTCTGGAGCGGTCAGTCGTAGCACAGTCCATATTGGGGTAGGTTGGCAGAGGTCCCATTCTCTCCCTCACACTCTCCCTTCCAATCTTCCCTGTCCCGCCTGCAACTGGTCCAAAACGCCACAGCGAGACTCCTGATGGGCACCCGAAAAAGGGACCACATCACCCCGATCCTGGCCTCTCGCCACCGGCGCCCTGTGCGGTTCCGAATAAATTTCAAGACCCTCCTCTTTGTCTACAAAGCCCTCAATGGGCTTGCCCCGCCTACATGTAAACGTCTTCTCGCCGCCCACTACACCACCTCCAGGTCCCTCAGATCGCGACTTGGGGTGCTGAAGCAATGTCCGCGGTCTAGACGTAAGCTCAGGGCTGACCGCGCCTCTGCGTGGGATCCTTGTGACAGATCCTACACTGTGGAACCGCATACTCTCCGCTCCGTCGCCGATCAGAATGGCCCCCTCAAACGACTCCTTTAAGTCTAGTCTAAAAACGTATCTATACTCCCAAGCCTTTCCTGACATCCTCTGAGCGAGGGCTATTTGTATATATGTATGTAGCCTGCTTGTGTATACTACTCTTATAACAAATGGAAAGCACTTTGTTCAACGAGGGTTGTTTTTTAAATGTGCTATAGAAATAAATGTGACTTGACTTGACTCCTTTTCCCCCTCGCTACAGCTGAACATCTCCTTCAACGACGGTGAGCTGGAGTCGACGTTTGAGTACCCGTCGGAGCTGGCGCTGTTGGCCGAGTTTGGGGTGGAGGAGGAGGAGGTGTCGACGCCGCAGGTCCGCGAGCCCGAAGAGGAGGAGGAGGAGGAGGAGGAGGAGGCACCGGTCCCTCGTCTGGAGGTGCCCGGCTCGCCCTTGGTGGGCAGGGCCATCCGCAGGAAGCCACTTCTCGTAGGTACGATGCCCAGCGAGGTCCGAGTGTCCCTGCCTGGCCCCTGCCCCCACCACCCCTGCCCCACCAGGACGTGCCGTGGACAGAATGTCCCAGACCAGACCCCGCTCAGCCTTCAACTCCCCCTCCCATTCCACATCCGACCTCTCGGTCCTGGGCCTCCTCCACGGCCAGAGTGAGCAACACCGCAAGCTGGAGGAACAGCACCTCATATTCCGCTTGGGGAGTCTGCATCCTTTGGGCTTGAATATTGAATTTTCTCAATTTGTTAACCCTTGCTGTCTCGCCTCCCCTTCCCACCTCTCCTCAGCCCTCGGGCCCTGGCATTCCCTCTATCTCTATCTCCCTCCCCACCCCAGTCGCACCAGCTTCTCATTTTCTCACCACAAACAGCTTACAATGGCTTGTTCCCTTTATCACCGATACTTTTTTGCATATCTTTCACTCATTGTTCCTTATCTCTCCACATCACCGTCTATATCTCTCGTTTCCCTGATCCCTGACCAGTCTGAAGAAGGGTCTCGACCCGAAACGTCGCCTATCTCCTTCGCTCCTTAGATGCTGCTGCACCCGCTGAGTTTCTCCAGCTTTTTGTGTACCCCCGCTAGAACAGTGTTTAGCAATGTTACATAATTTTGAGATTTAAAAAATCAAGTCTGCAATTTATCCCATCAGATAAAGCATAACAAGAAGTTTAATTTGACACCTAATTCAGTTTCATATCTTCAGTGGCCATTTTCATACTCGGAAATTAGCATCTTGTTCCCTATTGCTTTTCCATTGACTTAACACAAAAGCTGTGATCGAGGACAGTCAAAAGCCCATAACTTTCTTAAAAATTAAGAGAAATGAAAGAAAATTTCAGTTATTATAGATTGAAGCATTCTGAAACAAATATGAAACAATCTTACTTGGATGACCTGAAATTAAAGCATATAATTAGTTAGTTACCCAATTGTAGCTAATTACAAAATTCAATTACTAGATCTAAACATCTATCAATTTCTTAAGAAAAGATTAACATTTTTAAATGGCCTAAGTGTCCAAATAACATTCACACAGGAATTCACAATATAACAAGATTTTAAAATCTCATTGTCATGAATTTATAGGCCAAATGGAAGGAATTTAGTGTTTAATTCCTGTAAATTAATGGCCATTTAAATCATCTTGCGAGTGAGATTTTGTGGAAGGCGATCGTTTGGAACGTTGCGGTTGTGGTGAATTGAAAACCCATATCGGCAGGAAAAATACTGCCGTGTCGTATGGGGCTAAGTCACCTTTACGCAACGTAAAATTTGGATTAAGGTAATCCTAAAAAGCCCGTTTATATGTAAAATAAACGGCTTTCCTTTCGCTGTCCCGTACCTGAAATCCGTCCCATTGATAGCATTAGAAGCTGTTTTTTGTTTTACTCCAGCGCTTAAATTGTCCAGCGCTGCTTCTCCGTGCTGGTTGTAAACCTGGACCATATTTCCCGCAGGTCCAGGCAGGGCTGTAGGTTGACCTGACAGGACAGGCAGAGTGAGCTGGGTTTAGCGCTGCTTCTCTGCGCTGGCTGTGGGCCTGGGGGCACCGCGCCTGTCTGACTCCCGGCCTCCCTGGACACCTGTGGGGGGGGGTCACTCGGGTGGGGACGGGACAGCGCTGGAGACCCGGCCGGGATCGATCGTGGCTGCGGATGAGGCGCAGGTCTGTGCCACGTCTCCCTCCTCCAATCACCGCACTCTATCCTCAGTCCCACACCCCCTCCCACTCCTCCCTCCTCCAATCATCGCGCTGAGTCACCATGTCCCGCCCCCATTGCCGGCTGACCGATGTCTCTCTCGTCCAATCGGCGCCCTCGATCAGCAGTCCCACCTCCACTGTCCCGTGGAAAGCGGAGGTTTTAAAATCCGGATGACAGAAACTTGGGGGGGATGTTCCCCACCTCTCAAAACATGGGGGGGATGTGTCCCCTCTGGCTCCCCCGGGTTGTCCACACACAAGATTAGAAGTTATTCAGCCAGAGATGAACACACTTCTCGGCATCGGCACAGAAAGGTGTCTGTCTTGCACTTCTTGTGCGTGGTGACAACAGGGTCGTTACGTGAACGCTCTTTCCTTCACCCCACCCGCTGAATGAAAAGGTTACCTCTTCGGTTCCGATTAAATCTTTCCCCCCCCTCTCACCTTAAACCTATGTGCATTGTTTCTTGAGTCCCCTACTCTAGGTAAATTACTCTGTGCCTCTACCCTACCTAATCCCTCAAGATTGTATCCTATAAGATCACCTTAAACCTATGTCCACTGGTTTTGATTCCCCTCCTCCTGGGTAAAAGACTCGTCTTGTATACCCACCACCCTCTGAACTGACAAAAATTGGTGCTCATGTTCTTATTAAATCTTTGCCCCCCTTCACTTGAAACCTATGTCCTCTGGCTCCAGGTCACCCTACTATGAGGTAAGATCTGTGCCTGTATGTATTCCCTTCATGCTCATATACTGTGGGTGTGTACTCTCGGTAATACATAATGCACCCACGCTATGTAATCCCTCCTGATCCCAACCTGCATCAACTACCCCCTCCGGCAGCTCGTTCTGTACACCCACCAGCCTCTCTTGCCGAAGATACAAAATGCTGGAGTAACTCAGCGGGACAGGCAGCATCTGTGGACAGAAGGAATGAGTGATGTCAGACTTCAGTCTGAAGAAGGGTCTCGACCCGAAACATCACCCATTCCCTCTCTCCAGAGATGCTGCCTGTCCTGCTGAGGAGTTACTCCAGCATTTTGTGTCTATCTTCGATTTAAACCAGCATCTGCTGTTCTTTCCCACATGGCCTCTCTTGCCTAGAAGGTACAGGAGCCTGAAGACCGCAATGACCAGGTTCAGGAATAGCTACTTCCCCACAGCCATCAGGCTATTAAACCTGGCTCGGACAAAACTCAGATTATTAATAACCCATTATCTGTTATTTGCACTTTATCAGTTTATTTATTTATGTGTGTATATATTAATATAATGGTATATGGACACACTGATCTGTTTTGTAGTAAATGTCTACCATGTTCTGTGTGCTGAAGCAAAGCATGAATTTCATGTCCTATCAGGGACACACGACAATAAACTCACTTGAACTTGAACTTGCCTTTTCTTCACAGACGAGAATTGCAGGTGATGTTCACACCGATCTCCGCTTTAGTCCTGCCTGCTGCCAGGGACCACTTACCTCAAGAAGACAGAAGTTGGGAGGGGGAGAGCCGTGGACTTTCCTCCCTCTCACCTTTGCTGCTGCTGGAGACGACTCTTTGAGCCCACGCTCTCAAAAAGGTTCTTAACCACGGGGCGTCTTTTCAAGGTGGAGCGACTCCTCCAGGCCCAAGTGAAATTGGCGTCCGCGGCAAGAGCGACAAGCCTTTCCCTCGGACGATCGAGGGACCGCCGTGCCACGCGTTTCCCAGAAACATTCGCTCCAAGCAGAATCTCCCAAATGCCAATTCCTTGCCACAGCTTTGCGCAGCCTGGGTTATTTGACTTTCTTCAGGAATGATCAGCTTCTGCAAAGAAGGACAGACAGTTGCCGCGATGATTGATGCCAGCGAGGGGATTCAGCGGTATTTATTCCCCTCTGATATTGTGCGTGTGTGTGTGACCAGAGGTAATTACTGTATTGTGACAGGTGGATGTATGATCAGCAGACCCTTCCCATAAAGGGGTAGCTCCCTCCCTAGCGCCTTTTGGGGGTATGGATACCGTCAGCGGCAGGAGTGAGATGAAGATGACAATTATCTCTGCTTTTGGTTCAGTGGAGAGTGGGGGCGGTTGTTGGAGTGTGAGAGGAGATTGGTTGGTTGATTTTTTTTTTCTGGATTCCCCGTGAGGGCCAACATGGAGCTCCGACCACCAACACCAACTCCAAGCGGCGGGCCCCCAAGAGGACAATTGGGTCCATGGTGGACCTCCCCAAGATGATTATCTCCATGGTGGACCTCCCCAGGAAGATGATTTGGTGCATGGTGAACTTCCCCAAGAGGATCAGGCCAACAGTGGATCTCCTCAACAAGATTACTTGGTCCCTGACAGACCTTCCCATGATGATCAGGACCTCCACAAGAATATCAGGCTCTTGGTGGACCTCCCTGGCAAGATTAATTGGTCCATGATGGACCTTCCCAAGATGATCAGCTCCATGGTCGACGTCCGCAAGATGATCAGGTACATGGTAGACCTCTCCAGGATGATGAATTGGTCCATGATGGACCTCCCCAAGAAGATGAATTGGTCTATGGGACACCTCCCCAAGATGACCAGCTCTGTGGTGGACCTCCTCAGGATAATCAGGCGCATGGTGGATCTCCACAAGAAGATGAATCGGTCCATGATGGACCTCCCTGAGAAGATCAGCTCCATGTTGGACCACGCCAAGGGAACGATCAGGCTCATGGTGAACCTCCCCGAGAATAGTCTGGCCAATGCTGGACCTCCTCAAAAAGATGATCAGCTCCATGGTGGACCTCCTGAAGAAGAATCAATTGGTCCACGGTAGACCTCCTCCCCCGATAGAATGACCAGGCCCACGGTGGGAGGGCCTTGAGTGAAGAGAGCTCTCCGTAGACACACGTGCCTGAATGCTTGAGCAAAACACACAAAGTTCCGGAGGAACTCAGCTGGTCGGGTAGCATCTGCGGAGGGAAATGGACAGTTTGGGGTCAGACAGATCAAGGGTCCTGACAAACTCTTCCTCCCCCCACCCGAAAAGTCATCTGTCCATTCCCTCCACAGATGTTGCCTGACCCGCTGAGTTCCTCCAACACTTTGTGCCCTATTGCTCAAGATTCCAGCATCCACCGTCGCTTGTACCTCCATTGTCTCACGACTTTTTCCCCAACCTCTCGCCAACAGCTCACCACAAAAAAAACCCTCGCCAAATCACCTCAGTCTCTTGCCTCGCTATCTGACGGGGCTGGTTCAGCTTCCAACCTCAATTCCTCTTCCCTTCTCCCTCTCGCTCTCTCTCTCTATGCAACACTGCACGACAGCATGCTACAGTTTGTGGGGAAAACTATTAGCAGCATGGTTAGAGAGAGAAGGGTCTCCCGGCTTCTTGACTTTGTGTTTGCCTGAGGTGCAGTACAGATATCAACAGGGAACAACGCAAAATGCTGGAGTAACTCAGCGGGCCAGGCAACATCCCCAGCGAGAAGGAATGGGTCACGTTTTGGATCCATTCCTTCTCTCCAGAGATGCTGCCTGCCTCCGTGTTACACCAGCATTCTGTGTTGATCTTCAGTGTAAACCAGCATCTGCAGATCCTTTCCACAAATTTTGTCAACGGGGACGAAAATGTGTTTCTCTGACTCAGGAATTCTTCCCACCCCCCGAAAATTGCAGCATTCCTTCCGGAAATCAGTGTTCCTGTTTGTATTTCACCCCAAATCCCTCTTCGAATAATTCGAACAGCAGTCGGAGCCCTCCATGAGATCGTACTGGGAGGTTAGCTTCATGGTGAACTTCCCCGTGAAGATGAATTGGTGCAGGGTGGAATCTGATCTCCCCGTCTTCTCTCCTCTCTGGCTGAGAGTGGCCACCGTCAGCCTCCGCGAGGCACCGTTGAGTAGATTCTGGAATCTTCCCTGACCGCTAGGTGGGGGGGGGGGGGGTGAGGGGGGAGGGGTACCCATGGGGATGGGCCAGGGTGGGCTGAAACCCAGCGTCCCAATCCGTAAGTGATGTTTCAGGTCTTGCAGCCCATTTGCAGTCTTCCAATCCATTCCTGGCATTCCCAACTCCTGGTTTACAAGTTGTCGTGTTTTTATACGTGTTTTTACAAAGTGTTAGCCATAGTGGACTTTGTACAAGTAAATTGTGTGTGTGTGTGTGCGTGTTTTGATATGAGTTTTGTATGAACAGTTTGACATTGCACGCCAGCACCTCACTCTCACGTTCCGCATCCTCGGAAGTGTATTCACACAAAAACCTCAATAAAATTTTGTAACTGGCTCCCAGACTGCGGATGTTGTGAAGCTGAATCTTTGTCGCTGGTGGATAGACAACGAAAAGATGGGTTCAAAATGCTGGAGTATCTCTGGATAGAGGGAATAGGTGACGTTTCGGGTCGAGACCCCTTCTTCAGACCGAGAGTCAGAGGAGAGGGAGACACAGAGATGTGGACAAAACGAGGGCACGAAGCTCAAGGGAAATGTAGAATACATCATTGTGAGCTAGGAGAAGGTCAACAAAGTATACAAATATACAATTTAATCTGCAAATCTTAACCTTCCTGTCACCGACTGGTGGGTACACAAAAGGCTGGAGAAACTCAGCGGGTGCAGCAGCATCTAAGGAGCGAAGGAGATAGGCGACGTTTCGGGTCGAGACCCTTCTCACCGACTGGTGGATTGTTCCTTCAGCGATCAGATATGCAGAACCTTCTGTGAAACATAGAAACATAGACAACGGGTGCAGGAGTAGGCCATTCGGCCCTTCGAGCCTGCACCGCCATTCAATATGATCATGGCTGATCATCCAACTCAGTATCCCGTACCTGCCTTCTCTCCATAGCCCCTGATGCCTTTAGCCACAAGGGCCACAACCAACTCCCTCTTAAATATGGCCAACGAACTGGCCTCAACTACCTTCTGTGGCGGAGAATTCCACAGATTCACCACTCTCTGTGTGAAAAATTATTTTCTCATCTCGGTCTTAATAGACTTCCCCCTTATCCTTAAACTGTGACCCCTTGTTCTGGACTTCCCCAACATCGGGAACAATCTTCCTGCATCTAGCCTGTCCAACCCCTTAAGAACATGACGCTGCTCATTGCAAATGCCTCTGCATTTTTATAATCAATTGAAAGATGCAGCATGGATACAGGCCCTTTGGCCCACCAAATCCACGTCGAACATAAATCACACGTTCGCATGAGTTCTAACCCTCTCCCTCTCCCCCTCCCCCTCCCTCTTCCCCTCCCTCTCCCCCTCCCTCTCCCCCCTCCCTCACCCCTCCCTCTCCTTTCCCTCTCCCTCTCCCCCTCTCCACCTCTCTCCCTCTCTCCCCCTCTTCCCACCTTTCCCCTCTCTCTCTCCCCCCCCCCCCCACCAATGCACGCTGCCCTCGAGACGTCAGCTGCGGAGAGGAGACGGTTCTCCACCTCTTCGCAGAATGTGGATTTGCGAAGAGTCTGGAGAATGATGCAAGGGTCTTATCCCGCACGAGCTCTGTAGCTGAGAACCTTCTGATTTACGGACTCTTCCCAGGGACACATTCCTTCCATTGACTTCCATCTACACCTCACGCTGCCTCGGCAAGGCCAGCAGCATAATCGAGACCAGTCTCACTCCTGTTACTCCCTCTTCTCCCCTCTCCCATCAGGCAAGAG
Source organism: Okamejei kenojei (assembly GCA_035221665.1). Taxonomy (NCBI): domain Eukaryota; kingdom Metazoa; phylum Chordata; class Chondrichthyes; order Rajiformes; family Rajidae; genus Okamejei; species Okamejei kenojei. The sequence continues at coordinate 21,470,290 of CM069160.1, read as the reverse complement.
GTACAGAAGTGTGAAAGCGCACACCTCCGGATTCAGGGACAGTTTCCCCCCAGGTCTTTTCAGGCACGGAACCATACTACCAACAACTAGAGAGTGTTCCTGACATCCCATCTACCTCATTAGAGACCCTCAGACTATCTTTCATCCGATATCCCAGGACGTTATCTTGCACTAAACATTATTATTCCCTTTTTATCCTGTATCTCTACACTGTGAACGGTTTGATTGCAAACATGTATTGTCTTTCCGCTGACGAATAAGCATGCAGCAAAAACCTTTCACCGTATCTTGGTACACGTTGCAATAAACAAAACCAAACCAAACCTAGGGTGGCAACGGTGGCGGAGCGGCAGAGTTGCTGCATCACAGCGTCAGAGACCCGGGTTCGATCCTGACTATGGTTGCTTGTGTGTTCTGAGTTTGTACATAGAAACGCAGAAACCTAGAAATTAGGTGCAGGAGTAGGCCATTCGGCCCTTCGAGCCTGCACCGCCATTCAATAATGATCGGGGCTGATCATCCAACTCAGTATCCTGTACCTGCCTTCTCTCCATACCCCCTGATCCCTTTAGCCACTAGGGCCACATCTAACTCTTAAATATAGCCAATGGACTTGCCTCAACTCCCTTCTGTGGCAGAGAATTCCACAGATTCACCACTCTTTGTGTGAAAAATGTTTTTCTCATCTCGGTCCTAAAAGACTTCCCCCTTATCCTTAAACTGTGACCCCTTGTTCTGGACTCCCCCAACATCGGGAACAATCTGTTAAAGAAGGAACTGCAGATGCTGGAAAATCGAGGGTACACAAAAGGCTGGAGAAACTCAGCGGGTGCAGCAGCATCTAAGGAGCGAAGGAGATAGGCAACGTTTCGGGCCGAAACCGCTCCCAAAGCGGAGGCCACGCGCCAACTCTCGGACACCTCCTCCTACTTACCCCTGGACCATGACCCCACTGACGAGCACCAGGCCACCATCTCGAGCACCATAACGGACTTCATCAACTCCGGCTCCCTACCCCCCAGAGCCTCCAACCTCATCTTTTCCCAGCCCCGCACGGCCCGATTTTACCTTCTCCCCAAAATCCACAAACCTGACTGCCCCGGCAGACCCATTGCCCTCTGCCTGTTCGTGCCCCACCGAACACATTTCCACATACCTTGACTCCATCCTATCCCCCTTTGTTAAATCCCTCCCCACCTATGTTCAAGACACCTCAGACACCCTCTGTAGGCTCCGTGCATTCCATTCTCCAGGCCCCCATCCTCTCATCTTCACCATGGACGTCCAGTCACTCTACACCTCCATCCCCCACCAGGACGGTCTCAAAGCCCTCCGGTTCTTCCTCGAGCAGAGGAGCAACCCATACCCGTCCACTGACACCCTCCTCCGCCTAGCAGAGTTGGTCCTTATCCTCAATAACTTCTCTTTTGACTCCTCCCATTTCCTCCAAACACAAGGCGTAGCTATGGGCACACGCATGGGCCCGAGCTACGCTTGCCTCTTTGTTGGGTACGTCGAACAATCCGTGTTCTCGGACGTACCAGGGCCCCATCCCCGACCTCTACCTCCGTTACATCGACGACTGCTTTGGTGTCACCTCCTGCACCCACACACAACTGACTGATTTCATCCATTTCACCACCAACTTCCATCCGGCACTCAAATACACTTGGACCATTTCCGACACTTCCCTACCATTCCTTGACCTCACCATCTCTATTGCAGGTGATACACTCCTGACCGACATCCACTACAAACCAACTGACTCCCACAGCTACCTGGACTACTCTTCCTCCCACCCTGCTTCCTTTAAGGACTCCATCCCCTATTCCCAATTCCTACCGTCTACGCCGCATCTGCTCCCAGGATAGGTGTTCCACACCAGGTCATCACAAATGTCCTCAATTCTTTAGAGAACGGGGATTCCCCTCCCCACTATAGATGAGCTCGCACCAGGATCTCCTCCATACCCCGCAACACTGCCCTCGCTCCCATTCCCCCACTCGCAACAAGGACAGAGTCCCCCTGGTCCTCACCTTTCACCCCACCAGCCGGCACATACAACACATAGTCCTCCGCCAGTTTTGCCACCTCCAACGTGACCCCTCCACTCGCCACATCTTCCATCTCCCCCCATCTGCCTTCCACAAAGACTGCTCCCTCCGCAACTCCTTGTCAATTCTTTCCTTCCCTCCCGCTCCACCCCTTCCCCGGGCACTTTCCCTTGCAACCGCAAGAGATGCTACACTTGTCCCTTCACCTCCCCCCGCTCCACTCCTTTCAGGGACCAAGCAGTCCTTCCAGGTCCAACTGAGGTTCACCTGCACCTCCTCCAACCTCATCTACTGCATCCGCTGCTCCAGATGCCAGCTGATCTATATCGGTGAGACCAAGCGGAGGCTTGGCGGTCGTTTCGTCGAACACCTCCGCTCGGTCCACAATAAACCAACCGACCTCCGATGGCTCAGCACTTCAACTCCCCCTCTCATTCCGTATCCGACCTCTCTGTCCTGGGCCTCCTCCACGAGTTGGAGGAACACCGCAAGTTGGAGGAACAGCACCTCATATTCCGCTTGGGGAGTCTGCATCCTCTGGGCTTGAACATTTAATTTTCTCAATTCTGTTAACCCTTGCTGTCTCCTCCCCTTCCCACCTCTCCCTCAGCCCTCTGGCTCCTCCTCCTCCTCGTTTTTCCTTCTCCCCGCCCCCCCCCACCTCCCATCAGTCCGAAGAAGGGTTTCGGCCCGAAACGTTGCCTATCTCCTTCGCTCCTTAGCTGCACCCGCTGAGCTTCTCCAGCCTTTTGTGTACCATCGGGAACAATCTTCCTGCATCTAGCCTGTCCAACCCCTTAAGAATTTTGTAAGTTCTATAAGATCCCCCCTCAATCTGATAAATTCTAGCGAGTGCAAGCCGAGTCTATCCAGTCTTGGGATGGCAGGATGAAAGTCCTGCCATCCCAGGAATCAGTCTGGTGAACCTTCTCTGTCCTCCCTCTGTGGCAAGAATGTCTTTCTCAGATTAGGAGACCAAAACTGTACGCAATGCTCCAGGTGTGGTCTCACCAAGGCCCTGTACAACTGCAGTAGAACCTCCCTGTTCTTATACTCAAATCCTTTTGCTATGAATGATAACATACCATTCGCTTTCTTCACCGCCTGCTGCACCTTCTCCCCGTGACCGCGTGAGTTTTCTCCAAGACCCTCGGTTTCCTCCCACATTCCAAAAATAAACAGGTTTGTAGGTTAATTGGCTTGGTATGAATGTAAAATTGTCCCTAGTGTGTGTAGGGTAGTGTTAGTGTGCGGGGATCGCAGGTCGGTGCGGACTCGGTGAGCCGAAGGGCCTAGTTTCCGCGCTGTATCTCTAAACTAAACTAAACTGATCTATCTGCGGAAGATGCGGTGAAGATTGTCTCCATGTGATTCAGTGTTGGGGACTTTCCAGTCAGCATACGTACACAGCCGGTCACTGCTATGAGACTTTCCTGTCACATTTCCTGTGTTCCCAGCAGCTCATAGAACGCAGGAACAATACACAGCGGACAGTTTACATTTATCTGCTCTACCTCGGTCAGTTCCTAGGTTCCAGGAGCAGAATTTGGCCATTCAGCCCATCAAGTCTACTCCGCTATTCAATCATGGCTGACCTACCCCTCTTAACCCCATTCTCCTGCTTTCTCCCCATAGCCCTTGATACCCTAAAGCCCCTGTCCCACTTAGGAAACCTGAACGGAAACCTCTGGAGACTTTGCGCCCCACATTGGTTTCCGTGCGGTTCCCGGAGGTTTTTGTCAGTTTCGACCATTAAGGATACTGACAAAAACCTCCGGGAACCGCACGGAAACCTTGGGTGGGGCGCAAAGTCTCCAGTGGTTTCCGTTCAGGTTTCCTAAGTGGGACAGGGGCATTACTAATCAAGAATCTGTCAATCTCCACCTTAAAAATATGGCAATGAATTCCACAGATTCACCACCCTCTGACTAAAGAAATTCCTCTTTGAAACATAGAAAATAGGTGCAGGAGGCCATTCGGCCCTTCGAGCCATTGTGATCATGGCTTCTTCAGACTGAAGAAGTATCACGACTCGAAATGAAGAAGGGTCTCGATCCAAAACGTCACCCTTTCCTTCTCTCCAGAGATGATGCCTGTCCTGCTGAGTTACTCCAGCATTTTGTGTCTACCTCCAATACTGATACCAATGTCTATACCAATACCAAGACCATAGATAGAAACATAGAAACATATAAAATAGGTGCAGGAGGAGGCCATTCGGCCCTTTGAGCTAGCACCGCCATTCATTGTGATCATGGCTGATCGTCCGCTATCAATAACCCGTGCCTGCCTTCTCCCCATATCCCTTGACTCCACTAGCCCCTAGAGCTCTATCCAACTCTCTCTTAAATCCATCCAGTGACTTGGCCTCCACTGCCCTCTGTGGCAGGGAATTCCATAAATTCACAACTCTCTGGGTAAAAAAGTTTTTTCTCACCTCAGTCTTAAATTACCTCCCCTTCATTCTAAGACTGTGGCCCCTGGTTCTGGACTCGCCCAACATTGGGTACATTTTTCCTGCATCTAGCTTTTCCAGTCCTTTTATAATTGTATATGTTTCTATAAGATGCCCACTCATCCTTCTAAACTCCAGTGAATACAAGCCTTCATTTCATTTCTGAAGGTATGTACTTTTATTCTGAGGTTGTATCATCTGGTTCTAGTTTCTCCAACTAGTGGAAACATCCCACATCCACTCTATTCGGGACTTTCACTATTCGGAAATTTTCAACGAGGACCTGCCCCTCATCCTTCTGAACTCCAGGGAGTACAGGCCCAGTGACTTCAAACGCTCATCACAACGAGAGGCAAGTAGGAGAGCATTTTCCTCGCCACCCCCACTCCATTTCCTCCCACCTGCAACACGCAAACTTTATTTCCAAATTTGGATCTTTGTGACAAGAAAATGTCTTTCGAAACCACTTGTTACAGAAACCTCGTCAGCTCACACACACAGGCTCGTTGGAGCCATCACTGTTGGAAGGCGGTACTGCAAGCTGAGGGAGCGCTTTGAACTCTTCCACATATGGGCAGAAGCACACAGATAGGCTGAATACTCGGAATGCCTGAGTTTAAGATTAGATGGGATTTGTGCAGCTCCTGACAGCCCCGCTATAAATATCACAAAAGCCACAAGTTGGGAAGAGATTATGCTGATCTGAACTGAGTTTTATCGTCACGTGTACCAAAGTGAGATGCAGTGAAACGAAGGAGGAACTCAGCGGGTCAGGCAGCTTCCACCCTTGTTATTAAACCCGCCGACAAGGGAGGTGCCATTGTACACACCAAACATAAAAACATAGAAAATAGGTGCAGGAGGAGGCTATTCGGCCCTTCGAGCCAGCACTGCCATTCATTGTGATCATGGCTGATCGTCCGCTATCAATAACCCGTGCCTGCCTTCTCCCCATATCCCTTGACTCCACTAGCCCATAGAGCTCTATCTAACTCTCTCTTAAATCCATCCAGTGACTTGGCCTCCACTGCCCTCTGTGGCAGGGAATTCCACAAATTCACAACTCTCTGGATGAAAAATCTTTTTCTCACCTCAGTCTTAAATTACCTCCCCTTTATTCGAAGACTATGGCCCCTGGTTCTGGACTCGCCCAACATTGGGAACATTTCTCCTGCATCTAGCTTGTCCAGTCCTTTTATAATTTTTATATATCTTTCTATATGATATCCCCTCATCCTTCTAAACTCCAGTGAATACAAGCCTATTCTTTTCAATCTTTTCTCATATGACAGTCCCGCCATCCCGGGGATCAATCTCGTGAACCTACGCTGCACTGCCTCAATCACAAGGTTGTCCTTCCTCAAATTAGGAGACGAAAACTGTACACAATACTCCAGATGTGGTCTCACTAGAGCCCTGTACAACTGCAGAAGAATACAACTGCAAAAGAGCCCAATACAACTGCAAAATGCTGAAGTAACTCAGCGAGTCAGGCAGCACCTCTGGAGAAAATGGATTGGTGCATTTTGGGTTGTGATCCTTCTTCAGATGCAGTAACTCAGCAGGTCAGGCAGCATCTCTGGAGAACATGGATTGGTTATGTTTCGTGTTGGCACCTTTCTTCACACTGTAGACCTCAGAGGGCGGCACAGCTGGTAGAACTGCTGCCCCATAGTGCCAGAGACCCGAGTTCAGTCTGCGCAGGGTTTGCACATACTTAATGTGGCCGCGTGGGTTTCCACCGGGTGCTCCAGTTTCCTCCCATAATCCCAAAGATGTGCGGGTTCATACGTTAAATGACAATAGACAATAGACAATAGGTGCAGGAGTAGAACATTTGGCCCTTCGAGCCAGCACCGCCATTCAATGTGATCATGGCTGATCATCCCCAATCAGTTCCTACTTCTCCACATATCCCCTGACTCCGCTATTTTTAAGAGCCCTATCTAGCTCTCTCTCTTGAAAGCATCCAGAGAACCTGCCTCCACCGCCTTCTGCCTCTGAGGCAGAGAATTCCACAGACTCACTACTCTCTGTGAGAAAAAGCGTTTCCTCGTCTCCGTTCTAAATGGCTTACTCCTTATTCTTAAACTGTGGCCCCTGGTTCTGGACTCCCCCAACATCGGGAACATGTTTCCTGCCTCTAGCGTGTCCAAGCCCTTAACAATCTTATATGTTTCAATGAGATTCCCTCTCATCCTTCTAAACTCCAGAGTATACAAGCCCAGCCGCTCCATTCTCTCAGCATATGACAGTCCCGCCATCCCGGGAATTAACCTTGTAAACCTACGCTGCACTCCCTCAATAGCAAGAATGTCCTTCCTCAAATTAGAGGACCAAAACTGCACACAATTGGCTTTTGTAAATTGCCCGTAGTGTGTAGGGAATGGCTGGGTAAATGGGATAACATAGAACTAGTGTGAACAATAGACACAAAGCGCTGGAGTAACTCCAGCCCTGCTGCGTTACTCCAGCACATTGTGCCTATCTCTGGTGAAAATCAGCACCTGCAGTTCCTTGTTTCTAGATAGAACTAGTGCGAACGGGTGATTGATGGTCGTTCTGGACTTGGTAGGCCAAAGGACCTGTTTCTGTGCTGTGTCTCTAAAAAAACTGACAACTAAAATACTCAGACTTCGGGTTTAAGAAGGAACTGCAGATGCTGGAAAATCGAAGGTGGACAAAAATGCTTGAGTCTGAAGAAGGGGTTCGGCCCAAAACGTTGCCTATTTCCTTCGCTGCATAGATGCTGCCTCACCCGCTGAGTTTCACCAGCATTTTAGTCTACTTAGACTTAAGAATTAGTTTGATGAAAGACCCTGACCCAAAACGTCACCTAGCCACATTTTCCAGAGCTGTTCCATGGCCCACTGAATTACCCCAGCACCTTGTGTCTTTTTTTTGTAAGCTAGCATCTGCAGTTCCTTATGTCTCTATCCTTATACATCTTCTTGGAGTATCTGATGTGATAGAGTGGGGGGAATTGGATTGAATATCTAACCCTGGCTGTCCCGAGCCTGGGAGTGTTTGATGGGACAATATAGAATCCTTGTTTTCAAATCCTGTCTTAACCCTTTCCTCGCTACCCTCGGACGTTTCCAGCACTGATCATCTTCTCTCATCCAATTTGGGCTTCATGCACAGTGAAAAGCTTTTTATTGCGCAGTAACCAGTCAGAGGAAAGACAAGACCCGATTACAATTGAGCCACCCATAGTGTACAAATACACGATAAAGAGAACAAGTTCAAGTGAGTTTATTGTCGTGTGTCCCTGATAGGACAATGAAATTCTTGCTTTGCTTCAGCACAACAGAACATAGTAGGCATTGACTACAAAACAGATCAATGTGTCCATATACCATTATATAAATATATATACACATGAATAAATAAACTGATAAAGTGCAAATAACAGATAATGGGCTATTAATTTTCCGAGTTTTGTCCGAGCCAAGGTTAATAGCCTGATGGCTGTGGGGAAGTAGCTATTCCTGAACCTGGTCGTTGCAGTCCTCATGCTCCTGTACCTTCTACCTGAAGGTAGCAGGGAGATGAGTGTGTGGCCAGGATGGTGTAGGTTTTTGATGATACTGCCAGCCTTTTTGAGGCAGCGACTGCGATAGATCCCCTCGATGGAAGGAAGGTCAGAGCCGATGATGGACTGGGCAGTGTTTACTACTTTTTGTAGTCTTTTCCTCTCCAGGGCGCTCAAGTTGCTGAACCAAGCCACGATGCAACTGGTCGGCATGCTCTCTGCGGTAGCTACAAGAGGTAGATGGGAGGTCTGGTTGTGGTAGGATGGCTCAGTTGCCTGTTAACAGCTCGGAAGAAACTGTCCCTTGAGGCATAGAATGAAACAGTGTGGAAACAGGCCCTTCGGCCCAACTTGCCCAACGCTGGCCAACATGAACCAGCTACACTAGTCCAACCTGTTCGAGCGTGGTCCATATCACTCCAAACCTGTCCTTTCCATGTACCTGTCCAACTGTTTCTTAAATGTTGGGATAGTCCCAGCCTCAACTACCTCCTCTGGCAGCTTGTTCCATACACCCACCACCCTTTGTGTGAAATCCCTGAATCTAGTGGTGTGCGTTTTCTCACTTCTGTACCTCTAGCCTAGGGTTGCCAACTTTCTCAGTCCCAAATAAAGGACAAAAAGGTAGATGTAGACGGGACATGTAAGGGACAATGAGGGACATTGAGGGAGAGGGGACATTGAGGGGGAGGGAACGGGGAATGGACGGGACGGGGTGAGGGGGACAGTGAGGGGGAGGAAAACATTGAAGGGGAGGGGACGGGACATTGAGGGGGGTACATTGAGGGGGAGGGAAACATTGAGGGGGAGGGGAGGGGACATTGAGGAGGAGGGGACATTGATGGGGAACTGGAGAGGAGGGGACATTGAGGGTGGGGGACATTGATTGGGGAGGACTGGAGAGGAGGGGACATTGAGGGGGGGCATTGAAGGGGAGGGGACATTGAGGGGGAGGGGAGGGGACATTGAGGAAGAGGGGACATTGAATGGGGGGGACTGGAGACGAGGGGAACATTGAGGGGGGGCATTGAACGGGAGGGGACATTGAGGGGGAGGGACATCGAGGGGGGGACTGGAGAGGAGGGGACATTGAGCGGGGGCATTGAACGGGAGGGGACATTGAGGGGGTGGGGAGGGGGACATTGAGGGAGGGAGGGGACTGAGTGGGAGGGACATTGGAGGGGAGGGGAGGGGGACTGCACGGGAGGGGGTTACAGAGACGGGCAAAATATAGCGTACAATTGATACGTGCGAGGGGATCTGTAATTGGATGACAGGTCCCCTTACGCGCACCAGTTGTGCGTGGGGTCAAGAGCACATGCAACACGCACGCACGCTGTTGTATCAGATCTAGGATCTGTCTGCAAGCGTGCCCTCTGGTGATTACAGCGTAGTAGCAGTCAAATACGGTACAAGGGCGGCCCCATACGGGACAAACCAATTTAGCGCAATATAAGTAAGTAAGTAGGTATGTTTAATGGCCAAGTATTCACAAACAAGGAATTTGCCTTGGTGCTCCACCCACAAGTAACAACATGACATACAGTGACAGTTACGAAAGATTCAGAAAACACTAAACATTAATAATAATAAAACATTAATGATAAAACACCATTGATAAGGCATGTGAACCAACAAAATACCAGATCAAAGGGAGGCTACAGATATACGGGATATACGGGATGTCCCTGCTAATACGGGATAGTTGGCAACCCTACTCTGGCCTGATGGGGAAAGGGGAGGAAGGGTAGTGACCGGGTGAGATTGGTCCTTGATGTTGCTGCTGGTCTTGGCGAGGCAGCGTGAAGTCCGCACTCACTCCTCTCCGACACACAGGGGCTGCTGCAGACACACAATACACACATAGAAAATATAGGCGCAGGAGGAGGCCATTCGGCCCTTCCAGCCAGCACCGACATTCATTATGATCATGGCTGATCGTCCCCTATCAATAACCCGTGCCAGCCTTCTCCCCATATCCCTTGACTCCACTAGCCCCTAGAGCTCTATCTAACTCTCTCTTAAATCCATCCAGTGACTTGGCCTCCACTGCCCTTTGTGGCAGGGAATTCCATAAATTCACAACTCTCTGGGTGAAAAAGGTTTTTCTCACCTCAGTCTTAAATGACCTTCCCTTTATTCTAAGACTGTGGCCCCTGGTTCTGGACTTGCCCAACATTGGGAACATTTTTCCTGCATCTTGCTTGTCCAGTCCTTTTATACTTTTATATGTTTCTATAAGATTCCCCCTCATCCTTCTAAACTCCAGTGAATACAAGCCTAGTCTTTTCAATCTTTCGTCATATGACAGTCCCACCATCCCAGGGATCAATCTCGTGAACCTACGCTGCACTGCCTCAATCATAAGGATGTCCTTCCTCAAATTAGGAGACCAAAACTGTACACAATACTCCAGAGCTCGTTGAGACCAAGCGGAGGCTTGGCGATCGTTTAGCCGAATACGTCCACTCGGTCCGCAATAACCAACCTGGTGGCTCAGCACTTCAACTCCCCTTCCACTCCTTTCAGGGACCCAAGCAGTCCTTCCAGGTCCAACAGAGGTTCACCTGCACCTCCTCCAACCTCATCTACTGCATCCCGCTGCTCTAGATGCCAGCTGATCTATATCGGTGAGACCAAGCGGAGGCTTGGCGATCGTTTCGCCGAACACCTCCGCTCGGTCCGCAATAACCAACCCGACCTCCCGGTGGCTCAGCACTTCAACTCCCCCTCCCATTCCGTATCCGACCTCTCGGTCCTGGGCCTCCTCCACGGCCAGAGTGAGCAACACCGCAAGTTGGAGGAACAGCACCTCATATTCTGCTTGGGGAGTCTGCATCCTCTGGGCTTGAATATTGAATTTTCTCAATTCTGTTAACCCTTGCTGTCTCCTCCCCTTCCCACCTCTCCCTCAGCCCTCGGGCCCTGGCATTCCCCTCTCTCTCTATCTCTCCTCCCCCACCCCAGTCGCACCAGCTTCTCATTTTCACACCACAAACAGCTTACAATGGCTTGTTCCCTTTATCATCGAAACTTTTTTGCATATCTTTCATTCATTGTTCCTTATCTCTCCACATCACCGTCTATATCTCTCGTTTCCCTGATCCCTGACCAGTCTGAAGAAGGGTCTCGACCCGAAACGTCGCCTATCTCCTTCGCTCCTTAGATGCTGCTGCACCCGCTGAGTTTCTCCAGCCTTTTGTGTTGTGTGCCCTCGATGCTCCAGCATCTGCAGCTCCTTCTTTAACATGTTGTGTATATATTTGGTTTAAACCCGCATCTGCAGCTCCTTCTTTAGCCCCGCCCCGCCCCGCCACTCCTCCCCCACACAGGGGGCGCTGCAGCGGCGGTTCAGCGGCTCGAGCGCTTCCGGGTCGTAAGTGCGAGTCTGCTGTTGCCAAGGAAGGAGGTGAGTGGGGGGGGGGGAGAGAGGGAGTAAGGGAGGGGGAGAGAGGGAGGGTGAGGGAGGGATGGAGGGAGGCAGAGAGGGGGGGGAGAGAGGGGTGAGGAGGGAGAGGGAGGGAGGGCAGAGGGGGGAGAGAGAGAGGGAATGAGTAGAATGAGGAGAGAGGGAGAGAGTATGAATGAGGGAGAGAATCAGGGAGAGAGAGGAATGAGGGGAGATAGGGAGAGAGAATGAGAGAGATAGAGAAAGAGAGGGAGAGGGAGAGAGAATGAGTGAGGGAGAGAGAGAGAGAGAATGAGGGTGAGAGAGGAATGAGGGAGAGAGAGAGAGAGAGAGAATGAGAGAGAGAGAATGAAGAGAGTGAGGGAGAGAGAGAATGAGAGATAGTGAGAGAGAGTGAGGGAGAGAGGGAGAGTGAGAGAGAGAGAGTGAGTGAGAGCAATAGAGAGAGAATTGAAAGAGAGAATGAGAGGCAGAGAAAATTAGGGAGAATGAGAGAGATAAAGCGAATGAGAGGGAGAGAGAGAAATATAGAGAGAATGAGAGGGAGAGGAGATAAAAGAGTGAGGGAGAGAGAGATAAAGAGTGAGTGAGAGAATGAGAGGGAGAGAGAGAATGAGAGAGAAGAGGGAGAGAGAGATAAAGAGATGAGGAGAATGAGAGGGAGAGAGAGAAAAAGGAGAATGAGAGAGAAAGCATGAGGAGGGAGAGAGATAGAGCGGGAATAAAGACTGGGAGAGAGATGAGGGAAGAGAGAGAGATGAGAGAGAAAGAATGAGGAGAGAGAGAGATAAAGAGAGAGAATGAGAGAAGAAGAGATAAAGAGTGAACAGAGAAAGAGAGATGAGAGCGGGAAGATAAAGAGAGAGAGAGAGAGAGATGAAGGATTGAGAGCGATGAGGAGGGGAGAGAATGAAGAGAGAGATCAAGAGGGAGAGAGAGAGAAATCATGCCAATTAAAGGTTTTTTACAAATGAAAATGAGAACGAAGAGAACGGGGGGGGGTGGTGAGAGAAGAGAAACAGGGAGAGAGAGAGATAAAGAGAAGAATGAGAGAGAGAATGAGGGAGTGAATGATAGGGGGGGGGGAGGGTGAGATGAGAGAATGAGAGAGCGAGCAGGGAGAGAGAGAATGAGAGGAGATAAAGAGAGATGAGACAGGGATGAGATGAGAGGGAGATGAGAGAATGAGAATTGAGAGCGGGAAGATAAAGAGAGAGATAGGAGGAGAGATAATGAGAGAGAGATGAGGAGGGAGAGAATGGGTGAGAGATAAAGAGGGAGGGAGAGAGAAAAAATCATGCCAATAAAGGTTTTTAAATGAAAATGAGAACGAGAGAATGGGGGGGAGAGAGAAACGGAGAGAGAGAGAGAAGAGAATAGGGAGGGAGAGAATGGGGGGAGAGAGAATGAGGTGGAGAGAATGAGGGGGAATGAGAGGGAGAAAGAGAATGAGAGAGAAAGAGATAGAGAGAATGAGAGGGGGAGAGAGAAATGAGAGAGATAAAGAGGGAGAGAGAATGAGAGAGGGAAGATAAAGAGAGAGAGAATGAGAGAGAATGATAGAGAGAGACAGGGAGAGAGAACGAGTGAGAATGAGAGGGAGAGAGAGAGGGAACATGAGAGGTAGAGAGAATGAGAGGGAGAGAGAGAGATGGGAGAGAGAGAGGGATGAAGAGGGAGAGAGAGATAAAGGAGAGAGAGGGAGAATGAGGGAGAGAGAAATGAGAGGGAGAATGAGAGGGAGAGGAGAGAATGAGGGAAAATGAGAGGGGAATGAGAGAGAAGAGAATGAGGGAGAGAGAGAATAAGAGAATGAGGGAGAGAGAGAAATAAGGATGAGGAGAGAGTGAGGGAGAATGAGAGGGAGAGAGAGATAAAGAGGGAGAGGGAGAATGAGAGAATGAGAGGATAAAGAGGGCGAGAGAGAATGAGAGGGAGAGAGAGAATGAGAGAGATAAAGAAAGAGATAGGGAGAATTAGAGAGAATGAGAGGGAGAGAGATGGAGAGAATGAGAGAGAATGAGAGGGAGAGAGAGATAAAGGGTGAGAGAGAGAGAAAGATAAAGAGTGAGAGAGAGAATGAGATGGGAGAGAGAATGAGAGAGGGAAGATAAAGATAAAGAGAGAGATAGAGAGAGAGATGAAGAGGGAGGGAGAGAGAGAGTTTATGTACAGGGACATTATCCATGCACTGTATACTTGTATTTATACTTATGCATTTTAAATATGTATGTCATGTTTTATACTTTGGCAATATAACCATGTATTTTATCATGCCAATTAAGTTTTTAAATTCAAACTGAAAATTGACAGAGAGAGAGAATGAGAGAGAATGAGAGAGAGAACGAGGGAGAGGGAGAGAATGAGAGAGAGAGAGGGAGAGGAACGAGAGAGAGAGAGAGAGAGAGAGAGAGAGGGATTGTTGGTTGAAGGAAGGCAGGGATGGAGTTGAAGGGAGAATGAAATGGATCGAGGGAGGCCGGGGCCAGGAACCACCCCCCCCCCCCCTCCATCCCCGATCGGAGCAGCGTGACGAAGGGCCGAACTACGTCTCCTGGGCCCCACAGCTGCAGCTCCTGCAAAGCCTGGGGCTGAGAGGGTGGACAGGCTGGGAGAGGAGCCGTCTCATCTCCGGGTCCCAGTGAACCTCTGGAGAGGAGATCCCGCCGATAACTCACTTGCCCCCAGGGACCTGCCCCTGAACCGCTTCACCCCCCCCCTCACCCCCCCCCCCCCCCCCCCCCCCCCCCACCCCCACCCCAATCGTAGACTCTGCCACAGGTGGAAAACGTCCTCTTCACATCCTCTTCACATCCACTGAAGAAGGGTTTCGGCCCAAAACGTTGCCTATTTCCTTAGATGCTGCTGCACCCGCTGAGTTTCTGCAGCACTTTTGTCTGCCTCTTTACATTACACTCTCCAAGTTTCTATGAGGTCCTCCCCTCATCTTTCTCACCTCCAGCGGGTAAAAACACTCAATGACTTGGCCTCCACTGCCGTCTGTGGCAATGGATCCCACAGATTCACCACCCTCTGGCCGAAGAAATTGCCCCTAACGTGACCCTGATTCCACCCCGAGCGCTTGGCGTCAACACCTGCAAGGATACACTGAAGGATGTGCTGGCTCTGGAGAAGGTCCAGAGGAGGTTTACAAGAATGATCCCAGGAATGAGTGGATTAACCTAGGGTGAGCGTTTGTCGGCACTGGGCCGGTACTCGCTGGAGTTTAGTAGAATGAGGGGAGATTTAATTGAAACATTCAGAATAGTGAAAGGCTTAGATAGAGTGGATGTGGAGAGGATGTTTCCACCGGTGGGAGAGTATAGGAATAGAGGACATAGCCTCAGAATTAAGGACGTTCTTTTAGGAAGGAGATGAGGGGGTATTTCTTGAGTCAGAGGGTGGTGAATCTGTGGAGTTCATTGCCACAGAAGGCTGTGGAGGCCAAGTCAGTGGATATTTCTAAGGCATAGATAGATAGATTCTTGATTAGTACGGGTGTCAGGGGTTATGGGGAGAAGGCAGGAGAATGGGGTTAGGAGGGAGAGATAGATCAGCCATGATTGAATGGCGGAGTAGACTGGATGGGCCGAATGGCCTAATTCTACTCCTATCACTTGTGACACGTCTTAAAAATAGCAGAGTCAGGGGATATGGAGAGAAGGCAGCAACGGGGCACTGATTGTGGATGGTCAGCCATGATGACAATGAATGGCGGTGCTAGCTCGAAGGGCCGAATGGCCTCCACCTGCACCTATTGTCTAATGTCTATTGACACAGTGTCCCTCTGTGTATTAGATCAGAGCCCCTTCCCTCCCCTGCAATGTGCGGGTCCGTGCACTAACCACTGGGTCGGTTACAACCGTTACAGAGTGGGTGGGTAGTGGCAAGGAAGAGGAGGGTGCGTGCTGGTTTGAGTCGCAACGCGGAAACAGGCCCTTCGGCCCACCTGCTATCACTCGTATGCTAGCACTATCCCACGCACACTAGGAATGAGTTACAATTTTACCGAAGCCGAATATCCGGCAAATCCGCACGCCTTTGAAGTGGGAGGAAACCGGAGCACTCAAAGGAAACCCCCATGATCACAGGGAAAGCGAGCAAACTCCGTACAGACAGCACCCATGGTCAGGATCGAACCCGGGTCTCTGGCGCTGTGAGGCAGCAACTCTACCGCTGCGCCTCCCTGCCGCCAAATGTTGCTAGAACAGAGAGTGGCGGGGGCCTAGAATGGGCGGGGGTGGTGGTGGTGTCCAGACTTGGGGATGTCCAGAACAAGGGGTCACAGTTTAAGGATAAGGGGCAAGTCTTAGGACCGAGATGAGAAAAACATTTTTCACACAGAGTGGTGAGTCTGTGGAATTCTCTGCCACAGAAGGTCGTTGAGGCCAGTTCATTGGCTATATTTAAGAGGGAGTTAGATGTGGCCCTTGTGGCTACAGGGATCAGGGGGTATGGAGAGAAGGCAGGTACAGGATACTGAGTTGGATGATCAGCCATGATCATATTGAATGGCAGTGCAGGCTCGAAGGGCCGAATGGCCTACTCCTGCACCTATTTTCTGTTTCTATGAGTGTTTGACGGCACTGGCTTTTACTCGCTAGAGTTTAGAAGGATGAGGACCTAATTGAAACTTATTGAATAGTGAAAGGTGTGGATAGAGTGGATGTTTTCATCAGTGGGCGAGTCTTGGACCAAAGGGCACAGTCTCAGAATAGGACGTACCTTTAGTAAGGAGACGAGGAGGAATTTCTTTAGTCAGAGGGTGGTGAATCTCTGGAATTCTTTGCCACAATCTGCTGTGGAGACCAAGTCACTGGATATTATTAAGGCGGAAATTGACAGATTATTGATTAGTACGGGTGTCGGGTTATAGAGTGGATACAGTATGGAAACAGGAACCCAGCTACACCAGTCCCACCTGCCCGCATTTGGTCCGTATCCCTTCAAATCTGTCCTTTCCATGTACCTGTCTAGCTGTTTCTTAAACATTGGAGTAGACCAAGCCTCAACGACCTCATCCGGCAGCTTATTCCATGCACCCACCAACCTTTGTGAGAAAAAGTTACCCCTCAGATTTCTATTAAATCTTTTCCCCCTTCACCTTGAACCTATATCCTCTGGTCCTCAATTCACCTACTCTGGGCAAGAGACTCTGCATCTACCCGATCTATTCTCTCATGATCTTGTACACATTTATAAGATCACCCCTCATCCTCCAACAATCCAAGGAATAGAGACCCAGCCTACTCAACCTCTCCCTAAAGCTCACACCCTCTGGTTCTGGCAACATCCTCGTAAATCTTCTCTGAACCCTTTCACACTTGACAATATCTTTCCTATAACATGGTTCCCAGAACGGAACACAATATTCTAAACGCGGTCTCACCAACGGTCTTATACAACAGCAACTTGACCTCCCAACTTCTATACTCTGACTGATGAAGGCCAATGCTGCACAAGCCTTTTTGACCTTATCCACCTGCGACTCCACCTTCCAGGAACCATGCACCTGCACTCCTAGATCCCTCTGCTCTGCAACACTCCCCAGAGGCCGACCATTCACTGTGTAGGTCCTGCCCTTGTTTGAGAGGGAAGGATAGGACGACAGTGAAACTAATACGACCACTAGGGTGGGGGGAAGAAACGGAGAAAGAGGGGATCCAAGGGTTTACTTGAAGTTAGAATAATCAATATTTCTCTACTGCTGGGTTGTCAGCTGCCCAGCGGGTAGAGCTGCTGCCTCGCAGCGCCAGAGACCCAGGTTCCATCCCGACTCCAGGTGCTGTCGGTATAGAGTCTGTTTCGTTCTCCCGGTGACCTGCATGGGTTTTCTCCGCGTGCTCCGGTTTCCACCCACTCTCCAAAGACGTGCAGGTTTGTGGGTTAATTGGCTTCAGTAAAAAGTGTAAATTGTCCATCGCGCGTTGGATAGTGCTAGTGTACTGGGTAATCGTTGGTTGGCACAAATTCGGTCCCCTTTAAATCTCTCCCACTCCCCCCAGCTCCTTGTTCAACCCCTATTTCCCCGCTCTCCCCACCCCAATCCTGTGCCCTCCAGTTCCTGGTGCCCCTTCCCCCCCCCACCCCACTGTGCCCGGTGTTGCCAGGGGCGGGTGGTACCACACTGATGTGCGTAGGGGAGAGGGTAGAACTGAGGATGTCTGAAGAAGGGTCTCGACCCGAATCATCACCCATTCCTTCTCTCCAGAGATGCTTCCTGTCCCACTGAGTTACTCCAGCTTTTTAGAAACATAGAAAATGGGTGCAGGAGGAGACCATTCGGCCCTTCGAGCCTGCACTGCCATTCAATATGATCATGGCTGATCATCCAACTCAGTATCCTGTACCTGCTTTCTCTCCCTACCCCTGATCCCCTTAGCCACAAGGGCCACATCTAAATCCCTCTTAAATATAGCCAATGAACTGGCCTCAACTACCTTCTGTGGCAGACAATTCCACAGATTCATCACTCTCTGTGTGAAAAATGTTTTTCTCATCACGGTCCTAAAAGATTTCCCCCTTATCCTTAAACTGTGACCCCTTGTTCTGGACTTCCCCAACATCGGGAACAATCTTCCTGCATCTAGCCTGTCCAACCCCGTAAGAATTTTGTAAGTTTCCAAAAGATCCCCCCTCAATCTTCTAAATTCTAGCGAGTACAAGATTAGAATTAGAATGCTTTATTGCCATTGCATGTGTCCCATGCAACAAGATTACTGTGTCTCTCCATTTAAAAGAACTTCAAACATACACATACTCATACTTTTTACACTCCCTCCCCAAACCCACCCATGGATTCACATTTACATAAATTAACACTGTCTCCCACTCCCCCCCCCCCCCCCCTTTCCCATAAACCGCTCCCGAGACACAGTTCAGTTCCAAGATTGCTGATGGGTAAAAGCTGTTCTTGAGTCTGGCAGTGCGTGACTTTAACGACCTGTACCTTTTTCCTGAGGGCAGCAGTGTGAAAAGGTGGTGACAAGGATGTGTAATGTCTTTCACGATATTACAGGTCCTGCTGCGGCATCTGGAGTGGTAAATGTCCTCCAGAGGGGGCAGGGGGAGTCCAATGATACCCTGGGCAGTTTTTATCACCCTCTGCTCTTCAGCTGCTGAAACAATTCCCGCACCAGGCAGTTATGCAGTAAAGTTGTATGTTTACTACGGAACAGCGGTAGAAAGACTCCAGCAGTTTAGCAGACAGATGGGCCTTCCTCAGTGTTCTGAGGAAGTAAAGTCTCTGTTGCCCCTTTATTACAACTACAGCAGAGCTCACAGACCATTTAAGATCCTCACTGATTTTGATCCCCAGAAATTTAAAACTAGGCACCCTCTCCACCTCCGAGCCGAGACTATCCAGTCTATCTTCATATGACAGTCCTGCCATCCCAGGAATCAGTCTGCTGAACCTTCTCTGTACTCTATGGCAAGAATGTCTTTCCTCCGATTTTGTCTCTGTCCTGGATTTAAACCAGCATCTGCAGTTCCATCCCACTCCGAAGATGTCCTGGTTGGGTTGCTCCTGGGGCTGGCCATCCGCGAGTCACAGCACCAGGCAGAACAGGGCTCTTCCCGAGCTGGCTGCCTGCCCCTTTTCCGGGCTTAAATCCGCGCCCGGGTGGCACTAGAGAGGGACCATGCGCTGTGCACGGGCACCTGGGGGATTTCCGGGACCGCTGGGCACTGCGGGGGGTGGAATGCATCCTTGACAAGGATTGTGAAATAGTAATTTAGTGTTCAGTATTGAAGAATATTTGTGTTGTATTGTATTATGGCGGTGGGTTTGTTTATTGGTTTGTATTGTACATATTAGAAACACAGAAAATAGGTGCACGAGGGGGCCATTCGGCCCTTCGAGCCAGCACCGCCATTCACTGTGATCATGGCTGATCGTCCACTATCAATAACCCGTGCCTGCCTTCTCCCCATATCCCCAGACTCCACTAGCCCCTAGAGCTCTATCTAACTCTCTCTTAAGTCCATCCAATGATTTGGCCTCCACTGCCCTCTATGGCAGGGAATTCCATAATTTTACAACTCTGGGTGAAAAAGTTTTTTCTCACCTCAGTCATAAATGACCTCCCCTTTATTCTAAGTCTGTGCCCCCTGGTTCTGGACTCGCGCAACATTGGGAACATTTTTCCTGCATCTAGCTTGTCCAGTCCTTTTATAATTTTATATGTTTCTATAAGATTCCCCCTCATCCTTCTAAACTCCAGTGAATACAAGCCTAGTCTTTTCAATCTTTCCTCACATGACAGTCCCGCCATCCCAGGGATCAATCTCGTGAACCTACACTGCACTGCCTCAATCACAAGGATGTCCTTCCTCAAATTAGGAGACCAAAACTGTACACAATACTCCAGATGTGGTCTCACCAGAGCCCAATACATTTTTCCTGTATCTAGCTTGTGACGGTGCCCTATGTCTCCCAGCTGGCAGGCAGGCGCGATGGGACTCTGGAGAAGTGGGTGCCAGCGTTGCCAGGGGTGGATGGTGCCACACTGACGGTTTCCCGGTGTTGCCAGGGATAGGTGGTGCCATGCTGGATGCCTGGTGCCGCCATGGGGCATTTAGTGCCACACTAACAGTGTCCCGTGTCTCCCTCCGGCAAGATGATTTAAATGGCCATTAATTTACTGGAATTAAACACTAAAATCCTTCCATTTGGCGTATAAATGCATGACAATGAGATTTAAAAATCATTACATATTATGAATTCCTGTGCGAATGTTATTTGGACACTTAGGTCCCTCCCCTCCCGCTCTACCCCTTCCCCGGGCACTTTCCCTTGCAACCGCAAGAAATGCAACACTTGTCCCTTCACCTCCCCCCTCCACTCCTTTCAGGGACCCAAGCAGTCCTTCCAGGTCCGACAGAGGTTCACCTGCACCTCCTCCAACCTCATCTACTGCATCCGCTGCTCCAGATGCCAGATGATCTATATCGGTGAGACCAAGCGGAGGCTTGGCGATCGCTTCGCCGAACACCTCCGCTCGGTCCGCAATAACCAACCCGACATCCCGGTGGCTCAGCACTTCAACTCCCCCTCCCATTCCGCATCCGACCTTTCGGTCCTGGGCCTCCTCCACGGCAGTGTGAGCAACACCGCAAGCTGGAGGAACAGCACCTCATATTCCACTTGGGGAGTCTGCATCCTTTGGGCTTGAACATTGAATTTTCTCACTTCTGTTAACCCTTGCTGTCTCCTCCCCTTCCCACCTCTCCCTCAGCCCTCGGTCCCTGGCATTCCCTCTATCTCTATCTCCCTCCCCCACCCCAGTCGCACCAGCTTCTCATTTTCACACCACAAACAGCTTACAATGGCTTGTTCCCTTTATCATCGATACTTTTTTGCATATCTTTCATTCATTGTTCCTTATCTCTCCACATCACCGTCTATATCTCTCGTTTCTCTGATCCCTGACCAGTCTGAAGAAGGGTCTCGACCCGAAACGTCGCCTATCTCCTTCGCTCCTTAGATGCTGCTGCACCCGCTGAGTTTCTCCAGCTTTTTGTGTACCCTCGATTCTCCAGCATCTGCAGTTCCTTCTTTAACATTTAAAAATTTTAATCTTTTCTTAAGAAATGGATAGACGTTTAGATCTAATTGTTGTAATTAGCTACAATTGGGTAACTAACTAATTGTATGCTTTAATTTCAGGTCATTCAAGTAAGATTGTTTCATATTTTTTTTCAGAATGCTTCAATCTATAATAACTGAAAATTTCTTTCACTTCTCTTAATTTTTAAGAAAGTTATGGGCTTTTGACTGTCCTCGATCCCAGCTTTTGTGTTAAGTCAATGCAAAAGCAATAGGGAACAAGATGCCAATTTCCGAGTATGAAAATGGCCATAACTTTTTTAATACTGAAGATATGAAAGTGAATTAGGTGTCAAATTAAACTTTTTATGCTTTATCTGGTGGGATAAATTGCAGACTTGATGTTTAAAATCTCAAAATCTTGTAACATTGCTGGGATAGTTGGTGCCCTGCTGGTGCCGCCAGGGGCGTTTAGTGCAACACTGACAGTGTCCCATGTCTCTCTCCGTCCCTCCGGCAGACAGGCGGGCGCGATGGGCACCCTGGAGCAGTGGGTGAATGACCAGCTGCACCAGCTGCTGGGCCTGAGCGACCGGCACGTGGCACAGTTCCTGGTGGGCACGGCCCGGCACAGCGGCAGCGCTGCCGACCTCGTGCAGCGGCTCCAGGACACGGCCACCATCGACATCACGCCCGACGTGCGGGCCTTCGCCACCCAGCTCTGGGCCAAGGTGGGTACGAGGGGGGGCAGGGGTGGGGAAAAGGGTGTGGGACGGGCACGTGGCAGGGCTGGCATACACTGCGGGCAGCGGGGATGGGACGGGCATGGGGGGCGTACCTGCGGGCAGCGGGGAAGGGCAGGGGTGGGGCCTGCCCCACCCATCTTCCTCTCTTCCTCTCCCCATCACTCTCCTCCCCAACCTCCACCCTCCCTTTCCCACACAGGCCGGTCTGACCCTCTCACCTCTCCCCCGGGCAGATCCCCAGTCTGCTCTGACCCTCTCTACACTCTCTCTGTCTCTCTGTCTCTGTCTCTCTGTCTCTCTGTCTCTCTGTCTCTCTGTCTCTCTCTGTCTCTGTCTCTGTCTCTGTCTCTCTCTCTGTCTCTCTCTCTCTCAACAGAAGATTACTGGGTGTAACCCTCTCCCTTTCTCTCCCCCGGGCTGGCCTGACCCTCTCTTCACCTCTGGGCTGATCCCAGACCAGTCTACCCCTCTCACCCCCCCTCTCTCTCTCCCTGGACACTCCTCCCCCCTCGCCCCCCCCCTCCCTCTTCCTCCCCGCCCTCCCTCTGCCCCCCCTTCTTCCCCCCTCTTCGCCCCCATCTCCTCCCCTCCCCCCCTTCCCTCTCTCTTCCCCCCCATCTTCCCCACCTCTCCCCCCCTTCTCACCTCTTCCTCCCCCTCTTCTCCCCTCTCCCCCACCCACTCCATCTTCCTCCCCTCCTTCCTTCTCCTCCTCCTCTCCCTTCCCCTTCTCCCCTCCCCCCTTCCCCTCCTCCCCCCTCCACCCCCACCCCCACCTCTTCCCCCCCCCCCCCCCCATCATCTCCCCACTCTCCCTCTGTGGAGGTCCCCATGTGTCCCCCTCTCTCTCACCTCTTCCCCGGGCAGATCTCAGGGTCCGCCCCTCTCTCTCCCCAGACAGATCCCCACCGTCTGACTCCCCTCCCCTCTCTCCCCCCGTCCCCCCCGTGCAGATCCCGCGGGAGCGTCGGGAGGAGAAGGCGGCGCGGGTGGCGGAGCGGGCAGCGCTGGCCCTGCAGCAGCACAGCCGCACCTACACGTTGCTGGAGGACAGCGAGGACAGTGAGCCGGAGGCAGCGCCGGGACGCAGCCGCAAGGACAGGGGCAAGGCCAAGGCCAAGGCAAAGCGGGCTCACCTGCGCAGGAAGAAAGCAGAGTCGTCCGACAGCGGGGACGAGCGCACCACGTGAGTGAAGGGGGGGGGGGGGGGGGGGGGGGGGGAGAGGGAGCAGGGAGAGACATGGTCTCCTAATCTGAGGAAAGACATTCTTGCCATAGAGGGAGTACAGAGAAGGTTCACCAGACTGATTCCTGGGATGGCAGGACTTTCATATGAAGAAAGAATGGATAGACTCGGCTTGTACTCGCTAGAATTTAGAAGATTGAGGGGGGATCTTATAGAAACTTACAAAATTCTTAAGGGGTTGGACAGGCTAGATGCAGGAAGATTGTTCCCGATGTTGAGGAAGTCTAGAACAAGGGGTCACAGTTTAAGGATAAGGCGGAAGTCTTTTAGGACCGAGATGAGAAAAACATTTTTCACAAGAGAGCAGAGGTGCCAAGTGTCCCGGATTCGCCGTATTTTGTCCACGGCGAAATAACCATATTACGGTGTTCCGGCAGCCAAACATGTTGTTACGGAACACCACCGCGCCGGTGTTCCTCCGTGGTGAAGCCGACGCCATGTGCCCCGGTTTGCCAGCCTGGCAGCTCGCAGCCACGCCCGGCCCAGAGCCCGGGCGGCGCCGGCCCGCGCGATCAGCGACACGGCGACGTTTCTTGCCGCCAGCGGCCGCTCGCGGCAGCCCCATCACCGGGCCTCCCCCCCACCCACCCCACCCAGTGCGCAGGCGCAGACCCGGCAACCTTGCCAAGTGCTGTGCGCACCCGCCCGCGGCAGCCGCGATCTGCACCAGTGCGCAGGCGCAGCCACCGGCAACAACCCCAAGTGAGAGTAAACTGAGAGAAATGCATTTACCCCCTTTTTTACGGACAAATGGGTTGAATGTTACTGTGAACTAAATTTAGGGTTGGCATCTCTGAGAGAGTGGTGAATCTGTGGAATTCTCTGCCACAGTAGGTAGTTGTGGCCAGTTCATTGGCTATATTAAAGAGGGAGTAGATGTGGCCCTTGTGGCTAAGGGGATAGAGGGTATGGAGAAAAGGCAGGTACGGGATACTGAGTTGGATGATCAGCCATGATCATATTGAATGTGGTGCAGGCTGAAGGGCCGAATAGCCTACTCCCGCAGATTTCTATGTTTCTATGTTTCTATGACATGTGGAGAGGGTGGTGAGGGAGCAGGGGGAGAGTGAGGGGACAGGGAGGGGGGGGGTGAGTGGATGAGAGAGGGAGCAGGGTGGGGGGAGGGTGTGGAAGGAGAGGGAAAGAGAAAAGGAGAGAGAGAGATGAGGGGAAGGGGAGAGGGAGGGTTGAGGGGACAGGGATAGAGAGAAAGGTCAGGAAGAAAGGCAAGGGGGCAGGAGTACGTGGCTCATCAGGTCCACTAAGATTGGCACAAAATACTGGAGTAACTCAGCGGGACAGGCAGCATCTCTGGAGAGAAGGCATGGGTGATGTCTCGGGCCGAGACCCTTCTTCGGTTACTCCAGCATTTTGTATCCATCTCCGGCGTCAACCAGCGTCCGCAGTTCCTTTCCGACACGCGTCTCCTAATTCTCCTCGACCAGGAAGAAGCCGCCGTCTCCTCAAAAGCAATCGGGCTCGGAAGAGGAGGAATGGGAGAAGGAGGAGAAGGATCGGCTGAAGGACCTGCAGGAGCGCGATGCCTTCGCCGAGAGGATCAAACAGCGGGACAAGGACAGGACCCGCGTCGTCCTGGAGCGCTCCGATAAAAAGGTCGGGAACTTCATGAGTTCATAGTTTGACAGGAGCAGAGTTAGGCCATTCGGCCCATCAAGTCTACAACACCATTCAATCATAGCTGGTCTATCTCTCCTTCCCAACCCCATTCTCTTGCCATCTCCCCATAACACCTGATACCCGTACTAAACAAGATTCTATCTATCTCTGCCTTAAGAAACATTATCCATTGACATGGCTTCTGTGGCAATTAATTCCACAGATTCGCCACCCAATTCACAGATTCCTCTTCATCTCCTTCCTATAGATAGAAAAATAGGTGCAAGAGTAGGCCATTTTGCCTTTTGAGCCAGCACCGCCATTCAATTTGATCACGGCTGATCATCTAAAATCAATACCCCATTCCTGCTTTTTCCCCATATCCCTTGATTCCTTTATGCCCCTGTCCCACTTAGGAAACCTGAACGGAAACCTCTGGAGACTTTGTGCCCCACCCAAGGTTTCCGTGCGGTTCCTGGATGTTCCCGGAGGTTTGTGTCCTCCCGCAACCACCTTCAATTAGCATCGCAACCGGCTTCAACTAAAACATTACCGATTTTTAAAATGGAAACCACTTTCGATCATTAGGGAGACTGACAAAAACCTCCGGGAACCGCACGGAAACCTTGGGTGGGGCGCAAAGTCTCCAGAGGTTTCCGTTCAGGTTTCCTAAGTGGGACGGGCATTTGCCCAAGGAGCTAAATCTCACTCTCTCTTGAAAACATCCAGTGAAGATATCCCGATCTGTGAAGGAACATACTTTAATTTTGAGGCTGTGACCTCTGGTCCTAGACTCTCCCACCGGTGGAAACATCCTCTCCACGTCCACTCTATCCAAGCCTTTCACTATTTGGTAAGTGTCACAGCACCAGAGACCCGGGTTCGATCCTGACGACGGGTGCTGTCTGTACGGAGTTTGTATGTTCTCCCCGTGACCTGCGCCGGTTTTCTCCGGGTGCTCAAGGTTTCATTCCCCCACACCAAAGACATACAGGTTTGCAGGTTGGTTGCCCTCTGTGAAAATATTATTTGCCCCTGATGTGTAGGATAGTGGGTGACAGGCGAGGACCTAATTGAGCGATTCAGGGAGGTTACATGTGGAATAATGCATTCCCGGGAGTGGGTTTCAGGATGGGACCTAATCGAGGGGGTTGGGGGGAGGTTGTGAGCGGATGGTGTGGTGGAGAATGGGTTGTCTGAGCATCTTTTTAAAAAAATATATATATTTTTATTAAGAAGCATATACATATCGTAATCAAAACACATTTTGTTTATAGAAACATAGAAATATAGAAAATAGGTGCAGGAGTAGGCCATTCGGCCCTTAGTGCCTGCACCGCCATTCAAAATCATGGCTGATCATCCAACTCAGTATCCCGTACCTGCCTTCTCTCCATACCCCCTGATCCCTTTAGCCACAAGGGCCACATCTAACTCCCTCTTAAATATAGCCAATGAACTGGCCTCAACTACCTTCTGTGGCAGAGAATTCCAGAAATTCACCACAAATGTTTTTCTCATCTCGGTCCTAAAAGATTTTCCCCTTATCCTTAAACTGTGACCCCTTGTTCTGGACTTCCCCAACATCTGGAACAATCTTCCTGTATCTAGCCTGTCCAACCCCTTAAGAATTTTGTAAGTTTCTATAAGATCCCCCCTCAATCTTCTAACTTCTAGCGAGTACAAGCCGAGTCTATCCAGTCTTTCTTCATATGAAAGTCCTGACATCCCAGGAATCAGTCTGGTGAACTTCTCTGTACTCCCTCTATGGTAAGAATGTCTTTCCTCAGATTTGGAGACCAAAACTGTACGCAATACTCCAGGTGTGGTCTCACCAAGGCCCTGTACAAGTGCAGTAGAACCTCCCTGCTCCTTATCAGTTACATATTGTTAATAGATGGGGTTCCAGCTATCAAAGTAGTAAGGGCCCTAATTTATTAATTGCATATTAACTCTGCTTCTATTTGTTTTGTTTTTTTTATAGATAGGAAGAAAAGAAGAAAAAAAACCCGATAAAAAAGAATAGAATAAGTTACCAATAATACAACTTTGGAGATAGGTCCGTAGATTATAAAACATAACCATTCATCTAAACCTGGGTTCGAGCTTCAGTCAGACTTCCGTGCTGGACCAGTTTACCCTTTCAGAAATTCAATAAATGGAGACCATATTCTAGCAAATAATTCTTGTTTGACAATTAAGACAAGTCTAGTTCTTTCCAAATGTAAGGTCTCTGACATCTCCATAATCCACATTTTAATTGTGGGGGTTGTTGGGTTTTTCCAAAATTTTAATATTAATTTTTTCCCAGTTATTATACTATAATCAAGGAAGTTTATTTGGCTTGTTGTAAGTTTTAGGCTTTGTTCTGATATTCCAAATATTATTAGTTTTGAGTTGGGATCCAATTGGGTATTAACAACATCAGAAATTATTCTGAAAATATCCGTCCAAAAATTTTTGATTTAGGCTGAGCATCTTTGAACACACAAACGATGGGTAATGCGTGACTGTGCTCTCTGCAGGCCTACGAAGAAGCTCACAAGCGGCTGAAGATGGGCGAGGATGATCGCAAGGCGCTGGTACGGACCCCCGAGTGTTTCTGCTTCATGTGGAGGCCACCGTGCATTCTCATGATGGGGGGGGGGGGGAGCTGGTCCTCGACGTCGCTCCGTGGGGGCAAGAGGAAAGGTGTCGCCAGACAGCTGGACAGGAGCAGGCCACTTGGCCCCTCCACCCTCCTGCCGTCCCGTTCAATACAACCAGAGAGCTTAGAACAGTAAAAGCACAGGAACGGACCATTCTCACTGTCTCTCTCCATCTCCCTCCCTCCCCCCTCCTCCACTTTGCCTCCCTCTCCGCCCCCCCCCCCCCCCACACCTCTGCCTCCCACCCCCCCTGCATCTCTCTGTGTGACTCCATCCCACTGCAGAGCGCAGTGTTCTCCAAGGAACAGATGAAGCTGTGATGATCCCAGGTGCTTAGGGTCCTTGCTTGCCCGCAGGTGCATCTTTATAAGTTCATGAGCTCCTGGAGCAGAATTAGGCCATTCGGCCCATCAAGTCTACAATGCCATTCAATCATGGCTGATCCTCCTCGTCTCGCCTCACCCCATTTTACTGCCTTCTCCCCATAACCCCTGACACCCGTACTGATTGAGTGGGGCAGTGGGTAGGAGCGTTGGGGGGAGGGTGGGGGGTGTGGGGAGCGTTGGGAGGGGTATGCGGGCAGCATTGGGACAGACACACACGCACACACGTGGACACACAAGCAGATAGATGAGCAGTCACGGTGGCGCAGCGGCAGAGTTGCTCATGCAGCGCCGGAGACCCGGCTTCGATCCTGTCTACGGGTGCTGTCTGTACAGAGTTTGTACGTTCTCCCCGTGACCTGCGCGGGTTTTCTCCGGGATCTTCGGTTTCCTCCCACGCTCCAAAGACGCACAGGTTTGTAGGTTAATTGGCTTGGTGAATGTAAAAATTGTCCCTAGTGTGTGTTAATGTGCGGGGTTCGCTGGTCGGCGCGCAACAGACCTGTAGGGCCTGTTCCCACGCTGTATCCCTAATCACCACACACACACACACACACACACACACACACACACACACACTCACACACTCACACACACACACACTCACACACACACACACACACACACACACACACACACACACACACACACACAACACACACACACCCACACACACACACACACTACACACCACACACACACACACTCACACACACACACACACACACACACACACACACACACACACGCACACACACTCACACACTCTCTCTCACACAGACTCTTACATGCGCGCGCTCACACACACAACATTGACGGGGTACGGGTAGCATTGAGGGAGATAGTTGGGCGGAGCAGAGCGGAGAACGTTTGACTCTTCTCCTCTTCCCCCCTCTCCTCTCTCCCACCCCCCCATGTCTCTCCGCAGATCCCAGAGTTGCGCAAGCACTCTCGCCGGGAGTACCTGGGCAAGCGGGAGCAGGAGAAGCTGGAGGACCTGGAGGCGGAGATCCAGGACGACGAGTACCTGTTCTCGCCGGGGCAGCTGACCGCCAGGGAGAAGCAGCAGCTGGACTACAAGCGCAAGGTGCGCGACCTGGCCAAGGAGTACAAGGCCGCGGGGGAGCAGGAGCGCCAGGAGAAGAACAACCGCTACTACATGCCCCAGGAGAACCGCAACAAGGTCAGCGCGGGCGCGGGGGGGAGGGGAGGGGAGCGGGGGGAAAGGTGTGGCTCGGAAGGGTTTGAGAGGCAAGGAGGTGCTCAGGGGTGAGTATATGGCAATAGACAATAGATGCACCCTCAACCGCTTGAGGACAGGCATTGGATTCTATTGAGTAGCGATGAAGAGGTGGGGGCTCGTGGACAGCGCCTCCTGCGAGTGTGGGGACCCAACACAGACAGTGGAGCACATCGTCACCAGTTGCCCCAAACACCGGCCACCGAATGGTGAACGAGGTCTGATTGACCTGGACGATGACAAGTTGGCCTGGCTCCCCTCAACGGAGCTGCAGGTCTAAAAGACACACGACAGAAGAAGACAATAGGTGCAGGAGGATGCCATTCACCCCTTCGAGCCAGCGCCGCCATTCACTGTGATCATGGCTGATCATCCACAATCAGTGCCCCGTTCCTGCCTTCTCCCCCATATCCCCTGACTCCGCTATCTTTAAGAGCTTTATCTAACTCTCTCTTGAAATCATCCAGAGAATCGGCCTCCACCGCCCTCTGAGGCAGAGAATTCCACAGACTCACAACTCTGGGTGAAAAAGTGTTTCCTCGTCTCTTTCCTAAATGGCCAACCCCTTATTCTTAAAATGTGGCTCCTGGTTCTGGACTCGCCCAACATTGGGAACATTTTTCCTGCATCTAGCTTCTCCAGTCCTTTTATAATTTTATATGTTTCTATAAGATCCCCCCTCATCCTTCTAAACTCCAGTGAATTATTGTCACATGTACCAGGGTAAAGTGAAAAGCTTTGACTCTATGACTATTTAGTTGTGGGGGTTTCAGTTAAAGTATTAGCCAGACAATGTATGTGCCGAACATAGTGTCAAGTTATACTCATCTCTGGCCCCTGGTTCTGGACTCCCCCAACATCGGGAACATGTTTCCTGCCTCTAGCGTGTCCAAGCCCTTAACAATCTTATGTTTCAGTAAGATCCCCTCTCATCCCTCTAAACTCCAGAGTGTACAAGCCCAGCTGCTCCATTCTCTCAGCATATGACAGTCCCGCCATCCCGGGAATTAACCTTGTAAACCTACGCTGCACTCCCGCAATAGCAAGAATGTCCTTCCTCAGATTTGGAGACCAAAACTGCACACAATACTCCAGGTGTGGTCTCACCAGGGCCCTGTACAACTGCAGAAGGACCTCTTTGATCCTATACTCAAACATAGAAACATAGAAAATAGGTGCAGGAATAGGCCATTCGGCCCTTCGAGCCTGCACCGCCATTCAATATGATCATGGCTGATCATCCAACTCAGTATCCCGTGCCTGCCTTCTCTCCATACCCCCTGATCTCTTTAGCCACAAGGGCCACATCTAATTCCCTCTTAAATATAGCCAATGAACTGGCCTCAACTACCTTCTGTGGCAGAGAATTCCACAGATTCACCACTCCCTGTGTGAAAAGTGTTTTTCTCATCTCGGTTCTAAAAGACTTCCCCTTTATCCTTAAACTGTGACCCCTTGTTCTGGACTTCCCCAACATCGGCACCAATCTTCCTGCATCTAGTCTGTCCAACCCCTGAAGAATTTTGTAAGTTTCTAGGGTTTGTGGGGAGAGGAGGGGTTCGGGAAGGTGGTACAGTGGGTAGTTCTGATGGGGTTTGTCGGGGGACGGGGTGAAGCGGGGTTTTGAGAGTCGGGTGGGGCAGCTCAGAAGGGTTTGTGGGGAGCGGAGGGAGGGAAAGTTTGATGGGAGAGGAGGGGCTCGTGGGTGCGGTGGGGTGGGGAGGGGAAGTTTGGAAGGGTTGAGAGGGCTTCGAGGGAAGAGGTTTGAAAGGGTCCAAGGGACCAGGAGTTTCTGGGGGACGAGCAAAAAAGGGGAATGGAGGGGAGGACGCGTTGAAGGGAGGGGGGAGTTCAGATGGGTTTGAGGGGGGGAGGCGACAGGAGTCGGGGAGAGGGGATGGGGGTAGGTGGGGGGAAGGAGGGGAGGGGGTTCGGCGGGACAGGGATGGTTCAGTAGGGAAAAAAGTGTCTGGTAACGGGAGGCTTCGTGTGGGGGGGGGGGGGGGGGGGGGGGGGGGGGGGAAGTTACATAGAAACATAGAAAATAGGTGCAGGCGATTATTTCAAAGGTGGAAGGTAAGACCTCCCTGATAGAATAAAACTGGGTGAAAAAAAGGTCTTACCTTCCACTACTTGCAACCACCTTCAACAAGCATCGCAACCGGCTTCGACTAAAAAATCACCAATTTTTAAAACGGCAACCTATTTTTAGTCGCGGCCGGTTTTGAAATTTTTGAAATAATCGCCGGAACATAGAAGAAGAGGACACCACTTTCGACCATTAGGGCGACTGACAAAAATCCTCCGGGAACCGCACGGAAACCTTGCGTGGGGCGCAAAGTTTCCAGAGGTTTCCGTTCATGTTTCCTAAGTGGGACAGGGGCATAAGATTGGATTAGGTACCATGAATAAAGATAAAGAGAGCAGGAGTCATTACATTACAAGTGTGGGGATATGTAGCTTGGATGAAGATAATTTTGTATTGATATGTCCGAGTGCATGGTAGTGCATGCTGCTGACTCCGTGCTCGTTGTCCCGGTAGAAGGTTCCTGAGCGGTATGAGGAGCCGTCGTCGGGGGCGGACGAGAAGCACGCACCACGGGACGAGCAGCGGCGCTGGGAGGAGGCGCACATGGACGCGGCCCTGCTGCGGTTCGGGGCCCGGGACGCCGGCGAGCGCAACAAGCAGAAGGAGTACGACTTCCTGATGGAGGAGGACGAGATGATCGAGTTTGTGAGCGCCGTGCCCATGCCGGGCACCGTGCCCAAGGTAAGGCGCCGGTTCCCGATCGGCCGACCCCTCGCACGCGGGCAAACCGGGGCAGCACCGCGCAGATGCTTGCTTTACGCAAAATGGCACAAAGTGCTGGAGTGAGTGGTAGCGCAGAGGTACAGTTGCCGCCTCACGGCGCCTCAGACCCGGGTTCAAACCCGACTACGGGTGCTGTCTGTACGGAGTTTGCACTTCTCCCCGTGACCCGCGTGGGTTTTCTCCGAGATCTTCAGTTTCCTCTCACACTCCAAAGACGTACTGGCCTGTAGGTTTAATTGGCTTGGTGTAAGTGTAAAATTGTCCCTAGTGCGTGTGGGATGCGGGGTCGCTGGTCGGCGTGGACTCGGTGGGCCGAAGGGCCTGTTTCCGCGCCGTGTCCCTAAACAAAACTAAACTCGATCTTAATGCCGAAGATAGACACAAAATGCTGGAGTAGCACAGCGGGACGGGCAGCATCTCTGGAGAGAAGGAATGGGTGACGTTTCGGGTCGAGACCCTTCTTCAGTCCATCTCTCCGGGTACTTTCCCTTGCAACCACAGGAGATGCAACACCTGTCCCTTTACCTCCCCCCTCGACTCCATCCAAGGACCCCGACAGTCTTTCCAGGTGAGGCAGAGGTTCACTTGCACCTCCTCCAACCTCATCTACTGTATCCGCTGTTCCAGGAGTCAACTTTTCTACATCGGCGAGACCAAGCGCAGGCGCGGCGATAGTTACGCTGAACACCTCCGCTCAGTCCGTCTTAACCTACCTGATCTCCCGGTGGCCCAGCACTTCAACTCCCCCTCCCATTCCCAATCTGATCTTTCTGCCCTGGGCCTCCTCCATTGTCAGAGTGAGGCCCAGTGCAAATAGGAGGAACAGCACCTCATATTTTGCTTGGGCAGTTTACACCCCAGCAGTGTGAACGTTGACTTCTCTAACGTTAGATAGCCCTTGCTTTCTCTCTCCCTTCCCCTCCCCATTCCCACTTCTCCCACTAGTCTCACTGTCTCCGACTACATTCCATCTTTGTCCCGCCCCCTCCCTTGACATCAGTCTGAAGAAGGGTCTCGACCCAAAATGTCGCCCATTCCTTCTCTCCAGAGATGCTGCCTCACCCTCTGAGTAACTCCAGCATTTTGTGTAAACCTAAAATGGCTGGCACCTGGGGTAATCCTGCAGGCCTAGAGTGGGTGTTATTTGACCAGCGGAGGCTTCATGGGGTGTAAGGGTGCTCTGATGTTTCCAGTGCCTGATGGTGTAAGCGAAGGGCAACGAGCTTCATTGACCATCGTTCATAAGTGATAGGAGCAGAATTAGGCCATTCGGCCCATCTCCCCAACTGCGGAGATCACGGCTCCCCTTAATCACGGCTGATCGATCTCTCCCTCCCTCCTAACACCATTCTTCTGCCTTCTCCCCATAACCCCTGACACCCGTACTAATCAAGAATCCATCTATCTCTGCCTTAAAAATATCCATTGACTTGGCCTCCACAGCCTTCTGTGGCAAAGAATCCCACAGATTCACCACCCTCTGGCTAAAGAAATTCCTCCTCATCTTCTTCGTAAAGGAACGTCCTTTAATTCTGAGGCTCTGACCTCTGGGTCCTAGACTCTCCCACTAGTGGAAACATCCTCTCCACATTCACTCTATTTCAATGAGGTCCCCCACTCATTCTTCTAACCTCCAGCGAGTAGAGGCCCAGTGCCGTCAAACGCTTATGTTATAGACAATAGATAATAGGTGCAGGAGTAGGCCATTCGGCCCTTCGAGCCAGCACTGCCGTTCAATGTGATCATGGCTGATCATCCACAATCAATACCCTGTTCCTGCCTTCTCTCTATATCCCTTGACTCTGCTATTTTTAAGAGCCCTATCTAGCTCTCTCTTGAAAGTATCCAGTGAACCGGCCTCCACCGCCCTCTGAGGCAGAGAATTCCACAGACTCACCACTCTCTGTTTTTGCTTCCATTTTTCCCAACATGACACCGTTTAGATGATATTCTTCCTTCCTGTTTTTGCTACGAAAATGGATAACCTCACATTTATCCGCATTAAACTTCATCTGCCATGCATCTGCCCACTCACCCAACCTGTCCAAGTCACCCTGCATCCTCAAAGCATCCTCCTCACACTGCCACCCAGCTTTGTGTCATCTGTAAGTTAGCTAATGTTACTTTTAATCCCTTCATCTAAATCATTAATATATATTGTAAATGTCTGCGGTCCCAGCACCAAGCCTTGCGGTACCCCACTAGTCACTGCCTGCCATTCTGAAAGGGACCTGTTAATCCCTACTCTTTGGTTTACTCTTACGTTAACTCTTAGTTAATCCCTACTCTTGCCAACCACTTCTCTATCCATGTCAGATCTCTACCCCCAATACCATGTGCCCTAATTTTGCCCACTATTCTCCCATGTGGGACATTATCAAATGCTTTCTGAAAGTCCAGGTGCACCACATCCACTGACCTCCCTTGTCCGTTTTCCCAGTTATATCCTCAAAAAATTCCAGATGATTAGTCGAGCATGAATCCCCCTTCGTAAATCCATGCTGACTCGGACCGATCCTGTTACTGCTATCCAAATGTTTGGCTATCTCATCTTTTATAATTGACTCCAGCATCACCCCACCATCGATGTCAGGCTAACTGGTCTATAATTCCCTGTTTTCTCTCTCCTGCCTTTCTTAAAAAGTGGGATAACATTAGCTACCCTCCAATCCACAGGAACTGATCCTGAGTCTATAGAACATTGGAAAATTATCACCAATGCATCCACGATTTCTAGAGCCACTTCCTTAAGTACCCTTGGATGCAGACCATCAGGCCCTGGGGATTTATCACCCTTCAGTCCCATCAGTCTATCCAACACCATTTCCTGCCAAATGTGAATTTCCTTCAGTTCCTCTGTCACCCCAGATCCTCTGGCCACTGGTACACCTGGGAGATTGTTTGTGTCCTCCTTAGTGAAGACGGATCCAAAGTACCTGTTCAACTCGTCTGCCATTTCCTTGTTCCCCATAATAAATTCATCCTTTTCAGTCTTCAATGGTCCAATTTTGGTCTTAACTAATTGTTTTCTCTTCACATTCCTAAAGAAGCTTTTACTATCATCCTTTATATGCTTGGCTGGCTTACCTTCGAACCTCATCTTTTCTCCCCGTATTGCCTTTTTAGTTATCTTCTGTTGCTCCTTAAAAGTTGCCCAATCCTCTGGCTTCCCGCTCATCTTTGTTCTGTTATACTTCTTCTCTTTAATTTTTATACTGTCCCTGACGTCCCTTGTCAGCCACGGTCACCCCTTACCCCCGTTGGAATCTTTCTTCCTCTTTGGAATGAACTGATAGAAACATAGAAACATAGAAAATAGGTGCAGGAGTAGGCCATTCGACCCTTCGAGACTGCACCGCCATTCAATATGATCATGGCTGATCATCCAACTCGGTATCTGCCTTCTCTCCATACCCACTGATCCCCTTAGCCACAAGGGCCACATCTAACTCCCTCTTAAATATAGCCAATGAATTGGGCACGACTACCTTCTGTGGCAGAGAATTCCAGAGATTCAGCACTCTCTGTGTGAAAAATGTTTTTCTCATCCCGGTCCTAAAACTTTATCCTTAAACTGTGACCCCTTGTTCTGCACTTCCCCAACATCGGGAACAATCTTCGGGAACAATCATCGGGAACAATCTTCCTGCATCTAGCCTGTGCAGCCCCTTAAGAATTTTGTAAGTTTCTATAAGATCCCCCCTCAATCTTCTAAATTCTGGCGAGTACAAGCCGAGTCAATCGAGTCTTCATATGAAAGTCCTGACATCCCAGGAATCAGTCTGGTGAACCATCTCTGTGCTCCCTCTATGGCAAGAATGTCTTTCCTCAGATTAGGAGATCCTGCACCTTCTGTATTGCTCCCATAAATATTAACCCACTCATTCGTGTAATGGGGGTGGTGTCGCTCACCGAGTTTTCTCTTCCCACTCCCCACGGGCAGGACGAGGCGGGCGATATGTCGGAGGCGGACAGGCAGAAGGCGTCGCTGCAGGAGGTGAGGAAGAGCCTGCCGGTGTTCCCCTACCGCGGAGATCTGCTGGCGGCCGTGGCCCAGCATCAGGTGCTGATCATCGAGGGGGAGACGGGCTCGGGCAAGACCACCCAGATCCCGCAGTACCTGCACGAGGAGGTGAGTGGCAGTGCCGCCCGCCTTGCCCCGCCACTGGGCGCTGCCCGCTGCCTGCACGCGCCATTACCCGTACGAGAGCCCGATGGAGCCTTGGGCTTAACCCTGGTCACATTTGGAGGCCTCCCGCCATCTTAAGCAGCACTGCACCCGAACGCAGGAAATACTTGTGTTCATTCCCCCCCACGTCATTCCCCTCCCAATGCAAGAAACCATTGCCCCAGTGCAATAAATCCTTACTCCAGAGCGAAATCCTTATCGCTGTGTAAGGAAATCTTGCCCCTTGCAAGAATCCCTTCCCCCCCTCCAGTGCAAGGATCCCTTCCCCCCTCCAGTGAAAGGACCCCTTCTTGTCCCAGTTGCAGGGAACACTTGCCCCTCCAGTGCAAGGAACAC
The DNA here is from genome assembly GCA_035221665.1 of Okamejei kenojei. Taxonomy (NCBI): domain Eukaryota; kingdom Metazoa; phylum Chordata; class Chondrichthyes; order Rajiformes; family Rajidae; genus Okamejei; species Okamejei kenojei. The sequence continues at coordinate 21,434,070 of CM069160.1, read as the reverse complement.
TTCATTCCCCCTCCAGTGCAAGTAACCCTTCCCACCTCCAGTGCAAGGAACCCTTCCCCCCTCCAGTGAAAGGACCCCTTGTCCCCAGTGCAGGGAACGCTTGCCCCTCCAGTGCAGGGAACACTTCACCCTCCAGTGCAAGGAACCCTTCCCCCCTCCAGTGCAAGGAACCTTTGCCCTTCCACTGCAAGGAACCCTTCCCCCCTCCACTGCAAGGAACCCTTCCACCCTCCAGTGCAAGGAACCCTTCCCCCCTCCAGTGCAAGGAACCCTTGTCCCCTCCAGTGCAAGGGACCCTTGTCCCCTCCAGTGCAAGGAACCCTTGTCCCTTCCAGTGCAAGGGACTCTTGTCCCCTCCAGTGCAAGGAACCCTTGTCCCCAGTGCAAGAAACCCTTGCCCCTCCAGTGCAAGAAACCCTTGCTTCCCCCCCATTGCCAGAAACCTTCACTCCCCGTCAATGCAAGAAACCCTTCTCCTCCTCCATTGCAGTAAGTCCTTGCCCCGCTACCTCCCCCATTGCAGGAAGCTTTTCCACCCCACCCTGAGCTCCCACGCTGTCTCTGCAGGGCTACACGGCCGGGGGGAAGAAGATCGGCTGCACGCAGCCCCGCCGGGTGGCGGCCATGAGCGTGGCGGCCCGCGTGGCGCAGGAGATCGGGGCCAAGCTGGGCAACGAGGTGAGCAGGGGGAGCGGGGGGCCAAGCTGGGCAACGAGGTGAGCGGAGGGAGCATGGGGCCAGGAGGGCAACGAGGTAGCAGGGGGAGCAGCGGGGGGGCCAAGCTGGGCAACGAGGTGAGCAGGGGGGCGGCTAGAGCGGGTGGAGCGGGGGGACCAAGCTGGCAACGGGTGGGAGCGGGGGGCCAAGCTGGGCAACGAGGTGAGCGGAGGGAGCTTGGGACCAGATCGGAGCCAAGGTGAGCAACGAGGTGAGCGGAGGGAGGGGGGGGGTGCCAGGGGGGGGGGGGTGTGGGGAAGAACGAGTCGCTGGGCAACGAGGTTGGGCGGAGGAAGCGGGGGAATAACCGGGGGGGGGGGGGGGGCAGAGTGAGTCGCTGGGCAACGAGGAGAGCCGGGGGAAGGAGGGGTTGGGGGGGGGAACAGGGCTTGTAGGAGTGGATGCGAAAGTGGGATAACGCAGAACTCGTGTGAACGGCGGTCGGAGCTGTCTCGCGGTCGGGAGGGCCTGTTTCCGCGCTGGACCTGTAAAAATAGGAACAGAATGAGCGGGAACGAATGCCGGAGTTAACGGGGGCCGGGAGAGAGGAGAGTGGGATAAGAGGACAGGGAGCGGGCGGAGAGAACAAGGGGCTGAGGAACGAGGTGCGAGCGGCGCCGGGGAACAGAGCTAACGGTAGTTAGACTCAATGGGCCGAATGGCCTAATTCTGCTCCTGTGACTCAAGAACTTATGAAGAGTGAGGCCTTTCACTCAGACAGCACAGGTGTGGCCACAGATGTGTCTCAGTCGATCGTTTAATAATGACTTTGACAATCATTGTCATCCAGCACGGAAACTGGCCCTTCGGCCCAACTTGCCCATGCTGGCTGAGATGTTCCATCTAAGCTGGATCCATTGGCCCACCATTGCCCCATATCCCGTGAAACTGAACACAATACTCCAAACGTGGTCTCACTGACCTGTACAGCTATAACCTCTTGTACAGCTATAACATAACATCAGTTGTACAGGGTCTTGGTGAGACCCACCTGGAGTATTGCGTACAGTTTTGGCCTCCTAATCTGAGGAAAGACATTCTTGCCATAGAGGGAGTACAGAGAAGGTTCACCAGACTGATTCCTGGGATGGCAGGACTTTCATATGAAGAAAGACTGGATAGACTAGGCTTGTACTCGCTAGAATTTAGAAGATTGAGGGGGGATCTTATAGAAACTTACAAAATCCTTAAGAGGTTGGACAGGCTAGATGCAGGAAGATTGTTCCCGATGTTGGGGAAGTCTAGAACAAGGGGTCACAGTTTAAGGATAAGGGGGAAGTCTTTTAGGACCGAGATGAGAAAAACATTTTTCACACAGAGAGTGGTGAATCTGTGGAATTCTCTGCCACAAGAAGGTAGCTGAGGCCAGTTCATTGGCTATATTTAAGAGGGAGTTAGATGTGGCTCTTGTGGCTAAAAGGATCAGGGGGTATGAAGAGAAGGCAGGTACAGGATACTGTTGGATGATCAGTCATGATTATATTGAATGGTGGTGCAGGCTCGAAGGGCCGAATGGCCTACTCCTGCACCTATTTTCTATGTTTCTATATTTCTATCTCAACTTCTAAACTCAATACTCTGGCTGATGAAAGGCAATGTACCAAAGGCTTTCTGGAGCACCCTATCCCCTACAGTGGCTGTGATATTCATACCCTTGCCTGTCCACTTTTGTCACTTTAGGAACTAAGAACCGGTTTACACATAAAAAACTGAAAAATGTGGCGTGCAGAAAGGAATTCCCCCTTCTCCCCCCCCAGGCAACCAATTGCCTTCAGATCCCCAATTAGTAAATAGGCCTGTGTGGTAATCTTTCATTATAAATACTGTTCTGTGAAGGCCTCAGAGGTCTTGTTTTAGTGAACAAACAGCATGGGAAACAACAGGCCCTTTGGTCTAGCGAGTCCACGCCGGACCAGCGATCACCATTCACACTCAGTACGATGTTATCCACTTTCTCAACCACAGTGTAGGGAGTCAATTTACAGAGGGCCAATTAAACCGATCACCCTGAACCACCCATCCCACGGCATGGGTGTGCAGCATGGTGGGGGATGCTTTTCTTCAGGATGGTCAGAGTTGGCAGGTCAACCGCGAGCAGAGAAACCACGTTCACAACACCACGATGGTGTATTGACACAGAGCACCACCACGCACACCACTACACACACACACACACCACTTTCAAGGAACACACACACACAACACCCACACACACACACACACAACACACACAGTCCGCGACACACACACACACACACTCACACACACACACACACACACACCAATGAACACGTGGGACCGGAGCTCCCGGACACACACACAACAACACACACACGACACACGCACACACACACACACACACACACACACACATGCGCAGCACCCGTAGTCAGGAATGAACCCGGGTCTCTGGCGCTGTGAGGCAGCAACTCTACCAGCTGCCACCCCAGATACTTTACCCAAGTCGTATCGAGCAGCCATTCTCTCCGCTATGACTCTGACCCAGAGCACCAACAGGGCAAGGAAACATGGGAGTGATATCGTTTGAGAGGTGTGGGTGGTCACGGAGAGGGGGCTGCTGGTGGACGTCTATGTTGCTGTGTCGGGGTGCGGTGGTTGACTGTGTGTGTCCCGCCATGTCTGTGTGAGAGGCCACTATGTGTCTGTGTGACCCACTGTGTGTGTGTGGGTGCGTGCATGCGTGTGTCTGCATGCGTACGTGTGTGTATGTGTGAAGCTGCACGTGTGTTTGTGTGTGGGTGGGTGTGTATGTGAGAAGCTGCTTGTGTGTGTGAAGCTGCTGTGTGTGTGTGTGTGTGTGTGTGATGTGTGTGCCACGCTGTATATCGTGTGAGAGGCCTGTGTGTGTGTGTGTGTGTGTGTGTGTGGCCTGTGTGTGTGTGTGTGTGTGAGGCTGCTCTGACTGCCGCTCCGTCCCTGTGCAGGTGGGATACAGCATCCGCTTTGAGGACTGCACGTCGGAACGCACGGTGCTGAAGTACATGACGGACGGCATGCTACTGCGGGAGTTTCTCACCGAGCCAGACTTGGCCGGCTACAGGTACGCAGGCACATCTGTAGCCAGGTGTTAGTTTGGTTTAGTTTAGCGATACAGCGCGGCAACAGGCCCCTTTTGCTGCACCTCGGTCCACGTGATAATAATAAATAAACTGAACTGTACCTCGGTCCACGTGATAATAATAAACTATAAACTGAACTGTACCTCGGTCCAACGTGATAATAATAAATAAACTGAAATGCCAAAGTGTCATTCGCCGTAGTTAACCTTTTTAACGGTGACGGCAGCCAATGCTGTTACGGACCTCCCGTGGTGAACGCCGGCGCAATTTTTGCCAGGCCCGGCAGCTCGCAGGCCACGCCGGCAGAGACGGGCGGCGCTGGCCGCGCGATTCAGCGGCACTTTCATACAGCCGGCCGCTCGCGGCACTTGCGTGCGCATGTGCCGCACCGCCCGCCGGCAGCCCGCTGATCTGCACCAGTGCCAGGCGCATGGCCGCCTGGCAACAACCCCAAGTGAGTATGTTACGGAGAGAAATGCATTTAGTTACTTTGGTTGAATGTTACTGTGAACTAAATTTAGGGTTGGCATGATAATAAACTATAAGTCAAGTTTCAAGTTCACAATTGGTACAGTGAAATTTGGGTTGCCATACAGCCATACGATTTAAAAAAAGAGCACAACACATGATAGAATTTAACATAGACATCCCCACACAGCAGAGTCAACGTTTCCCAGTGTGAGGGAACGCAATAAAGTCCAGCCATCTTCCTCCTTGTCACCCGTGGTCGGGAGCCCCGATGTTTAGGCTGTCTCGCCGGGATGATCGAAACTCCGACGTCAGAACGGAGAGCACTCTCAGCAGCTTGGAGTCCCGAATCGGCCACTTCCTACCGGAGCCTGCGGCACCTGAAGTCCACAGTCCGTGCTGGGCGGAGAATCACACTGGCTGCCCTCGGCAAAGGGACCACCCGGACTCCACGGTGTTGGTCAGTGCCGCCCGCGGCTGGAAGCTCCACGACACAGCTCCACGATGTTGAAGCAGCAGGTCCAACACTCCGGAGCTTCAACAAGCGATCCCCAGTAACTTGGCAGCGCCCGCCCCTGCTCCGCGATGTTAATCCATGCGACGCCGCTGCGGAAGCTCTGGCCGGTCTCCGGCAGGAAAGGCCGCAGCAATCCAGATGGTAGGCCGCAAGGTAGGGGCGAAGATGCGACTCGGAGAATAGTCGCATCCTCGCCAGGAAGAGACTGAGAAAAACAGTTTCCCGCTTTACCCTGCCCCCCTCCCCACATAAAAAGATTAAGAAACCTCCAAAACATACTTTAAAACGAACTGAAAATGACAAAAAGATGAAAAAAACAGACAGACTGTAGGCAGAGGCAGCCTTCAAACGGCGCCCCCATGTGGATGTACCTCGATACACGTGTTAATAATAAACTAAATTAAACTACTGTACCTCGGTACACGTAAAAATAATAAATAGACTAAACTGTACCTCACTACACGTGACAATCATAAACTAAAGGTCCGGTCTGCGTGTCTTTGCAGTGTGGTGATCATTGATGAAGCCCATGAACGCACTCTTCACACCGACATCCTCTTCGGGCTGATCAAGGACATCTCGCGCTTCCGCCCCGACCTCAAGGTGCTCATCGCCAGCGCCACCCTGGACACCGAGAAGTTCTCCACCTTCTTCGACGACGCCCCCGTCTTCCGCATCCCCGGACGCCGGTTCCCCGTCGACATTTACTACACCAAGGTGAGGTGCCCAAATTAAGATTAGTCAAGTCAAGTTTATTCGTCACAAACACATACGAGATGTGCAGTGAAATGAAAAGTGGCCGTGCTCGCGGACTTTGTCCAAAAAACAAACAAACAAACAAACAAACAAACAAACAACCTACAAACAGAATGGAACAGAATCACATGTTATTTTACATACTAAATATTGTGGGCGGAAGGAAAAAGGGAAGAAAAAAAACAGAAATTTAAAAAAAAGCAGTAGAGTGGTACAGTAAAGTTAGTCCCTGGTGAGATAGGAGTTTACAGTCCTAATGGCCTCTGGGAAGAAACTCCTTCTCAACCTCTCCGTTCTCACAGCATGGCAACGGGGGCGTTTGCCTGACTGTAGCAGCTGGAACAGTCCGTTGCAGGGGTGGAAGGGGTCTTCCATGATCTTATTGGCTCTGGAGTTGCACCTCCTGATGTATAGTTCCTGCAGAGGGGCGAGTGAACGGCCCACTACTGTGATGCCACTTTCAAGGAACTAAGAACCGGTACGCCTAGATCCCACTGCTCTACAACACTCCTCAGGGCCCTGCCTTTCACTGTGAAGGCCTTCGTGTACAGCATGGAAACAGGCCCTTTGGCCTAGCGAGTCCACGCCGACCAGCGATCACATCACAGTTCGGCCAAACGCACTACTCCCTGCAGAGCATTCTTGTCCTAGACAGAGCAATTCCCAAACCAGATTGTAATATTTCCGGACAAGATGCTTTCCACAGCCGCTGAGTAGAAGCACTGGAGGATCCTTGGAGACACTCTGAATTTCCTCAATTGCCTGAGGTGGTGAAGGCGCTGCTTTGCCTTACCAGTGTGGCAGCGTGTGATGTCCATGTCATATCCTCAGAGATGTGGACTCCCAGGTATTTAAAACAGCTCACCCGGGAGCATTGGCGAGAGGGGGAGCGGGGGATTTGGGGAAGGGGCAAGGGTCCAGAGGAGGTTTACCAGAATTACTTACTTACTTACTGCCTATTATGCCTCCTGGCATGTAGGACAGCAACGAAGGTCCTCCACTCAGTAGTGATTCCTTCAGGTGCTGTTTCCGTAACATTTGCTTTACAAAACAGGGTCGTTAGCCCTGTGCTCAACCCCCAACCTGGAGGACCAGCGGATCACTCTTTGTCCAACATGGGGGATCCTAACAGGAGATGAATCTCCCACTGGTATAGCTCTAGGGGTCACAGAGACACACAAGGTCCACGACCACGGCAAGGTTGCAATCCAATGAGAATGATCCCAGCAATGGGTGCGTTAACATATGATGAGTGTTTGACAGCACTGGGCCTGTACTCGCTGGAGTTTAGAAGGATGAGGGGGGACCTCATTGACCCGTACCAAATAGTAAGGCTTGGATAGTGGATGTGGAGAGGACTATCCACTAATGGGATAGTCTAGGACCAAAGGTCTTCTTCTTCGTGCGTGTGGGGTGCACAGCCTAAAGTTGTCGGACAACTTGTTCTATTTTATCTTATTTGATTGTGCAGGCCGGGTTGATTGCATTTGTCGAATCAGAGCGGACCACGTGAAGGTTGCAATCTTCCACTCCCACCAGGTCATAGCCTCAGAATTAAAGAATGTTTCTTTGGGAAGGAGATGAAGAGGAATTTCTTTAGTCAGAGGGGGGTGAATCTGTGGAATTCTTTGCCGCAGAAGGCTGTGGAGGCCAAGCTAATGGATATTCTTTGGGCACAGATAGATAGAATCTTGATTAGTATGGGTGTCGGGGGTTATGGGGAGAAGGCAGGAAAATGGGGTGAGGAGCGAGAGATAGATCAGCCATGATTGAATGGCAGAGTTGACATGATGAGCCGAATGGCCTAATTCTGCTCCTATCACTTATGACCAAACCCTTTTCTCGTAGAAACATAGAAAATAGGTGCAGGAGGAGGCCACTCGGCCCTTCGAGGCAGCACCGCCATTCATTGTGAGAATGGCTGATCGTCCGCTATCAATAACCCGTGCCTGCCTTCTCCCCATAGCCCTTGATTCCACTAGCCCTCAGAGCTCTATCTAACTCACTCTTAACTCCATAGTCATAGTCATTGTCATTCTCATAGTCATACAGTGTGGAAACAGGCCCTTCGGCCCAACTTGCCCACACTGGCCACCATGTCCCAGCTACTCTAGTCCCTCCTACCTTCCCCCCCATATGCTGGTTCAGAGTGAAATGGGAATGGCTCGGATAATCCCTCTGCTGCACTAACGCTCCCTCTGCTCTGCCCACAGGCCCCGGAAGCGGACTATCTGGAAGCCTGCGTGGTTTCCGTCCTACAGATTCACGTCACCCAGCCTCCGGGCGATATCCTGGTGTTCCTCACCGGTCAGGTAAGTGTTCCTGGGTCCGTGTCTCAAGAGAGGCAGCGTTCAGCGGGGTCATCTACATGGATCAATGGGACTTTATTGTCCCTTACAAACACACAGTGAGATTATTTTCTTGCAGCAGACTCAAGAGTGTTTTATTGTCATGTGTCGCCAAATAGAACAATGACATTGTTACTTGCTGCAGCACTTCATAATATGGCAACTAAGTGTGTCAGAAGGAACTGCAGATGCTGGTTTAAAAGGAAGATATGACAGCCAGGGACAGCCAGCATCTCTGGAGACAAGGAAAGGGTGATCTTTCAGGTCCGCACCCTTGTTCAGATTTAGTACTCTGTGAACACTATAATAAAAGAGAAACGAAACCACACACACACACACACACACACAGACACACACACACACACACACCACACACCACACACCACACACCACACACACACACACACACACACACACACACACACACACACACACACACACACACACACACACACACACCCTCTATTGCTGGGTAGCTGTGATGGAGCAGGCAGTATTCACCACTTTTTCCTATCTTCTTCAGTCAAGCATCCCCTGCGCCCTGTTACCTATTTCTTCTCTCCAGAGATGCTGAACATGTCGAGACTTTTTCGGGGGGCAAAGAGCATAGCTTGACTTCTCCTCATGTGGGTGCTGTCGTAGTTGTCTCCAGCTTAATGTAGGTTGTCTCCAGGTTAACGTACTTTAACTTCCCCCCTCGACTCCATTCAAGGACAAAAGGTGTGACAGAGGTTCACGTGCACCTCCTCCAACCTCATCCATTGCATCCGCTGCTCTAGATGTCAGCTGATCTGCATCGGTGATACCAAGCGTAGGCTTGCTGATCGTTTCGCCGAACACCTCCGCTCGGTCCGCATTAACCAACCCGACCTCCCGGTGGCTCAGCACTTCAACTCCCCCTCCCATTCTGTATCCAACCTCTCTGTCATGGGCCTCCTCCATGGCCAGAGTGAGCAACACCGGAAATTGGAAGAACAGCACCTCATATTCCGCTTGGGCAGTCTGCATCCCAGTGGCCTGAACATTGAATTCTCCCAATTCCGTTAGCCCTTGCTGTCTCCTCCCCTTCCTAGCTCTCCCTCAGCCCTCAGGCTCCTCCTCCTCCTTTTTCCTTTCTTCTCCCCACCCCCTTCCCCCCCCCCCCCCCCACCCTCCATCAGTCTGAAGAAGGGTTTCGGCCCGAAACATAGAAAATAGGTGCAGGGGTAGGCCATTCGGCCCTTCGAGCCTGCACCACCATTCAATATGATCATGGCTGGTCATCCAACTCAGTATCCCGTACTTGCTTTCTCTCCATACCCCCTGATCCCTTTAACCACAAGGGCCACATCTAACTCCCTCTTAAATATAGCCAATGAACTGGCCTCAACTACCTTCTGTGGCAGAGAATTCCACAGATTCACCACTCACCGTGTGAAAAATGTTTTTCTCATTTCGGTCCTAAAAGATTTCCCCCTTATCCTTAAACTGTGACCCCTTGTTCTTGACTTCCCCAACATCGGGAACAATCTTCCTGCATCTAGCCGGTCCAACCCCTTAAGAATTTTGTACGTTTCTATAAGATCCCCCCTCAATCTTCTAAATTCTAGCGAGTACAAGCTGAGTCTATCCAGTCTTTCTTCATATGAAAGTCCTGATATCCCAGGAATCAGTCAGGTGAACCTTTTCTGTACTCCCTCTATGGCAAGAATGTATTTCCTCAGATTTGGAGACCAAAACTGTACGCAATACTCCAGGTGTGGTCTCACCAAGACCCTGTACAACTGCAGTAGAATCTCCCTGCTCCTATACTCAAATCCTTTTGCTATGAATGCTAACATATCATTCGCTGTCTTCACTGCTTGCTGCACCTGCATGCCTACTTTCAATGACTGGTGTACCATGACACCCAGGTCTCGTTGCATGTCCCCTTTTCCTAATCGGCCACCGATAATAGACTACATTCCTGTTTTTGCCACCACAGTGGATAACCTCACATTTATCCACATTATACTGCATCTGTCATGCATTTGCCCACTCACCCAACCTATCCAAGTCACCTTGCAGCCTCCTCACATCCTCCTCACAGCTAACACTGTCCCCCAGCTTCGTGTCATCCGCAAACCTGGAGATGTTGCATTTAATTCCCTCATCCAAATCATAAATATATATTGTAAATAGCTGGGGTCCCAGCACTGAGCCTTGCGGCACCCCACTAGTCACTGCCTGCCATTCTGAAAAGGACCCGTTTACTCCTACTCTTTGCTTCCTGTTTGCCAGCCAGTTCTCTATCCACATGAATACTGAACCCCCAATATCGTGCGCTTTAAGTTTGTATACTAATCTCTTATGTGGGACCTTGTCTATAAGATTCATCAGACTTGATTTACCTTTCATAAATCCATGCTGACTTTGTCCAATGATTTCACCACTTTCCAAATGTGCTGCTATCCCATCTTTAATAACTGACTAGCAGTCTCCACACTACCGATGTTAGACTAACTGGTCTGTAATTCCCCGTTTTCTCTCTCCCTCCCTTTTTAAAAAGTGGGGTTACATTAGCTACCCTCCAATCCTCAGGAACTACTCCAGAATCTAAAGAGTTTTGAAAAATTATCACTAATGCATCCACTATTTCTGGGGCTACTTCCTTAAGTACTCTGGGATGCAGCCTATCTGGCCCTGGGAAAACGTTGCCTATTTCCTTCGCTCCATAGATGCTGCTGCACCCGCTGAGTTTCTCCAGCACTTTTGTCTACCTAACGTAGTTTGTCACCAGGTTAAAGTAGGTTGTCTCCTGGTTAAAGTAGTTTGTCACCAGGTTAAAGTAGGTTGTCACCGGGTTAAAGTAGGTTGTCACCGGGTTAAAGTAGGTTGTCACCGGGTTAAAGTAGGTTGTCTCCTGGTTAAAGTAGTTTGTCACCAGGTTAAAGTAGGTTGTCTCCTGGTTAAAGTTGTTTGTCACCAGGTTAAAGTAGGTTGTCACCAGGTTAAAGTAGGTTGTCACCAGGTTACATAGAAGCATAGAAAATAGGTGCAGGAGGAGGCCATTCGGCCCTTTGAGCCAGCACCTCCATTCATTGTGATCATGGTTGATCGTCCCCAATCAATAACCCGTGCCTGCCTTCTCCCCATATCCCTTGATTCCACCAGCTCGTAGAGCTCTATCTAACTCTCCAGAGCTCTATCTAACTTCTATTAACGTAGGTTGTCTCCAGGTTAACGAAGGGTGTCGCCGGTGCTGACTTTGTTTTTTATATTGTTGTTAAAGTAATGATTCTATTTCAAATTTTATGTCATGGTGTGGTCTCTTCTTCTTGCGTATGGCGTGCACAGCCTAAAGTCGTAGGACAACTTGTTCTGTTTGATCTTATTTGATTGTGCACACCTGTTTGATTGCATTGGTTGAAACAGGGTGGACCACATGAAGGTTGCAATCTCCCACCCCGTAGGGGGGGTCCAGTCGCCGGTTTTTCGGCGACCTGCTACGACTATGACAGTCGCCTAAAAATAGCCGAAGTGGGACAGGTCCTTAACCATGGTCCGTTATAAGGAGAGTTTGTGTAGGGAGGAACTGCAGATGCTGCTTTACACTGAAGATAGACACAAGATGCTGGAGTGACTCAGCGGGACAGGCAGCATCTCTGGGTAGAAGGTATGGGTGATGTTTTGGTCTGAAGAAGCGTCTCAACCTGAAACGTCACACATTCCTTCTATTCATAACCAGGGTTTACTGTATTCAACTGTAGCTTGGCACCCATGATAATAAATAAAGAAACCATTGGACCATGGTCCAGTCTGACATCTAGTGGAGAGCATCAGAATTACAGGCTGGGGGCCGACCAGACTTCCATTTAGGGTCATGCAGATTGCAAAGACTAACTCTTAATTGTGGAGAAGCAGCAGTAGTTTGGAAGGAAAGGCAAAATGCGGAGTTCTACTTTGTTTCTAGGCACTCGGTGCCTAATCTAAGATTTAGCAGATGCAGTATAATATGGATAAATGTGAGGTTATCCACTTTGGCGGCAAGAACAAGGGGGCAGATTATTATCTCAATGGGGTTAGGTTAGGTAAGGGGCAGGTACAGCGAGACCTGGGCGTCCTTGTACACTGGTCACTGAAAGTTGGCGTGCAGGTACAGCAGGCAGTGAAGAAAGCTAATGGAATGTTGGCCTTCACAACAAGAGGATTTCAGTACAGGAGTAAAGAGGTTCTTCTGCAGATGTATAGGGCTCTGGTGAGATCACATATGGAGTATGGTGTACAGTTTTGGTCTCCTAATTTGAGGAAGGACACCCTTGTGATTGAAGCAGTGCAGCGTAGGTTCACGAGATTGATCCCTGGGATGGCGGGACTGTCATATGAGGATAGGCTTGTATTCACTGGAGTTTAGAAGGATGAGGGGGGATCTTATAGAAACATATATAATTATAAAAGGACTGGACAAGCTAGATGCAAGTAAAATGTTCCCAATTTTGGGTGAGTCCAGAACCAGGGGCCACAGTCTTAGAATATAGGGGAGACCATTTAAGACTGAGGTGAGAAAAAACCTTTTCACCCAGAGAGTTGTGAATTTATGGAATTCCCTGCCACAGAGAGCAGTGGAGACCAAATCACTGGATGGATTTAAGAGAGAGTTAGATAGAGCTCTTGGGGCTAGTGGAGTCAAGGGATAGCGGACGGTCAGCCATGATCACAATGGATAGCGGTCCTGGCTCGAAGGGCCGAATGGCCTCCTCCTGCACCTATTTTCTATGTCTCTGCCTATAAAGAAGGGTCTCGACCCGAAACGTCACCCATTCCTCTCCATAGATGCTGCCTCACCCGCTGAGTTACACCTGCATTTTGTGTCTACCTAAGATTTGATATCGCGGCTCATGCTGCTGATGGAGTGATGATGGTGCATGAGTTGGTGGGGGTTGCGGAGTTGAAGCATACTTACCTGGAGTCATAGAGTGACACAGAGTGAAAACAGGCCCTTCGGCCCAACTTTCCCACATTGGCCAACATGTCCCATCTACACTAGCCCCACCTGCCAGAGTCTGGTCTATATCTCTCCAAACCTGTCCTGCACCAGCACTCCAAAGTCCTTTGCGCCTCCAATTTCTGAATTATGAACTTTTGCTGCTGCTGCATTAAATTTCAAAACTACCTACAAATTCACTTGCTATTGTATTTAAGTTAGAGATAGATAGAATCTTGATTACTACAGGTGTCAGGGGCTGTGGGGAGAAGGCAGGAGAATGGGGTTATGAGGGCAGATGGATCAGCCATGATTGAAAAGGTGGCGGAGAAAGAAACATAGAAAATAGGTGCAGGAGTAGGCCATTCGGCCCTTTGAGCCAGCACCGCCATTCAATATGATCATGGCTGATCATCCAACTCAGTATCCCGTACCTGCCTTCTCTCCATACCCCCTGATCCCTTTAGCGACAAGGGCCACATCTAACTCCCTTAAATATAGCCAATGAACTGGCCTCAACTACCTTCTGTGGCAGAGAATTCCAGAGATTCACCACTCTCTGTGTGAAAAATGTTTTTCTCATCTCGGTCCAAAAAGACTTCCCCCTTCTCCTTAAACTGTGACCCCTTGTTCTGGACTTCCCCAACATCGGGACAACTTCTGAATCTAGCCTGTCCATCCCCTTAAAAAAATTGTAAGTCTCTATTAAGATCCCCCCCTCAATCTCCTAAATTCCAGCGAGTACAAGCCGAGTCTATCCGTTTTTCTTCATATGGAAGTCGTGCCATCGCTGGAATCAGTCTGGTTAACCTTCTCTTTTACTCCCGCTATGGCAAGAATGTCTTTCCTCAGATTCGGAGACCAAAACTGTACGCAATACTCCAGGTGTGGGCCTCACCAAGACCCTGTACAATTGCAGTAGAACCTCCCCTGCTCTTGTGCTCAAATCTTTTGCTATGAAAGCCAACATACCATTCACTTTCTTCACAGTCTGCTGCACCTGCATGCCTACTTTCAATGACTGGTGTACCAGACACCCAGTTCTCGTTGCATCTCCCTTTTCCTTATTGGCCACCATTCAGATAATAGTCTACCCTCCTGTTTTTGCCGCCAAAGTGGATAACCTCACATTTATCCACATTATACTGCATCTGCCATGCATTTGCCCACTCACCTAGCCTATCCAAGTCACCTTGCAGCCTCCTAGCATCCTCCTCACAGCTAACACTGCCCCCCAGCTTCGTGTCACCCGCAAACTTCGAGATGTTGCATTCAATTCCCTTATCCAGATCATTAATATATATTGTAAATAGCTGGGGTCCCAGCACTGAGCCTTGCGGTACTCTACTAGTCACTGCCTGCCATTCCGAAAATGACCCGTTTACTCCTACCCTTTGCTTCCTGTCTGCCAGCCACTCCTCAATCCACATCAACACTGAACCCCAAATACCATGTGCTTTAAGTTTGAATGCTAATCTCTTATGTGGGACCTTGTCGAAAGCCTTCTGAAAGTCCAGATATAACACATCCACATGTTCTCCCTTATCCACTCTACTAGTTACATCCTCGAAAAGATTCGTTAGGCATGATTTACCTTTCATAAATCCATGCTGACTTTGTCCAATGATTTCACCACTTTCCAAATGTGCTGCTATCCCATCTTTAATAACTGACTCTAGCATTTTCCCCACTACCGATGTTAGACTAACTGGTCTGTAATTCCCCATTTTCTCTCTCCCTCCCTTTTTAAAAAGTGGGGTTACATTAGCTACCCTCCAATCCTCAGGAACTACTCTAGAATCTAAAGAGTTTTGAAAAATTATCACTAATGCATCCACTATTTCTGGGGCTACTTCCTTAAGTACTCTGGGATGCAGCCTATCTGGCCCTGGGGATTTATAGGCCTTTAATCCATTCAATTTACCTAACACCACTTCCCGACTAACCTGGATTTCACTCAGTTCCTCCATCTCATTTGACCCCCGGTCCCCTGCTATTTCCGGCAGATTATTTATGTCTTCCCTAGTGAAGACAGAACCAAAGTAGTTATTCAATTGGTCTGCCATGTCCTTGTTCCCCATGATAAATTCACCAATTCACCAGTTTCTGACTGCAAGGGTCCTACATTTGTTTTAACTAACCTTTTTCTCTTCACATATCTATAAATACATTTGCAGTCTGTTTTTATGTTCCCAGCCAGTTTTCTTTCATAATCTATTTTCCCTTTCCTAATTAAGCACTTTGTCCTCCCCTGCTGGACTGAATTTCTCCCAGTCCTCTCGTAGGCTGCTTTTTCTGGCTAATTTGTATGCTTCATCTTTAGTTTTGAAACTATCCCTGATTTCCCTTGTTATCCACGGATGCACTACCTTCCCTGATTTATTCTTTTGCCAAACTGGAATGAACAATTGTTGTAGTTCATCCATGCAGTCTTTAAATGCCTTCCATTGCATATCCACCGTCAACCCTTTAAGAATCACTTGCCAGTCTATCTTGGCCAATTCACGTCTCATACCCTCAAAGTTACCTTTCTTTAAGTTCAGAACCCTTGTTTCTGAATTAACAATGTCACTCTCCATCCTAATGAAGAACTCAACCATATTATGGTCACTCTTGCCCAAGGAGCCACGCACAACAAGACTGCTAACTAACCCTTCCTCATTACTCATTATCAAAGGCATCGGACATTTGGTACAAGATATCTTACATATTAAAGACATTGGCTATTTGTTAATACCCCTTTTCACGTCACTTCCCCCCCTAACAGACATCGGACATTTGGTGCAAGGCATTTTACATATCAAAGCGATCAGGCATTTATCATTGCCCCTTAGTGAGATCAACTTAGCTTCCTCTCTCGTTAAATGGTAGACTAATGTTATAGTCATTCATTATCTCAATACACAGCAACCTGAGGCAAACCCTAAACTTGCCTTTCTGTATTAATCTATTGGAGAAAAGCCTGATTTGAGACTAAATATAAGCTGTAAGCTTTTCTTATATTTTTAACATAATTCAGCCTTATCAACGTTTCAGGTGTGAAGGAGGGGGCCGAGCGTGGCGTGCCAGTTGGGGGGGGCTGCCGGCGGGGTTTGGTGGCTTGACCTTGGTTGTTTTTCCTCGGCCCCGCAGGAGGAGATCGAGACCACGTGCGAGATGCTGCAGGAGCGGTGCCGCCGGCTGGGCTCCAAGATCGGCGAGCTGCTGGTGCTGCCCATCTACGCCAACCTGCCCTCCGACATGCAGGCCAAGATCTTCGAGCCCACCCCTCCGGGTGCCAGGAAGGTGAGCGAGCGGCTGCTTCAGTCCACACACCACGTCGGGGCCGCACGGCCATGAAGTCAGAAGGAATAGGAGTAGAATCAGGCCATTCGGCCCATCCAGGCTCCACCGCCATTCAATCATGCCTGATCTATCCCTCCCTCCTAACCCCATTCTCCTGCCTCCTCCCCATAACCCCTGACACCCGCACTAATCAAGAATCTATCTATCTCTGCCTTAAAAATATCTACTGACTTGGCCTCCACAGCCTTCTGTGGCAAAGTGCAACAGGCAGTGAAGAAAACGAATAGTATGTTAGCATTCATAGCAAAAGGATTTGAGTATAGGAGCAGGGAGGTTCTACTGCAGTTGTACAGGGTCTTGGTGAGGCCACACCTGCAGTATTGCGTACAGTTTTGGTCTCCTAATCTGAGGAAAGACATTCTTGCCATAGAGGGAGTACAGAGAAGATTCACCAGACTGATTCCTGGGATGTCAGGACTTTAATATGAAGAAAGACTGGATAGATTTGGCTTGTACTCGCTAAAATTTAGAAGATTGAAGGGGAATCTTATAGAAACTTACAAAATTCTTAAGGGGTTGCACAGGCTAGATGCAGGAAGATTGTTCCCGATGTTGGGGAAGTCCAGAACAAGGGGTCACAGTTTGAGGATAAGGGGACAGTCTTTTAGGACCGAGGTGAGAAAAACATTTTTCATACAGCGGTGAATCTGTGAAATTCTCTGCCACAGAAGGTAGTTGAGACAGTTCATTGGTTATATTTAAGAGGGAGTTAGATGTGGCCCTTGTGGCTAAAGGGATCAGAGGGTATGGAGAGAAGACAGGTACAGGATACTGAGTTGGATGATCAGCCATGATCATATTGAATGGCGGTGCATGCTCGAAGGACCGAATGGCCTACTCTTGCACCTATTTTCTATGTTTCTATGTTACGGACAAATGTGTTTTTATTTATTCTCTACCCCCCCCTCCCCCCTCAGGTTGTCATAGCCACCAACATCGCGGAGACGTCGCTGACCATCGATGGGATCATCTACGTGATCGACCCCGGCTTCTGCAAGCAGAAGAGTTACAACGCGCGGACGGGAATGGAGTCTCTGATCGTTACTCCCTGCTCCAGGGTAAGTACCGTCACTCCCCGGCACTCTGGCGGAGGAGTTAGCCCAGGAGGAGGAGGGGGAGGGGAGGATGTAACGGGAGAAAACGTACTTACCAATCTGCTGCCTCGGTAAGGCCACCAGCCCAATCATGGACCAGTCTCATCCCCGGTCACTCCCTCCTCTCCTCTTCTCCCCTCTCCCATCAGGCAAGACGTACAGAGGTGTACACCCCCCCCCCCCCCCCCCACACCTCCTCTCCTGTGTTCACCTATTTATTACCTATCACGCTTTTGCTACCCCCCCCTCCTCTCTCCCAAGCTTGCTTTCTCCTTCTCCCTCTCGACAATCAGTCTGAAGAAGGGTCCCAACCGTTTACACCCCACGCTGCCTCGCCAAGGCCAGCAGCGCAAAGTCCAAGCAGTCCGCGTGTTTCTCGTAGCATGCTGGGATCTAAATTATGTTCAACGTTTTGTCCATGCAGTTTGACGTTGGTGGAGTTGCATGCGTTCCTGATGCCAATTTGCATTCAGCACAGTCCATAATTCCGTTTCAGACTTTCCTCCCTGCACTGCCTCAATCACTACACTCCTGCCATTGACCCCATTAATACCTCTCGCTGCCTCGGCAAGGCCAGCAGCACAATCAAGGACCAGTCTCATCCCCGGTCACTCCCTCTTCTCCCCTCTCCCATCGGGCAAGAGATACAGAAGTGTGAAAACGAACGCACACCTCCAGATTCAGGGACAGTTTCTTCCCAGCTGTTATCAGGCAACTGGAACTGTCCTCTCACCAACTAGAGAGCGGTCCTACATAGAAACATAGAAAATAGGTGCAGGAGGAGGCCATTCGGCCCTTCGAGCCAGCACCGCCATTCATTGTGATCATGGCTGATCCTCCCCTATCAATAACCCGTGCCTGCCTTCTCCCCATATCCCTTGACTCCACTAGCCCCTAGAGCTCTACCTAACTCTCTCTTAAATCCATCCAGTGACTTGGCCTCCACTGCCCTCTGTGGCAGGGAATTCCACAAATTCACAACTCTCTGGCTGAAAAGGTTTTTTCGCACCTCAGGTCCTGACCTCCCATCTACCTCATTCGAGACCCTCGGACCATCTTCAATTGGACTTTACTGGACTTTACCTTGCACGAAACGTTGTTCCCTTGATCCTGTATCTGTACACTGTGGGCGGCTCGATTGTAATCGTGTACAGTCTAGTTGCTGACTGGATGGCACGCGACAGAAAAAACCCCTTCACTGTGCCTCGGGACAGGTGACAATAAACTAAACAACTGGTTCTCTGCACTGTAGCGCATCAGTTCCAGAGACAAAGTCCAGTGTCCATAATTGGACCCCCTCTTTATTCCACCACCCTCTTCAGTCTGAGGGTGGCGAATCTGCAGAAGTCATTGCCGCAGACGGCAGTGGAGGTCAAGCCTATGGATATTTTTAAGGCGGAGATGATCAGATTCTTGATTGCTACGAGTGTCGGGGGTTATGGGGAGACAGCAGGAGAATGGGGTTGAGAGAGAAAGATAGATAAGCCATGATTGAATGGCAGAGTAGACTTGATGGGCCCAATGGCCCTTTATACATCTATCTTCACCAACGGGTCACCAATGAGGTAGATAGTAGTTCAGCACCGCTCTCTGGTTGTGGTGGGTTGGTTCTGTTGCCTGATAACAGGGGGAAGAAACTCCCTGGATCTGGAGGTGTGCGTTTTCACACTTCTGTACCTCTTGCCCGATGGGAGATGGGAGAAGAGGGAGTGGGCAATGTGTGACTGGTCCTTGATTCTGCTGCTGGCCTTGCCGGGGCACCGTGAGGTGTAAATGGAGTCGATGGAAGGGAGGTCCGTTTGTGTGATGGTCTGGGCTGCGTCCACAATTCGCTGCAACGACGCATTCAATGTAACTACAGCCTCCGAGAATCTCAGTCGAATTTTTGTATGGACCATACGGGCAAAATGATCAGCTCCATCCAGACAGAGATAGAGTCTTGATTAGTATGGATATCAGGGGTTATGGGAGAAGGCAGGAGAACGGGGTTTGGAAGGAGAGATAGATAAGCCACGATTGAATGGCGGAGTAGACTTGCAGGGCCAAATGGCCTAATTCAACTCCCATCACTAATAACTTTATAACCTTATATCTCTAGTTTCCCTCTCTGAAGAAGGGTCTCGACCCAAAACATCACCTATTTGTGTAGTCTAAAGCCCCTGTCCCACTTAGGAGACCTAAACAGCAACCTCTGGTGACCTTGCCCACCACCCAAGGTTTCCATGAGGTCACTGGAGGTTTTGGGTCACTCTCCCTAATGGTCGAAAGTGGTTTCCGCATTTTCGAGGCTTCATCTAGGTTGCTGCTATTTTTTCATCATGATTAAAACCGGCCTCGACTAAAAATAGGTTGCCGTTTTAAAAATCGATAATTTTTTACTCGCAGATCTAGTCGAAGCCGGTTTTCTTCATAGTCGAGGAAGGTTTTCAACATATGCGTGGGAGATGGTAGGAGGTTGCGGGTCACCTCAAGCTTGATTTTTTTTGTTTTTGGGTGGCTGGCGAGGTCACCAGAGGTTGCTGTTTAGGTCTCCTAAGTGGGACAGGGGCTTAAATTCTACTCCTATCACTTATGATCCAAGACTTTTTAAAAATTTTGATTTTATTTTCCCAATTCTTGCAGTCTTGAATCATAAGATCATCAGTGATAGGAGTACAATTAGGCCGCACAAAATACGGAGGAAGGAACTACAGATGTTGGTTTACACCGAAGACTTAGGCCATTTGGCCCAGCAATCACGGCTGATCTATCTCTCCCTCCTAACCCCATTCTCCTGCCTTATCCCTGTAACCCCTGACGCAAGTACTATCAAGAATCTATCCATCTCTGGATAGACCTGTCCCGCTGTTACCCCAGCTATTTGTTTCTATTTTTGGTTTAAACCAGCATCTGCAGTGATAGAAACATAGACAATAGCTGCGGGAGTAGGCCATTCGGCCCTTCGAGCCTGCACCGCTATTCAATATGATCATGGCTGATCATCCAACTCAGTATCCTGTACCTGCCTTCTCTCCATACCCCCTGATCCCTTTAGCCACAAGGGCCACATCTAACTCTCTCTTAAATATAACCAATGAACTGGCCTCAATACCTTCTGTGGCAGAGAATTCCACAGATTCACCACTCTCTGTGTGAAAAATTATTTTCTCATCTCGGTCCTAAAAGACTTCCCCCTTACCCTTAAACTGTGACCCCTTGTTCTGGACTTCCCCAACATCGGGAACAATCTTCCTGCATCTAGCCTGTCCAACCCCTTAAGAATTTTGTAGGTTTCTATGAGATCGCCCCTCAATCTTCTAAATTCTAGCGAGTATAAGCCGAGTCTATCCAGTCTTCCATCATATGAAAGCCCTGACATCCCAGGAATCAGTCTGGCGAACCTTCTCTGTACTCCCTCTATGGCAAGAATGTCTTTCCTCAGATTAGGAGACCAAAACTGTACGCAATACCTTTTGGATCCTTTTGCACTGATCATTTTGCCCGCTTGCTTCCCGCACACCTCCAGGCCTCTGCGAACCAGCGGGCAGGCAGGGCAGGGCGCGTGGCGGCGGGCAAATGCTTCCGACTCTACACGGCCTGGGCCTTCAAGCACGAGATGGAGGAGACTTCAGTGCCCGAGATTCAGCGGACAAACCTGGGCAACGTCGTCCTACTGCTGAAGAGCCTGGGTGAGCAGAGAGCCTGCCTTCCATCCATCCACACACACGCGCGCGCACACACACACACACACACACACACACACAACACACACACAACACACACACACACACACACACACACACGCACACACACACACACACACACACACACACACCCTTGACAACAAAGGCAATATTAGTGTCGGAAGGAACTGCAGATGCTGCTTTGAACAATAAGATAGCTGGAGTAACTCAGCGAGACAGGCAGCATCTCTGGAGAGAAGGAATGGATGACGGTTTGAGTCGAGACCCTTCTTCAGACTCGTCATGGGAAAGGGAGTGTAGGAAAGAACTGCAGATGCTGGGTTATATCGAAGGCAGACACAAAAAGCTGGAGTAACAGCGGATCAGGCAGCATCTCTGGAGAGAAGGAATCGGTGACATTTTGGGTAGATAACCTTTCTTCAGAAGAAGGGTTGGGGTTAGACGTCTGAAGTAGGGTCTCGACCCGAAACGTCACCCCTTCCTTCTCTCCAGAGATGCTGCCTGTCCCACTGAGTTAATCCAACTTTTTGTGCCTACCTCTGAGAGTTATAGCCGATAGTGTGGAGCGATAAAGAATAATGAATGGAAGATATGCAAAAAAGAACGATGATAACGGAAACAGGCGATTATTAGCTGTTTGTTGGTTGAAAACGAGAAGCTGGTGCGACTTGGATGGGGGAGGGATGGGTAGAGAGGGAATCCCAGGGTTACCTGAAGTTAGAGAAATCGACATTCATACCACTGTGCTGTAAACTGCCCAAGAGAAATACTGTATGAGAAGCTGTTTCTACAATTTGTGTTTAGCCTCACTGTGACAATGGAGGAGACCTCGGACAGAAAGGTCAGTGTGGGAATGGGAAGGGGAATTAAATTGTCCAGCAACTGGGAGATCAGGTAGGTCCAGGCGGACTGAGGCCTGGCCTAGTGGTGTGCAGAAGAAAGCTGGCAAAATGATCAGCTTCATCCAAAACTGACTGAGACACGATTGGGACTATTCCATGGAGCGCAGGGGGATGAGCGGTGGTGATCTTATAGAGGTGTATAAAATAACGAGAAGAACAGATCGGGTAGGTGCACAGAGTCTCTTGCCCAGAGTAGGGGAATCGAGGACCACGGGACAGGTTTAAGGTGAAGGGGAAAAGATTTCATAGGAATCTGATGAGTGACGTTTTCACAAAAAGGATGGCGGGTGTATAGGAACGAGCTGCCAGATGAGGTAGTTGAGGCGGGGATTATCCCAATGTTTATGAAACAGTCAAACAGGTACATGGATAGGAAAAGTTTGGAGGGATGTGGACCAAACGAGGGCAGGTGGGACAAGTGTAGCTGGGACATGTTGGCCGGTGTGGGCAAGTTGGGCCGAAGTGTCCATACTCTGTCTCTATGACACAAAGTGCAGCATTGTACTGTACACTTTTGTAGGACGGAGTTGCTGCTTCACAGCGCCAGAGACCCGGGTTCGATCCTGACCTCGGGTGCTGTCTGCACGGAGTACTGAGATCCGGTGAAATTACAGGACAGATGTACCATTGGAGAGGGTGCAGAGGAGGGTTACTACAATGATGAAGATAGACACAGAACGCTGGAGTAACTCAGCGGGTCAGACAGCATCCCTGGAGAAAAGGAATTGGTGACGTTTCGGGTCGAGACCCTTCTTCCGTTTCTCCAGAGATGCCACCTGATCCGCTGAATCGCTCCAAGGTTCTGTGTCTATCTTCGGTTTAAACCAGCATCTGCAGTTCCTTCCTACACATTTACTGCAATGCCGCCTGGATTAGGTTTCGGCTACAAGGAGAGGTTGGACAGACTTGGATTCTTTTCACTAGAACATCAGAGCTTGAAGTTGATAGAAGACTCGGCTCGAGTTGGCGCAGCAGTAGAGTTGCTGCCCTGCAGTGCCAGAAAGCCGGGTTCGATCCTGACTACGGAGAGAAAGGGTTGAAACACATTGCGTAGAACACAGAACAGAAGATAGACACAAAATGTAACTTCTCTACATCAGCGAGACCGAGCGCAGGCTTGGCGATCGCCTCGCCCAACAACTCTGCTCAGTTCGCATAAACCAACCTGATCTCCCGGTGGCTCAGCACTTCAACTCCCCCTCCCATTCTGAATCCGACCTTTGTGTCCTGAGCCTCCTCCATTGCCAGTGAGGCCCAGCACAAATTGGAGGAACAGCAACTCTTATTTAGTTTGGGTAGTTTACACCCCAGCGGTATGAACATTGGCTTCTCCAATTTCAGATAGTCCTCACTTTCTCCTTCCTTCCCCTCCCCTTCCCAGCTTTCCCAGAAGCCTACTGTCTCTGCCTCTTCCTTTCGTTTTCTAGCCTCCCCCCCCCAACCACCAGACATCAGTCTGAAGAAGGGTCTTGATAAGTAACTTTGCCGATCCCTTCTCTCCATAGATGATGCCTTACCCGCTAAGTTTCTCCAGCATGTTTGCCTACCTTCGATTTTTCCAGCATCTGCAGTTCTTACTTAAACACAGAATGCTGGAGTAATTTAATGCTGAATGCTAGACAGGCAGCATCTCTGGAGATAAGGAGTGGGTGATGTTTCGAGTCAAGACCTCTTAAACTAATTGTGGGCGTTCCTCCTCCTTCTTTCGTGTGGCGTGCACGGCCTAAAGTTGTTGGACAACTTGTTCTATTTGATCTTCCGTTTGTGCACGTCGAGTTGATTGCATTAGTCGAAACAGGGCAGACCATGTGAAGGTTGCAACCTTCCACCCCGTGGCCGTTCCTGTGCTGTTTGGTTTAGAGATACAATGGGGAAACAGGCCCTGTGGCCCACTGGGTCCGTACTGACCAGCGATCCCCACACATGAACACTATTCCACACATACTCGGGACAATTTACATTTATACTAAGTCAATTAACCTGCAAACTTGAACGTCTTTGGAGCGTGGGAGGAAACTAAAGACCTCGGAGAAAACCCACACAGGTTACGGGGAGAAGGTACAAACGCCGTACAGACAGCACCCACAGTCGGGATGGAACCCGGGTCCCTGGCGCCTTGAGGCAGCAACTCCACCGCTGCCCACCTTCCGTGCCGCCCCTTCTGTCCTGTGTTCTGCACATCATCTTTTAACCTTCTCTCTCGGCACTCTCTCTTTTAGGAATCAATGACTTGATCCACTTTGACTTCATGGACCCTCCGCCCCACGAGACGCTGGTGCTGGCCCTGGAGCAGCTGTACGCTCTGGGAGCACTCAACCACTTGGGCGAGCTCACCAAGGTAAGATGTACTACCACCCTCCCCCCTCCTTCCCCCCCCCCCCCTCCCCTAGGGACCACATTCCGCCGTCCCCGCACACCCATCCCTCACTCGGGCTGACGCAGCGGTAGAGTTGCTGCCTTACAGCGAATGCAGTGCCAGAGACACTGGGTTCGATCCCAACTACAGGTGCTCTCTTTACGGAGTTTGTACGTTCCCGCCATGATCTCCATGATAAATCCCCTGGGCCTGATGGTCTGCATCCCAGGGTCCTCAGGGAGGTGGCTCCAGAAATAGTGGACGCATTGGTGATCATTTTCCAATGTTCAATAGATTCAGGATTAGTTCCTGTGGATTGCAGGATAGCTAATGTTATCCCACTTTTCAAGAAAGGAGCGAGAGAGAAAACGGGGAATTACGGACCAGTTAGACTGACTTCGGTGGTGGGAAATATGCTGGAGTCAATTATTAAAGAGGTAATAATGGGGCATTTGGATAGCAGTAAAAGGATTAGCCCAAGTCAACATGGATTTATGAAAGGGAAATCTTGCTTGACTAATCTTCCGGAATATTTTGAGGATGTGACAAGTAAAACGGATGAAGGGGTGCCAGTGGATGTAGTGTATCTAGACTTTCAGAAAGCCTTTGATAAGGTCCTGCACGGGAGAGTGGTGACTAAAATTAGAGCACGTGGTATTGGGGGTAGGGTGTTGACGTGGATAGAAAATTAGTTGGCAGACCGGACGCAAAGAGTAGGAGCGAACGGGTCCTTTTCAGAATGGCAGGCAGTGGCGAGTGGAGAGCTGCAAGGCTCGGTGTTGGGGCCGCAACTGTTTACCATATATATTAATGATTTGGACGAGGGAATTAGGAGCAACACTAGCAAGTTTGGGGATGACACAAAGCTGGGTGGCAGTGTGAACTGTGAACAGGATGTTAGGAGGTTGCAGGGGGACCTGGACAGGTTGAGTGAGTGGGCAGATGCGTGGCAGATGCAAATATAGATAAATGTGAGGTTGTCCACTTTGGCGGCAAAATCAAGGGGGCGGATTATTATCTCAATGGGGTTAGGTTAGGTAAGGGGGAGGTGCAGCAAGACCAGGGTGTCCTTGTACACCGGTCACTGAAAGTTGGCGTGCAGATAGAGCAGGCAGTGAAGAAAGCTGATGGAATGTTGGCCTTCATAACAAGAGGATTTCAGTATAGGAGTAAAGAGGTTCTTCTGCAGTTGTACAGGGCTCGGGTGAGACCACATCTGAAGTATTGTGTACAGTTTTGGTCTCCTAATTTGAGGAAGGACATCCTTGTGATTAAGGCAGTGCAGCATAGGTTCACGAGATTGATCCCTAGGATGGCGGGACTGTCATATGAGGAAAGATTGAAAAGACTGGAGTTTAGAAGGATGAGGGGGCATCTTATAGAAACATATAAAATTCTAAAAGGACTGGACAAGCTAGATGCAAGAAAAATGTTCCCAATGTTGGGCAGGTCCAGAACCAGGGACCACAGTCTTAGAATAAAGGGGAGGCAATTTAAGACTGAGATGAGAAAAAAACATTTTCACCCAGAGAGTTGTGAATTTACGAAATTCCCTGCCGCAGAAGGGAGTGGAGGCCAAGTCACTGGATGGATTTAAGAGAGAGTTAGATAGAGCTCTAGGGGCTAGTGGAGTCAAGGCATATGGGGAGAAGGCAGGCACGGGTTATTGATAGGGGACGATTAGCCATGATCACAATGAACGGCGGTGCTGGCTCGAAGGGCCGAATGGCCTCCTCCTGCACCTATTTTCCATGTTTCCGAGATCTTCAGTTTCCTCGGAATTACTCCAAAGACGTACAGTTTTGTAGGTTAATTGGCTTAGTAAATGTAAAAAGTGTCCCTTGTGTGTGTAGGATAGTGTCAATGCGCGGGGATCGCTGGTCGGCGTGGACCCCGTGGGCCGAAGGGCCTGTTTCCGCGCTGTGTCTCGAAACTAAACTAAACTCACAGAGTCACCCAGCAGGGAAACAGGCCCTTCGGCCCATCTCTGTCGGCATCTTATCCCCAAGTTGGCGCCCAACCCAGGCGACGGTTTCAGTTTTAGTTTAGAGATACTGCGCGGAAACGGGTCCTTCGTCCCATCGAGTCCGCGCCAACCAGCGCACTGGCACTGCCCTGCACACTGGCACTGCCCTGCACACTGGCACTGCCCTGCACACTGGCACTGCCCTGCACACTGGCACTGCCCTGCACACTGGCACTGCCCTGCACACTGGCACTGGCACTGCCCTGCACACTGGCACTGCCCTGCACACTGGCACTGACCTGCACACACTGGCGGCAGTTTCACGTTGACACCAACCACTTCACCCGTAAACCTGAACGTCTTTGGTGTGTGAGAGGAAACCGAAGATCCAGGAGAAAGGTGATGGGGAGAACGTGCAAACTCCGTACAGACAAGCAGCCATCGTTGGGATGGAACCCGGGTGGCTGGCGCTGTGAGGCGGCTGCTCCACCGCCGCACCACCGTGCAGCCCACTTTGTGTGCCACTCATGTTCATGTGATGGGAGCAGAATTAGGCCATTCGGCCCATCATATCTAACTAGCCATTCAATCATCGTTGATCTATCTCTCCCTCCTGCCCACTCCCCATTCTCCTGCCTTCTCCTCATAACCCCTGACACATACAAGCATACAAATTAGCCAGAATAAGCAGCCTACCAGAGGACTGGGAGAAATTCAGAGTCCAGCAGAGGAGGACAAAGGGATTAATTAGGAAAGGGAAAATAGATTATGAAAGGAAACTGGCAGGGAACATAAAAACTGACTGCAAACGTTTTTATAGATATGTGAAGAGAAAAAGATTAGTTAAAACAAATGTAGGTCCCTTGCAGTCAGAAACAGATGAATTGATCATGGGGAACAAGGACATGGCAGACCAATTGAATAACTACTTTGGTTCTGTCTTCACTAAGGAAGACATAAATAATCTGCTGGAAATAGCAGGGGACCGGGGTCAAATGAGATGGAACTGAGTGAAATCCAGGTTAGCCGGGAAGTGGAGTTAGGTAAATTGAATGGATTAAAGGCCGATAAATCCCCAGGGCCAGATAGGCTGCATCCCACAGTACTTAAGGAAGTAGCCCCAGAAATAGTGGATGCATTAGTGATATTTTTTCAAAACTCTTTAGACTCTGGAGTAGTTCCTGAGGATTGGAGGGTAGCTAATGTAACCTCACTTTTTAAAAAGGGATGGAGAGAAAACGGGGAATTACAGACAAGTTAGTCTAACATCGGTAGTGGGGAAGTTGCTAGAGTCAGTTATTAAATACTTGTTACTTGGAAAACTTTATTGTCATTCAGACCTTGTGGTCTGAACAAAATTTCGTGGAATAAAAAGATGGCATAGCAGCACATTTGGAAAGTGGTGAAATTATTGGACAAAGTCAGCATGGATTTATGAAAGGTAAATCATGTCTGACGAATCTTATATAATTTTTCGAGGAAGTAACTAGTAGAGTGGATAAGGGAGAACCAGTGGATGTGTTATATCAGGACTTTCAGAAAGCTTTCGACAAGGTCCCACATAAGAGATTAATATGCAAACTTAAAGCACAC